>JAYESA010000012.1:26315203-27010203 GCA_036927795.1 Iris macrosiphon
CCTTATGACAGTAGTGTTATTCTAAAGAAGAATGAGGGTTCTCCTATGGAACAACATAGATATTCTCAGATGATAGGTTCTCTCATGTATATATCAAATAGGACTAGACCTAATATTGCATTTGCTATTGGGAAACTAAGTAGATATACTAGTAACCCAAATCAGTTACACTGGATAGCATTAGAAAGAGTATTTAGATATCTTAGGGGTACTCTAGATTATATGTTGCACTATACTAGACACCCTGATATCATAGAAGGTTATTCAGATACAAACTGGATAACTGACTCACATGATGTAAAATCTACTACTGGATATATTTTTACTCTAGGAGGAGCTGCAATCTCCTGGGGATCATGTAAACAAACTATCATTGCTAGGAGTACAATAGACTCTGAAATGATAGCCTTGGACACTACATGCACAGAAGCCGAATGGCTAAGAAATCCTATTATGCATATACCTATTTCTATTAATCATGTTCCTGCAATTTCTATAAACTATGATAAAAAATTTGTTATGGAACTACTAAAGCATGATTCTGTGAATGCTAAGATGAACAGGCACCTGCAGTTGCGCTTCAAGTCTATAAAGAGCCTATTGGGCAAATATGTGGTTCTTAACTATATAAAGTCAGAAAAGAATCTTGCAGACCACTTGACAAAGGGTCTATCTAGGACTTTGATCCTAGAATCATCAAGGGGGATGTCATGCCCAGATCCCACATGGCCGTTCGTCCTCGCTTTGGTCCCTACGGAACCGATCGTCCTCACACGGGCGTGATACCGTGCAAGCCTAAAATGCGCTTGTACAAGGCCAAAGCTTTGATACAAGGGCAAGTAAGCTATTCAATACTGAAGCAGCGGCACATAACAATGCAGAAAAGTAAGAACACAATGGCATATGGAAACAGGCTCTTTTATTGATATTCAAAAGTATTACAAGCGGCACATGGCCTAGGTTACAGATCGCTCAAGCACTCTTCTCTCAATTACAATGACACCGTTTCATACATTATGTCCCTCTATACAAAATCAACTCAAAGCAATCTCGATACGGCTCAAGGCATCGGCTCCAGATTTCCAGTTCCTTGGGATGAGGCACGGCTATCGCTTCCTAGGACGATCCACCTGAGAACAAGCAAACTGTTGGTGGGTCAGCACTTTTATAAGTACTAGTGAGAATAAACAACTGAACATAAGCTATACCCCCTGAAACCCACACTAAGTAATCATGTGGCAAAATATTATATTACTAGCGATCTTGCTACTTTTACCTAAGTTCATTTCATGCAGCTCAGGTTTATAGTCAGATTACATCTTTTCAAAAATACAGCTTTGAAACAGCTTTGCATATTCAATACACGCAAGCAAGCTAAGGAGACAATGTTCTATCGTGCAGTTCGCAGCATGTATTGTGCATTATATTCTAACTCTTAGGGACAAGCAACATTTAGGAACTATCATTCAATCAAGCACACAAGTTGAACTATCAATCAGAGGTCGGTCCCCGAGAAACTCAGGATCAGTAGCGGTAATCCAGCTAACCAATGACTCACATTCTGATACTATTAGCAGCTGTGACCGAGGTTCAGCTCTACACAAATAGCCATTGTCCGACCGATGCGAATGCATGATGCACTGACAGATAACTCTATGATGCACATTTCAATGAACAAGCAGGCTTATATGTATAAACTCTTTATGTTTCTTACCCCTCGCCGAACGGTTATCCCTTCAGCAGACATACAAGTTAGCAGCAATTTGCATAAACATATATTTATACAGTTCTTCAGTTTTTTGTCCGTCTCTGCATCAAACAGTTTAGTATGCAAGAAGGCTAGCCTAGTATGTGCCATAATTATATGATGGCCCCCTCCACGGGATTAGTAGTTGGGACATACAAGCCCATCTCACTAATAGACGGGTCTACCCTCCCGTAAGTAAGGTATTTTAAGCCTCAGGGTATCTAGATCTCTCCTAGGCCGAACGATCCTAGTGCCCCAGGAAACGTTCGAGAGATAACCTTGTGCACAAGTTGTCCTGACCATATGCATGAATGCAAGCTCCTATTAGATAAATATGTTATCATGTTGTCACGCTCCAGTCCCAAAATACGTAAGACTAGGAATACGTAGCATGCCAACTACGCATTCGACCAGACTCTGGTCCGATTCGAATACGTATAAGTTGTACTAGAAGGATTACTATCTATAAATATCTATGCCTCAATCCACAATGAACGGAATATACAAGAATGAGCTACATGTGCTAAAGTCGGTCGCTAGTAACCCATAAGCTCGAATAAACTCGAGGAAGGAATATGAGTCTCTAAAACTAGGCTATATCAGCAGATGAATAAATAATATGAATAATAACCAATATTCCAGAAGAAATGATATAAGTACCTGGCACCAATTCCTGCATGACAAAGCAACTCACATCAGCAACTCCAGGCAGGCTCCACAATGGTCTATGCTGTAAAACTGGCAAGGGACCAGGTCCTCAGAGGAACGTAACAAGATACAAGAAACAACATGCCAAAATAAATGCAGTATATGAAATGTATCATTAGGGCAAACTATGTAACCATCTAAGTGATATGCAAAATGAGAGCAATATTAGACTCAGGCTGAGACCACTACAAGCTCTATGTCGGGGAGCCGGTAGCAGTGATATCATGCAGTTGTCTAGCTCGGAGTGAGACTACGATGCCGTCATAATATAATCAACCTGTAGCCTATGTGTCTCTCCCCACCCAATGTAATCACACGTCTCATGTCCATGACACGCAAGATCAAGTCTAATGCAGCAAGTCATAATGAGATCTAAGCATGCAATATCCATGTCATGAATTATGTAACCTATACAGAATCACCATAAATATCTCAGGAATATTCTGTCTCATGAATAGTGTCAGGTGTCCTGAGGTATGTCGTACTTGATAATGCAAGCACGAGAATGTATAGGGTCTCGATATCCATGTCTAGGTGACATTACACAACTCTGCGTACAGTGTTGACACCCGAATATTATTCGGACGCTAAGTAATGTTACATGGTCCTAAGTTAAGCATGTACATCATATAAATAAATCAAGATAACAATATGAAGTAGGTACTACAAGTTTAGCAAGGTACACTTGCCTGGTGCTTGGATTCCAACTGCTGTTTTGGTATCAGCGAGATCTGCAGGTACTCCTCTGAATGCTGAAATAAACATTACCATCAGGTTCAGAAGATATCAAATAGCTAGAATTGCCTATCCATAAGTCCAATTTTGACACAGAGGCAAAAGTGACAGTTTCTGGTCAAAGCGGGGTCCACATGTGGCCCGCTTCGCACCGACAAACATATCAGAGATAATGTTCTCCAAATTTGTCAAACTTAGTGTCAACAAGTCCAGAACGACGATATGAACCCAACAGAATGTCCAAAAGTGGATTCTGATGAGCCAATCACAAAATCGCCAGTCAAATGGAGCCGTAGGGCCCACGATACGGGATTTTGTCAACGTTCTCAGAATCGAACCAAACTTTGGTCACAGGACCAACGTATTACTACGAGTTCGATGGCGCAAGTTTCATTTCGATACGACGTGCGTACACGAAGTTACAATGAGTTCCAGAACAGGACCGATACGGGGTATTGACGACGGATACGCGTTGATTCCGATGTGCACGCACATCCAAATCAACTTTTGCGAAATCCCATATGTCCGTATTAACGGTGCACACCTTTCAGTGAAGTCTGCACACGACCAAGTCGTCCCGTTTAGCGGGGCGCACTCAGTTCCGAGAAAAATAGGGTGTTAATTTTCCTGATTTTGGATCGCAGTTTGCGATCGCCACAGGATGCGACACACCGAACGAGTTGCACGGGTATCGAGAGGGTCATGCAGGGTTCGCGTCACAGTAGACGGACCGGGAAACGGGACAACGAGGAGAGAGAAACGGTCACCTGAACAGGGCTCCAAAAAGACTGAAAAGTACACCCTTGCGAGGTGTCGCGACACTGTGGCGGCTAGGGTTTGCTTGCCGGAGCTGCTGTGGTCGTCATGGCGGAGGAGGTGGCTGCTCGTCTTCGTCGTGGCGGGGTCGTCGGGCTTGTCGTCGAGTCGGGGTTGCCGGAGCTGGAGTGGCGGCGTGCTGGCGGAGCTCGTCGTGGCGGCTAGGTCGATCGAGGAGATGGGGGAGACGGCGCGGCAGAGGAGAGATGGCGGAGGAGAGTTGGCGGTGGCCATCGCAGCGGGTCCAGGGTCAGCGGAGGAAGGAGGAAGGCGGTGGCGGTGAGATGGTGGTGAAGGGGGTGGCTGAGGATCGGGGAAGTCGGGGACGACGGTGGCGAAGAGTGGGGATGATGGCGGTGGAGGAGATGGGTTTAAATAGGGGCGAACGAGAGGAGAAGCGGCAGGCGGTTTCAGGCGACGAGGAGGCGTAACGGCCGCGGGGGCGGGGCGTAACTGCCGGAGAGTAGCGACTGGGAGAAGAACGGCCGCGGGCGGAGGCGTAACTGCCGGCGGAGGAGGCGATCGGGCGGCGGAGGAGTTACAGGAATTGGGGAAAACACTGTAGCATTCCTAATGGGTCGGGTTACGGGTTTCGGGTCGGGTTTAGATCCGACCCGACCCGCTAGCGTTCAGGGTTGGTCCGATTTGGGTTGGTTCGGTTTGGTTTAGAAATAAACCGGGTTTATTTTGGTTTATTAAAAATATTATTTTTTAGGTCTTTAAAAAATGGTTCTGGGTCCAATAAATTTCAAGAAAATTATCCTATGTCTAATATTTTATTTAACACCCAAAAATATTATTTTCATAATATTTTAATATTCAATAAAAACATTTAAATTTATTTAATTCCAAAATATCTTGATTTTATTTAGTTAAAAACCCCAAGAAATTCCTGAAAAATTGTGAAAATTGATTTTTTTAAAATCCTGAAAAATCTGGGGGTTTACACATGCAACTGATGAATACTGAACAAGCACGCAAGCAAGCACATCAATCAAGCGATAGGGCCGAAGCTCTCAAAACTCTTTGCCTAATAGTCACACCCTCCCGTAAGTAAGGTTTTTAGGCCTCAGGGCGGACTATTAGTCTAGATCACACAAGTTCAAGCAAGTCCAGAAGTTTCCATCTCTTTACAAGCAATCAAGAAATATGTTCAAACAAAGCTAACTCTTATAACAAGTAACAAGCAAGAACAGTTCTATAATTCTAGCATGCAATTCTATCTCTTGGACAAGCATTCAAGTATTCCAGTTTAATCATACGATATCAAGAATAAGTGCAAGCAATCCTTTACTCTTTGTTATTAGCATGGCAGGGTTCGTTCAATAGCGGTGTCCGTATGACTGAGCATGCAATAACTTCTCATATCTCATTTGCATAACAATGGTTCTATCTCACATCAGACAAGCATTTCCAGTTCTCTAGTTAGGCAAGCAAGCAAACAGATTCGTTTCAATGACAAGCTATGTGAGTTCTCTTATTAGCATGCTGAGTCGGTTCTATCATTCTTCTTATGAAACAATCTTCTTAAGCAAACAAGCATCAAAAACTCAGATTCATTATTAAGTCGTGCAAGAATCAGAGAATAAAGTTCTGCCCACTCACTTTGATCAATCGGTCGGGAACTCTCCGAGAAGACTTCCGTTCGAGCAAGCAAGGCGATATCACTTGTACATAGTGCCTACGCGGAGCGGGACACTACAGGGGATGGGGTTAAGCCCATAAGTAAAGTCACCAGCAGTGGCAACCCAACCGAGTCTGACTGGAGATCCCAAGAAGCCGGTTCAATGGGTAGGATCAAGCTGGACTTAGGTGACTTTTATGGAACACTGATCCGAGATTAAAATCTTATTCTATATTGCCCAAGAGGCTGTACATGCGTATAATGATTCCCCATCCCTATGGTGACAGTGTTCTTGAGTGATATGGTTAGGATGAGTTTCAAAACTCTTAATAGGTCCAAGCTGATATGCGGGGTTGAAACCTATCACCAACCCTTAAGGACTTACCTATATGAGAGGTCGTGAAGGCCGCGACTACGGGACAGGGCGATCCCAAACAACTCTCAGGAATTTGGAATTAGTGCACATGGCCAACCAAAAGCGCCACCCGTTAGACCCAGAACCTCTAGCGTACTATGTGTGCTATTTTCTGAATCTGGTGAAAGAAGTCTGATTCAAGGCATAGTCCATCAAGCACTTCTTCAAACAAAGATAATAGTCACTAAGTGAGATTCAAGGCTGTAGTCCATCTCATCTATGCATAGTATATACTTGTCCAGAAACTCTTCTTTTAATTCTTTGTTACTTCTACTTCGGAACTTGACCTTTTGGGGGGGGGGGGGTTGTTAGCTTTGCTTGAGCAAAAGCTCAATTTTCTTCTTCCTTTAGTCCCACATCGGATGGGCCAACCCCTCCTTGTGTGTATATATTAGTTCATCTTCATTGCTTTCTTAAAGATGTTTTGTGGGGAATCCCTTGGGCCACACGCGCACGCCACCGCCGCCCGGCCCGACTCGGCTCGGTTCGGTTCGGCGCGCGTAATGGGTGCGGGTACGTGCCCACACCTGCGGGCGCCGAATGCCGATCCAATTTACTCTTCGGGTTCGGGCTGGGATCCAAAAAATTTTTTGCTCCCCTTTATTTTTTGAACCGTTTTAGCTCATTCAAATTTTGAATGTTGAGACACTGTCCAGGTTCATTGAACCTTTGTGACAGATATTTTTGACAGTCATTCCTCCACGTTTTCTTTCCCTTTATTATCGTTCTTTAATGGCTAGTTTTATGAGCCATTCAATCTCTTGTCGTCTGACTGTGCATTTGATCTGCCTATATATATTGCGGTCACCTCCTCATCCTTCTTACAGAAAATAATCCTACGTGAAAACTCTCTTTCATTTCTCTCTCAAACCACATTCTGATCTCCAAATCCTTGCTCTGGGTAGAGGTAAGTTCGGTCTCTCTCTCCGAGTTGTGTGCGACGAAGAGAACCCGGTAGTCAGGGGGTTTTATCACTAGGAGATTCCGAAAAACGTCTGCACATAGACCTCAGATAAACTCTTAGGGCAGTGCTTCGTGCACGACTTCTCCGGAGGCCGATAACAATTTCATTTTTTAGTTTCCTTGTTCTCTAAAAAATAATATATTTATATTTATATTATAAACATTATTATCATATAATACTCTTCGAAGCTTCCTCCAAACATAAGGACTCATTTCAAAGCTTTTTACGTAAACATGCCAAACAAAAGTATATTTATTTATTTCAAGTTAGATGATATTTATTTCGATTATAGCTAGTCCTAACAGTCAAACTTATTTTAACTAATGTCTTTTTGGTCAAAATTATGATTATAGTCCTAACATTAAGTAATTATTTAGATAAAGTTGATTTTGTTAACGAAGATTAAAATAAAATAATGATATAACTTATGTGTCCCGTACAAAATAAATTTCCAAGTTCGCCCCCCTTATAAACATTGAAATCCGTAAAATTTTGGCTTGTTTCATTTTTTTTATAAAACGTTATAGAACTCGATTATTTGATCTCACATACGGTCTATTCCATTTTAGGTGCGGCTCTGTCAAAACTAACATTTTATTTTAGGGTTTTTTTTTCTTTTTCCCCAAAGTCCACTTTTCTTAATTTGTGACATGTGAAGTCCGCTGATAACTTTTCTTTCTTTGTCAAAAGTCCCCTGATAATTTTCTTTCGTGCAAAAAAAGTTATCAGCCTTTGTAAAAAAATGTTATAAGCTGACTTTTCAACAAAGTGACAACTTAGATGGACTTATTGAATTAAAGTGTATGTATTATGGACATTTGGCAAAATTTCCCTTTATTTTTTTACGTTTATGCCCAACAATGAGTCTAGATCCCATGGGCACCCCCAAACCGCAGCTCTCTTTTGGGGCCCAACCATATTCGAGTTTTGGGGCCCAACCAACAATGAGTCTAGATCCAACAATGACTTTTGGATGCCCATCGTTAAGAGTTCGATTCGGTTCGATTTGTTTACTTAACAAGCCGAAACCAAACCATAATTTGAGGCTCGTTAAGTAAACGAGCCGAACCTAAACCATGATGAGTTCGGTTCGTTAAGTTAGTGAACAGGCTCGTTAAGAGCTCTTTAAGGATTCGTTAAGGGCTCGTTATATTTAAAACATAAAACGACATTGTTTTAGTAATGGAATGTATTTAAACTGTTTTTACCCTAATCTCTCATTTGTTTTTGCATCTGTCGGCAGCCATATCTTTAAACGAGCTCAAACTCGAACTTGTAAACGATCTCGAACCAGAACTTATCAACGAGCTCAAGCTCGGACTCGGTTCGCTAGTGTTAACGAATCAATCGAGCCAAATCCGAACATTACGAATTTTTAACAAACCGAACACGAGCTCATCTTCTTAATCCTTTACGAATCAGAGCCGAACTCGAATCCATCTAAAACATAACAAACCAAGCCCGACCATGACATAGTTCGGTTCGGTTCGTTTGCAGCCCTACTCTCATCTAAAAAAAACTAGTAAATTTTTTTTCTAGTCATGACCCACAAAATCAATACCCAGATAAAAGTAGTAAAAATAACAACTAACTTGATTTTAGTTGCTCTTTTATTAAAGGGGTTCGGGAGCAATGTCCTCGAAAGAAAAATAATATATTTTCTGAGAGGGTCGCAACCCGCAGTCTATTAGAGGCCATAATCCCCCATTATCAAATCATAATTTATTTTTTGGTTTAAATTTTATAAAGTAGATCTACACATAACATTTCATAATCATAATAATATTTTCTTAAATTTACCATTAAATGACCTTCAAAATTAACGTGTAGTAAGAGTTATAATTCAAAATTTAAATAAGGGTATATATAGTCATTTAAAATTTATAATAAAAAATTTATTAAAGGAATATTTTTATTTTACTTTATTTATTTTGTAAAAAATTAATGACGTTTAAAAGTTTCTAAGTCAAAAAATGCAAAATTTCAAAGATAGAAGGACCCCTTTATAAATCATTTATGATACTGGAGGGCAAAATTGTAATTTCACCATTCCATCTTCTCTAGGTTAATATTTCACACAAGAAACACAATCTCCGCCATCTCCATTTTCTTTTAAATGTAACTTTCTTATTTCTCCCACGATTTTCAAAAATGAATATAAAATTTCGTATAATTTTTCGATACGAATTAGTGGAATTAGTTTTAAAACTAGGGGTAAATAATTTTTTTCAAAATTTGTGGCCCTATGTAAATTTGTGGGCCGGATGCACATGCATATTTTGCATACCCCTTTAGTCGTCTCAGATCTCCGGTCAAAATTTACGCTCGTATATTTTTTAGTATAAACTTTTTGACCGAGAGTGATTGACGAAAAATGGCCCCGCACATGAAGTATATATGAACATAGGTCGAAGCAACCAGGGACATAGTTACCCTGGGCTGCAGTCCAGGTAAAAAATAAATGTTCCAATATTTACCATATTTTTCTATATTTTTCTACATTTTCTCTTGTAAAAACACGATTTGCCCAGTCAAAAAATGTGTTCCATTCTGAGCTTTTATACACAGTCCAGGTGGAAAAAAAAATCATGGCTCTATCCTTGGAAGTAACCTTATGCAGAAAGAAATCAAATTTACAGCAATTGTGTAACGCCCGTCTTTTCGACTTTTATAAATGAATACTTTTTTCGAGTTAAATTGTACGAGTCGTGTATTATTTTAATGCGTGGATTATTTTTATAATTTTCGAGGAAATTTCGTAGGTATTATTTTATCTGTGTCCATAATCATATCATGTTTTGTTAACACGTTTCTATGTGATTATAGTTGAACAAACACCCCCCCCCATTCTCTCCTTAATTCCCTCCCTAGTGTTTTTGGCCCCTACCCCTCCATACCCTTAATGATCATTCTTCTTCTCCTCCTCATTATCACTCTCTTACTCATCCTTTCACTCTTTCTTTCACTTTCTCAAAGATTATCATTCACCATAGCTCTTCCTCTCTATGTTCTTGTGATCTTGGGTTGGGAATTTCTTGATGCTATGATAAGATTGAAAAATGAGTGACTCTTAATTTTAGCACTATTATTATTGATATTGGAACTCTATGTAAGATTTGGGTGACTTTGAGTTTAGCTTTATTTTGTGATCTTAGAAACTTATTGGAGTATTGGGACTATAATTCTGGCGAGTGTGTATGACATAGGCCCTATGATGGATATTTGCGAAGGGAAATGAACTAGATTGATTAAAAGCCCTATAAGAATAGGGTAGATTTTTATGGCAAAGAGACCTTTGGCCTTACTATGATTAACTTAATGGAAATAATGTTTATTGTGAATTGAGACGTTGTGAAATGGGAAATTCGACTTGGAATGGAAAGTAAATGAATTGAACGTCATTTATTTAGTTAATCGTTATTACTTGTTTAATTGCATTTTTCGGTCGATAAGTACGATTCCACTTAGCTACCATATTCTTGATCCGGTTGGGCAACCATGTGTTTGGACTGATTGTATATATGAGATAAGTTATATTTGCATTATGAGAATTGGACTCAGCTTCATGGAGTCAGAAATGGGAATGATTTTGTGATCATCGTCTCGGTAATAAGGAGCGATAGGTGTTACGGCATGATGTGAGATCATAGTCCGCGTGGCCCAATACCACTATTGTAGAGCCTAGCTCAGAGTGTGATGCTTTTTAGGTGCACAAGTCCTTTCGTTTTATGTCAATTGAGTGAATTGTAAACTTGAATGTTTTGGTGAAATAATTAATTTTTGTTTGAAAAGTGATTAAACGTAATAATCTTGTGAAAAGCTATGTTTTCCAGAAATGAAACTCTTGGGAATATTGGGTAAAACATAAAAAGTATGTGACTAAAAAGGACGTTTAGGATGCCGCTTTCCGGGGAACACAGGTTACATTTACCGCTTGGTGGTTAGGCTTGGAAATCATAGTCTATCGAAACGTACTTGTCCTTTGTCTTTTGTCAAGAACTACATAGTTGTTCTCGGACTACTACCACTTGCCCGTAATTGTTGCATCCATGATATTTGTTGCATTTCACATTTACCTTATTAATTGTGTTATTTGTGTTTGTTGCATTCACGTAGTTTAGGATATCCATTAGTTTAGGCTTACCCCGACTTAATCACGTGCATTTATTTGTCTATTGCAATTTTGTTAATTGTGTTTTTGGTTCGTATTGGTGAAAAATGTCATTTTTGGTATGAAATGGTAATTTTTTTAGCAGTGTGACCAGATCGTTCGGACGATGGTCCCTTTTTTTGTAAATTTTCAGAAGGTTCAGATTGTCCAGATGGTCCAAGATCATACAAAGGTCAAATAGTGTTTTGTATTTTCAGCAAGTCCAAATCGTCCGGACAGTCATCCCAAATCGTCCGAACTATCCAACAGAGATTTCAAAAAATTATCTTTTTATTTATTAATTCGGACAATTTTTCCTTTTTTTGTTTTGTTCTTTTTGACGTCCTGTTTTACGCTTAATGTTTTAAAAGCTTTAGGAAAACTAAAATGATTTAAACAAACAAAATTTTAAAACTCACATAAAATTGCAGTTTTTAATAAAAATGTTTTCAAACTTTAAAATCACTTAATTTACTCACACCAGTTTTATACTGACCCAAGTTTGCGTTTTCTGTCATGCTTGGGTGTATTTCTTCGAAAATGCAGACGACTAGTTCTTTCTGCAGTAAAGTTTTCAAGAAGGGGATTTCTTATTTTATTCTAAGTTTCTACAGTAATTTTTGTAAAGCAATGTATGCAATTTTTTTGGTTTAGCAACGTATCGCAAGTAATTGTCAAAATTCGAATATTGCACTTTGTTAATTTTTGTATAAAAGATGTATATTTTATTTTGTAATATTTCGTATGGTGTGTATGATAGTACGACTTGACTGTAACGATTTTATCAAGGTCTGGTTTTCAAGGAGGGAGAGATGATCCACGTGGCGGATTCTAACTAGTCGTTGAAAATTGGGCTGTGACAGATTAACTACCTAGAAAAAGTGAGGAGAAAGTGTTAATGGACAGACTATAGAGAGTGTTCATCGGAGTAGGAGGTGCGCTTGGGCATCCACCACCGGACTCGCCAACCTTAGATTCTTAGGAACAAGTGTACATCTCTTCGCTTGCTCGCCTCGAAATGCTCAAACTCGAAACACATATTTGCACGAATCATCGTTATTATTGATATTTTGTTTTTGATTTAGTATTCTTGTTTCACGAACCCTAATTAAGGTTTCGAATTGAGCTAATATGTGATTTGGATTTGTTAGGACCTTTATAGTTGGCGTATTTCGTATGGACAAAACGTGTGTGTATTTTACTATAGGTCAATATTGCGGAACAATATAAAGCACAAGACATTTGGCAGAGAGCATTCGAACGCTAGACGAGCATTTGAACGCAAGATCAAGAATTTTTTTTTTGGCTAGATATCGACTAAGACCTGTGTTCGAATGCAAGAACAAGCAGTGAGTTGTTAGGACATCTTTTTTTAGTGGAACCGTTCGACCGCTCGATAGCGCGTTCGAACGCAAGAACAAATAGAAACTTTCCTATGTAAATTCGTTCGAATGTTGGACCACGCGTTCGAACGCAAGTGATGATTAAATCAAGGACAAAATTTTTAATTGTTTGATTTTAACCTAATTCGTTTCATGGATCATTTATTCTATATAAGGGGGTTCCTACAATAGTAATAAGCTTACCCTAATGAGAGAGAATTGTCGTCATCACCCTAGCGAAGCGAGTTCACTATTTTGGCAAATTCTTTGAGCAAACCCTAGTCAAATAACCTCTACTAGTTTATTGCTTTCACGTCTCAATTGGGAGAATTGACCGGAGGTCATGATCGAAGCTCATCACGAGATCGATGATCTGAAATCGTTATTTTAGGAGAAAATTAGATTGAGTAGATTAGAAATCGACTAAGAAACGAGTTCTCGTATAAGGTACTGACAAGCTTTTGTAATCGAATCTTCATCCATCTGATAGAGAAGCATGAAAGTACTTTGATCAAGAGTATCCAGATTTTGCTTTAGATCCGCGTAATGTCAGATTGGGACTCTCCTCTGATGGTTTTACCCCATTCGGACTTTCAGGCTCCCAGTATTCATGTTGGCCTGTGATCGTCACTCCATACAATCTACTGCCTTGGATGTGCATGAAGACTCCGTATATGTTTCTAACCGTTATTATCCAGGGTCCGAACAATCTGAAGAAGAATATCGATGTGTATTTACAACCTTTGATAGATGAGTTGAATCAGCTGTGGGAAGTAGGTGCCAACACGTACGAAGTTTCTAGAAAGCAGAATTTTCAGATGAGGACAGCACTTATGTGGACTATCAACGACTTTTCGGCCTATGGAATATTATCGGGATGGAGCACTCATAGTCGTCTCTCATATCCGTATTTCATGGACCGTACTAAGGCTTTCCATTTGAAATACGGAGGCAAACCGTTCTTCTTCGATTGTCATCGACAATTTTTGTCGAAGGATCATCCGTACCGGAGAAACAGAAATGCTTTTTATGTGGGCGTTGTGGAGAAGGCCAATCCACCGCCAAGGTGGCTCGGATACACGATATGGAAAGAGGTAAAAGATTTACCAAGTGCTATCGAAGAGCCTGCTAAGGGGTACAAGTGTAACGGATTTGGTTGCACCCATAACTGGACGAAGAGGAGTATATTCTAGGATCTGCCATATTAGAGCACCAATATGATCAGACATAACCTTGATGTCATACATATCAAGAAGAATATATTTGATAACATAATTAATACTGTAATGGAGGTAAAGGGGAAGACGAAAGACAATCCGAAGACCAGGTTGGACTTAGAAGAAATATGTAGACGTCCTGCGTTGCATTTGATAGAGGAGGAGAATAGAAAGTTAAAGCAGCCTAAGTCAGTTTTCTCATTAGAGAAAGAGGATAAATGGAGGCTTTGTAGGTGGATTCAGGGTCTAAAGTTTCCAAACGGGTATGTGTCAAACTTGAGAATATGCGTCAACCTCAAGAAAAACAAACTGGCGGGTATGAAGAGCCACGATTGTCACGTATTCATGGAGAGGTTAATTTTGATTGTATTTCAGAAATTCTTACCGCAGGTCTTTTGGGATCCATTGACAGAGCTCAGCATATTCTTCAGAGATCTTTGTTCTACTAAGTTGCTCGTCGATCGTCTAGAAAAGCAAGAGAAGGACATTGCGGTAACACTATGTAAGCTCGAGAAGGTATTTCCTTCTGGATTATTCGACTCTATGGAGCATTTGACAATTCATCTTTTCTATGAGGCACGTGTTGGTGGTCCTGTTGGTTATCGGTGGATGTACCCCTTCGAGCGGCATCTGAATCACCTAAAGAGAAAGGTGAAAAATAAGGCACGGGTTGAGGGCTCTATTTGTGAAGCTTATGTTCCCGAGGAGATTACAAACTTTTGTTCGACGTATTTCAAACCTCATGTTGCTACTAATAGAACGAGAGCAACAAGAAATGACGACGGATATCAGGAATCTAATGATGCAATACTCAAAGTATTCAATACGTCCGAAAAGTCTTCAGGAAAAATAAAGAAGAGATATTTGAATGACGACGAGCTAAGGGCTGCTCAGTTGTATATATTACTCAATTGCGATGAGGATGAAGTGGAGAAGCTAGAGGGTTAAGTAATTTATACATCTACGTTATATCATCTCAATATAATAGTATAAGCTATTATTATGCTACTAATCAGCAGTTGCTTCATTATTTTTTAGTATATATAATGATGAGTTGAGATCGGTTAGACCCTACATAATAGATGAATAAGTAGAACAAGAAATGAGGTACCATTTTCCTTCTTGGTTGAGCGCATATATAAGGAGCTTGGTAATTACTTTTTATTTCTGCACTTGCAAAATAAATATCTTACTATCGCTACTTTGATATGTAGTTCGATCGTCTAATAACACCCGAGACTGAATCTATTAGAATTCTAGCCAAGGGACCAATTACTGCCGTTAAAATATGGCCAAGTTTCTGTGTGAATGGGTTTAGGTTCAAGTCAACAAATTCTCCTATCAGAGACAGCTTTCTGGATCTTGATTCCACGAAAAATAGTTGTTTGTGTATCAAATCTTCGAACTACAAAGACGTCGATCCAGGCAATAATTTCTTTGGCATCTTACGAGAGATTGTGGAGTTGACATATAATTATGGCACAGAACCTGCTAATATCGTGCTATTCAAGTGAGAATGGTTCGATCCGATTCAAGATTAAGGTTGGAAAATTGACAAGCATGGCCTTGTGGATATAAACTACAAGCATAGATATCAAGGTCCTATCAAGTCAGGCTCAGCTTGTGTACTTCACAACTTATCCTAGACGTGGACAGCGAGGTCGGATTGGTGGGCAGTATGCAAGACTAAAGCTAGAAATACCTTTGACATTGACGAAATAGCTTATCAGGAGGACGAGCTACCTCTTGTAATAAATATTGTAGATGTGGACTCAACGGAACGAGTAATAATATAGAAGATGTCGAATTATCTGAAAAGGAAGACAAAGACGAAGACGAAGTAGATGAAAGTGAAGACGAGGAAGATGAGGACGAGGAAGGCGAACAAGATAAATTTTCTGAAGATGATTAAAAATAAAATATTTTGCTTGTAGAATATACTATATTTTGACTGTAGAATGTACTATTTTGATGAATATATATATATTATATTTTGACTATAGAATGTATGATCCATTTAGACTTGTGACACCACTAGTTATTTACTGTATAATTCTATAAATGCTGTGAGATATGCATAACATTTTGACTGTAGAATGTACTATATATTTTTGTATTTCTTTATTCATCATATGTTGTTATCAGGTATGACAGGACGACGCGGATAGTTCGGCAGGTCCCGAGGTAGGCAGAGTGCTCATCCGGTACTGCCTACTTTTGGTTCTGGATCCTCGTCGTCCAGTACTCCAGTATATCGATCAGTCACATCTTCGACTGCGACGACATTATATGGCATCACTCCTGGGACGAGTAGTTCCAGGCCTGATAGTACTCCCTCATCCAGCGTTCCTCCTGCTGACGGAATCATGGAGATAGATGAGCATATAGAGGAGGTAGTGTCGACGTTGTCCCAGCATCAGCTAGATCTTCCATGCGCACCTCCGGAGGAGACGAGGACAGAGATTTGGACCGATGGTACAAAGTAAGTCAATTAGATGGTTTAGCATCATATATATCGTGTATTTCTTTATTTATCATATATTGACTTTTTCGATCAAAATAATTATTTTTGTATAGATATCTTCCATCGTCGGTTCAGAGACGCCTGGACTTCTTTCTGAGGAACAACTATGGTGGCCTTTGGATCAACTACTCTGAAGCTCCGGAGGAGAGGAAGGCATTCTGGTTTGTGTACTTCAAGGTAAAAATATATTATATAAATCCTCTAATTTATGCATATTATATAACTTATTCGTGATGCTCACTTACTAAATTATTTATTGTAGCAAACGTATTTCTATCCTCCGCACCGGGCCGAGTTGATCGAGCGGATGTTTCCTGCCGTTGCCGCCAAGCTTATCCGTGATGCTCTGGATGACCAGAAGGCTCATGATCACGTTAGAAAACCGATCTAAGGTTGGATCACGCCTGAGTAGTGTACTACGATGAGGGCTATATTCGACGATCCGAGCTACAAGGAAAGGTCTAAGAAGGCCAAGGCGGCTAGGCGGAATGCTGCAAAGTGGTGTGGTAGCTCAATTTCGATGACGAAATATTTTCGTCATTTAGTATATTTTCTATTTAAGATATATTATTTTAATGTATGATAAAATGGTAGTAGAAAAAAATATTTAATTTTAGTACTAAATAATATATTTTTAACAGGAACAAAGGGGTGAGGATGCAAACATGGTGACCGTCTTCCTGGCTACCCATCGAAAGGACAAAAATCTCATTTATGAGAAGGCCTCGCAGACCTATGTAAGTATTACTTTACTTTGTGTTAATTTTAATATAACTTAGACAATTATCGAGTATCCAAACTTTTTTAGGCCGAGTATCTTAGGCTGCGTGAGCGGGTGACTTCTAGTGCACCTACAGTTGGAGAGGCTGGTACTTCCTAGTAGCCCGCTCTAGCTCCGTCGGCGGACGAGCTGTGGGTGACCGCCACTGGTGGTCTCCAGAGGGATACGTACTATGGTACAGGATCGTATGGCGCCCTAGTTGCGATGCAGTCATCCAGGGCCTCCCAGACAAGTGCGCATTCCCCACAGCCCTCGCAGTCCTCGGCCCGAGTCCAGGAGGCCGTTGACCGTCAAATTTTATCTCTTCGTGATGAGTTGCTGCGAAGGATGGAGGAGCAGCCCCGGTCCCAGCCGCACGCGGACGATGCGACGCTCATCGCACGATTAGATATGCTTGAGCGCAGCATCATGGAGCTCCAGGATTTGACAGCTGATTTTAGAGCCTCGACAGAGCGCTGCGTGATGGAGCTGCAGGCATCACAGCTATCTATGGGCGAGAGGCTGACGATGATGCAGAATTCAATGGTTCATAGCAGTACGAGGCTGTTATCTGCCATGGATTCATGCAACCAGCGACTCGCAGAGTTAGAGCGGATACGTCCTCCTGGTGTGCCTACATTGACACAGACTCCACCGACGTCACTGCCTTCTCCATCGACATCGGTGTTGATTTTAATGGAGCAGTATGATCTGTTCTTATCCTTCATGCGCGTCGGTGGTCATCCTCCTGCAGATCCACAGTAGTCCTAGTTAGGACCGTTTTATTATTGATTGTTTGTGTTTCAGACATTATTTTTTGTATTCTTTAGGACGAGGCTTTTAATTTGTTGTATTCTTTGTATTCTTTAGGACGAGACTCAGTTGTATGGATATTTGCTGTATTCTTTACGACGATATTTTCTCCTGATTCGGTTTTTAATTTTAATTTTAATTTTTTCAAATTTTATTATATTATTCGTATTAAATATATATTAATTTACCGGTGTTGAGTGATCAACCCAAGGGGGTCGGCAAACCCAGTAAATTCAACAGAGGGTTGCTCCGGGTCTATTTGTACAGATTATGAATTAATAAACTGCAGAGAGAATAGTTTGGAAACAATTCAGTATTCATTTTTTATTTTTTCACTGTATCTTTAGCAACGTTTTTAGCGACATTTTGCGACGTTAAGTCACGTCGCTAAATACTTCGCTAATTACATTGCTAAAATTATCACTAATTACGTCACTATACACGTCGCTAAACAAAGTCGCTGTCTGTCGCAACTTGCTGACATGGCAGTATTGTCAGGTCATAGTAATGTTGCTATAAACGTCGCTACGTACATCACTAATTTAAGACATAAAGCGACAAATATACACGTCGCTAATTTAGCGACGTTGCGTCGCTAAATGTTGCTAATCTAGCGACGTATTTACGTCGCTAGAAAACGTCGGCATAGTGACGTTTGGCGACGTTTTTCCTGTCAGCGACTAGTTTAAAGGTGACTTCAGTAAAATATTGTTAATTGCGTCGCTAAAATTATTTAGCGACGTTTATTGATCATTTAGCGACATTTATTTACGTCGCTAATTTGACTTATTTTGGTAGTGGCTTCATTATTTTTCAGCACAAATAATGATGAGCTGGGGTCGATTAGACCCTATATTACAGACGAAGAAGTAGAACAAGAAATGAGACATCAATTTCCTTCTTGGTTGAATGCATATGTAAGGAGCTCGGTAATTACTTTTTCTATATACACTTGCACAATAAATAACTACCATCTCTTCTTTGGTATTTTGGTCGATCGTCAAATAACACCAGAGACTGAATCTATTAGAAATCTAGCTATGGGATCAATTACTGCCATCAAAAAATGGCCAAGTTACTGTGTGAATGGGTTTAGGTTTAAGTCAACAAATGCTCTGATCAGAGACAACTTTCTGGATCTTGATTCCACGAAAAACAATTATTTGTGTATCAAATCTTCGAACTACAAAGATGTTGATGCATACAATGATTTTTTTGGCATCATACAAGAGATTGTGGAGTTGACATCTAATTATGCACAGAACCTGCTAAGATCGTATTATTCAACTGTGAATGATTTGATCCGATTCAAGATCAAGATAGAAAAATTGACAAGCATGGTCTTGTAGATATAAACTACAAGCGTAGATATCAAGGCTACGAACCATTTATCCTATCAAGTCAGGCTCAGCTCGTGTACTACACAACTTATCCTAGACGAGGAATCGTGAGGTCGGACTGGTGGACAGTATGCATGACTAAAGCTAGAAATACCTTTGACGTTGACAAAATAGCTTATTAGGAGGACGAGTTACCTCTTGTAACAAATATTATAGATGTTGACTCAACGAAAGTTACTCATTACATGACCAATAATGTAGAAGAGGTAAAATTATTTAAAGATTAAGATGAAGATGAAGACGAAGTAGATGAAAGTGAAGATAAGGAGGAAGAGAAAGAGAAGGACAAGGAAGACGAAGAAGATGAATTTTCTGAAGATGATTGAAAATAAAATAAATCAACTTGGACTTGTGACATGTATTACAATTTGACTTGTGACACTACTAGTTATTTACTGTGCAATTCTAATAATACTGTGAGATATGACATAGACACAGACATAGGACATACTCACACTGACATAACACAGGACACACTCACAATGTGTATTTGGTTATATGTGTATGACGGGCCCTATGTGTCGTATTTGGTTATATGTATATTTGGTTATATGTGTATGACGGGCCCTATGTGACAGGAAGACACTAATCAATCAGAGGTAGATCCTCTAGACGGAGTGCTCCTCCGGTATCAGCTACTCATTCTGGATCCTCGTCGTAGAGTACTCAGGTCTACCGACCAGTCACATCTCTGACTCCATCGACGGTACGTAGTAGTACTCCTGGGACGAACAATTCTAGGCCAGAGAATACCCTTCCATCCAGCCTTCCTCTTGCTGACGGCACCATGAAGACAGAGGAGCAGATGGAGGAGGTTGAGTCGACTCCGTCTGTGCATGATCAGAGCGATCCTCCATGCGCACCTCCGGACGAGACAAGGATAGAGATTTGGAGGGACGAGCCTAGCAAGTAATGTCACGCCCCAGTCCCAAAATGCCGAGGGACTGAGCACGTGAGCAATGGCCAGCAGCACGCACCGATGGACAACCCAATTAAATGGATCCATCGGGGCATGCTTAAGTTGTAGTCTAGCAGGACTAAGTACAAGTCTCAGGTATTACTAATCTCATCCACAGAATAACACAGATTAATTGCCAGAAATAATGCAATGGAAATAAATATGCAATAACAAATAAGGTTGTCTCGGGAACAAATCCGAGAAATATTCTGTTACATTTAAGGAAAAGACAGGAAATGAAATGCTGGAAATAGAAATACTGTGTAGTTGAAGCCGGTGCTCAGGAGAAATCTTCGGCCACTACTTCGTCCTCTGTTCCTTGTTCTGCTCCAAGGAGCGCTCCGGTACCGTACACCTCTGGGTAGTTCTCTTCAGCTGTACCTGGGGACATAATCCGGATCCAGGTCCTCAGGGGACAGCAAGGTACAGAAAATACAAGCCAAATAAATACAGTGCAGCAGTTAATTAAACAAGAGGGTAAGCTATGTAACCAGCTAAGTGATATGCAATATGAGAGCAGCACTAGAACTCAGGCTGAAGCCACTACAAGCTCTGTGTCGGGGAGCCGGTAGCGGCAATAACTATGAACTACACTATGTTATATACTATGTTTTATATATAATATCAGCCTGTAGTCTGTGTGTCTCTCCCCACCCAATGTAATCCCACGTCTCATGTCCACGATGCCTCATGTCCATGTCACGCACGATTATAACTAATACAGCAAGTCTGATAGCTATGAATCAATTGTCTAAGAATGTAAAGTCTATGTCATAAAACGTGCATCCTATACAGAATCACCTTGATTGTCTCAGGAAGACTCTGTCTCATGAAATAGTGTCAAGTGTCCTGGGTTCTGGTGTACTTGATAGGACAAGTACGAGAATAAGGGTATCGATTGTCCATCTCTAATGACGTACCCAACACCGCGTACGGGGTTGGCACCCGACTATGATCGGACACTAAGCACGTCACACGTTTCCTAGGTTAAGCAGTTAAAACAAGTTACATATGGATCTACCAGAATTCAAGTAAAATACTATAACAGAAATTACCGATAATTTACATGCTCTATGTTCTCACTGATGCAAAATTAACCAAGAAAAATATATAGCAAGCTGCAGCGTTTGGCAAGGTACACTTGCATGTGGTTCCGGTTCCAGTTGCGGTTCTGACTTCAGCTGAAATTGCAGGCGGTACTCCGATTGCTGAAACAAATATCACCATCAGATCCAGAAAATATCAATCAGCTAGAAACGCCTGTCCTTGGGTCCAATTTGGAGACAAGGGCAGAAACGGCAGTTTCGGGCCAAAACGGGGTCCACCGGTGGGCCCGCTTTGCACCGAAAAACGCGTCCGGATCAACGGTCTCCAAATTCACCAAATTTAGTGTCAACAGGTCAGGAACGATGATACGAACCCAACGGAACTTCCAGAATTGGATTCCGATGAGCCGATCACAAAATCGCCCGTCGAGCAGGGCCTATGGGGCCCACGACACGCGATTTCGTCAACCTTCTCAGAATCGAACCAAACTTTACCCACAGGACCAGCGTATCGCTACGAGTCCGATGGCGTAAGTTTCGTCTCGATCCGACGTGTGTACACAAAGTTAGGGCGCGTTCCAGAAAGTACGAATACGGGGCGATGTCCGCAGATACGTGTTGATTCCGGTGTGCACGCACACCCGAATCAGCTTCCGCGGAATCCCACACGTCCGTATCGACGAGGCGCACGTATCTGTGAAGACCGCGCGCGACCAAGTCGTCCCGTTTGGCGGGGCGTACTCAGTTCCGGGGTGAAACAGGGCCTGGTTTTTTCCTGTTTTTGGATCGCGGTGTGCGATCACCACAGGACGCGATGCCCCGAGCGGTTTGTCTGGGCACCGAGAGGGTCATACAGGCTTCGCGTAGAAATTTACGGAATCGAAATCGGGGTTACGAGCAGGAAGTTATGAGTACCTGAAGGGACCCAAAAAAACCGGGGTTTTCGAGTCCGACACGCGGTTCTGTGTCCTGGACGTGTCCACGTGTCCAGCGGCGTGTCCGGGTGTCCTCGGCTGTGTTCGACTAGGGTTGGGTCGTGGTGGCTGGCCGACGGTCGGCGAGGCACCGCTGAGGGCTCGGGAGGCAGGCGGCGCCGGCAGAGGGTCTGGGCGGTGGCTGCAGCTCCGGCGGATGGGAGAACAACAGCGGCTCGGGCGGGGCGCTGCGGCTGAGGAGGGGCGCTGGTCGGCGGGCTCCGGTGAGGGGGTGAGCTAGGTGGCTGAGGGAGGAGGTCGGCGGAGGGTCGCCGGACGGGGGCTCGCCGGAGTAGGGTGGAGTTAGGGTTAGGGCTCAGATTTGGGGGTGGAAGAGGACGGAGGAGGGGGATATAAATAGGGGGCTGGCTGGGGCGTCGTGGCCGAGGGATCCGGAGGGGGAGGCGACGTGGAGGAGGGCGTGGCCGTGGCGCACGATTTCCGGCGGGCGGCGGGAAGATCGGGTCGATCGTGGGAGAGGGTGGGGGTGACGCGGGTTCCGGGTCGGGCGCGGATCCGGACGGAGAGGACCCGCCCGACCCGTTAAGCCAAGGGCTGGGCTGGGTTTAACGGGCTCGGCCCACTGGGCTGGGCCGGGCCCAAAACAGAAAATAGAAATAAAAATAATAACAGTAAATTATAATAATAATAATAATAATAATAAATTAATTAATTAATTTAGGAAAATAGTTTTTAGGCTTTTAAAATTAGGTCTGATGCCCGATAAATTCCAGAAAAATTGTCCTAAGTCCAGTTTTTCATTTTACATCCAAAAATATTATTTTCATAATATTTTAATATTATTTATTATCATTTAAAAATCATTTAATAATTAAAACCCTGTTTTTAAATTACAGAAAATTCCCAGAAAATTCCAGAAAATTGTGAAAAATCCAGTTTTTAAAATTTTGAAAATTCAGGGGGTTTACAATCTACCCCCCTTAAGAGGATTGCGTCCTCGCAATCAAAGAATAACCGGTCAGCAGAAATGACACGGTCGCAGGTATCGTTTGAAAGCACGTCACAAGGGACTTCAGGGAAATACCGTTTCCCTAAAAATTGAAAGTTTACACTTTCCAGGAAAATCTAGTTAAAACTATAACTTTTATGAAAACCAGGTTATTATTAACAAGTTGCAATTTACTAGGTTGGGGCTGAGGTCACGAACCAACGGGCACGAACTACACAAGACTAAAACGGATAACTATAAATCACTTACTCGCATCAGCGTCCTGCACAGTCAGCGCATAAGCTTGTCCTCGTCCTTGAGGTAGATTCCTCTGCTGCTGCTGGGCTTGCTAGAAGAGTGTCGCCTGAGGTGCCAGAGGTGGCCTCGGTGCTGGCAAAGCTGGTTGGTTTGCCCTTGGTGCTCCATCTCGATGCTGGGGACAGTCCTTGGCTATGTGTTGATTGGTGCCGCAAATCAGGCACAATCCCAACTTGCGTCTGCAGTCCCTCACGACATGACCTAGCTTGCCGCAGTAGTGACAGGTAGGAAGGGTCTGCGAAGCTGTCCTGGGTGGCTGGTGCGTGTGAGATCTCTTTGCAGACTCTCCCGGTGATGATCTGTCTGGTCCCGAGGTGATTGGCCGTTTGAGGCGAGACTCTCTCCTGGTGACGCGTTCCATGCGTCGGGCTGCAGCGAGAACGTCTGAGTAGGATGTAGGTGCGACGGACCCAATTAGTTTCTGCAGCTCAATGTTCAGTCCGTCGAAGAATTTCTCGACCTTCTCTTCCTCTGTCGGGATCAGGGTGGGGGCGAAGCGGCTCAGACGAATAAATTCTGCGTTGTATTCTTCCACCGTCATAGAGTCCTGAGTGAGGCGATTGAATTTGTCCCGCAGTTCTGACCGAGCGATGGCAGGAATGTACATCTCTTGGAAGAGTCTGGAGAACTCCTCCCAAGTGACTCGGTCTGGTCCGAGTCGCGTCTCCTCAGACAACCACCAGTGGTGCGCGTTGCCTGTCAATTGCATTCGGACGACAGTCATCCAGCGTTCCCGTGGAAGCTCAGCTGCTTCAAGTTGATGCCGGATGTTGGTGAGCCACTCATGCACTTCTGTGGGCTCCTCTTTTCCAGAAAAAGTACGGGGCTTCAGTTGGCGGAAGTCAGTGATTGAGCCTGTAGATGGCCGTCGAGCTGGTAGGTTGGCCTGCTCCAGTACAGTTACGATGCTGTCCCTCCAGAAGTTAGCTTCGCGACGCTGAGCCTCGTGTTGGACTTGTTGCTGAGCTTGCATCATCGCGTAGATCATTTGGAATATCTGCTGCCCGTCAATTGGCTGTCCTTGTGGGAGTACGGGCGTTGGTGGGACGAACTACGGCGGAGGTGGAATATCATCGCGTCGGAATCGGGAGGTAGGTTGACCTGCCTGCTGGCTCTGTTGAGTTGGTGGAACTCCTCCGACTGGTGTCCCTTCGTCATCGTAGGTGACACCTGTAGCTTGTGGTGTTCCGACGGGAGTCTCGTTGCATTCTTGGGGGTCCATTTTCCTGTATCCAAAATAACCAATAAGAGGCGCACAGGAATCAAGGCAAGATGCAAGTTCAAATTAGTTCGAATACGATACAGATATCAAAAACGATTCAAGCAAGTGGATGCGATCCTAAAATCTATCCTATCTTATTGCAGGCCTGTTCGGTCCCTAAGTTGAAACCGAACAATTTAGTCGTAGACCTGCATGGGCCACCACAAAAACCATGTCACGCCCCAGTCCCAAAATCCCGAGGGACTGAGCACGTGAGCAATGGCCAGCAGCACGCACCGATGGACAACCCAATTAAATGGATCCATCGGGGCATGCTTAAGCTGTAGTCTAGCAGGACTAAGTACAAGTCTCAGGTATTACTAATCTTATCCACAGAATAACACAGATTAATTGCCAGAAATAATGCAATGGAAATAAATATGCAATAACAAATAAGGTTGTCTCGGGAACAAATCCGAGAAATATTCTGTTACATTTAAGGAAAAGACAGGAAATAAAATGCTGGAAATGAAAATACTGTGTAGTTGAAGCCGGTGCTCAGGAGAAATCTTCGGCCACTACTTCGTCCTCTGTTCCTTGTTCTGCTCCAAGGAGCGCTCCGGTACCGTACACCTCTGGGTAGTTCTCTTCAGCTGTACCTGGGGACATAATCCGGATCCAGGTCCTCAGGGGACAGCAAGGTACAGAAAATACAAGCCAAATAAATACAGTGCAGCAGTTAATTAAACAAGAGGGTAAGCTATGTAACCAGCTAAGTGATATGCAATATGAGAGCAGCACTAGAACTCAGGCTGAAGCCACTACAAGCTCTGTGTCGGGGAGCCGGTAGCGGCAATAACTATGAACTACACTATGTTATATACTATGTTTTATATATAATATCAGCCTGTAGTCTGTGTGTCTCTCCCCACCCAATGTAATCCCACGTCTCATGTCCACGATGCCTCATGTCCATGTCACGCACGATTATAACTAATGCAGCAAGTCTGATAGCTATGAATCAATTGTCTAAGAATGTAAAGTCTATGTCATAAAACGTGCATCCTATACAGAATCACCTTGATTGTCTCAGGAAGACTCTGTCTCATGAAATAGTGTCAAGTGTCCTGGGTTCTGGTGTACTTGATAGGACAAGTACGAGAATAAGGGTATCGATTGTCCATCTCTAATGACATACCCAACACCACGTACGGGGTTGGCACCCGACTATGATCGGACACTAAGCACGTCACACGTTTCCTAGGTTAAGCAGTTAAAACAAGTTACATATGGATCTACCAGAATTCAAGTAAAATACTATAACAGAAATTACCAAGAATTTACAAGCTCTATGTTCTCACTGATGCAAAATTAACCAAGAAAAATATATAGCAAGCTGCAGCGTTTGGCAAGGTACACTTGCCTGTGGTTCCGGTTCCAGTTGCGGTTCTGACTTCAGCTGAAATTGCAGACGGTACTCCGATTGCTGAAACAAATATCACCATCAGATCCAGAAAATATCAATCAGCTAGAAATGCCTGTCCTTGGGTCCAATTTGGAGACAAGGGCAGAAACGGCAGTTTTGGGCCAAAACGGGGTCCACCGGTGGGCCCGCTTTGCACCGAAAAATGCGTCCGGGTCAACGGTCTCCAAATTCACCAAATTTAGTGTCAACAGGTCAGGAACGATGATACGAACCCAACGGAACTTCCAGAATTGGATTCCGATGAGCCGATCACAAAATCGCCCGTCGAGCGGGGCCTACGGGGCCCACGACACGCGATTTCGTCAACGTTCTCAGAATCGAACCAAACTTGACCCACAGGACCAGCGTATCGCTACGAGTCCGATGGCACAAGTTTCGTCTCGATCCGACGTGTGTACACAAAGTTAGGACGCGTTCCAGAAAGTACGGATACGGGGCGATGTCCGCGGATACGCGTTGATTCCGGTGTGCACGCACACCCGAATCAGCTTCCGCGGAATCCCACACGTCCGTATCGACGAGGCGCACGTATCTGTGAAGACCGCGTGCGACCAAGTTGTCCCGTTTGGCGGGACGTACTCAGTTCCGGGGTGAAACAGGGCCTGATTTTTTCCTGTTTTTGGATCGCGGTGTGCGATCACCACAGGACGCGATGCCCCGAGCGGTTTGTCCGGGCACCGAGAGGGTCATACAGGCTTCACGTAGAAATTTACGGAATCGAAATCGGGGTTACGAGCAGGAAGTTATGAGTACCTGAAGGGACCCAAAAAAACCGGGGTTTTCGAGTCCGACACGCGGTTCTGTGTCCTGGACGTGTCCACGTGTCCAGCGGCGTGTCCGGGTGTCCTCGGCTGTGTCCGACTAGGGTTGGGTCGTGGTGGCTGGCCGACGGTCGGCGAGGCACCGCTGAGGGCTCGGGAGGCAGGCGGCGCCGGCAGAGGGTCTGGGCGGTGGCTGCAGCTCCGGCGGATGGGAGAACAGCAGCGGCTCGGGCGGGGCGCTGCGGCTGAGGAGGGGCCCTGGTCGGCGGGCTCCGGTGAGGGGGTGAGCTAGGTGGCTGAGGGAGGAGGTCGGCGGAGGGTCGCCGGACGGGGGCTCGCCGGAGTAGGGTGGAGTTAGGGTTAGGGCTCGGATTTGGGGGTGGAAGAGGACGGAGGAGGGGGATATAAATAGGGGGCTGGCTGGGGCATCGTGGCCGAGGGATCCGGAGGGGGAGGCGACGTGGAGGAGGGCGTGGCCGTGGCGCGCGATTTCCGGCGGGCGGCGGGAAGATCGGGTCGATCGTGGGAGAGGGTGGGGGTGACGAGGGTTCTGGGTCGGGCGCGGATCCGGACGGAGAGGACCCGCCCGACCCGTTAAGCCAAGGGCTGGGCTGGGTTTAACGGGCTCGGCCCACTGGGCCGGGCCGGGCCCAAAACAGAAAATAGAAATAAAAATAATAACAGTAAATTATAATAATAATAATAATAATAAATTAATTAATTAATTTAGGAAAATAGTTTTTAGGCTTTTAAAATTAGGTCCGATGCCCGATAAATTCCAGAAAAATTGTCCTAAGTCCAGTTTTTCATTTTACATCCAAAAATATTATTTTCATAATATTTTAATATTATTTATTATCATTTAAAAATCATTTAATAATTAAAATCCAGTTTTTAAATTACAGAAAAATCCCAGAAAATTCCAGAAAATTGTGAAAAATCCAGTTTTTAAAATTTTAAAAATTCAGGGGGTTTACAAGTAAGTTAAATAGTTAATATTTTATAAATGATTTATATATATATTCATGAATTTAATTATCGTTGTATAGATATCATCCATCGATAGTACAGAGAGAACTGGAGCATTTTCTAAGGCAGAACTATGGTGAACCTTGGATCAATTACTCAGATGCTCCTAAAGATAAGAAGGCATTTTGGTTTGCCCACTTCAAGGTAAAAATATATTTACTTTTAATATCAATAATCATTTATGCATATTATGTAACTCTCTATTTTACTTCTAGAAGAAAACCTATTTCTATCCACCATAACGGGCTGAGAAGATCGAGAAGCAGTTTCTTGCCATCGCCGCCAAGCTGATAAGTGATGCGATAGATGACCAGAAGGCTTGTGATCACTCCGGACAACTGTTCCAAGTTTGGATCACGCCTGAGCGGTGGACTGCGATGAAGGTGAGATTCGACAAACCCAGGTACAAGGAAAGGTCGGAGAAGGCAAATGCGTTTAGATCGAAGGCAGAAAAGTGGTGTGGTGGCTCGATTCTCATGACGAAACATTTTCGTAGTCTGGTATGTATTCTATTAAATATATATTATTTTAATAAAAGTAGGATAAGATGTTTAATTTTGATAAGAAATAATATAATTTTCAACAGGTACAGAGGGGTGAGGACACCAACATGGCGACCGTCTTCCTGGCCACCCATCAAACGGGCGCAAAGCTCATCGATGAGAAGTATGAAGTCACAGATATCTGAGTGCACCTACTCCAGAAGATCTGTACTCCGAGTTACCCATTTAAACATTTTTTTTATGATCTTTATCTGCGCACAGACCTCACACTTCTCTACCTCCTTACGCCCATATTTTTTTTATACATCTTGTTTATTCTTTTACAATGAATATGTCCTAATCTATTATGCCATAACTCAAGAAAATAACCAGAAGAAGAGAATTTATTTATAGTAATGGAAGGAGTTACAAGTTGAAGTTTAAACATCCCTTCGGTACAGAAAGTATTTTCGAAGTATGTTCCTTTATAGGACATCATCATCTGCCCAGTATTAAAGTCCTTCCTCAAGCTTGCATTGTAGAGCAGACTTCCTTAGATCAGGTTTTTGGCTATCACCGGTACGTGGTTGATATCCTGAAGATTCAGCGACTTTCCCAAATTCTGATTCAGTACCCCTGTCCTGATCTCATATACTTCAGCTTGTGACTTGTCCACCACCATAACCTTAACAGATATAGGTTTATTGGTGGTGAATAACTCCTTCTTTGAGAAAATATGGTAGGATGTGCCAGTGTCCACCCACCAGTCAGTGTCGACGCCAGTTGTAGCAACCTGCACAATCATGGCAACCTTGTTAGTCTCACCTTGCTCTTTATGTTTGGACTTGTATCTACAGTCTCTGAAAAAATGGCCTATCTTGCCGTAGTTGAAACAAGCCCCATCGTTCTTAGGCTTTGGTTTGAACGATGTCCTATTATTATACTGATAATTAAATCATACAGTGACCAAGATTACAATTAAGACCATGACAACTCGATCATCATAAGACAAATTACGTACAGATAGTGATAGCTCAATTAACACACTTGGCTTATATAGTTTAAACCACTAATGATAAGGCACACAATGCGATAACCGCGATGAGACAACATCAATACATATATAAAAGTAGTAAAAATAGCAACTAACTGTATTTTAGTTGTGTTTTTATTAAGAGGGTTCGAAAGCAATGTCCCCGAAAGAAAAATAATGTATTTTTTGAAAGAGTTACAACCCGCAGCCTAACGGAGGCCATAATCCCCCGTTATCAAAACATAATTTATTTTTCGGTTTAAATTTTATAAAGTAGATCTGCACATAATATTTCATAATCATAAAAATATTTTGTTAAATTTACAATTAAATGATCGTCAAAATTAACGTGTAGTTAGAGTTATAATTCAAAATTTAAATAAAGGTAAAAATAGTCATTTAAAATTTATAATAAAAAATATTAAGAGAATATTTTTATTTTACAAAATTAATGATGTTTAAAAGTTTGTAAGCCAAAAATGCAAATTTTCAAAGATAGAAGGACCCCCTTATAAATAATTTATAATATAGGAGGGCAAAATTGTAATTTCACCATTCCATCTTCTTTAGGTTAATATTTCACCCAAGAAACACAATCTCCGCCATCTCCTTTTTCTTTTAAATGTAACTTTCTTATTTCTCCACCGATTTTTGAAAACTAAGATGAAATTTTGTGTAATTTTTTGATACAAATTAGTGGAATAAGTTTTAAAACTAGGGGTAAATATTTTTTTTTTTAATTGGGGGCCTATGTAAATTTGGTGGCCGGATGCACATGCATCTTTTGCATACCCCTTTAGCCGGTCTAGATCTCCAACGCTCAAATATTTTTAGTGTAAACTTTTTGACCGAGAGTGATTGACGAAAAATGGTCCCGCACATGAAGTATATATGAACATAGGTCGAAGCAACCAGGGACGTAGTTACGCTGGGCTGCAGCCCAGGTGAAAAAAAAAGTTCCAATATTTACTATATTTTATCAAGATCATTATACATTTCCTCTTGTAAAAACACGATTAGCCCAGTCAAAAAATGTGTTCCATTCTGAGCTTTTATACACAGCCCGGCGAAAAAAAATTATGTCTCTGTCCTTGGAAACAACCTTGTACAGGAAGAAATCAAATTTACAGCGATTGTATAACGCCCATCTTTTCGACTTTTATAAATGAATACTTTTTTCGAGTTAAATTGTACGAGTTTTGTATTATTTTAATACATGGATTATTTTCATTATTTTTGCAAAAGTTTTGTGGTTATTATTTTATTTGTGTCCGTATCGTGTTTTGTCACGTTATAGTGCAATTCTATGTGATTATAGTTGAACCCAACCCCACCCCCCTCCTCCCTAGTATTTTTTTGCCCCTACCCCTCCATACCCTTAATGACCACTCTTCTTATCATTATCACTCCCTTACTCATCCTCTCACTCTTTCTTTCACTCTCTCTCAAAGATCATCATTCACCATAGCTCTTCCTCTCTATGTTCATGTGATCTTGGGTTGGAAATTTCTTGATGCTAGGATAAGATTGAAAAATGAGTGACTCTTAATTTTAGCACTATTATTGTTGATATTGGAACTCTGCGTAAGATTTGGGTGACTTTGAGTTTAGCTTTATGTTGTGATCTTAGAAACTTTGAGTATGTATGACATAGGCCCTACGATGGATTTTTACGAGGTAAAATTAAGTAGATTGATTAAAAGCCCTATAAGAATAGGGTAGATTTTTATGGCAAAGAGACCTTTGGCCTTACTATGATAACTTAATGGAAATGACATTTATTGTGAATTGAGACGTTGTGAAATGGAAATTTTGACTTGGAATGGAAAGTAAATGAATTGAAGGAATTCATCTAATCTAGTAGCTTTTTACTATGAACACCTCCCTGTTTTTGATAGATAGCTTACAATATTGAAAATTTTCTTTTGTGTCCCGTCATTTATTTAGTTAATCGTTATTACTTGTTTAATTGCATTTTTTTGGTCGATAAGTACGATTCCACTTAGCCACCATATTCCTGATCCGGCTGGGCAACCTTGTGTTTGGACTGATTGTATATATGAGATAAGTTGTATTTGTATTATGAGAATTGGACTTAGTTTCATGGAGTCAAAAATGGGAATGATTTTGTGACCATCGTCTCGGTAATAAGGACCGATAGGTGTTACGTTACGGCATGATGTGAGATCATGGTCCGTGTGGCCCAATACCACTCTTGAAGAGCCTAGCTCAAAGTGTGACGCTTTTTAGGTGCACAAGTCCTTTCGTTTTATGTCAATTGAGTGAATTGTAAACTTGAATGTTTTGGTGAAATAATTGATTTTTGTTTGAAAAGTGATTAAATGTAATAATCTTATGAAGAGCTATGTTTTCCAGAAATGAAACTTTTGGGAGTTTTGGATAAAACGTAGAAGGATATGACTAAAAAGGACGTTTAGGATGTCGCTTTCCGGAGAACACGAGTTACATTTACCGCTTGGTGGTTAGGCTTGGAAATCGTAGTCCATCAAACCGTACTTGTCCTTTGTCTTTTGTCAGGAACTACATAGTCGTTCTAGGACGACTACCAGTTGCCCGTAATTGTTGCGTTCACGATATTTGTTACATTTCATGTTTACCTTATTAATTGTTTTATTTGTGTTTGTTGCATTCACGTAGTTTAGGATATACATTAGTTTAGGCTTACCCCGACTTAATCACGTGCATTTATTTGCCTATTGCAATTTTGTTAATTGTGTTTTTGGTTCGTATTGGTGAAAATGTCATTTTTGGTATGAAATGGTGACTTTTTTTAGCAGTGTGACTAGATCGTTCGGACGATTTGGGAATTGTTCAGACGATGGTCCATTTTTAGAAAATTTTCAGAAGGTTCAGATTGTCCAGATGGTCCAAGATCTTACAGAGGTCAAATAGTGTTTTGTATTTTCAGCAAGTCCAAATTGTCCGGACAGTCAGCCCAAATCTTTCGGACTATCCAACAAAGATTTAAGAAAATTATATTTTTATTTATTAATTCGGACAATTTTTCCTATTTTTATTTTGTTCTTTTTGACATCCTATTTTACGCTTAATGTTTTAAAAGCTTTAGGAAAACTAAAATGATTTAAACAAACAGAATTTTAAAACTCACATAAAATTACAGTTTTAATAAAAATATTTTCAAACTTTAAAATCACTTATTTTACTCACACCAGTTTTATACTGACCCAAGTTTGCGTTTTCTGTGCATGCTTGGGTGTATTTCTTCGAAAATGCAGACGACCAGTTCTTTCAGCAGTGAAGTTTTCAAGAAGGCGATTTCTTATTTTATACAGTAACTTTTGTAAAGCAATGTATGCATTTTTTTGGTTTAGCAACGTATCGCAAGTAATTGTCAAAATTCGAATATTGCACTTTGTTAATTTATGTATAAAAGATGTATATTTTATTTTGTAATATTTCGTATAGTGTGTATGATAATACGACTTGACTGTAACAATTTTATCAAGGTCCGATTTTCAAGGCGGGAGAGATGATCCACGTGGCGGATTCCAACTGGTCGTTGAAAATTGGGCTGTGATAGATTGACTACCTAGAAAAAGTGGGGAGAAAGTGTTAATGGACAGACTATAGAGAATGTTCATCGGAGTATGAGGTGCGCTTGGGCATCCACCACCGGACTCGCCAATCTTAGATTCTTAGGAACAAGTCTACATCTCTTCGCTTGCTCTCCTCGAAATGCTCAAACTCGAAACACATATTTGTGCGAATCATCGTTATTATTGATCTTTTGTTTTTGTTTTTGGTTTAGTATTCTTGTTTCGTGAAATCTAATTAATGTTCCGAATTGAGTTAATATGTTATTTGGATTTGTTAGGACCTTTATAGTTGGCATATTTCATGTGTGTATTTTACTATAGGTCAACATTGCGGAACAAGATAAAGCACAAGACATTTGGACAGAGAGCGTTCGAATTCTAGACGAACATTTGAACGCGAGATCAAGAAAAAAGTTTTTGGCTAGATATCGCTCGAACACTAAGACGTGTGTTCGAACGCAAGTACAAGCAGTGGGTTGTTGGGACATCTTTTTTTTAGTGGAATCGTTCGACCGCTCGACAACGCGTTTGAACGCAAGAACAAATAGAAACTTTTCTATGTAAATTCGTTCGAACGCTGGACCACATTTTCGAATGCAAGTGAGGATTAAATGAAGGACAAAATTGTCAAATGTTTATTTTTAACCTAATTCGTTTCATAGATCATTTATTCTATATAAGGTGGTTCCTACAATAGTAATAAGCTTACCATAATGAGAGAAAATTGTCGTCATCACCCTAGCGAAGAGAGTTCACTATTTTGGCAAATTCCTTGAGCAAACCCTAGTCAAATAACCTCTACTAGTTTATTGCTTTCACGTCTCAATTGGGATAATTGACCGGAGGTCGTGATCGAAGCTCATCACGAGATCGATGATCTGAAATTGTTATTTTAGGAGAAAATTAGATTGAGTAGATTAGAAATCGACTAAGCAACGAGTTCTCGTATAAGGTACTGACAAGCTTTTGTAATCGAATCTTCATTTTCTATAAAGTTTTTTTCCTTCCCATTTGGGAGTTTTCCAAATTGATGAGTTTGGTTGTTTGATTACTTGCTATTGTTGTTTATTGCTTTCCTTGGTTCTGCCTATTCCCTACCCCCCCCCCCCTTTTAGGCCAGTTTTAGTTATTTTAAGATTGATTAGGAAGAGTTGGAGTACCTACTACCTTTGGAGGTTATGGGATTGATGCTAGGTGAATTTGTAGATGAATACATTATTCATGTTGCAAAAGAGTACACGGAAGACTAGGTACAACGTCGTAAACGTCCACTCAAGCCTTACTTTCCACTAGTATAAATAGAAGGAGAAAACTTATTCTTCGAAGCACGTCCAAAAATGATCGAACATACTCTATCTTGAACTCTCTACTGCATTATAATACGATGTAGTTTTACAATACCAACGAAATAAAAATCGTTGGAAAAAAATTATTCTACCAACGAAATCAAAAGCGTTGGTGAAAAAAAAAATCTGCTACCAACAAAATAAAATCCGTCGCCCTATATAATTTATTTATAGAAACAAAATTAAAATCGTTGCCACACCAAATATTTGGCACAAATTTTTTTTGCAGTTCCCACATGTGGTATTGCCAAAGAAAATAATAATTTCATCGTTATTACAATGGAATTACCAACAAAAAGTCACTATTATAAGGGGAATAAGAACGATTATATCAATTTTATTGTTATAATTTAGCAATGAAATAGTATATCGTCACTATTTTTTCTTAGCAAATAGTGAGTTTTCTCGTAGTGAAAAAGAGAGAGACTCTATGAATTGAATGTGTATATTAATCGATACAAGAGGACTCTATTTATAGGCTTAGAAGAGAACTAACGTTTTCTACTCTAACCGATGTGGGACAAGTAACTAAGACAATATAAGAATATACATTATATTATCACAATCTAATTACCATTATCACAATCTTATATGGAGATACCAATTATGAACCTCATGTTAAGCCCAATAAACTACATGGATATTAGCTCAGCATGGAAATCAGGTCATTCCTGGTTAATGTAAATGAAGTGAGAGACAAATTCAGTTGGTCATTCTTCTGGAATTCTATTGCAAAAGTCACTACCGCACCCCAAAACGGTCATGACACACGGTTGAGATCCTAAGATGTATTTAGGGGCGGAGCCAGAAATTAATTTAGGTGGGGCACATATTGAGCAGGGTTTCGATATCGCCCCAAAAAAAAATTGGACTTACTTTTGTAATTTTTATTTAAAATTTTGATAAACAGTGGTGATCTGAGTTTGTGATTTACGTTCAATGTCTTACACCTTATTAATTTATGGACAAAAGAAATAAAATAAACGGTCATACAAATGAATACACTAAATGATTAAGAGAGAAGAGAAGGAATTTTTTTTTATAATTTTGTCATATTATACGAATGAATAAGAAGATGTCATTCTATAGTCAATTCCATTTTCTAGGCTGAACGATGTGAATCCAAAGAACGATGCATGTTCCATAGTCAATTCCATGTTCTAAGTTTAACGATGCAAATCTAAAGAACGATGCTCTTAATATTGAAAACTTCTGAGTCTATTGAGTTGCAGACCGGTATGACGTTCAGCTCCAAACTTAAAGTCCCTAAGGTTCTCAAACGGTTTATCCTTCGATTATGAGAAGATATACGAATGCGTTTGTAGAGAAATTTTCAAAGAAAGAAGTCATAAACTTCATCTCGGCCCTTTGTAGAGAATAGACGTCACAAATATCTGAGCGTACCAGCTCCATAGGATCTGTACTTGTAGTCATCCGTCTAAACGGCTTCTTGACTACCTGTGTCTTGAAAACATTCATCAAATACCTCCACCTCCTTACCCCCACATCATGGAGATATTCCTGAACTAGACATCTTTGTTGAAAAAGACATGTCTTAGTCAGATGCGTCACAACTCAATAAGAGCAATCTCTTCCTCAAGCCGGAAGTCCAGAATCATAATCCTGGTCCCTAGATCTTCTACTTGACACTTGTTCACCATAGAGACATTCTTCTACGATAGTGCTCTTCCGTGGTGAACTGCTCTTTTCTAGAGCATGCGTTGCCAGATGCACCAGTGTCTACCCACTAGTCAGTAACCATGCTTGATGACTCAACCTGGGCAATAATAGCAACTAATTGGTTCTACTTTCAAGTTCCAATTTCAGCCATGCGCCAAGTCCTGTCTAGTGCAGTGACCTTTATGCACCTAGGCCACCTAGGCCAGCCATGCGCCAAGTCCTGTCAATGCGCTTCCATGCGGCAAGAGTCTGCCATACGACAAGAGACTGCCATGCGGTCAAGGTTTGCCAAACGCCAAGAACTGTCTTGCGTTAAGTCTCGTTAAGTGCATACTCTGCAATCATTGGTCATCTTATAATCTTCATTCCATCTGGAGTGTATACTCCAGGCCGCATATGAGCTGACCGACCAGATCCCTCAAAATCTGGGTGTCAAAGCCGTAGGAGCCGCCCGCGCCGGCCATGTAATATCAAAAGGTTTAATATATAACTTTAATGAGTGAGTTAAATTGTAATTATTATCGGACTGATCAATTGTACTAATTAATTAGTGAATTTAATGTAATATCAAAAAGTTTAATATAAAAAAGAAAAAGAAAAAGAAAAAAAGACAAGGTGCACAAAAGTATAACAAGGCACCCATATTATTATACTGATAATTAAAACATACGGTGGCCAAGATTACAATTGAGACCATGACAAGTCGGTCATTATAAGACAAATTACGTACAGATAGTGAAAGCACAATTAACACAGTCGGCACTAATGATAAGGCAGACGAGCCAGCATCATACAGTAAGGTAAGAAAAATAGTGACAGCACAATTAACACTTAACCGCTCGCTAATGATATTGATTTATTGAAGGCAAGAAGGAAGGCATGCAGTCTATATGCCATAAGTGTTGTTTTCAGTTTAGCAACCACAAGGATACCTTGGTATGATGCCTTTCAAGGAGTGGAAACCATCAGTAATCGGAGTGACTCGATTAATTATATAATCACCTGTGGTGCCGGGGGCATAATTGATTAGAGCATAAGTGTTTCCTTTAAATAGGTATGCTTCATTTTTCGCTTTGGCCGAAAATGCTGCATCTAAGCCATCCTGGAAAACTGTATCTTTCAAAGAAGGGAAACTGAGGGTAATTCTTTTGGGACCCTGAATTATGTAATCATTGGTTGTACCCGGTGCAAAATTAATAAGCGCATATTGATCTCCTTTAAATATATAGGCTTCGTTCCAACGGGAGGAAGCAAAGGCTGCATCGATACCATTTTCGAAAATTGTATTTTTCAAAGAGTGAAAGCTATCTGTGATCTTCTTGGGTCCTTGAATAATGTTGCCACTCTCAAAGTTGATGAGTGCATATATGTTACTTCTGAATATATACGCCTCGTCGTTTCTAGAGGAGGTAAATGCAGCATCGATTCCGCTAGCAAAAATAGTATTGGCCAGAGAAGGAAAGAAACTACCGATGCTCGCGGGTCCTTTAATGATGTAGTCCTTGGTTGTGCCGGGAGCATAGTTGATTAGCAAGCATTGATCGGTAGTGAAAAGAAACGCCTCTTCCTGCTTGTTATTGACGTTGAATGCACACTCGATGTAATGCCCCACGCTACAACCTCGGTCAACATAAGGCTCCTCTGTAGTAGTAGTAGTAAGTGATGTGCTCGTGGTGTCCTCCAGCACGATGTCTCTCTTCATTCTAACTTGGGCAGCAGCGAACACAACGTTGATCATAACTTCTCCAACTGTGGGGCACCTAACATTTCTTAGGCGATTCATAAATTCTTGAGTGGTTTGCCCGCTCGAAGTTGGATTGGGATTAAAAAGACCATTACGGTAGATTCGATCTCCATATGGGCTATAAGTTGGGAATTGTGTGTCAGATCCTATAACTACATATGGACGCGATGTCCGAATATATTGACGATTAATGCCACCTGCAAAAGCGATTTCCTGCTGATTAGGATAATCATTATGCTCACGCAAGGTCAGCACTGCATCAATTCCCCCCGGTGCAAATATCTCATACCGATAAAGAATGAGATCGGTTGTCACCCTGGGTCGCCAACCAGTTAACCTTGTCGTGCTAACAAACACAGACCCATCAGCAGGCGAGGTATCTGACGGGGCTCCTCCACTATTTACATGGCGCTCCAAGTTGTAGTAATCTTCCGGACTAGTCGAACCTCGTTCTCGCGGAAGAAATCCTGTTCGAAAAATCTCATTATAGGGACGACCATCCCATCGGTACACAGCCTCCACAATATCTTGGTTGTCATTAGGGTCCCGATATAGAATACTTGGCCCTTGTGTATTGAATAGTGTTAAAGCTGCTATATGGTCCTGGAGTACACGAATACCCTCTCCAGAAGCCGGTTGAGCAATCGCAGCTGCAACTCCACGATATTCTGATGTAGGTGGAAGTGCCATATCTACAAGCCAAGTTAAGATCGATCAAAAGAACAAAATATATCAGACATAATAATGACAATCGAAGGAACATCTCTAACACAACTTAATTGAGTTCGGCGTCATTTCAATTCGGGTTTGGTTGGTCGGGTCGGGACCCACCCGACGTACGGTTTAGGTTGCCCCAACTTGCACCTCTAGTTACTGTTAGAAAAATTGTCGTTTTCTTATTGAAATTTTTTTAAATAAAAATTAAAATAAACTGATGTTACCGCTCTCTGGAGAAGTCGTGCACGAAGCACTGCCCTAAGAGTTGATTCGAGATCTGTGTGCAGACGTTTCCCAAAGCTCCTAGTGGTAAAACCCCCGCACTACCGGTATCTTGTAGCCGCACACGACTCGGAGAGAACGACCAGGACTTAGCTCTGCCCAGAGCTTGTAGACGAGTGTAACGACGAAGATTGGACAGAATAGAATGTTGGCAGCAATTGTTTGAAGAAAATATTCTGATTTTGTTTACAAAGAGAACCACTCATATATATATATATATATATAAGAATCCATACACTATGTAACTGTCTGAATTAATTTTCTATTAATTCAGCCGTTACACAGTCACAGAGGAATGAATCTGGACACAAAAGTATTAACGGTTCAAAATTAATTTTCTAACGTTCAGAAAATTAAATGAAATAATGAAGAGGAGCAAAAAGAATTTTCGGGTCCAACTCGAAGAGGAAATCGAATCGGCATTCGGCATCCGCAGATGTGCGCGCGTATAACGCGCATATACGCGCGCACCAAATCGAACCAAATCGAACCGAACCGAGCTGAGCCGAGCCGGACAACGGCGGCGTGTGGCCCAAGGGGTTCCCAACACAACAACTTTAAGAAAGAAAAGAAGAGAAACTAATATATGTACACAATAAGAGGTTGGCCCATCCGATGTGGGACTAAAGAAAAGAAGGAAATTGAGCTTTTACTAAAAAAAAAAAAAAAAACTAACAGTTACATGCCATGCGCTATAATACTATATGCTTAGAAGCAACTTTTTTTTTACGGTAAAGCTAGCGACACAGAAAATGAGATGACAGCTTGTGATTGGATAGAGAGGAGATTAGAGAACCCATGAATGACACACAGAATTCTGTGTTGAATTTTTCGGTGTCGGTAGTGGGACTCCTTTTTCTTAAGGTAGCAGCAATGTGGTATTAATATGAAGTCCTCTTTGAATATTTAAATGACAAAAATATAAATACCTTGCTTGTGTAAAAGCTATGATTTTGAATATGATTGGAAATAATACCTTGCTTGTGTCAGAGATCGGTCGAAGACAAACTGATACTATAACAGATGAGAAATATAAGTGAGACTAGACGGCTTAGTGGGTGAATTGATTTATAGAGGGGTTTGGAAGTATTGGACGGATGAGATGAATTGTCCAGAGAGAGAGAGATCTCCACGGCTCTGAAACAGAAATTGCCAACACATACGAAAACGACATAGCAATAATAATATATTTCAACGTGAGCCATGTGAATTACAATTAGAACATCGTTCATATGGTAGAATTTTTCTGAAAGAGTGGTCGAATTGGTTGGTCGACAATTGAGATCGGCAAAAATAGTCGGCAAAATATTATCGCCAAACAACCTTAATAAACAAGTCAGCAGCAGGCAATAGCTGATAAATGTGAAAATTTCAGTAATATTTGTACTTTATAAAGTAATTAACAAAAAATAAATATGACCAAGAAAAACGTGTCCCAACTGGATACAAATCTTGGTTACTTCCATGCTTCCAAGATCTTTCTATTTATTAGTTATTACTAGTGTGACGTTTTTCTACTTCACTGATTAATAAAAACGTGACAAACATTATTTTAGTGTTGTCATTATATTTTGAAAACATTAAAGTAATTTCATTTTCCTAGAAAATAAAAACAAAAAAACTTTGTCCATGAATGTAGGATTGATGGTGGCTGCTCTTATTTGTAGTATGTGGCATTCCCAATTGGAGAATCGTGGGCCTCCCTTGGAGTTTTTCACTTCATAAAATTGCATAAAAGGCATTCAAATTCAAGTTTATTTCATAAAAGACATAAAGTTTAGAATATTTATGTTTACAACATACGATCGTCCTACAGTATGATATAAAAACGATGGTGTATATTAAAAAAAATTATATAAACATGTTACGTCCTTTTTTAGTGTATAACTTACAAACTTATGTCCTTTTAGGCCGTAAGTTAATAAAAATATAATTAGAAAAAATATTATGCCCCGCCACTGTGTATTAAAGAAAAGAGCCTAGTCGTTAAAATCCTGTGGTAAATGAAAAAAAAAAACACAGCCAATCAACTTACGCCCTTATTTAGGATGCAAGTTTCCAACTTACGCCCTTGTTTAGGGCATAAGTTTACTAAGCATTTATTTATGCAGGTAATTAGGGGTGGTTAACATTTGTTAAGGGGGGAAGGGGAGTTACGTCCTTTTTTATGCCATAAATAGAACTTACGTTCTAAATTTTGGCAATCTTATGCTCTTTCTATATTTTTTACAAATTTTATGCTTTTTACATAATAAATTTAAATTTGAATGCTCTGACTGCAATTTTTCGTTTCCACTTAGCCTATGGAAACTTTAGTCCCATAGCGAAAAACTACCATAGTGTATATCTCAATATATAGTTATGTTTTGTAATGGTATATGCACATGGGGTGTGATGGCCCATGTGGGTTAATTTTCCTTAAGGGATTAAGTTTGAACCACATTAGAACAATCTTTGTTTTGTCACCATCTTTGGGCTAGTCCCTTAGGAGCTAACTCGGACGAAGGGTACAAAGTGGCACTTTGATGGCGTACTTTGTACTTCGCACATTCGCATCAGGTGTGAGGCAGTATGCGCAGAGGCGTTATGCCCACGGCATTGTCGGCGGGTGGCACAGGAGGTGCATAGTACTCTGACACTCTAGATTCGCGGGATTTGGTCGCATGCGCGTATACGCGCGCAGGTATTTCTATATGCGCATAGGTGCATCTGGGCTCTATAAATAGAGCTCCTCCTCCTTATTAAATTTGGTTGGTTGAACATTAAAGAGGAGAGAGAAACTCGAGAGACCACCATCCAGCCAAAGTCCATGCGCACATAGCTGCCTTATGCACGCACAACAACATTTCGAGAGTTCGTATTTCCAATCCGTTTCGAAGGTGACTCAAAGCTTTCCAGTAGTACATTCTTGAACTTGCTGGATCCTGGAAGAAGATCGCAGTAAAAGGTGAATCTTGCTTTAAGCATATGTGGTTTTGACCACCCCAACAAGGAGTGTCTTTGTATTTTCTTTTTGTTTCTTTTCCATTCTATCTTATTATAGCGTCTGCGAACGCAAAGAGAAGAACCTTTTACTTTTGTATTTTTATTTTCTTGAAAGTCAGTTTGTAACTCTTGATTTAGTGCTTCTTGGAGTAGTGTGTACTAGAGATATTGAATTTTGGGTCTTGTGTATCTCTATACATCTGCAACAACTTTGGAAGGTAGAGAGCAGACTTTCAGATCTCGCGTGATTCTCTACCTCCATTTTAATATCTCCATCTTGATCTATACTTCAGTACTATAAAAATCTCAAAGGAAGATTTAGATAAGATGGAGAACTGCTCAACTCTTCTCGATACAAGTTTTCACAAACTTGAAAAGTTTGACGGTGAACACTTCAACATTTGGAAGAGGAAGATCTCCTTGAATCTTCAGCTTGTAAATGTTGGTTATGTGTTGACTGATCCTGAACCTTTCATTCCCGAAGATGGATGAGATATTGCTACTGGGATCGCTCAGACTGAACTTGCCAAATGGAAGAAAGACAATGACCTCTGCCGATTGTTGATTCTAAATTCTATGGACGACTCCATGGCAGAGTCCTACAGCAAGAAGAAGAAAGCTAGAGATGTTTGGGAATATCTAGAAAGGCACTATAAAACTAACGAGAAAATATCTAAAATCCAACTCGTCAAAAAGTTTGCTACTTGCCAATTTAAAGACGAGAAGGTGATGCTGCCACAAGTCAAAGAACTTTTGAAACTGCAGCAAAAACTGGACGATGAAGGGATGAAACAGGAAGACAAGTCCATGGTGGGTATGATCGTCACTAGGCTTCCTCCAGGGTGGATCAGGTTTAAAATCGATATGTACCACAAAAAGATAGAGATCGAACTTGAAGATCTTATGTACTATATCCACATTGAAGATGAAGCCATAGCACAATTAAAGATGGACTCCTTGTCCAAGCAGTTGGCTAAGGCCAACAAGGTACATTCCGGTGATCCAGAAGGGAAGCAAAAAATTTCCTACAAGAAGAAGAAGAAGAAGGACGTCACCCAGCTAAAGGTGAAGACGGGTCCTTTCAAGCCAAAGTCATAGGCTGATGTGACATGCTACAAATATGGCAAGAAGGGTCACTACAAGAGCGACTGAAGGTCTAAGCCCTAGTCGAAAGAGCATAAACAGAAATGTGAGCTTAACATAATTTCTATGATTATGCAGGTTGAGTCACAAGGCGTGGACACTAACTGGTGGGTGCATACTGGTACATCATGCCACATATGCTCAAAGAAGGAGCTGCTCACCAAATACAAGCCTACTTTTGAGAAGGTCTCGATGACGAATAAGGCTTAAGCTGATGTTCAGGGGATCGATACCGTGGTGCTGAAGCTGACTTCGGAGAAGTCACTTACTCTAGAGAATGTGAAGCACGTACTGATGATTGCCAAGAACCTGATCTCTGGGAGTCTTTTGTGCAAGGCAGACTTGAGGATGGACATCAATATCGGTCAGATAGTGATGTCCTACAAAGGAGCATACTTCAAACAAGTTTTTTGTACCGAAGGGATGTTTAAAATGTAACTTGTAACTCCTTATGTTAGTATCAATGCAGTGGCTACTTCTGATTACTCTATTGAGGTATGGTATAATAGACTAGGATATGTGCACTGTAAGCGCATTAATAAAATGTCTAGTCTAGGACTTATCTCCAAATGTGAGGGTAAGGAGGTGGAGAAGAGTGAAGTCTGTGCGCAGACGAAGATCGTCAGAAAGCCGTTCAGACGGGTGAACCGAAGTACAGATCTTTTGGGGTTGGTGCACTCAGATATCTGTGACTTCAAACAATTCTTCACAAAAGCCGGAATAAAGTACTTCATTACTTTCATTGACGATTTCTCAAAGTACGCATTTGAATATCTTCTCAAATCGAAGGATAAAGCGTTCGAGAAGTTTAAGGACTTCAAGGATGAAGCTGAACGTCAAACCTAGCCAACAACTCAAGACAATCTGGAGTGATCGAGGCAGAGAGTATCGTTCTTTGGAATGCACATCGTTCTGCAAAGAATATAGAATTGTCAATAAAATGACTGCTCCATATTCTCCCTAATCCAATGGAGTTATAGAAAGGAAGAACATGACGCTGACGGAGATGATGAATTCAATGCTCTTGGCGGCTGGACTTCCAAAGTGCTACTGGAGAGAGGCTGCGTTTATGGCTATATTCATTCTGAATAGAGTGTCGTTCGTGACATCTGACATTACCCCTCATAAACTCTAGTTCAAGGTCAGACCCAACCTGAATGTCATTTGTGTGTAGGGGTGTCTGGCCTATGTGAAGCTTCCGGACCTGAAGATTCAGAAGCTGGGCACAAGGACGACAAAGACCATATTTCTGGGCTACGCTGAAAAGAGTGATGCTAGGAGGTTCCTTGATATCGAATCCAATCATATCATTGAATCTCGTGGCGCAGAATTCTTTGAAGATAAGTTTGCTAGGCACAAAAATATTATTCTCGAGGATGTCCTAGAGAAGTTGCTAGCACTGAGGAGGCAAGTGCTTCTCAGGGAGATATATTCCATGAAGAAGCTATTGTAGAAGAGACAATAGTTGAACCAGAATCCGCTGAGCCGAGAGAAAAACGACTGAGGAGGCCGAAGGTTTTCAGTGAAGACTTTGTTACCTATCATGTGGAAGCTGGTCTACTTACCTATGATGAGACAATGAAGACTAGAGATGTTGTTTTCTAGAAGAAGGCTGTCAATGACGAGTTCGACTCGATAACTTCTAATAATACTTGGAAGTTAGTCAATCAGCCTGAAGGAGCTAAACCTATCGGATGCAAATGGATCTTCAAGAAGAAGATGAAGGCTGATGGAACTGTTGATAAGTTCAAGGCTAGGCTGATAGCCAAAGGGTTTTCTCAGAAGTAGGGGATTGACTACTTTTGTAACGCCCCGCAACCGCTCGGAGCGTTACGCTGAGTCGGACTGAATGAATCAAATGCTGGTTACATTTGAAATGTCGGATTTTGGGAAGAAGGATTAATCGAGTTGGTTTCAATGTGCAGATGGCTAGCGGGTTCGATGGAAATCAGGTGTTCGTTCCGAACAGTACTGAATAGCTGAATGGAAGCGATAATGCCGTCTTCCTTAATCCGATCGGTCGGATGATTTGGAGAGCACGGCCTGCTCGCACGGTCATACCAGTTGAGTAGATCGCGCTTGCATCGGACCACGGGTTCAAGGGATTGGCCGTATCGGCAGGACAGGATGCCTAACGGATTCAAACATAGGTGAGTGGGCTCTTTCCCTTCTCCTCTACTCCTTCATGCCTAATAATATGGAAAACACGTAATGGCTTGAACACTTGGACTGAAACATCGGGAAGCACTACACTGAGGCGTGCATAGAGTGTGCGTCGTTGGCTTGGTAGGATTGTGGCTTGAATGGTTTACGTGTTGGATAGTTGGATACGATAGCTGGATTATTCATTTGAGGCGATCGATTGGATTACTTGGGATTATGCTTGGACGGTTGGAGATATACAAGTTGGAATGATACAATTGAGGCAATGGGAATATCGGGATTTCGGGCGAGCGAGCGTGCATCCGTGCACGAGTATCACTTGGTCGCTTTGTCTTGCAAAGCGAGCAGTTGTGGTTCGAAACCGAACAACTGCATCGGCGAGGGTATTGTGCCTCTTTTGGGGCATTGTGCCATGGGTTAGCTTTGAGCATAGGTATTGCACCAATTTGGATTGTGTTGAGAAGAGGCTTCGTGCCTATGAAACACTTGATATTTTGATGCCTCGGGCTATGTTTTGAGGTCGAGATTTGGGTTCCTTGGAAGGACATGTTAGAAGAATGGTTATGGATGTGTTGGTTGGATTATTTATGGAACGAGTCTAGGATCGCTTGGTGGGGCAAGAATGTTCGATCCTCTCGTCATACCTACGTGTCTGCATAGTCACGGACAACCTGAGTGGCACAGGGTTTGGTTTCCTCGAACGAGTGCTCCGGGGCACCGGGACCGTTCGGCCATGGAGGAGACAATTGGGTAACGCATCTTGGGCGCGGTGCCAGCGGTTGGATGCGATTCAGGTGGGTTAGCTACTTAGCGCTGTTTCGAATAGAACCGCATTTGATCTGTCCGATCAACGTCCTTTATGGCCTTTGGCCAGTGACTTCATATAAGAATAGATGTTGGCTTGTTTTACTTTGGTTGGTTTGTGCATCGTGTAGGCGCGGCCACCTTGCCTCGGCAAGAGTGTGCACTCGAGAGTGGGATATAATACTTTGGTTCTGGATGGATATTGAGGCGAGACTGTTGGTTCGATATGTTATCGTGCAAGCGATGACATTGAGTTAGACGGGTCGGCTTTATATTTACTGCTTGTCGTTTGGTTTGAGATTGAATGCTAGCATGCTTAAACTGCTTTACTGCTTTCCTTAACATGTCATCTATATGCCATGAAATGAATCTAGGATTCAACTAGAAAGATCACCATATAACTGTTTGCATTCACTATTTTACTTAGTGTCGGCTTAGGCGAGTGGGTTACCCCGCTCACCAGTACGGTTGTGTACTGACCCACGTTTGTGGGCAATATTTCAGGTACACAGACGTAGTGGCGCTGCTTGGATATACGGGACAAGATGTATGAACTGTAAGTACCTTTGTGGGCTAGAGAAAGAGCAAGAGTTATTTCATCGTCTCCGTGGCATCGCCTTTGTGGCATTGACTCGGGGCATCTCATTTGGACCCCATCGTGAGCTTCGCTACGTATACTCTGATTGTGTGCTTGGTACACAATACTTGACTTCCGCTGCAACTTGGTTGTTTCAATGATAACATTTGGTGTTTGACAACATCGCCTTGTACGAGCGCAACTCCAGGCTCGCACGGCATCACGTCCCGATGAGAACGATTGTCCTGCGGGAGAGCTGTAAACGTGGTGATTCACGTTCAGCGGGGACTATCGAGCTTGCGGGAGATTGGGGCGTGACAAATTGGTATCAGAGCGCCTGGTTCATTTTCTCGGACTTGGTCCTTCGCTTCATCACAAACTCTAAATAGCTTCCGCGTGTCGTCTAGCTCTTGACTCTACTCGGTGCCGCATCGGATGTTTCATGCAATAAGTCTATTTATTGCTAGTTGTGGCTGCATTTTATTTCTTGGTTGGGTTGCCTTGGTTGGTTTTCGTAGGATCGCTTAGCCTCGTTAGGCGTTGTTGCATTCGTGCAGCAGTTGGTTGGCGTTGTTGCATTTGTGCAACGAGTGTGGGCTTTCGTTGGGTTGGCTTGGCTTATCGTTCTGGGAGTTTCTGATTGCCTCAATGGATTCAGTTGGTTGGCTAACGAGATTTGGTTTTGCGGCATGTTTTGAGTAGAAACATTGGAAGAGAATAGATCCTTGCACGAGATGCTCGTCAAGCGATTGTGTTGGATAGAAGTTGGAAGTTTGGCTGTGGCGCATCGGTTCAGCAGGTTTGAGTTTGGCTCGAGAATATCAGGATAGTTTGCACGAGTTGCTCGTACGGCAAAGGTGTGAAACCGTTGGGTATTGGGTTAGACTATTTGGAAGACAATCATTGCACGATTGCTGGTGTTGAGAAGATATCAGACGGGTTGAGAAACAGTTGGATAATTCAAGCGTTGCCTGAGTTTTGTGTCAGACTCGAATTGGAAAAGGCATGATTATGCATAAGGGATGGTTTGAACGGATCTTGGATCTGTGAAGGAAATTATAATGCGAGTAGCGACCTGATTCGGAGTGGTATATGGGATACCACATTGTGAGCAAGGCATTAGAATACTTTTGATTGGACATTCAATGGGAATTTCCTGAACGGACTCGTGAAATGAGAATACAAGCTGGTGAGTGGACGTCGGTTGAGTTGGGAAGAATGAAAATAGAGCAAGCGAATATTGAGTTGAGCATATCGTGAACGGACTGGTGCAAATGGAAAGCATCGTTGGGCTTAAGTGATGGACGAGATCGGAACGAACATTTTGGGTTACGCTTGAGCAAAGCGATGGGATTATCGAATGATAGCGAGCATGGACTACGATTTTGGGCGACACTTTTGAGCTGTTGGTTGAGCAAAGAAACACGATATTTGTCTGGAGGGACAATGAGATGGATTCACACAAACTTGAGGATTTTGGATGTTGCTGCTCGTGAAGTTGACTCAGGTTAAGCGGAAATGGAATTTGGGGCAGGATGGTGCAACGATAGTAAACAGATTCTCCGGAAGACGTGGACGAACGTTTGAAGATAGCTAAATGTGATAGCAACGTTGGAACAAAATCACTGTCCTGCTCGAGTAAGTTGGAAGTGCAAGGTGGGACGCAGCAAATGGATAAGAATTGGAGCAAGTCTTGGGTTTTGAGAATCAATAGAATCGATGGTGCGAGAATCGAATATGCAATTCAGAAATTTGATGGATTCAGGACAGAATGGCGGATTGATGGAATAAGGTTTCAACGAGCGCGGTTCTCGAATTCGGAAACTTCGCTCGGGTGAATGGTTGGATTGTTATTCGGATTTGCAGATGAGATATAGCATGGTTTATAGTAACTGTCCATCGTGATGATTACAATTATCAAGCGTAGCTTCGGGACAGCTGACCCTAAGCGACCTTGACCCGTGAATCGGATATGAATATGGTAGACCCATAGAACGACCCTTGAGGCGGCGTATTTGGGAATGCGTCGAGGGAAGATGTGAGGCAATGTGATTTGGCTTATTGACTGAGTGTTGGATTTGAGAGATCCTTGGGATAGCCTTCAGCTGAAGAAGCAGCCGGAAGATCGAAGCAATGGTGGAAGTAGCCTTGTCAACTGATGAGATTCAGAGTCGCAGATTTTTATCGATGGCATCGCCTCTGACTCATCGTGCCCTGGAAGGGAATAGCATTCATATGAATTGACGACTGTGAAACTAGCTCGTGAAGTTAAAGCAGCGGCTCGTTCAGATCAAATCCTTGCGAATACTGGAAGGGACAGATTTGCTTCAGATTTACAAGATGTCTCGGAACTTAGTCTGGGAAGCGTGCTCATTCGGAAGGCGAAGGTGATATTCTATGCTTCAAGGCAGTGGAAGCAGCACGAAGAACTATTTCATGCGCAACCTAAGAATTGTGGCGAGTGTGTCCACGTTGAAATCGTGGCGACACAAATTCCTTTGGCGTGGCGGCGAGATCTTCGTGGATCACACGAACCTCAATGTAGATGTTCACCCCGTGAGATATTGAGATGGCAGGAATGTGTTGGACTGAGCTGATCTAAGCAAGTTGATATCTGGGTAAGTCGCATAGCTGGGGTAGATCAGTTGTGAGAATCGTTCGGTGCATGAGATATATTTGGAGATGTTGCTTGTACTGATTTCAGAAATAGTGGGATGGATTGAGCTGGAACGCGAACTGATTGAGTTGGTGGAAAATCTGCATAATTGAGAATAGTTCTTGAGCGAATGTGTTGGAATGGAAATCGTGATTTGGTCCAATTGGGAGCAAAGCAATATGGATGCCTCGAACATAAAGATACCCTTGTAACTTGTCCAAATTCGCTATCGCAAAGCTCGGCTGAAATGCATGTATTTTAGGGACGCCTTAAATATGTGTACGATCCAAAACTAAGCGATACGAAGAATTCGTATTGAGCTGCAAGGAGGATGTAGGAATATGGAACTTGTACGAGCGTTCAGCAGAGCGAGATGTTGAGTCAGAAATAGTGATATTGTGAGTTGCATAGAGCAGATCTATGGAATTGGATTGTGGCATGTGATAGGAATGAGTACCAGCACGGTTCGTGGACGAACCTGATTCTAAGTGGTATATTATGTAACGCCCCGCAACCGCTCGGAGCGTTACGCTGAGTCGGACTGAATGAATCAAATGCTGGTTACATTTGAAATATCGAATTTTGGGAAGAAGGATTAATCGAGTTGGTTTCAATGTGCAGATGGCTAGCGGGTTCGATGGAAATCAGGTGTTCGTTCCGAACAGTACTGAATAGCTGAATGGAAGCGATAATGCCGTCTTCCTTAATCCGATCGGTCGGATGATTTGGAGAGCACGGCCTGCTCGCACGGTCATACCAGTTGAGTAGATCGCGCTTGCATCGGACCACGGGTTCAAGGGATTGGCCGTATCGGCAGGACAGGATGCCTAACGGATTCAAACATAGGTGAGTGGGCTCTTTTCCTTCTCCTCTACTCCTTCATGCCTAATAATATGGAAAACACGTAATGGCTTGAACACTTGGACTGAAACATCGGGAAGCACTACACTGAGGCGTGCATAGAGTGTGCGTCGTTGGCTTGGTAGAATTGTGGCTTGAATGGTTTACGTGTTGGATAGTTGGATACGATAGCTGGATTATTCATTTGAGGCGATCGATTGGATTACTTGGGATTATGCTTGGACGGTTGGAGATATACAAGTTGGAATGATACAATTGAGGCAATGGGAATATCGAGATTTCGGGCGAGCGAGCGTGCATCCGTGCACGAGTATCACTTGGTCGCTTTGTCTTGCAAAGCGAGCAGTTGTGGTTCGAAACCGAACAACTGCATCGGCGAGGGTATTGTGCCTCTTTTGGGGCATTGTGCCATGGGTTAGCTTTGAGCATAGGTGTTGCACCAATTTGGATTGTGTTGAGAAGAGGCTTCGTGCCTATGAAACACTTGATATTTTGATGCCTCGGGCTATGTTTTGAGGTCGAGATTTGGGTTCCTTGGAAGGACATGTTAGAAGAATGGTTATGGATGTGTTGGTTGGATTATTTATGGAACGAGTCTAGGATCGCTTGGTGGGGCGAGAATGTTCGATCCTCTCGTCATACCTACGTGTCTGCATAGTCACGGACAACCTGAGTGGCACAGGGTTTGGTTTCCTCGAACGAGTGCTCCGGGGCACCGGGACCGTTCGGCCATGGAGGAGACAATTGGGTAACGCGTCTTGGGCGCGGTGCCAGCGGTTGGATGCGATTCAGGTGGGTTAGCTACTTAGCGCTGTTTCGAATAGAACCGCATTTGATCTGTCCGATCAACGTCCTTTATGGCCTTTGGCCAGTGACTTCATATAAGAATAGATGTTGGCTTGTTTTACTTTGGTTGGTTTGTGCATCGTGTAGGCGCGGCCACCTTGCCTCGGCAAGAGTGTGCACTCGAGAGTGGGATATAATACTTTGGTTCTGGATGGATATTGAGGCGAGACTGTTGGTTCGATATGTTATCGTGCAAGCGATGACATTGAGTTAGACGGGTCGGCTTTATATTTACTGCTTGTCGTTTGGTTTGAGATTGAATGCTAGCATGCTTAAACTGCTTTACTGCTTTCCTTAACATGTCATCTATATGCCATGAAATGAATCTAGGATTCAACTAGAAAGATCACCATATAACTGTTTGCATTCACTATTTTACTTAGTGTCGGCTTAGGCGAGTGGGTTACCCCGCTCACCAGTACGGTTGTGTACTGACCCACGTTTGTGGGCAATATTTCAGGTACACAGACGTAGTGGCGCTGCTTGGATATACGGGACAAGATGTATGAACTGTAAGTACCTTTGTGGGCTAGAGAAAGAGCAAGAGTTATTTCATCGTCTCCGTGGCATCGCCTTTGTGGCATTGACTCGGGGCATCTCATTTGGACCCCATCGTGAGCTTCGCTACGTATACTCTGATTGTGTGCTTGGTACACAATACTTGACTTCCGCTGCAACTTGGTTGTTTCAATGATAACATTTGGTGTTTGACAACATCGCCTTGTACGAGCGCAACTCCAGGCTCGCACGGCATCACGTCCCGATGAGAACGATTGTCCTGCGGGAGAGCTGTAAACGTGGTGATTCACGTTCAGCGGGGACTATCGAGCTTGCGGGAGATTGGGGCGTGACAACTTTGACACATATGCTCCAGTTGCGTGGATGACCACCATCAGGATGTTGATTGCTCTAGGTGCTATTCACAAATTAGTGATTATATGGACGTCAAAACAATATTCCTGAATGGAGAAATGACTGAGAAGATTTATATGCAGCAACCAGAAGGTTTTGTCGTCAAGAGTCTTGAAGACAAAGTGTGCAAGCTGGTAAAGTCTCTGTACGGTCTGAAGCAAGCTCCCAAGTTATGGCACGAGAAGTTTGACAAAGTCATCAGGTCAAATGGCTATAAGGTCAGCGAGACTGATAAGTGTGTTTACACAAAGTTCGTTGGTAAAAGAGGTATCATCGTTTGTCTCTATGTGGACAACATGCAAATCCTGGGTACGAACGTAGAATGTGTCACTAGAAAAAAAGATATTCCTCTCGTCCAAATTCAGTATGAAGGACATAGGAGATGCAGATGTTATCCTTGGGATAAAGATCATCCGGACGGAAGCTGGGCTTGCTCTATCACAAGCTCGCTACGTGGAAAATATGCTCATACGATACATATATCATGATCTTCCAGGGATCGATACTCCTTATCGGTGTGACAAGAACTTGAAGCCAAATCGAGGGGAAAGTGTCAGACAGTTGGAGTACTGAGCGTCATCGAAATCTTGATGTATGCTACGGGTGCCACCAGGCCTGACATAGCTTTTGCTGTAGGTATGCTGAGTCGGTTCACGAGCAATTCATGGGTTGAACACTGGAAAGCTGTGAAGCGAGTAATGAGATATCCCAAGAAGACTCAGTAGTTTGCCCTATACTACAGTGGTTACCGAGCAGTGATCGAAGGTTTCAGTGATGTAGGCTGGTGCTCGGAAGAAGAGAGCAAAAGATCCATATGAGGATATATTTTCTCAATGATTGGAGCTACTATATCGTGGAAGTCGAAGAAGCATAGTATGCTCTCTCACTTCTCAATGGAGTCTGAGGTTTATGTACTGACAGATGCAGCAGATGAAGCAGAATAGCTTCGGGAGCTCATGTTTGATCTTCCAGTGGTAGGTGCACAGATTTCGACTATTTCGATATACTGCGACAATCAGGAGGCTGCAGTGGTGGCAACTAATAATCTCTTTAATGATAAGAAGAGGACTGTACGACTTTGTCACACAATACTGAATGATCGCATCAAAAGTGGCATCATTGCAGTAGTTGATGTTCGGAGTCAGGAAAATCTGGCGGATCCGTTCACTAAAGGTCTCTAGAGCCATCTAGTCGAGGATATAGCATGTAAAATGGGTTTGAAGGACCTCTGATATTGTGTCTTTATAATCCTACCGTTATAGTTTTATGCTATTAGTTCAAAGAGAAATCTACTACCCATCTAGCTTTTGGTTCAAAGGAGGACTATTGATTGAGAAAATATCAGGTACAATGGTTAGTTCTTCGGGACAGTATGGGATACGTACCCAAAACTACCGTGGTCTACTAATTGTTCACTATATTGAACAAATCCTGTGACAGGATGGCTTCGACACCTTAATGAGTTCTCGGACAGAGTGAATGTCCAGCGTGCGTTACAGGAAGCACGAGTAGTTCAACATTACAAGGGATGTGTATCCCATGCTACAGTGGTATGACACCACATTGAGTTAAAATATGTAAATCCTCGACCTTGGGCCATGTCACCGCGGCAGTAGCACCGCATATAGGCAGGTAGCCTAATGCTGAAAGATAAAGAGAGTACACTACTAAGAGGCTTTTGTCCTTATTCTACAGTGGGTGACACCACCAGAGGTCACAAACCTCGGTAGTTACCTATGTCACAATGGCTTAGTACAACACAGAAGTGCCAGGCTTCATGCTGGGAGTGGTATGACACTACTAAGAGGCCAGTAACCTCATGTTATAGTGGCATGATACCATAAGGGAAGGAATTTATGCCTTGGACTATGTCATAATGGCGTAGCACCGTACAGAAGCGCAATGCTTTTAGCCGGGTTATATTAAAACTCTCTAAGAAGAACTCACCTAAGTGTATAGAAAGAGATATAGACCGTCTCTTGACGGTAAGCTTGTAGAAACCCAAGATACATACACCGAGACTAGGTCAGTATATGGCCTTTAACGTGCGGCCAGAGACACAACTGAGGTCATTATATGAGTGGAAAGAATAGCAGCTATGGTAGATAATTCAAGGCTTATTCCATTCTTGTATCATATTGTTGTTTGAACCATGCGAGAAGATTCAAGTCGTTAGCGGCATTTATCCTAATTCATGATGGCAGTCACTGTAGGGAATGCTCAACCATGTATTATGAAATATGTGGGGGATTGTTGGGGTTTTTTACTTAGCCTATGGGAACTTTAGTCCCACATCAAAAAAACCACCATTGTGTATATCTCAATATATAACTATGCTTTGTATTGGTATATGCACATGGAGTGTGGTGTCCCATGTGCGTTAATTTTCCTAGAGGAATTAAGTTTGAACCATATTAGAACAATCTTTATTTTGTCACCACCTTTGGGCTAGCCCCTTAGGAGCTAAGACAAGGACTCAGACTCAGACTCGGGCCCGAGTAAAGGGCACAAACTTGCACTTTGATGGCTCACTTTGCAATTCGCACATTCTCATCAGGCTCATGGAGCTTGTGCGCATATGTTGCGCTTGTACGCTCATTTTATGCACGAGGTAGTATGAAGTGAGCAGTCATGCGATGAGCGTCATGCGTCGGGCGTATCCGCTGAGCGTTATGCACTAAGCATTATGCGCGGGTGTATGCGCGAGGCATTATTCGTAGTCGTATGCGTGGGCTGTATGCATGGGATATTTGCGTTGGGTTGTATCCGCATGTGTATGCGCGTGCATATGCAGCACAGGGTACAGTACGGGCAACGTTGTCAGCGTGCGACACGATACAGTGTACGATCTGCGCAGGCGGCGTTGTCGGTGTGAGGCGCATGTGGCACTGTCAGCATGCGGCACGGGCGACACAGGCGACGTATAATACTCTGACTCCCTAGATTAGCGAGATTTGGTCGCATGTGCATATGAGCGCGCAGGTTTTTCTATTCGCGCATAGGTGCATCTGGGCTGTATAAATAGAGCCCCTCCTCCTCATTATTTGGTTATTTGAACATTAAATAGAAGAGGGAAACTCGAGAGACCAACATATAGCCAAAGCAATATCACGATCCGCAACCAAAATGAGGGTACGAGTATTTGGGTACGTCCAGCCTATGTCGCAACAAAAGCGGTAGAACACTGTCTAGGTCAACATATCTCAGGCAATATATTTAAGGTACCTGTCATGATATCTCAACTCCAAATGGAGGACAATATAAATATGATAATCAAAACTCAATTACAATATAAAACTAAAGTAAGATAAAGGCGCGAGATATAATAGAAAAAAGAATCACAGAGTCACAAATATAACCATGCACAAGTCTAATAGTCTAGCCATAACACAATAGTCTCAAATATAATATATATGCCAAAATATTTAACTGAGACATATACAATGTAATAATGGCAATAACTAAGTCTTCTTAGTAGTCGGCACTAGATCTTAATGTTCTAAGGGTGCTATCTCAACTGTCTCGCCATCTTGTGGCCCGTAATAGGTGGTACACATCTCCTCTAACCAATCATCTGAAAAATATATCCAGTCAGGATTGGAGCAAAGTACAAAACTCTGAAAGCAGTTCCAAATACATGATAGAGAATATATGACAAGTAATAGAGAAGAATACAAGATGTACAAGTAACTAGGAAATGGAAATATAATTGAGATAAGCAGGTAAAATACTGGAAAGATAAATACATGTAATATGGAATAAACTGAAATAAGAGAAACTAGAATACTAACTAAGTGCCTTTGAGTAAAAGTTCATTATGTGATTGGTTTAGGTTGAACACATTTATTCTAAGGTAACTCGATTATTCGTGAGGTGTGTAATCAAAATGAACACGAATACACTATAGGCTTGATCACATAACCAACTTCTACTCCACCGTCCCAACCAATACTCATGGATCTAATCATGACACGTTACATACATGAATATAATATAAGTACACAGAGAACACAAATGAACACGAGCACAAGGAATACCCGATGCACAAGATAAAGTACATATGGAAGGAGTATCTTGAGTACACAATAAGGGATAACATCTCCTGACAAGATCCATACAGTACCAGTCCATGTAACCATGTGTCAGAATCAAGTATACAGTTCTAGAATAAGTGATATTTACACTATCATGTAATAAAAATAAATAGAGAGATGTACTCGCCTGTGGTCCTGAGCAAGTGATGTAACTCGATGTCCGAGCTGGTGTCATACCAACCTATATAAGAAATATCATGTCACTTGGGTGTAATAAAGTGATAAATAACTAAAATGAGTCAAAATATGCTTTCTAGGCAATTTCTAGGTCATATTAATCATACTAGGTCAAACTAGGTATTTACCTTCCTTTTAGGTTGGTTACAAGGGCAAAATAGTTAATACTAGGTTATACCTTGGTTTTTAGGTCCATACTAGTCAAACTAGTTAATATCACTACAAAACTAGTTACAAAACCCAATTATCTTGATTTATTGCTACACTAGTATCTTGACATTAACTCCATACATAATACTGAATAACCCGCCACACACTTGAACCCCCAATTCCTATATACCTTACTCTGAAACTAACTTACTTCTACCCTAATCTCACTGATACTCTAGCCTTTAAAGGCCCAGATATGCATGTAAGGACATAGTGCACTGCCTACATTAATCTGAGTATACACACATATCTCAGGGCCCCATTCCTTAGGGCACTGGAACTCTAAAATATACTCCAATACATCTATATACCCACAAGCACACATAGACACCCACAGATAGCCACACCACCTATCACATTACACCCTAAGCTCATAACTCGCACTATAGTATGAACACTCCTACCTGCATTCTCCCCTCCATGTTTCTACTGCAACAGACCCGAGCCCTCCCCCTTAGAACACATGTTGTTGAACCAACAATGCACTAAGCCACACCCTCAGATACACTTGTATCAGAGTGCACTCTTCTTATCCCTGCTGTTGTCTTAATACCCACATCAAATACTCGAGTCCCCCTCATACACACAAACACACACACACACACACTCACAATCGAGCAATAACACCCCAGTTCTCTCAACTTAAACAAGTATCACAGTACCTTACATATATCTACATATATAGATATACACACTTATATGTTTAACATATATGTATATATATATACACAGATCAACCCTCTCATAATTGAACTTCCCAATTGTAGTACCTGTTGTCCCTGACCCGAGCTCTTACTTTACCATTCCTGGCATCCTTAACTCCAAGTGACCAGATATGTCTCTTACTGCCTGCAACAACTTGCAGTAGTTGCTCATACACTTCCAGGTAGCCACCCACTGCACAGATCGACCTATTTCCCTCACTGATACATCTCTGCCTATACCAACACCACACACACACACAGTGAACACAGGTCACCCACTGCTCACACTAACACACAATGACCACTACACACTCACTGCACTGCACCCTCCTCCACAGGTCTGTGCTTGGCCCCTCACTCCACACACAGCCACAATATCACCAAGCACCACAATCGCCCATATATATATATATATATATATATATATATATATATATATATATATATATATATATAAAGTGTTGTTAGTACATATTCCTACCATAATCATACATATATCATATTATGAAACACACTAGTAGTCAATACCTCAATACACCTAAGATTCACAACTTGGATACTCATGATACATGTAGCACACACTTCCCGAATATACTAATAATAATATGTTAAATAATAATATGTACATCTTTAGGATTTATACACCAATAGGGGAACATTAGATCCTTAGTACTCAATGAAGCTCATTCGAGGGTTTGGAACCATGGATAGGCCATTAGAATTTTTTTGATAATTTTCTATAATTATTAATAAATAAAATATAACCCTATAGGACTTCTAAGAATTTCGGTGGAAAAACTAAAGGCCAAATTTGACCTCAAATACTTTTTAGGGTTTAATATTCAGTTATATATTTTTTAGAATTTTTCCATAAATTTTTGAATATTTTGAAAAAAAAATTTGAGTTATTTTAATTAAAATAATTAATTAAATATGTTTCTGTAAATAAAAACTAAAAAGAAATTGAAATACCCAGTCAGCCGACCCCCTATCCCGCTTGTCAATCGGCCCCAGCCAACAGGATGGTGCCCTACCCGTCAGTGACCCCACGGGCGCGGGTCTGAAGCCAACTCGGTCTCCGAGTCAAAGATCGAATCTGAGCCGAGCTCGGATTTGCTCCAGTCGAGCCGCGTTCCGTATTAGCCGCTCGATCAGAGCAGGGATCACCCCGATGAGTGACACATGTCCCACCCGAGCCGCTGACTCCCTCTCTCATCTCTCTCTCTCTCTCTCTATATATATATATATATATATATATATATATAATCTATGATAGTTTTAGGGTTTTCTATCAGCCGATTTTTAACGAGATTTGTGGGGGTTATCATCTAGGATTTCTCGATTTTAACAAAGTCATTACTCATAGCTCCGGACTCCAAAATCATCCCATTTTCTTGTATTGGAACCATGTTGAGGAATAGTTTCTGAATATCTAATTTTTTTTATAAATTCTGAAACTAGATTTCTGAAAAATTTGTAGAGTTCAAGTTGTCCAAAATCTGACACATTATGGTGTTTTCGAGATTCTGAGAGATCTCGAACTCGGAATCATGAACCGCTAGAAGTTTTGAAAATCTAACATGATAACCACTATGGCCTGCTACCTAAGGTTCCGTTTTCTTAAGGTCACAATGCAATTCCTTGTATCACCATCATGAGTCACATCTGATCCCTAGCATCTAGCTATGTATTCCCTAAAGTATTCCAGTGCATTAGAGTCAAGCCCTCTTTCCTTTCTTCCAATACTTCCAAATTACTTGCTACTTATAAGGAAGGGTGAGGTTCTATTAGTTCTAGGCCTCTGATATTATATTCAATTCTCATGCTAAAATCTATACTAACTCTAGTATATAGGAATAACCTATCTACTATCCTACTAAGAGTAACTGTCTTCAAAAATTTATATCCAGCATAACTTCTTCTGCCTTGACGAGGATCTGCTTCTGGAGGAAACACCGTGCACGAACATTCATCTCTCCGAAATAGGAAGAGATGATAAATAATAATAAGAATGTCGAGGAGATTTGAAAGAGTACAATTACGAAGTCCAAGGGCGATAATCAAGTGCTAAAGAATTTTAAAGTCAGTTGTGGATTAAGATGCTAACACTGCTAACTTTGATTACAGGCTCGCTCGGTACCGGAAAGTAACCGAAATAATTTAATCGAGACCTCAATGGGCCACCACAAAAACATGTCACGCCCCAGTCCCAAAATACGTAGGACTAGGAATACGTAACATGCCAGCTACGCATTCGACCAGACTCTGGTTCGATTCGAATACGTATAAGCTGTACTAGAAGGGTTACTATCTAAAAATATCTATGCCTAAATACACAATAAACGGAATATACAAGAATGAGCTACATGTGCTAAAGTCGGTCGCCAGTAACCCATAAGCTCGAATAGACTCGAGGAAGGAATATGAGTCTATAAAACTAGGCTATATCAGCAGATGAATAAATAATATGAATAATAACCAATGCTCCGGAAGAAATGATATAAGTACCTGGCACCAATTCCTGCATGACAAAGCAACTAACATCAGCAACTCCAGGCAGTCTCCACAATGGTCTATGCTGCAAAACTAGCAAGGGACCAGGTCCTCAGAGGGACGTAACAAGGTACAAGAAACAACATGCCAAAATAAATACAGTATATGAAATGTATCATTAGGGCAAACTATGTAACCATCTAAGTGATATGCAAAATGAGAGCAACATTAGACTCAGGCTGAGACCACTACAAGCTCTGTGTCGGGGAGCCAGTAGCAGTGATATCATGCAGTTGTCTAGCTCGGAGTGAGACAACGACGCCGTCACAATATAATCAACCTGTAGCCTGTGTGTCTCTCCCCACCCAATTTCATCACACGTCTCATGTCCATGACACGCAAGATCAAGTCTAATGCAGCAAGTCATAATGAGATCTAAGCATGCAATATCTACGTCATGAATCATGTAACCTATACAGAATCACCATGAATATCTCAGGAATATTCTGTCTCATGAATAGTGTCAGGTGTCCTGAGGTATGTCGTACTTGATAATGCAAGCACGAGAATGTATAGGGTCTCGATATCCATGTCTAGGTGACATTACACAACTCTGCGTACAGTGTTGACACCCGAATATTATTCGGACGCTAAGTAATGTCACACGGTCCTAAGTTAAGCATGTACATCATATAAATAAATCAAGATAACAATATGAAGCAGGTACTGCAAGTTTGGCAAGGTACACTTGCCAGGTGCTTGGATTCCAACTACTATTCTGGTATCAACGGGATTTGCAGGTACTCCTCCGAATACTGAAATAAACGTTACCATCAGGTTCAAAAGATATCAAATAGCTAGAATTGCCTGTCCATAAGTCCAATTTGGACACAGGGGCAAAAGTGACAGTTTCTGGTCAAAGCGGGGTCCACATGTGGCCGGCTTCGCACCGACAAACGTGTCAGAGACAATGTTCTCCAAATTCGTCAAACTTAGTACAAGTCCAGAACGACGATACGAACCCAACGGAATGTCCAGAACGGGATTCCGATGAGCCGATCACAAAATTGCCCGTCAAGTGGAGCCGTAGAGCCCATGATACGGGATTTTGTCAACGTTCTCAGAATCGAACCAAACTTGGGTCACAGGACTAACGTATTGCTACGAGTCCGATGGCGTAAGTTTCGTTTCGATACGACGGGCGTACACGAAGTTACAACGAGTTCCAGAACAGGGCCGATACGGGGTGTTGTCGACGGATATGCGTTGATTCCGGTGTGCACGCACATCCAAATTAACTTCCGCAAAATCCCACACGTCCGTATTAACGGCGCGCACCTTTCGGTGAAGTCTGCACACGACCAAGTCGTCCCATTTAGTGGGGCGCACTCAGTTCCGGGAAAAATAGGGTGTTAATTTTTCTGATTTTGGATCGCAATTTACGATCGCCACAGGACACGACACACCGAGCGAGTTGCACGGGTATCGAGAGGGTCACGCAAGGTTCGCGTCACAGCAGACGGAACGGGAAACTGGGCAACGAGGAGAGAGAAACGGTCACCTGAATAGGGCTCCGAAAAGACTAAAAATACACCCTTGCGAGGCATCGCGACACTGTGGCGGCTAGGGTTTGCTTGCCGGAGCTGCTGCGGTCGTCACGGCGGAGGAGGTGGCTGCTCGTCTTCGTCGTGGCGGGGTCGTCGGGCTTATCGTCGAGTCGAGGCTGTCGGAGCTGGAGTGGCGGCATGCTGGCGGAGCTCGTCGTGGCGGCTAGGTCGATCGAGGAGATGGGGGAGACGGCGCGGCGGAGGAGAGATGGCGGAGGAGAGTTGGCAGTGGAGAGTTGGCGGTGGCCGTCGCATCAGGTCCAGGGTCAGCGGAGGAAAGAGGAAGGCGGTGGCGGTGAGATGGTGGTGAAGGGGGTGGCTGAGGATCGGGGAAGTCGGGGACGACGGTGGCGGAGAGTGGGGATGATGGCGATGGAGGAGATAGGTTTAAATAGGGGCGGACGGGAGGAGAAGCGGCGGGCGGTTTCAGGCGACGAGGAGGCGTAACGGTCGCGGGGGCGGGGCGTAACTGCCGGAGAGTCGCGACTGGGAGAAGAACGGCCGCGGGCGGAGGCGTAACTGCCGCCGGAGGAGGCGATCGGGCGGCGGGGGAGTTACAGAAATTGGGGAAAACACTGTAGCAGTCCTAATGGGTCGGGTTACGGGTTTCGGGTCTGGTTTAGATCCGACCCGACCCGTTAGGGTTCAGGGCTGGTCCGGTTTGGGTTGGTTCGGTTTGGTTTAGAAATAAACCGGGTTTATTTTGGTTTATTAAAAATATTAATTTTTAAGTCTTTAAAAAATGGTTCTGAGGTCCAATAAATTCCAGAAAGATTACCCTATGTCTAATATTTTATTCAACACCAAAAAATATTATTTTCATAATATTTTAATATTCAATAAAAATATTTAAATTTATTTATTTCCAAAATACCTTGATTTTAATTAGTTAAAAATCCCAAGAAATTCCAGAAAAATTGTGAAAATTAATTTTTAAAAATCCTGAAAAATCAGGGGCTTTACACATGCAACTGATGAACACTGAACAAGCACGCAAGCAAGCACATAAATCAAGCGATAGGGCCGAAGCTCTCAATACTCTTTGCCTAATAGTCACACCCTCCCGTAAGTAAGGTTTTTAGGCCTCAGGGCGGACTATTAGTCTAGATCACACAAGTTCAAGCAAGTCCAGAAGTTTCCATCTCTTTACAAGCAATCAAGAAACATGTTCAAGCAAAGCTAACTCTTATAACAAGTAACAAGCAAGAACAGTTCTATAATTCTAGCATGCAATTCTATCTCTTGGACAAGCATTCAAGTATTCCAGTTTAATCATACGATATCAAGAATAAGTGCAAGCAATCATTTATTAGCATGGCAGGGTTCGTTCAATAGCAGTGTCTGTGTGACTGAGCATGCAATAACTTCTCATATCTCATTTGAATAGCAATGGTTCTATCTCACATCAGACAAGCATTTCCAGTTCTCTAGTTAGGCAAGCAAGCAAACAGATTCGTTTCAATGACATGCTATGTGAGTTCTCTTATTAGCATGTTGAGTCGGTTCTATCATTCTTCTTATGAAACAACCTTCTTAAGCAAACAAGCATCAAAAACTCAGATTCATTATTAAGTCGTGCAAGAATCAGAGAATACAATTCTGCCCACTCACTTTGATCAATTGGTCGGGAACTCTCCGAGAAGACTTCCATTCGAGCAAGCAAGACGATATCACGTGTACATAGTGCCTACGCGGAGCGGGGCACTACAGGGGATGGGGTTAAGCCCATAAGTAAAGTCACCAGCAGTGGCAACCCAACCGAGTCTGACTGGAGATCCCAAGAAGCCGGTTCAATGGGTAGGAACAAGCTGGACTTAGGTGACTTTTATGGAACACTGACCCGAGATTAAAATCTTATTATTGCCCAAGAGGCTGTACATGCGTACAATGATTCCCCATCCCTATGGTGACAGTGTTCTTGAGTGATGTGGTTAGGATGAGTTTCAAAACTCTTAAAAGGTCCAAACTGATATGCGGGGTTGAAACCTATCACCAACCCTTAAGGACTTACCTATATGAGAGGTCGTGAAGGCCGCGACTACGGGACAGGACGATCCCAAACAACTCTCAGGAATTTGGAATTAGTGCGCATGGACAACCAAAAGCGCCACCCGTTAGACCCAGAACCTCTAGCGTACTATGTGTGCTATTTTCTGAATCTGGTGAAAGAAGTCTGATTCAAGGCATAGTCCATCAAGCACTTATTCAGACAAAGATAATAGTCACTAAATGAGATTCAAGGCTGTAGTCAATCTCATCTATGCATAGTATATACCTATCCAGAAACTCTTCTTTTAATTCTTTGTTACTTCTATTTCGGAACTTGACCTTTTGGGGGGGGGGGGGGGGGCGGGGTTGTTAGCTTTGCTCGAGCAAAAGCTCAATTTTCTTCTTTCCTTTAGTCCCACATCGGATGGGCCAACCCCTCCTTGTGTGTATATATTAGTTCATCTTCATTGCTTTCTTAAAGATGTTGTGTGGGGAACCCCTTGGGCCACACGCGCGCGCCGCCACCCGCCCAGCCCGGCTCGGTTCGGTTCGGCGCGCGTAATGGGTGCGGGTACGTGCCCACACCTGCGGGCGCCGAATGCCGATCCAATTTACTCTTTGGGTTCGGGCTGGGATCCAAAAATCTTTTTGCTCCCCTTTATTTTTTGAACCGTTTTAGCTCATTCAAATTTTGAATGTTGAGGCACTGTCCAGGTTCATTGAACCTCTGTGACAGATATTTTTGACAGTCATTCCTCCACGTTTTCTTTTCCTTTATTATCGCTCTTTAATGGCTAGTTTTATGAGCCATTCAATCTCTTGTCGGCTGGCTGTGCATTTGATCTGCCTATATATATTGCGGTCACCTCCTCATCCTTCTTATAGAAAATAATCCTACGTGAAAACTCTCTTTCATTTCTCTCTCAAACCACATTCTGATCTCCAAATCCTTGCTCTGGGTAGAGCTAAGTTCGGTCTCTCTCTCCGAGTTGTGTGCGACGAAGAGAACCCGGTAGTTAGGGGGTTTTATCACTAGGAGATTCCGAGAAACGTCTGCACATAGACCTCGGATAAACTCTTAGGGTAGTGCTTCGTGCACGACTTCCCCGGAGGCCGATAACAATTTTATTTTTTAGTTTCCTTGTTCTCTGAAAAATAATATATTTATATTTATATTATAAACATTATTATCATATAATACTCTTCAAAGCTTCCTCCAAACATAAGGACCCATTTCAAAGCTTTTTACATAAACATGCCAAACAAAAGTATATTTATTTATTTCAAGTTAGATGATATTTATTTCGATTATAGCTAGTCCTAACAGTCAAACTTATTTTGACTAATGTCTTTTTGGTCAAAATTATGATTATAGTCCTAACATTAAGTAATTATATAGATAGAGTTGATTTTGTTAACGAAGATTAAAATAAAATAATGATATAACTTATATGTCCCGTACAAAATAAATTTCCAACCCCGCTTATAAACATTGAAATCCGTAAAATTTTGGCTTGTTTCATTTTTTTTTATAAAACGTTATAGAACTCGATTATTTGAACTCACATACGGTCTATTTCATTTTAGGTGCGGCTCTGTCAAAACTAACATTTTATTTTAGGGTTTTTTTTTTTTTTTTTTTTTACCAAAGTCCACTTTTCTTAATTTGTGACATGTGAAGTCCGCTGATAAATTTTCTTTTTTTGTCAAAAGTCCCCTGATAATTTTCTTTTGTGCAAAAAAAGTTATCAGCCTTTGTAAAAAAATGTTATAAGCTGACTTTTCAACAAAGTGACAACTTAGATGGACTTATTGAATTAAAGTGTATGTCTTATGGACATTTGGCAAAATTTCCCTTTATTTTATGATTGAACATATTTGTAAGGTCATACGTAAAAAAAAAAAAAAAAAAAAAAAAAAATTGTAAAATTTCAATCTCGTTGACGCGCAATCTCCGGCAGGGCCGGCCAGAGGCATTTGGAGGCAATATACAGCCTCCGAAAATGGGGCCTCTCGTTAAGAGTTCAGGATGCCCATCGTTAAGAGTTTGATTCGGTTCGATTCGTTTACTTAACAAGCCGAATCCAAACCATAATTTGAGGCTCGTTAAGTAAACGAGCCGAACCTAAACCATGATGAGTTCGATTCGTTAAGTTCGTGAGCAGACTCGTTAAGAGCTCTTTAAGGATAAGTTAAGGGCTCATTATATTTAAAACATAAAACGACGTCGTTTTAGTAATGGAAAGTATTTAAACTGTTTTTACCCTAATCTCTCATTTGTTTTTGCATGTGTCGGCAGCCATCTCTTTAAACGAGCTCAAATTCGAACTTGTAAACGATCTCGAACCAAAACTTATCAACGAGCTCAAGCTCGGGCTCGGTTCGTTAGTGTTAACGAGCTCAATCGAGCCAAATCCGAACATTACGAATTTTTAACAAACCGAACAAGAGACCATCTTCTTAATCCTTTACGAATCCGAGCCGAACTCGAATCCATCTAAAACATAACGAACGGAGCCCGACCATGACATAGTTCGGTTCGGTTCGTTTGCAACCCTACTCTCATCTAAAAAAAACTAGTAATTTTTTTTTCTAGTCATGACCTACAAAATCAATACCCAGATAAAAGTAGTAAAAATAACAACTAACTTGATTTTAGTTGCTTTTTTATTAAAGGAATTCGGGAGCAATGTCCCCAAAAGAAAAATAATGTATTTTTCGAAAGGGTCGCAACCCGCAGTCGAACGGAGGCCATAATACCCCGTTATCAAATCATAATTTATTTTTTGGTTTAAATTTTATAAAGTAGATCTACACATAACATTTCACAATCATAATAATATTTTCTTAGATTTACCATTAAATGACCTTCAAAATTAACGTGTAGTAAGAGTTATAATTCAAAATTTAAATAAGGATAAATATAGTCATTTAAAATTTATAATAAAAAAATATTAAAAAAATATTTTTATCTTACTTTATTTATTTTGTAAAAAAATAATGACCTTTAAAAGTTTGTAAGTCAAAAATGCAAAATTTCAAAGATAGAAGGACCCCTTTATAAATCATTTATAATACAGGAGGGCAAAATTGTAATTTCACCATTCCATCTTCTCTAGGTTAATATTTCACACAAGAAACACAATCTCCGCCATCTCCATTTTCTTTTAAATGTAACTTTCTTATTTCTCCCACTATTTTCGAAAATGAATATGAAATTTCGTGTAGTTTTTTGATACGAATTAGTGGAATAAGTTTTAAAACTAGGGGTAAATAATTTTTTTCAAAATTTGGGGGCCTATGTAAATTTGTGGGCCGGATGCACATGCATATTTTGCATACCCCTTTAGCAGGCCCAGATCTCCGATCAAAATTTAAGCTCGAATATTTTTTAGTGTAAACTTTTTGACCGAGAATGATTGACGAAAAATGGTCCTGCACATGAAGTATATATGAACATAGGTCGAAGCAACCAGGGACAGTGTTACCCTGGGCTGCAGTCCAGATAAAAAAAAAACATGTTCCAATATTTACCATATTTTTCAAGAATTTTCTACATTTTCTCTTGTAAAAACACGATTTGCCCAGTCAAAAAATTTGTTCCATTCTGAGCTTTTATACACAGTCCAGGTAGAAAAAAAAATCATGGCTCTATCCTTGGAAGTAACCTTATGCAGAAAGAAATCAAATTTACAGCGATTGTGAACGCCCGTCTTTTCGATTTTTATAAATGAATACTTTTTTCGAGTTAAATTGTACGAATCATGTATTATTTTAATGCGTGGATTATTTTTATAATTTTCGGGAAAATTTTGTGGGTATTATTTTATCTGTGTCCATAATCATATCATGTTTTGTTATGTTGTAACGCGTTTCTATATGATTATAGCCCCCCCCCCCCCCCCCCCCCCCGCCTCCCCTAATTCCCTCCTAGTGTTTAATTCCCTCCCTAGTGTTTTTTGGCCCCTACCCCTCCATACCCTTAATGATCATTCTTCTTCTCCTCCTCATTATCACTCTCTTACTCATCCTTTCACTCTTTCTTTCACTCTCTCAAAGATTATCATTCACCATAGCTCTTCCTTTCTATGTTCTTGTGATCTTGGTTTGGAAATTTCTTGATGCTATGATAAGATTGAAAAATGAGTGACTCTTAATTTTAGCACTATTATTGTTGATATTGGAACTCTATGTAAGATTTGGGTGACTTTGAGTTTAGCTTTATTTTGTGATCTTAATAACTTATTCTGAGTATTGGGCTGCATTTCTGGCGAGTGTATATGACGTAGGCCCTATGATGGATTTTTACGAGGAAAAATGAACTAGATTCATTAAAAGCCCTATAAGAATAGGGTAGATTTTTATGGAAAAAAGACCTTTGGCCTTCCTATAATAACTTGATGGAAATGACGTTTATTGTGAATTGGGACGTTGTGAAATGGGAAATTTGACTTGGAATGGAAAGTAAATGAATTGAACGTCGTTTATTTAGTTAATCGTTATTACTTGTTTAATTCCATTTTTCGGTCGATAAGTACGATTTTACTTAGCCACCATATTCCTGATCAAGCTGGGCATCCCTGTGTTTGGAACTGATTGTATATATGAGATAAGTTGTATTTATATTATGAGAATTAGACTCGGTTTCACGGAGTCGAAAATGGGAATGATTTTGTGACCATCGTCTCGGTAATAAGGAGCGATAGGTGTTACGACGTGATGTGAGATCATGGTCCGTGTGGCCCAATACCACTCTTGTAGAGCCTAGCTCAGAGTGTGATGCTTTTTAGGTGCACAAGTCCTTTCGTTTTATGTCAATTGAGTGAATTGTAAACTTGAATGTTTTGGTAAAATAATTGATTTTTGCTTGAAAAGTGATTAATTAAACGTAATAATCTTGTGAAAAGCTATGTTTTCCAGAAATGAAACTCTTGGGAATATTGGATAAAACATAAAAAGGATGTGACTAAAAAGAACGTTTAGGATGCCGCTTTCCGGGGAACGCGGGTTACATTTACCGCTTGGTGGTTAGGCTTGGAAATCATAGTCTATCGAACCGTACTTGTCCTTTGTCTTTTTTCAGGAACTACGTGGTCGTTCTTGGACTACTACCACTTCCCCGTTATTGTTGCATTCACGATATTTGTTGTATTTCACGTTTACCTTATTAATTGTGTTATTTGTGTTTGTTGCATTCACGTAGTTTAGGATATACATTAGTTTAGGCTTACCCCAACTTAATCACGTGTATTTATTTGCCTATTGCAATTTTGTTAATTGTGTTTTTGGTTCATATTGGTGAAAATGCCATTTTTGGTATAAAATGGTGATATTTTTAGCAGTGTGAACAGATCGTACGGACGATTTGGGAATCGTTTGGACGATGGTCCCTTTTTTATAAATTTTTAGAAGGTTCAGATTGTCCAGATGGTCCAAGATCATACAGAGGTCAAATAATGTTTTGTATTTTCAGCAAGTCCAAATAGTCCGGACAGTCATCCCAAATCGTCCGGACTATCCAACAGAGATTTCAAAAAATTATCTTCTTATTTATTAATTCGGACATTTTTTCCTTTTTTCCTTTTGTTCTTTTTGACGTCCTATTTTACGCTTAATGTTTTAAAAGCTTTAGGAAAACTAAAATGATTTAAACAAACAAAATTTTAAAACTCACATAAAATTACGGTTTTTAATAAAAATGTTTCCAAACTTTAAAATCACTTATTTTACTCACACCAGTTTTATACTGACCCAAGTTTGCGTTTTCTATCATGCTTGGGCTTTGTTGTTGGGCTTGCATCATCGCGTAGATCATTTGGAATATCTGTTGTCCGTCAATCGGCTGTCCTTGTGGGAATACGGGCGCTGGTGGAACGAACTGCGGCGGAGGTGGGATGTCATCACGCCGAAATCTGGAGGTAGGTTGACCTGCCTGCTGGCTCTGTTGAGTTGATGTAACTCCTCCGACTGGTGTCACTTCATCGTCATAGGTGACACCTGTAGCTTGTGGTGTTCCGGCGGGAGTCTCGTTGCACTCTTGTGGGTCCATTTCCCTGCATCCAAAATAAACAATAAGAGGCGCACAGGAATCAAGGCAGGATGCAAGTAAATTATTTGAAGTCGATATAGAGATCAAGAATAATTCAAGCAAGTGGATGAGATCCTAAGACTTATCCTATTCTTATTGTAGGCCTGTTCGGTCCCTAAGTTGAAACCGAACAATTTAGTCGTTAGAACTGCATGGGCCACCACAAAAACCATGTCACGCCCCAGTCCCAAAATGCCGAGGGACTGGATGCGCGGCAATGACCAGCAGCACGCACCGATGGACAACCCAATTTAATGGATCCATCAGGGCATGCTTAAGCTGTACTCTAACAGTAAATAGAACAATGATACAGGTCACAGACTATTCTAATCTCATCCACAACAGATAATCACAGATTAAATGCCAGAATAAATACAATAGAATAAATAAGCAATCTCAAATAAGTGTCTCGGGAACAATCCGAGAATATGTCTGGTACATCGAATGCAAATAGACAGGAAATAAATCAACTGGAAATAGAAATACTGAGTATATGGAGCCGGTACTCAGGAGAAGTCTTCTGCCACGATCTCGTCCTCAGGTTCCTGTTCTGTTCCGAGTAGTGCTCCTGTTCCGTACACCTCGGGGTAGATCTCTTCGGCTATACTTGGGGACATAGTATTTTCCAGGTCCTCAGGGGACATAACAAGGTACAGAAAATACAAGCCAAAATAAATACAGTGCAGCAATAAATGAAACCATAGGGTAAACTATATAACCAGCTAAGTGATATACAAGTGAGAGTTTTAGTCATACTCAGGCTGAGACTACTACAGGATCAGTGTCGAAGAAACCATAGCAGTATTTTCTCGAAGGGCCAGTAAGGTACCAAAGCTCTATATCAGAGACTAAGACACCGCCAGATAACATTATTTATATTATAATCAGCCTTGATATGGTAATTGTCACTACCGTATTTTCTAGAAAAGGGTATTTTGGTCATTTTATAATGAATTGAGTATTGTGCATGTTAAATATTTATTTATTATTAGCATGTTAGATTTATTTTTTTGGACTTGTGTTAGTGGACCTAACTAGTTTAGTTTAGACTCATGGACCAACATGTATTAATTGTTAGAATTGAGCCCAACTAGAAAGCCCATTAATTAGGAGGATGATTAAATTAATTAAACCATTGGACTAGAAGCTTCCCTCCTTAATTAATTTCTTCATGAGAGGCCCCAAGGGGTATTTTAGACTTTACATAGTAGCTTGAGGGAGGGGACAAGAGAGGCCTATATAAAGGGGATGAAAACTTTCTCTCTCTTCATTTTCATTCCAAATCTAGATCTAGAATTTCCCTCAACCAAATTCTACCAAATATCTACCAAATTTCCACCCAATTACTTTCTAAATCACCATTGGAGACTAGAAGAGCAAGGATCTAGAAGGAGGAAACAAGGATCTACAAAGAGGAGCAAGGATCTACAAGTTGGAGGCCAATTTCACCAATTTTGGAGGTTTCATTGGGAATCCATCTCCCAATAGGTATAATTCAGTTTTTGCCCTTAAAATAGCTTCTATATCTGAGATTTAATCATGAATAATCAACCCATATGTATGTACTATCCATAGGATTTGGTTTTGTGTTCATAGGAGGCCTATGGAGAAAGTTATGGTACTTTTTGTGTCAATTTTGGAGAAATTCCGAAAATGACTTTTATTGTGTGTGTCAATTGATCCTATAGATCAATTTGGCATATGTTTATGTGTTTGGGGCTAGTGTCGTGTCCACAATTGGGTACGTGTAGGTCGTATCCCAACAATTTGGTGATACGTGTTGTTTTGGGAGATTTTCCTCCGACACGGGACTTTGTACATGTCGTATTTTGACACGGACACATAGATCTACATTTGACATTTTGTTTTGTTCATAAATATTATATTTGATTTGTTTGTGTCCTTTGGGGTACAATTGGATATGTGGTGGACTCGTGTCGCATGCGTATCCTAGATCTAGTGGGATACGATGTGATACTCTCCAATTGTTGTGTGTTTATGTGTAGATCTAATTAATTGTGCTTTAATTCTTGAATTATAATTGTGTATGTATCTATATATATTATATATGTATTATGTATATTTATTATAGTATTTATTGTATCATAGATCTATGTATTATATATGTATTAATAGAATATATATTATGTAGCTTTCTTCTACATGTATTAATATATATGTTATAATATATGTCAGGGATGTAAATATATGTATATATTTTATATAATATATGTGTATGTTTAATTAAGTAATTAGATTATTTATAGTTATTATATGATTATTTATATATATATATATATATATATATGTATATAGATATATATTTATAAGTGGTAGCATATGTATATATAATATAGTAGATATATTTATATGTGGTTATATATATAGTTACATTATATATTGTTATGTATTTATATTATTGTATGATTATATATATGTATACATATATGTATAGTTATATATACATATTACTATATGTGTGTGTGTATGTTACTATGTGGTATTTTATACAATTTACTATGTATAAGTGTATGTATAGTTATATATAGTTTTATATATATATTGTATAAATATATATGGTGGGTTATATATATATATATATATATATATATATATATATATATATATATATATATATATATATATATATATATATATATATGGTAATTAATATATATATAAATATGTTCATAATTGCTATTTGTATTAAAGTATACTATATATGTATATATTTAGTTGTAGAATATAAATTTATTAGAATAGTTAGTATATTTTAGTTATCAATTGTTATGAGTATCTTTTATATATTATATATTTATAGGTATGTATGTACGTATATATGTATTAATAGTTAGTGTGTAGTTGGTAGTTAGTATTTTTCTATTAGTACATACTAGAGTTATATTGGATTGATATATGTAATTATTGTTTGGTAATTAGTATATATATGAGATTTTGGCAATTAGTTTGAGATACCAAGGTAAGTATCAAGATATACCAAGGTATGAGTAGTAGGTATTGGCATAAGTAATAGGATAGTTGTAAACTAATTATGGGTTGGTATTAAGGCGACTAAAATAAGGTATATAGTATTATATAAATATTAAATACATAGTAGTTTATAATTATTGTTGGGTAGTTAGTATAAATAAGGTTTTGAATTTACCTTGAGATGCCAAGGTAAGTATCAAGGTATTGGAGGATAATTAAGGTATTGGGTTTGGATATCAAGATAGAGGTTTAGTATTGCGATACCAAGTTGGTTCGAAACCAAGGTATCCATTTAGCATTTGTAATTAGGATTTTATATATATAATATTGTTTGATATGTACATATGTGTTATATTTATCCCTTGTTTGCGTATCCTGAGATACGGTATCTTAGTATCCTAAGATGTAGCTTGTATGGCCTAGATTGATAGTGTGTGAGCCCAATATCTTTGAGTTAGACTCATGCAACATAAAAATAGGTAGTTGACCATAATTTGACTATAGTTGACCATAGTTGACTTAGAGTTGACCTAGTTTGACTTTTGACTTAGAAATAGTTTTATGACCTAGAAATTGACTAGTTTAATTTATTTCTCTTCCCCAAAACTTGTAGTAATGCAATATTTCATATATAGGTCAGTGACACTAGTTCGGACATTATTTTTCATTATTTGCTCTGGACCACAGGCGAGTACATTCTCTGATAGTTTCTATTATTTGATTACTACTATAATTCAAGTATTTAGAAATGTTACTTATGATTCTTGACACGATGGTACACGGATTGGTATTGTTATTGGATCGTCAGTCATGGGATGTTACCTTGATTATTGAGATGGTATCGGATACTGTCCTTGTTGGTATTAGATAACATTGAATATTGTAGATTAAACATTGGATACATTGGCTAGTGACGTGTCATGATTCGATCCATCATATCAGTCGGGGCGGGAGAAATACCAATTAAATATGTGATCAAGAAACTATCGGCTAGTAGTGTAATCATTGGCTACTAACTAACCATACAATTCACGTATGGTTGAGTTAGCTCCTTAGTGTAATCATTGAATCTCCCAGGCCGATCACATATTTAGTTAGTATCTCAAATCACATAGTTATTATAGATTCCATTATTCAGTTCATTGATTACCTTGTTCTATTCTGACATTATAGTTCATTCCTTTATTCTTGTACGCATTGATTATATTCTGTTATTAGTATTGTCTATTCTTTCATTATTCTTGATTATCAGTTATATCCTCATCGTAGATAGCATCTTCTATTCTACTGCTTTATAGTTTTTGTCAATTAATTGGAACTGCTATTGGGTTGTACTTCGTTCCATTCCTGACTGGAAAACATTTTTCAGAGGATCCGGGAGATTGGTGTCCGACATACTACGGACCTCAGCCTATAGATGGTGCAGACTTGGACCCACTAGTTCTGGAGTGACTGTCGAGAGATTTAGCCGGATTCACTAGTTAGCATAGTTAGTTCTCTTTAGCATTTTGGTACCGGATTTGTTTCCGGCATATATTTGTGTTTGGATATTATTTCTATTTGTTGTTGTTATATTTTTAACTGCTTAGTTATGTTAGACTTCTCTGATATCTTCTCGTGCCATAGAAATGTGATTGAGTATTGTGTTGAATTAAGTTGATTACTCTCTTCTTGGAGTTGAGATATTATTGGAGGATTATACATTTTGTGAGATAATTAGATAGTATAGTTGACCAAGACAGCGTTCTACCGCCGATGCTACGGCGTAGGCTGGGCGTTGTTCCCGACTTGCATCCCTACACCGGGTGCGGGTCGTGACACGTTTTTAGTGGTGGCCCATGTAGGTCAGGCTTCGCAATATTGCGATATCGTGGTAGTGCGACGACTTAGTTGTACTACTGCGAGCCTGCGATAGGATATAGGACATAGGATACTAGGAAGAGAGAGGAATACTCAATCACAACTAGGAATTCTAATCTGAATTGAATCGCTACTTTTGATTCCTTCTGAATACTTTTGTCCTTCCTTGATGATATCTTATCTTGTGTCGAATTGATCTCCTTTGTTTCGATCTGTCTTCAGGATGCCGCCGAAGACTAGATCCCATCGATCAGGAGCAGTTTCTGCGAGGTCTGCCACCTCTCAATCTTCCACTCAGGCAGTAGGGTTTGTACCTCCTATGACATCAGTTCATGTAGGTGTCTCGGCTGCCTTCGGGGGTTCTCCTCCACATGTTCCGAGGACTACTCCAGTTGCTTCGGAGGGACTTCTACCACCTCCATTTTCAGGAGATACCGCGCCGATGATTGCATTGTTTAGAGAGATGATGGAATTACAGAGGGCACAGATAGAAGCCCAGCACAGGCAGTCAGATTTGATGCGACAGAGTATGGAAAATGCCCATCAGATAGCTATAACAGCAGTTCAGAAAGAGGCTCCTCTACAGCTACAGGATATTCAGATCAAGCCAGGCAACATTCAAAATTTCAAGAAGCTTGAGCCTCGAGTTTTCAAGGGTACAGAAGGTATAGTCTATGCTGACGAATGGCTTGAAGATATCGAGCGACTCATGAAGGTGTCCCGTCTTGCGGAGGATCTGAAGGTTGAGGCGGTAGGACTTCAACTGTTCGACGTTGCCCTCACTTGGTTCAGGAATGAGCCAATTCTTACTGATGCGGGGCAGTCTTGGAAGATATTCAAGGATCTCTTTAAGAAGAAGTTCTTTGCTCGGACGGACAGATTGGAATTAGGAAGGCAATTTGAGAGCCTTACACAAGGAAGCATGTCCGTAGAGGAGTATGCCGCAGAGTTCGGGAGGCTGAGCCGATTTGCGGAGTACTTGGTGAGAGAGCCAGAAGTTCGGGCTATCCGTTTCCGCGAGGGTCTGAATTGGGAAGTCAAGATTCTCATTCCGTCTTTCTACGAGACGTATTCTGAGATACTTTCGGAGGCACGCAAGGTCGAGCGGGAGTGGAACTTGAAGCCGAAGAGGGACCGTGATATGTTTGGGGGTGACAGTAGCAGTGCGGGACCGACAAAGAGGCCGTGGTTCCAGCAACAGCAGTTTCCAGTACAATTTGGAGCCTATCAGCAGCAATATCAGATGCCAGAACCTATTGTTACTCCAGTACAAGCTCCAGTACAGCAGATACCTCAACAGCCTCAGAGACAGGTGCAACAAGCTCCTCAATGTACCTATTGCAAGAAGACTGGGCACACTTGGGAGATGTGCCGGAAGAGACTTGGAGCATGCTTACATTGTGGATCAACGGAGCATATGGTGAAGGATTATCTTTGGACAATTCAACGTCCAGGCCAGGATGCCAATCGAGGGCAGAGAGGTGGAGTTAGGCGACCTGTAGCACCACAGATTGCTCATCACCCGCAGAGGGAGCTACCTCGGCAGGGCGGAGCATTTGCGATGACGGTCGAGGAGACCAATACTACAGGTGATGGGTTAGAGAGTCTGTTCTTTCTTTCTGTTCCTTTCATCTATTTTGATTGATTGATTCTTTAGTACCTTTTGGATACTTGTGTTATATAGTTAGTGTAGCTATAGAATACCCTGACAGAGACAACAGTAATAAGACAGGTGGAGACCATGACCATGCATGTTATTCTTTGCATAGGACAGTTCTTAGTGAGATAAGACCTTATTAGACTATGATTGTTGGAGGTTTGACCTAGAAGGAGTACGATCACCCTTAAATTTCGAGGACAAAATTATTTTAAGGGGGATAGACTTGTCACTACCGTATTTTCTAGAAAAGGATATTTTGGTCATTTTATAATTAATTGAGTATTGTGCATGTTAAATATTTATTTATTTATTATTAGCATGTTAGATTTATTTTTTTGGACTTGTGTTAGTGGACCTAACTAGTTTAGTTTAGACTCATGGACCAACATGTATTAATTGTTAGAATTGAGCCCAACTAGAAAGCCCATTAATTAGGAGGATGATTAAATTAATTAAACCATTGGACTAGAAGCTTCCCTCCTTAATTAATTTCTTCATGAGAGGCCCCAAGGGGTATTTTAGACTTTACATAGTAGCTTGAGGGAGGGGACAAGAGAGGCCTATATAAAGGGGATGAAAACTTTCTCTCTCTTCATTTTCATTCCAAATCTAGATCTAGAATTTCCCTCAACCAAATTCTACCAAATCTCTACCAAATTTCCACCCAATTACTTTCCAAATCACCATTGGAGACTAGAAGAGCAAGGATCTAGAAGGAGGAAACAAGGATCTACAAAGAGGAGCAAGGATCTACAAGTTGGAGGCCAATTTCACCAATTTTGGAGGTTTCATTGGGAATCCATCTCCCAATAGGTATAATTCAGTTTTTGCCCTTAAAATAGCTTCTATATCTGAGATTTAATCATGAATAATCAACCCATATGTATGTACTATCCATAGGATTTGGTTTTGTGTTCATAGGAGGCCTATGGAGAAAGTTATGGTATTTTTTGTGTCAATTTTGGGGAAATTCCTAAAATGACTTTTATTGTGTGTGTCAATTGATCCTATAGATCAATTTGGCATATGCTTATGTGTTTGGGGCTAGTGTCGTGTCCACAATTGGGTACGTGTAGGTCGTATCCCAACAATTTGGTGATACGTATTATTTTGGGAGGTTTTCCTCCGACACGGGACTTTGTACATGTCGTATTTTGACACGGACACATAGATCTACATTTGACATTTTGTTTTGTTCATAAATATTATATTTAATTTGTTTGTGTCCTTCGGGGTACAATTGGATATGTGGTGGACTCGTGTCGCATGCGTATCCTAGATCTAGTGGGATACGGTGTGATACTCTCCAATTGTTGTGTGTTTATGTGTAGATCTAATTAATTGTGCTTTAATTCTTGAATTATAATTGTGTATGTATCTATATATATTATATATGTATTATGTATATTTATTATAGTATTTATTGTATCATAGATCTATGTATTATATATGTATTAATAGAATATATATTATGTAGCTTTCTTCTACATGTATTAATATATATGTTATAATATATGTCAGGGATGTAAATATATGTATATATTTTATATAATATATGTGTATGTTTAATTAAGTAATTAGATTATTTATAGTTATTATATGATTATTTATATATATATATATATGTATGTAGATATATATTTATAAGTGGTAGCATATGTATATATAATATAGTAGATATATTTATATGTGGTTATATATAAGTTACATTATATATTGTTATGTATTTATATTATTATATGATTATATATATGTATACATATATGTATAGTTATATATACATATTACTATATGTGTGTGTGTATGTTACTATGTGGTATTTTATACAATTTACTATGTATAAGTGTATGTATAGTTATATATAGTTTTATATGTATATTGTATAAATATATATGGTGGGTAATATATATATATATATATGGTAATTAATATATATATAAATATGTTCATAATTGCTATTTGTATTATAGTATACTATATATGTATATATTTAGTTGTAGCATATAAATTTATTAGAATAGTTAGTATATTTTAGTTATCAATTGTTATGAGTATCTTTTATATATTATATATTTATCGGTATGTATGTACGTATATATGTATTAATAGTTAGTGTGTAGTTGGTAGTTAGTATTTTTCTATTAGTATATACTAGAGTTATATTGGATTGATATATGTAATTATTGTTGGGTAGTTAGTATATATATGAGATTTTGGCAATTAGCTTGAGATACCAAGGTAAGTATCAAGATATACCAAGGTATGAGTAGTAGGTATTGGCATAAGTAATAGGATAGTTGTAAACTAATTATGGGTTGGTATTAAGGCGACTAAAATAAGGTATATAGTATTATATAAATATTAAATACATAGTAGTTTATAATTATTGTTGGGTAGTTAGTATAAATAAGGTTTTGAATTTACCTTGAGATGCCAAGGTAAGTATCAAGGTATTGGAGGATAATCAAGGTATTGGGTTTGGATATCAAGATAGAGGTTTAGTATTGCGATACCAAGTTGGTTCGAAACCAAGGTATCCATTTAGCATTTGTAATTAGGATTTTATATATATAATATTGTTTGATATGTATATATGTGTTATATTTATCCCTTGTTTGCGTATCCTGAGATACGGTATCTTAGTATCATAAGATGTAGCTTGTATGGCCTAGATTCATAGTGTGTGAGCCCAATATCTTTGAGTTAGACTCATGCAACATAAAAATAGGTAGTTGACCATAATTTGACTATAGTTGACCATAGTTGACTTAGAGTTGACCTAGTTTGACTTTTGACTTAGAAATAGTTTTATGACCTAGAAATTGACTAGTTTAATTTATTTCTCTTCCCCAAAACTTGTAGTAATGCAATATTTCATATATAGGTCAGTGACACTAGTTCGGACATCATTTTTCATCATTTGCTCTGGACCACAGGCGAGTACATTTTCTGATAGTTTCTATTATTTGATTACTACTATAATTCAAGTATTTAGAAATGTTACTTATGATTCTTGACACGATGGTACACGGATTGGTATTGTTATTGGATCGTCAGTCATGGGATGTTACCTTGATTATTGAGATGGTATCGGATACTGTCCTTGTTGGTACTGGATAACATTGAATATTGTAGATTAAACATTGGATACATTGGCTAGTGACGTGTCATGATTCGATCTATCATATCAGTCGGGGCGGGGGAAATACCAATTAAATATGTGATCAAGAAACTATCGGCTAGTAGTGTAATCATTGGCTACTAACTAACCATACAATTCACGTATGGTTGAGTTAGCTCCTTAGTGTAATCATTGAATCTCCCAGGCCGATCACATATTTAGTTAGTATCTCAAATCACATAGTTATTGTAGATTCCATTATTCAGTTCATTGATTACCATGTTCTATTCTGACATTATAGTTCATTCCTTTATTCTTGTACGCATTGATTATATTCTGTTATTAGTATTGTCTATTCTTTCATTGTTCTTGATTATCAGTTATATCCTCATCGTAGATAGCATCTTCTATTCTACTGCTTTATAGTTTTTGTCAATTAATTGGAACTGCTATTGGGTTGTACTTTGCTCCATTCCTGACTGGAAAATATTTTTCAGAGGATCCGGGAGATTGGTGTCCGACATACTACGGACCTCAGCTTATAGATGGTGCAGACTTGGACCCACTAGTTCTGGAGTGACTGTCGAGAGATTTAGCCGGATTAACTAGTTAGCATAGTTAGTTCTCTTTAGCATTTTGGTACCGGATTTGTTTCCGGCATATATTTGTGTTTGGATATTATTTCTATTTGTTGTTGTTATATTTTTAACTGCTTAGTTATGTTAGACTTCTCTGATAACTTCTCGTGCCATAGAAATATGATTGAGTATTGTGTTGAATTAAGTTGATTACTCTCTTCTTGGAGTTGAGATATTATTGGAGGATTATACATTTTGTGAGATAATTAGATAGTATAGTTGACCAAGACAGCGTTCTACCGCCGATGCTGCGGCGTAGGTTGGGCGTTATTCCCGACTTGCATCCCTACACCGGGTGCGGGTCGTGACAGTAATACTCTTCCCACCCCATGTAATCTCACGTCACAGTTTCATAATGTCTCAGGTCCAGTCACGCAAAATCAACTAATGCAGTAAGTCAGAATAGTTTCTAAGCAAGTAAACTGTAATGTCATGAATATGTATCCTACACAGAATCACCATGAATATCTCAGGAAGATTTCGTCTCATGAATAGTGTCAAGTGTCCTGAGTATAATGTACTTGATAATGCAAGTACGAGAATATAAATATCACGATACCCATTTGTCACGCCCTAGTCCCAAAATTACCGAGGGACTGGACACGTGGCAACGGCCAGCAGTACGCACCGATGGACAAACCCTATTTAATGGATCCACCAGGGCATACTTAAGCTGTAAAATAACAAGTCTACGACCATCATGGCACAACTAATCTCATCCACACAAGATATAACATATGATCCACAGAGTAAATAAAGAAATATAAACCATCCATCAGTCTCAACAAAAGTACTTCGGGGATCAACCCGATAAATATCTAATACATTGGTTCAACAGAATAGAAAGTAAATGACTGAAATAAATAATAAATACTGAGCATGAAACATGGATGCTCAGGAGAAGTCCTCGGCTAACACCTCGTCCTCGGATGGCGGTACGACTCCTGGTTCAGCTCCTGCTCCGGTCCCGTAAACCTCGGGATAGATCTCGTCCTCAAATCCTGGGGACATAATCCGGATCCAGGTCCTCAGGGGACATAGCAAGGTACAAGAAAGCTCAAGCCAAAATAAATACAGTGCAAAAAATAAATAGAATAAGTAGGGCAAGTAAGTAACCATCTAAGTGAAAATGCAAGTGAGAGCAGCACGAGTACTCAGGCTGTGCCACTACAAGCTCTGTGTCGGGGAGCCGGTAGTGGTAATAACCGGTAGTGGGTCTAGCTCTGCTCCGAGAGTCTACGACCTCTCAATAATAGTGGATGTATATATATATGGAACAGCCTGTAGCCTGTGTGTCTCTCCCCACCCAATGTAACCACGCATATCATGACCACAACGTCTCATGTCCATGTCAAGCGGGATCATAGCTAATGCATCCAGTCATACTATATCTAAGCATATAATATCCATGTCCTGTATCCTATACAGAATCACCACGAATATCTCGGAAAAATCCTGTCTCATGAATAGTGTCAAGTGTCCTGGGTCATAGTGTACTTGGTAAGACAAGTACGAGAATATAAAGTGTCACGTATATCCATCTCTAGATGACAGTACCCAACACTGCGTACAGTGTTGGCACCCGACTGATAATCGGACGCTAAGTACGTCACACGGTCCTAGGTTAAGTATGCACATAAATATAATAAAGCAAGGAAAAATATATATAAAGACTGCAAAGTTTGGCAAGGTACACTTGCCTGATGTCCGAATACCAATAGTCGTCCCGGTATCAGTGGATCCTGTGGGTACTACTCCAAAAGCTGTAATAAACATCACCAACAGTCTCAGAAGATGTCAAACTACTAGAAACGCCTGTCCTTACGTCCAATTTGGACACAGGGGCAAAAAGGTCATTTTCGGGCCAAAGCGGGGTCCACATGTGGGCCACTTTGCACCGAAAAGTGGGTCAGGGTCAAAGGTCTCTAAATTCCTCAAACTCAGTGTCTACAAGTCAGGAACGATGATACGAACCCAACGGAACTTCCAGAATTGGATTCCGATGAGCCGATCACAAAATCGCCCGTCAAGTGGAGCCTGTGGGGCCCACGATACGCGATTTTGTCAATGTTCTCAGAATCGGACCAAACTTGGGTCACAGGACCAGCGTATTACTACGAGTCCGATGGCGCAAGTTTCGTCCCGATCCGATGTGTGTACACGAAGGTACAGCGTGTTCCAGAAAGGTCGGATACGGGGTGTCGTCGGCGGATACGCGTTGATTCCGGGGTGCACGCACCTCCGAATCGACTTCTGTGAAATCCCACACGACCGTATCAACGACGCGCACGTTTGGTAAAGACCACGTACGACCAAGTCGTCCCGTTTGGCGGGGCGCACTCAATTCCGGGGTGAAACGGGGTATTGTTTTTCCTGTTTTTGGATCGCGGTGCACGATCACCACAGGACGCGATGCACCGAGCGAGTTGCACGGGCACCGAGAGGGTTATACAGTCTATGCATAACAACTGACGGAAACTAAATCGGGATTACGAGTTGAGAGAAAACGATACCTGAACAGGGCTCCGTGAACGCTGAATTCCACGTGTCCGAGGTGCGGTCTCGAGTCCGGGTTACCGTGTCCGGATCGAGCTCTTGTCCGTGTCCGTTGCTCGCGTCCTGGTCGATCGGCGGAGAGGAGATCTTGATGGCTACGACGAGGTTGGAAGCAGCTTGGGGCTGTTGTCGAGTCGCACGGAGGTTCAGCGGGGTCTCGGGGCTGGATGGGTGGTCGAGCGGCGATGAATCGGGCAGGTCGACGACGGCGTGTCGCTGGGGCGGTGGCGGAGTTGCTGTGAGGCGGAGGGCCTAGGGTCGACGATGGGGCTGTGGGAGGAAGGCATCGAGGGGTTCGACGATGGGCTGTGGGCAGAGGCTTGGTGGTGGAATCTGGGGGACACGGCGGCTCTAGGTCAGAGGGGCGGGTCGGAGTTAAGGGGAGGAATGTGGCATCGACGGCGAGGTTCTCGGAAGTCTCGGCGGCGGGGTGGCTCACGAAAACCTAGGTGGAGGTTTAAATAGGCTACAGTAAATTCGACAATTAGGGTTCAGCTTGGGCTTGGGTTTGGGTTCGGGTCGGGTTTGACTCAGATCCGACCCGACCCATTATGCAGGGTTCGGTTCACCTCTCCAATAGCTTTAAAGCTTAAAAAACTCGTTTTCGGGGTCCAAATAATTCACCGAAAAATACTATAGGTCCGGTTTTCCATTGTGCATCCTAATATATTATTTTCAAAATGTTTTACCACCAATAAGCCATACTTAAAATTCTTTAAATCACCATCCTCTTCGTTTTAAATTCCAGAAAATACCAAAAATTCCGGGAAAATTATATTAAAATTTATTATGAAAATTAGGGTGTTAACAATCTTCCCTCCTTAAAAGGATTGTGTCCTCGCAATCAAAGAATAAGCTACTAAAGAATGAATTGTTGAATTACAAGGTTGCTTAGTTTACAACTGCCTCCTCAAACAAGTGGGGGTAACGCTGGCGCATACTATCTTCTCGTTCCCAAGTCGATTCGCCAGGAGAATGATGTTTCCAAACTACTCGGACCAGTCTGATTGTCTGTCCCCGCAATGTCTTCTCACTGACGTCGAGGATGCCAACTGGTTGTTCTTCATATCTCAAGCTTGGGCCCACTGCGATCTCTGAATGATCGACTACATGACTTGGGTCGGTCACGTACCTGCGCAGCTGTGAGACGTGGAATACGTCATGCACTCCCTCTAAGGATGGAGGTAATGCAAGACGATACGCCACCTCACCAACGCGCTCTAGAATGTCAAAGGGCCCAATATACCTTGGGCTCAACTTGCCTCTGCTCCCGAATCTGATAGTACCCCGAGTTGGCGAAATCCTCAAGAACACGTGCTCTCATTCTTTAAACTCCAGGGGACGTCTGTGCGTATCTGCCCAATGCTTCTGTCTGTCTTGAGCTGCTCGAAGATGATTCTGAATCTGTTTCACCTTTTCCACTGTCTGAGTTACCAATTCTGGACCCAGTATTTGACGTTCACCAACGTCACTCCAATATATAGGCGATCTGTATTTCCTTCCATATAAAGCTTCAAATGGTGCCATCTGAATGCTGGCCTGATAACTGTTGTTGTAGGAGAACTCCACTAAGTGCAAATGATCTTTCCAAGATCCTCCAAAGTCTAGCATACACGATCGTAACATATCCTCCAAGATCTGAATGGTGCGCTCCGATTGGCCATCTGTCTGTGGGTGGTACGCCGTGCTGAATTTGAGTCTGGTGCCCAGACTCTCTTGCATGCTTCTCCAGAAATGAGATGTAAATCTCGAATCTCGATCCGATACAATACTAACAGGCACTCCATGTAATTTGACAATTTGTCGCATATACATGTCGGCTAGTACCTCTGTGGACTGTCCAACTCTAAATGGCAAGAAGTGTGCCAATTTAGTGAGTCGATCCACTATCACCCATACTGCGTCTCTTCCGTTTGGGCTCCTTGGAAATCCAGTGACAAAATCCATCGTGATATGTGTCACGCCCCAGTCCCAAAAATGTGTAGGACTAGGACACGTAAGCATGCCAGCCGCATGGATATGGCAACTCCAATATATAGAAACCATAACCCATACGTACGCTGTAATATGAATATCAAATCCACAAGTGGTATAAAATGTATCACAAGTCATAGGGTATAATCTAAATCTCATCCACAAAAAATCAAATATAAATAAATAACCAATGTCTATGAAACTAGATCTCAATATAGGTATCTAAGGATGATGGTTGGATGGAAACAAATCAACTACCAACTCGAAAATAAGAGCAATTACAATATGAGTACAACACAATAAACATTATATAAGTATACCAGCATTCCATCACGGCTCGAAGAGAAGACATCCACGAAGCATATACAACCATCCAAATCTGCGCTCCTGCAAATACTCAAGAACAGATACACCTGGCAGCGGACCAGGTCCTCAGAGGGACATAACAAGATACTTAAACACATGCCAATAAAGTACTGAAATAAATATCCAATGGGTCGCCTAACCATCTATGTGAATGCAGTTTGAGAACAACTTTCTAACAAGTGAGCTATCTGGCTGAGAACTAGGATTGGCATGACTCTCTCGGAGAACCAGGAGCCTCAAAGGCATGTCGTCTTTTGAACGGCAGAGGCCCGCCAAGTAGTATAGGGGTCATCACCACCCGTATCTCCAGCGGAGCTTCCGGGTTACAGAAGGAAAAGTGTAAAGGAGCTCAAATGCGGTACTTGTTATTTTCCCCACCCCATGCTCTAAGCATGTCACATCCATGACACGATTTGGTCCATAGCCTATTCTTAGTACCCTAGCCCAATCCTGCAACCAAACAAGGACAAGGATGGGACCACCGTACTACAATAGGCTAAGTCCCTAGACCTCTAATAACTGCTAAGTCTACTAGCATGCAAAGTTTCTAACAGCAGTTATTCCTAACGCACGGCCCACACGTACAGGAGGCCAAACCTGCACGCAAGTCCGTGATCTACATGAGACTCACAACTCGTATAAAAACTGTGTCACGGCCAATGAACCTAATGATGCTACATGATAATGGGGTAGTCTCATAAACAGGGTCAATGCAAATACATAAATAAAAATATATCGTGACGACATCGTCGCGCGCATTTTATATAACAGTTAAAATATATGAACTAAGACAGAAAATAAAGATGCATGCAACATACGGAATATAAATAACAGTACAATAGCAAGGTATACTTGCCTAGCAAGGAAGCTGCAATGTACCAATAATCTGTTCCAGAAATCGCGCAGAACAAATCCAATATCCTATGTACATATAAATATAATACAATAGAATCATTAGTCTTTACACTAGCACATACACAACCATATTTACACTGGACTCAGGGGGTATACTAGGGGTAACACTAGTCATCTAACACGGTCAATTACGCGTTGAATTACGCTGGTGTCGCGTCTTCAAGTACTATATAAAATCAGTCAGTCAACTGACAAGTGTCTATGCCAGTACGTTAATGTACGCAAGGCGGACAAATTCACAAGTTCTTAGGGTTAACATGGTCAAGGTAAGTATGGGATAGTCCACGGTGTCCTAGGGTCGGTATGAATCAGAGTCCAAGTCACAGTCCAAATAGCCTATGTATTACAAATTTATCACGTCAAAAGATAATTTATTTTAATTTATTTAATTCTGGAATAATTACTCTAAAATCCTATTTTAATCTTATTATTCTGATTTTTATGTTAATTCCTAAATTTTGTCCAAAGAAATTGAATTTTATCAACTCGAGACTCATGGCACGCAAATCGAGGCGATCTGTTGACCAAAAAGTCAACCGACACAACTCGACTTTCATGCATGATTTCCTATAGATTTTAGCGTCAAAAACATGCTAGAATTTACGGCTCGTCCGAATTCAAATTCGTTTGGGAATTATGGCACATACAAATTTTGTATTATGCACCGATGGTTAAATTCTAACCTAGAAGTTCTACAGAATTAACAGTATATAAATACTTCGAAATAAATTCTAGAAAAAACATATGTCAATGATCTCGACATTATCTTTCTGAAACTTTAAACGGTTCATGATTCTGATTCCTGGTTCTCCCGAAATCGCGAAAACATCAAAATACGTCTATTTTCGGACATGCTGTGCTCTACGAATTTTCCAGAATTTAATACTAATAATTTCCTAAAAAAATTATATAATCAGAAATCTAACCTCAATATCTTTCTAACGCAAGAAACTAGGCCTTGTTTGAAGTCCGGAGCTATGCACAATGGCTTGTGGAAGATGAAGGAACCCTAGATGGCAATTCTCCAAGCCCTCTCTCTCTAAAATAATAGGATAATTAGGGTTATAATAATATATATATATATATATATATATATATATATAGGGATGTACCTGCGGCTAAATGGATATTTATAGGCTGACACGTGTCAGAATCTGATTGGATGGTTTTTTTTTATATTATTTGTTTTTGATTTTCCTTTATCAAAATATTATTTAAGTCGTTTTAAATCTAAATAACTCAAAATAAATATTAAAAATAATCATAAAAATCTGAAAAAAATACAAAAAATATATTTTGAATTTAAATACTCTAGAAAAATATTTGGGATAATTTTATATTCATAGGTTTACTACTATAATTAGGAGAAGCTCTAAACATTAGTTTTACCCATATAACTAAAAATAAATACTAAAATTATTCCAAAAATTCTGAAATAATTTCAGAAAATATATAATAATATTATAAATCCTAGAAAATAACGTAGGTCCAATCTATATTCCTGGGATTGCACAATAAATTCTACAAGTCCTAAAAATTAGTTATTAGCCTAATTACTCCCAATAAATACTAACAATACTCAGAAAATTCTGGAAAATATATTTTATTATTTAGAACCTAAAATAAAAGTTTGGAATATTTTTAATTAAGTTTGAATATAAAATAAATTCTTCAAAGTCCAAAAAAATTAGTGTTACTAGTTTTTAATTAACTAAAAATTATGGGAAAATCCCAATAATCTAAAATAGCCTAAAAATAATTCTAAATAAATATTTATATAAGTAAATATACTAAAAAAATTAATTTTCTAATTAAATAAGAGAATACTCTAAATAAATTCAATATCTATAATAAATATAATAATATAAAATATACACAAAATACCTATTTTGGGTGAGGGAGTTTACAATCTACCCAACTTAAAACAATTTCGTCCTCGAAATTAAAATAAGGCATAATTTGTTAAATCCTTCACATTCGTACATAAGGTACGTCAATCGCAATCTCTTCCAAAAATTTAAATAACAAAATCTATTCAAATCTATTGCGATCACTTCAAAATTAAGATAATCATTGTTCAAATCAAAATTCAACTATTGTGATCTCTTCTCACTTTTCGAAATCATCAATATCCAAATTTAAATTGAATCCATATAATATCTTCAAGATTTAAATAACCCATATCAAATTTTACCTCACGATCTCCAAGTATCATAATCTCCTCTAGAAGTAATTCGAGTCCAATATTATTCCTATTTTCACTTATAAATTTTTTGTATTCTTCAACTTTTTAAATTTCATTCACATCCTCAATATTTCAAATAGGTAGTCCAACCATCAAATTTTAATTCTTAATTTAAATCATCAAATTGAAAAATAATTTAAATGCAGTCCACCAATGTTCAAGTCTGAAATTATATATTTATCCTTCAAATTCAAATTGATGATTTTATCTTCAATACTCAAAAATTTAAATTATGTGCTTAAGGTATAAATATTGGGTCCTCAATATCAAGATTTTTAAAATTTATTAATCCTCATCATCTTAGTCATTCTTCTAAAATTCTCAAAATTAAAATGGCTTGAACCTCTCCCAATCTAATCTTACTCGATCACAATCTAAAAGAAATTCCTCTCGAGTTGCCAATGCACTGCTACCCAACTTAGAATTTATCCATCTATCACATAAGGCTATATACCTTAAGAAAATATTCCTTAATATATTTACTCATGTCATTCAATCCTCGAAACTTCAACGCCGATCATATCACATATGATATGTCCTTAATTACGAAAGAATAATCCTCAAGTATGTGATCGGCCTATGGGGTATATCTAGTACTCTTTGTGTATCAAACTTATACCAAGTACGAGGTTTCGTCTTTCCGAAATAAGGGAAGACGAAGATCAATAATAAAGAGTTCAAAGGCAAGGTAATAGAATAGAAGTATCGGGATCAAGGCGTTTAAAGAATTCAAATAGGAATTGTCAAGGAGTTGTGGATTGAAGTCCTATTTTGGTAATTCCTATTCACATGCTCGTATCAGTACAGTTATGTAACGGATACGATATGCTCAGACATCTCTAGGGGGCAAGTACATTCGTCTACTAATCACTATATATCTCGATCCACGTAAAGTAGGTATGCGAAGGGCGAACCAAGCGCACTATAGTTGATCAGACCGTAGTACACTGATTCTGAAATGTATTAGTGTGTATACCCAATAATACATATATCATGAACAAGCTCGATAAAGAATAAGCTTGCAAAAAAACTAGGCTATAATAGCAGCATAATTCGAGGTAGCACAGAAAATATAACGCTGGATTAGGATGAGAGAAGTTACAAAATAATTCAACTTTGCAAAACAAAAACAACATAAGCAATAATAACAAAAGACTCTACAATCTCTACAGTTATCATACAACCTCCTTGCCTACGTCGCTAGTCATCCAAATGGGGTAAGGACGTCTAAATTCTATTATCTGAATAAACACTGTCGTCTTTGCTAGCATACAATTAATGTCATTCAGTTACACTTCATCAATGGATCACAAGGACTATGTGATACTAGGTGGTGAGGTATACTACCCAACTTAAAATAATTTAACTACTATTGTAGTGTCTATACTACTCTCAAGTCTTCTTAATACATCAAGGGGTAATGGTATACCAATCTAAAGATAAGAAATTCTAGGGTTCACTAGATATTCTAAACTTAGTGGTGTGTCTATATTCTCATTGTATTCTTAATAGGTGTGCTACTCTAATTATCATCCTAATAACAGGGGTTCCTATATTCTAGCAGAAGACTATATATACTCAAGGAACTTATTAGGGAAGTACATGAATCAAGCAGGATACAATTGTTCGAATAGAACAGAGAGGAGGAAGTTGAATCATAGTCAATTATGGATGAGATCCTATACTCTAGTCCTAGGTGCAGGCTTGTTCGGTACAGTAACGTAACCGAGACAATATGCTCTCGACCTGCATGGGCCACCACAAAAATATGTCACGTCCCAGTCCCAAAAATGTGTAGGACTAGGACACGTAAGCATGCCAGCCGCATGGATATGGCAACTCCAATATATAGAAACCATAATCCATACGTACGCTGTAATATGAATATCAAATCCACAAGTGGTATAAAATGTATCACAAGTCATAGGGTATAATCTAAATCTCATCCACAGAAAATCAAATATAAATAAATAACCAATGTCTATGAAACTAGATCTCAATATAGGTATCTAAGGATGATGGTTGGATGGAAACAAATCCACTACCAACTCAAAAATAAGAGCAATTACAATATGAGTACAACACAATAAACATTATATAAGTATACCAGCATTCCATCACGGCTCGAAGAGAAGACATCCACGAAGCATATACAACCATCCAAATCTGCGCTCCTGCAAATACTCAAGAACAGATACACCTGGCAGTGGACCAGGTCCTCAGAGGGACATAACAAGATACTTAAACACATGCCAATAAAGTACTGAAATAAATATCCAATGGGTCGCCTAACCATCTATGTGAATGCAGTTTGAGAACAACTTTCTAACAAGTGAGCTATCTGGCTGAGAACTAGGATTGGCATGACTCTTTCGAAGAACCAGGGGCCTCAAAGGCATGTCGTCTTTTGAACGGCAGAGGCCCGCCAAGTAGTATAGGGGTCATCACCACCCGTATCTCCAGCGGAGCTTCCGGGTTACAGAAGGAAAAGTGTAAAGGAGCTCAAATGCGGTACTTGTTGTTCTCCCCACCCCATGCTCTAAGCATGTCACATCCATGACACGATTTGGTCCATAGCCTATTCTTAGTACCCTAGCCCAATCCTGCAACCAAACAAGGACAAGGATGGGACCACCGTACTACAATAGGCTAAGTCCCTAGACCTCTAATAACTGCTAAGTCTACTAGCATGCAAAGTTTCTAACAGCAGTTATTCCTAACGCACGGCCCACACGTACAGGAGGCCAAACCTGCACGCAAGTCCGTGATCTACATGAGACTCACAACTCGTATAACAACTGTATCACGGCCAATGAACCTAATGATGCTATATGATAATGGGATAGTCTCATAAACAGGGTCAATGCAAATACATAAATAAAAACATATTGTGACGACATCGTCGCGCGCATTTTATATAACAGTTAAAATATATGAACTAAGACAGAAAATAAAGATGCATGCAACATACGGAATATAAATAACAGTACAATGGCAAGGTATACTTGTCTGGCAAGGAAGCTGCAATGTACCAATAATCTGTTCCAGAAATCGCGCAGAACAAATCCAATATCCTATGTACATATAAATATAATACAATAGAATCATTAGTCTTTACACTAGCACATACACAACCATATTTACACTGGACTCAGGGGGTATACTAGGGGTAACACTAGTCATCTAACACGGTCAATTACGCGTTGAATTACGCTGGTGTCGCGTCTTCAAGTACTATATGAAATCAGTCAGTCAACTGACAAGTGTCTATGCCAGTACGTTAATGAACGCAAGGCGGACAAATTCACAAGTTCTTAGGGTCAACATGGTCAAGGTAAGTATGGGATAGTCCACGATGTCCTAGGGTCGGTATGAATCAGAGTCCAAGTCACAGTCCAAATAGCCTATGTATTACAAATTTATCACGTCAAAAGATAATTTATTTTAATTTATTTAATTCTGGAATAATTACTCTAAAATCCTATTTTAATCTTATTATTCTGATTTTTATGTTAATTCCTAAATTTTGTCCAAAGAAATTGAATTTTATCAACTCGAGACTCATGGCACGCAAATCGAGGCGATCTGTTGACCAAAAAGTCAACCGACACAACTCGACTTTCATGCATGATTTCCTATAGATTTTAGCGTCAAAAACATGCTGGAATTTACGGCTCGTCCGAATTCAAATTCGTTTGGGAATTATGGCACATACAAATTTTGTATTGTGCACCGATGGTTAAATTCTAACCTAGAAGTTCTACAGAATTAACAGTATATAAATACTTCGAAATAAATTCTTGGAAAAACATATGTCAATGATCTCGACATTATCTTTCCGAAACTTTAAACGGCTCATGATTCTGATTCCTGGTTCTCCCGGAATCGCGAAAACATCAAAACACGTCTATTTTCGGACATGCTGTGCTCTACGAATTTTCCAGAATTTAATACTAATAATTTCATAAAAAAATTATATAATCAGAAATCTAACCTCAATATCTTTCTAACGCAAGAAATAGGCCTTGTTTGGAGTCCGGAGCTATGCACAATGGCTTGTGGAAGATGAAGGAACCCTAGATGGCAATTCTCCAAGCCCTCTCTCTCTAAAATAATAGGATAATTAGGGTTATAATAATATATATATATATATATAGGGATGTACCTGCGGCTAAATGGATATTTATAGGCTGACACGTGTCAGAATCTGATTGGATGATTTTTTTTATATTATTTGTTTTTGATTTGCCTTTATCAAAATATTATTTAAGTCGTTTTAAATCTAAATAACTCAAAATAAATATTAAAAATAATCATAAAAATTTGGAAAAAATACAGAAAATATATGAATTTAAAAACTCTAGAAAAATATTTGGGATAATTTTATATTCATAGGTTTACTACTATAATTAGGAGAAGCTCTAAACATTAGTTTTACCCATATAACTAAAAATAAATACTAAAATTATTCCAAAAATTTTGAAATAATTCCAGAAAATATATAATAATATTATAAATCCTAGAAAATAACGTAGGTCCAATCTATATTCCTGGGATTGCACAATAAATTCTACAAGTCCTAAAAATTAGTTATTAGCCTAATTACTTCCAATAAATACTAACAATACTTAGAAAATTCCCAGAAAATTCCCAAAAAATTCTAGAAAATATATTTTATTATTTAGAACCTAAAATAAAAGTTTGGAATATTTTTAATTAAGTTTGAATATAAAATAAATTCTTCAAAGTCCAAGAAAATTAGTGTTACTAGTTTTTAATTAACTAAAAATTATAGAAAAATCCCAATAATCTAAAATAGCCTAAAAATAATTCTAAATAAATATTTATATAAGTAAATATACTAAAAAAATTAATTTTCTAATTAAATAAGAGAATACTCTAAATAAATTCAATATCTATAATAAATATAATAATATAAAATATACACAAAATATCTATTTTGGGTGAGGGAGTTTACAATATGCTCCCACTTCCATTCTGGTATAGGAAGCGGCTGTAACATACCTGCGGTCCTCTGATGCCCAGCCTTTACTTGCTGACATACTAAGCATTTGGCCACAAATCTCGCAATCTCCCTTTTCATTCCATGCCACCAGTAATACTGTCTCAAGTCTCGGTACATCTTGGTTCCTCCTGGGTGAACAGAGTATATAGAGCTATGTGCTTCAGTCATTAACTCCTGTCTCAATTCTCCATTTGGAACATACAGGCGATTTCCAAACCTCAATGTCCCGTCTTCGTGTATGCGAAGTCCTGTCTGCATGCCCGCTTCTGTCCTCTCTTTCAACCTTCTAAATCTAGCATCGGTGGGTAATGCCTCCTTAATCTTCTCCACGAATGATGACTTAATTTCAAGATTAGCCATCAAGCCATTCTGTCCTGGTAAGACAACCTCTATCTGAAGCTCCTGTAGATCCTTCAATAACTCGGGCTGCATCGTCAAGAAATAAGCCGTAGGCTTCCTGCTGAGCGCATCTGCAACGACATTCGCCTTTCCCGGATGATACTGCAGATCGATGTCAAAATCTACCATCAATTCCAGCCAGCATCTTTGCCTCATGTTTAGCTCCTTCTGAGTATATACAAACTCTTGTGATCGGTAAAGATTTCAACCCTTTCCCCATAAAGGTAGTGCCTCCAAATCTTTAATGCAAATATAACTACTACTAACTCCAGATCATGTGTTGGGTAGTTCTTCTCGTAAACCTTTAACTGTCTCGATGCATAAGCAATGACTTTGCCATGTTGCATCAAAACACATCCCAGTCCACTGCCTGATGCATCACTGTAAACAACAAAACCTTCTGACCCTGAAGGAAGAGTCAAGACAAGTGCTGTTGTTAATCTTCTCTTCAACTCTTCGAAGGCCTTCTGGCAGTCTTCGGTCCATACAAACTCCTGGTCTTTGCGTGTCAGCTTCGTCATCGGTTCTGCAATCCTCGAGAAATTTTCTACAAACCTTCGGTAATATCCCGCAAGTCCGAGAAAACTTCTCACTTCCGCAACTGATGTGGGTGTAGGCCAAGTCTCTATTGCCGCCACTTTCTCTGGATCAACTGAAAGTCCTTCTCCTGATATGATATGTCCCAAGAAAGGCACTTTGTCCATACAGAACTCACACTTACTGAGCTTGGCGTATAACTTCTCCTGTCTCAAGGTCTCCAGCACAATTCTGAGATGTTCCTCGTGCTCTTCATGATTCTTGGAATATATGAGAATGTCATCAATGAACACCACCATGAATTTATTCAAGAACTGATGGAAGACTCTGTTCATTAAACTCATAAACACTGCTGGCGCGTTGGTTAAACCAAACGGCATCACCAAGAACTCATAATGTCCATACTTGGTCCTGAAAGCTGTCTTCGGAATGTCTTCTTTCCTTACTTTGATCTGATGATAGCCGGATCGAAGGTCAATCTTCGAGAATACCCTTGCACCACTCAACTGATCGAATAGATCATCAATACGTGGTAAGGGATACCTGTTCTTGATGGTCACAGCATTTAGTGCCCTGTAATCAATGCACAATCGCACTGTTCCATCCTTCTTCGGCACAAATAATATGGGTGCTCCCCAAGGTGAAACACTGGGCCGAATGAAACCCTTCTCCAGAAGATCATCCACCTGCTCTTTCAACTCTACTAACTCCTTGGGTGCTAGCCGATATACCAATGAAGTGATAGGCTCTGCTCTTGGAGTTAAGTCTATTGTGAATTCTATTTCCCGATCAGGCGGTAAACCTGGAAGATCATCGGGAAATACATCCACAAACTCAGATATGACTCTTGGGTAACCTGTCTCCTCTTCTACAGATAATACCCTAAGAGTAGGCTGAACTCCTTGCTCTACTGCTCCTCGAAGAAACTCGAATTCTGGATGTCCAGGCGGTCTAAATATAACCCGCCCAAGTCGGCAATCAAGGGTCGCATGATACTGACTTAACCAGTCCATACCAAGTACGACATCATAGTCAGGCATAGAAAAGATCAGAAATTGAGCTCGCATTTCTCTTCCACATACTACTACCGAACATGATCTGCAGATGTCACTAACCGGAATAATTCCACCTCCCGTAAGAATCCTCTTCATCTTTGGGAGGGGTGCAGTAGCTACTCTATGGGTGGCAACAAAGCTAGCTGCTATAAATGAATGCGATGCTCCAGAATCAAATAATGCTACAGCTGGTAATGAAGCTACTAAAATAGTACCTGCGATGACCTCGCCTGTTGTAGCCTCCTGCTCAACAGCTAAGGTGAATGCCTGGCCTCGACCTTGAGCTGGTCCTCTCTGCTGCTGCTGTTGCTGAAATAGGGCTGCCTGCGGTGCCAGTGGTGGTCTCTGCTGGTAGCCTCCTGTAGCTGGTGGTCTGACTCCTCCAGCTCCTGTCTGCTGTGCCCCTACTGCTCCTGTAGCTGGTCGTGGTGCAGGTAAAGCTAGTCTCTGTGCTCCGTCTCTGCGTTCAGAACAGTCCCTAGAAAAGTGCTGGTTGGATCCGCAGCTCAGACATAGTCCCAACTTACGTCTGCATTCCTTCTCAATGTGTCCTACTTTGCCGCAGTGGTGACAAGTAGGAAGAGGTCTGTCCCTATTTGCTGGTCTCTCCGGTATACTCCTCTGGAATCGTTTCGCAGAATCCCCTGGTGCTGTCTTGGATGGTGCGGATGGGTTTGGCCTCTTCAGATTCGATTCCCTTCTAGTGACGCGCTCCATGCGTCGTGCTGCTGCAAGGACCTCAGTATAAGATGTAGGTGCGACTGAGCCAATTAATCTCTGAAGCTCGAACTTCAGTCCATCAAAGAACTTTTCAGCTTTTTCTTCCTCTGTCGAAATCAATGTCGGAGCGAAGCGACTTAGGCGTATAAACTCCGCGTTGTATTCCTCCACTGTCATACTGCCTTGGATGAGGCGGTTGAACTTGTCTCTGAGCTCTGATCGTGCAACTGCCGAAATGTACATCTCTTGGAAGAGTCTGGAGAACTCTTCCCAAGTGACTCGGTCCTGTCCGAGCCTCCTTTCTTCCGCTAGCCACCAGTGATGCGCATTATCAGTTAACTGCATTCTGACTGCAGTCATCCACTTCTCTCTTGGAAGTTCGGCGGCTTCTAACTGATGCTGTATGTTTGTGAGCCATTCATGAACTTCCGTTGGCCCCTCTTTGCCAGAAAATGTACGAGGCTTGAGATGACGGAAATCAGTGATAGATCCCGTCGATGTTCGCCTCGTTGGTGGATTTGTCTGCTCCAATGCGGATACCAGGCTGGTCCTCAGATACTCTGCCTCCTGGCGATGGGCCTCTTGCTGAATCTGCTGCTGGGCCTGCATCAGGGCATACATCATCTGGAACATCTGTTGCCCGTCCATGGCTTGTCCTGGCGGGAAAACTGGCATCTGGGGAGTGAACTGTGGTAGAGGTGGGATGTCATCTCTCCGGAACCTTGGATTAGGTTGACCGGTCTGATCGCTCTGCGATGCTTGTCCTCCATCCCCTGGGGTCACTCCGTCTGTATAAGTAACCACAGCGTCGTGTGGCGTATCCAAAGGAATCTCATCTCCGTTCCTGGGATCCATTTCTTTGCATTCAAAAGATAAACTGTAAGAACGCTCAGAGGATTCAAACAGGATGCAAATCAAGTGACAATTTCGAGTTCGGTATTGAGTTCAATAAGAGGTTAAATGATGGATGAGATCCTATAACTTATCCTATTCTTAGGACAGGGTGGTTCGGTCCTTAAGTTGAAATCGAACAATTTAGTCGTAGACCTGCATGGGCCACCACAAAAACCATGTCACGCCCCAGTCCCAAAATTACCGAGGGACTGGACACGTGACAACGGCCAGCAGTACGCACCGATGGACAAACCCTATTTAATGGATCCACCAGGGCATACTTAAGCTGTAAAATAACAAGTCTACGACCATCATGGCACAACTAATCTCATCCACACAAGATATAACATATGATCCACAGAGTAAATAAAGAAATATAAACCATCCATCAGTCTCAACAAAAGTACTTCGGGGATCAACCCGATAAATATCTAATACATTGGTTCAACAGAACAGAAAGTAAATGACTGAAATAAATAATAAATACTGAGCATGAAACATTGATGCTCAGGAGAAGTCCTCGGCTAACACCTCATCTTCGGATGGCGGTACGACTCCTGGTTCAGCTCCTGCTCCGGTCCCGTAAACCTCGGGATAGATCTCGTCCTCAAATCCTGGGGACATAATTCGGATCCAGGTCCTCAGGGGACATAGCAAGGTACAAGAAAGCTCAAGCCAAAATAAATGCAGTGCAGAAAATAAATAGAATAAGTAGGGCAAGTAAGTAACCATCTAAGTGAAAATGCAAGTGAGAGCAGCACGAGTACTCAGGCTGTGCCACTACAAGCTCTGTGTCGGGGAGCCGGTAGTGGTAATAACCGGTAGTGGGTCTAGCTCTGCTCCGAGAGTCTACGACCTCTCAATAATAGTGGATGTATATATATATGGAACAGCCTGTAGCCTGTGTGTCTCTCCCTACCCAATGTAACCACGCATATCATGACCACAACGTCTCATGTCCATGTCAAGCGGGATCATAGCTAATGCAACCAGTCATACTATATCTAATCATATAATGTCCATGTCCTGTATCCTATACAGAATCACCACGAATATCTTGGAAAAATCCTGTCTCATGAATAGTGTCAAGTGTCCTGGGTCATAGTGTACTTGGTAAGACAAGTACGAGAATATAAAGTGTCACGTATATCCATCTCTAGATGACAGTACCCAACACTGCGTACAGTGTTGGCACCCGACTGATAATCGGACGCAAAGTACGTCACACGGTCCTAGGTTAAGTATGCACAAAAATATAATAAAGCAAGGAAAAATATATATAAAGACTGCAAAGTTTGGCAAGGTACACTTGCCTGATGTCCGAATACCAATAGTCGTCCCGGTATCAGTGGATCCTGTGGGTACTACTCCAAAAGCTGTAATAAACATCACCAACAGTCTCAGAAGATGTCAAACTGCTAGAAACGCCTGTCCTTACCTCCAATTTGGACACAGGGGCAAAAAGGTCATTTTTGGGCCAAAGCGGGGTCCACATGTGGGCCACTTTGCACCGAAAAGCGGGTCAGGGTCAAAGGGCTCTAAATTCCTCAAACTCAGTGTCTACAAGTCAGGAACGATGATACGAACCCAACGGAACTTCCAGAATTGGATTCCTATGAGCCGATCACAAAATCGCCCGTCAAGTGGAGCCTGTGGGGCCCACGATACGCGATTTTGTCAATGTTCTCAGAATCGGACCAAACTTGGGTCACAGGACCAGCGTATTACTACGAGTCCGATGGCGCAAGTTTCGTCTCGATCCGACGTGTGTACACGAAGGTACAGCGTGTTCCAGAAAGGTCGGATACGGGGTGTCGTCGGCGGATACGCGTTGATTCCGGGGTGCACGCACCTCCGAATCGACTTCTGCGAAATCCCACACGACCGTATCAACGACGCGCACGTTTGGTAAAGACCACGTGCGACCAAGTCATCCCGTTTGGCGGGGCGCACTCAATTTTGGGGTGAAACGGGATATTGTTTTTCCTGTTTTTGGATCGCGGTGCACGATCACCACAGGACGCGATGCACCGAGCGAGTTGCACGGGCACCGAGAGGGTTATACAGTCTATGCATAACAACTGGCGAAAACTAAATCGGGATTACGAGTTGAGAGAAAACGATACCTGAACAGGGCTCCGTGAACGCTGAACTCCACGTGTCCGAGGTGCGGTCACGAGTCCTGGTCACCATGTCCGGATCGAGCTCCTGTCCGTGTCCGTTGCTCGCGTCCTGGTCGATCGACGGAGGGGAGATCTTGATGGCTACGGCGAGGTTGGCAGCGGCTTGGGGCTGTTGTCGAGTCGCACGGAGGTTCAGCGGGGTCTCGGGGCTGGATGGGTGGTCGAGCGGCGATGAATCAGACAGGTCGACGACGGCGTGTCGCTGGGGCGGTGGCGGAGTCGCTGTGAGGCGGAGGGCCTAGGGTCGACGATGGGGCTGTGGGAGGAAGGCGTCGAGGGGTTCGACGATAGGCTGTGGACAGAGGCTTGGTGGTGGAATCTGGGGGACACGGCGGCTCTAGGTCAGAGGGGCGGGTCGGAGTTAAGGGGAGGAATGTGGCGTCGACGGCGAGGTTCTCGGAAGTCTCGGCGGCGGGGTGGCTCACGAAAACCTAGGTGGAGGTTTAAATAGGCTACAGTAAATCCGGCAATTAGGGTTCAGCTTGGGCTTGGGTTTGGGTCCCGGTCGGGTTTGACTCAGATCCGACCCGACCCATTATGCATGGTTCGGTTCACCTCTCCAATAGCTTTAAAGCTTAAAAAACTCGTTTCCGGGGTCCAAATAATTCACCGAAAAATACTATAGGTCCGGTTTTCCATTGTGCATCCTAATATATTATTTTCAGAATGTTTTACCACCAATATGCCACACTTAAAATTCTTTAAATCACCATCCTCTTCGTTTTAAATTCCAGAAAATACCGAAAATTCCGGGAAAATTATATTAAAATTTATTCTGAAAATTAGGGTGTTTACACCATCTCTAGGTGACGTTACACAACCCCGCGTACGGTGTTGGCACCCGACTATAATCGGACGCTAAGCACGTCAAACGGCCCTAGGGTTGAGCAAGTACAACAGTTATAATGTATATATTCAAAGGAATAAATAGCAAAAACTACAAGTTTGGCAAGGTACACTTGCCTATGGTTCGGGCTCCAACTGTAGCTCTGACTTCAGCCGGATTTGCAGGCGGTACTCCGGCTGCTGAAATAAACATCACCATCAGATCCAGAAAATATCAATCAGCTAAAAATGCCTGTCCTTGAGTCCAATTTGGAGACAAGGGCAAAAATGGCAATTTCGGGTCAAAACGGGGTCCACATATGGGCCCGCTTTGCACCGAAAAACGTGTCAGGGTCAAAGGTCTCCAAATTTGCCAAACTTAGTGTCAACAGGTCAGGAACGATGATACGAACCCAACGGAACTTCCAGAATTGGATTTCGATGAGCCGATCACAAAATTGCCCGTCGAGTGGGGCTTGTGGGGCCCACGACACGCGATTTCGTCAACGTTCTCAGAATCGAACCAAACTTGGGCCACAGGACCAGCGTATCACTACGAGTCCGATGGCACAAGTTTCGTTTCGATCCGACGTGTGTACACGAAGTTAGGGCGCGTCCCAGAAAGTACGGATACGGGACGGTGTCTGCGGATACGCGTTGATTCCGGTGTGCACGCACACCAGAATCGACTTCTGCAAAATCTCACACGTCCGTATCGACGATGCGCACGTATCTGTGAAGACCGTACGCGACCAAGTCGTCCCGTTTGGCGGGGCGTACCCAGTTCCGGGGTAAATCGGGGCATTATTTTTCCTGTTTTTGGATCGCGGTTCGCGATCGCCACAGGACGCGATGCCCCGAGCGGTTTGCACGGGCACCGAGAGGGTCACGCAAGGTTCGCGATGCAAAAGACGGAATTGAAAACGGGTAAACGAGCAGGGAGATACGTGCACCTGAACAGGGTTCGAAAAACCCAAAATCCTTCGTGTCCGACTCGTGTCCGACACGACGCAAGAACTAGGGTTAGGGTTTGGGCTTCGGTTTAAGGATTTATAAAAATAAATAAATAAGTAAATAAATAATTAAATAAATATTAGTTTTTGGATTTTATAAGTTAGGTCCGGGGCCCAATAAATTTCCAGAAAATTATCCTAAGTCTAGTTTTTTATTTTACACCAAAAAATATTATTTTCATAATATTTTAATATAATTTATTATCATTTAAAAATAATTTAATAATTAGAACCCTGATTTTAATTACAGAAAATTTCCAGAAAATTTTAGAAAATTGTGAAAAATCCAAATTTAAAATTTTGAAAAATCAGGGGTTTACAATCTACCCCCCTTAAGAGGATTGCATCCTCGCAATCAAGGAATAACCGGTCAGCAGAGATGACACGGTTGCAAGTATCGTTCGAAACACATCACAAGATACTTAGGGAAATACCGTTTCCCTAAGAATGAAAGTTATGCACTTTCCAGAGCTAAAGCAAAAGAACTACAATTTTTTTTAGAAAACTAGGTTATTTATTAACAAGTGCAAATTACTAGGTTGGGGCTGAGGTCACGAACCAGTAGGCACGAGCTACAACAAGACTAGAAACGGATAACTACGAATCACTTACGCGCATTAGCTACTCCAAGAGTCTGCGCGTCCTCCATGGTCATCGCGAAAGCTTGTCCGCATCCTTGAGGTAGATTCCTCTGCTGCTGCTGGGCTGGCTGGTAGGGTGCTGCTTGAGGTGCTGGTGGAGCTTGCTGGTTCGCCCTTGGTGCTCTTTCTCTACGCTCAGGGCAGTCTCTTACTGCATGCTGTCTGGATCCGCAGCCTAAGCATAGTCCAAATTTACGTCTACACTCCTTCTCGACATGGCCTATCTTGCCGCAGTAGTAACAAGTAGGAAGGAATGAGGCTCTTGGTGCTGCTCTGGTTGGTGCGGATATGGAAGGCTGCTTTAGGCGAGACTCTCTCCTGGTGACGCGTTCCATGCGTCGGGCTGCAGCAAGGACGTCTGAGTAAGAGGTAGGTGCGACGGATCCTATCAGTCTCTGTAGCTCGAAGTTCAGTCCGTCGAAGAATTTCTCGGCCTTCTCTTCCTCTGTCGGGATCAGGGTTGGGGCGAAGCGGCTCAGACGAATGAATTCCGCGTTGTATTCTTCCACCGTCATAGCATCCTGAGTGAGGCGATTAAACTTGTCCCGAAGTTCTGATCGTGCGATAGCCGGAATGTACATCTCCTGGAAGAGTCTGGAGAACTCCTCCCAAGTGACTCGGTCTGGTCCGAGTCGTCTCTCTTCGGATAGCCACCAATGATGAGTATTGCCCGTCAATTGCATTCTGACGGCAATCATCCAACGTTCCCGTGGTAGCTCTGCTGCTTCCAGTTGATGTTGTATGTTGGTGAGCCACTCATGAACTTCTGTGGGCTCCTCCTTGCCAGAAAAAGTATGGGGCTTCAGTTGGCGGAAGTCAGTGATAGAGCCCGTCGAAGGCCGTCGAGCTGGTAGGTTGGCCTGCTCCAGTGCAGTTACGATGCTGCTCCTCAAGTAATCAGCCTCGCGACGCTGAGCCTCGTGTTGGATTTGTTGTTGGGCTTGCATCATCGCGTAGATCATTTGGAATATCTGTTGCCCGTCAATCGGCTGTCCTTGTGGGAATACGGGCGCTGGTGGAACGAACTGCGGCGGAGGTGGGATGTCATCACGCCAAAATCTGGAGGTAGGTTGACCTGTCCCAAAATACCGAGGGACTAGACACGTGGCAATGGCCAGCAGCACACACCGATGGATAAACCCAATTTAATGGATCCATTGGGGCGTACTTAAGCTGTAATACAACAATAAGGGTCTAGATATACTAATCTCATCCACAGAAATGAATACAACAATATCAGAATCATAAAGCAAGATCAATCTCAATGAACTATAAACTCGGGGAATAATCCGATAATGAGTCTGATATATCTGTCAAGATACAAGAATAAAGATAACCACAACAAATACTGAGTATGGGTAAAGCCAATACCCAGAAGATACCCTCGATGATCACTCGTCTACTGGATCTGGTACTGCTCCAGTGCCTGCTCCTTCTTCCGCTCCTGCTAATGCTCATGTCCCGGGTAACTCGGGGTCGATCTCGTCTGCTAGTCCTGGGGACAAAGTCCGGTATCCAGGTCCTCAGGGGACATAACAAGGTACAGAAATCAACATGCCAAAATGCAGTGTAATAGTAAATGAGATAAGTAGGGTAAACTATATAACCATCTATGTGAAAATACAATTTGAGAGCATCACTAAACTCAGGCTGAGACCACTACAAGCTCTGTATCTGGGAGCCGGTAGCAGTGTTTACTATGTGTTTACTATGGATTATATATATATATATATATATATATATATATATATATATAATCAGCCTGTAGCCTGTGTGACTCTCCCCACCCCATGTAATCACACGTCTCATATCCACGATGCCTCTTGTCCATGTCACGCACGATCATATCTAATGCAGCAAGTCATATAATGTCTAGGAATATGATGTCTATGGCATAAAACCTGAATCCTATACAGAATCACCATGAATATCTCAGGAAGATTCCGTCTCATGAATAGTGTCAAGTGTCCTGGGTCTATGTACTTGATAAGACAAGTACGAGAATGTAAAGGGTCACGATATCCATCTCTAGGTGATATTACACAACTCCGCGTACGGTATTGGCACCCGACTATTAATCGGACGCTAAGTAAAGTCACACGGTCCTAGGTCAAGCATGCACAAATATATATATATATAGTCAAAGGAATAAATAACAAGAACTGCAAGTTTGGCAAGGTACACTTGCCTGGGGTTCTGGCTCCAACTGTAGCTCTGGTCTCAGTATGATTTGCAGGTACTACTCCGGTTGCTGAAATAAACATCACCATTAGATTCAAAAAATATCAAATGGCTAGAAACGCCTGTCCTTACGTCCAATTTGGACACAGGGGCAAAAATGACATTTCCGGGTCAAAGCGGGGTCCACATGTGGTTTCCGATGAGCCGATCACAAAATCGTGTCAGGGTCAAAGGTCTCCAAATTCGTCAAACTTAGTGTCAACAGGTCAGGAATGATGATACGAACTCAACGGAACTTCCAGAATTGGATTCCGATGAGCCGATCACAAAATCGCCCGTCAAGTGGAGCCTGTGGGGCCCACGATACGCGATTTTGTCAACTTTCTCAGAATCGAACCAAACTTGGGTCACAGGACTAGCGTATTGCTACGAGTCTGATGGCATAAGTTTCGTCTCGATCCGACGTGTGTACACAAAGTTACAGCGTGTTCCAGAATGGACGAATACGGGGAGTTGTCGGCGGATACGCGTTGATTCCGGTGTGCACGCACATCCAAATCAACTTCTGCGAAATCCCGCACGTCCGTATCAACGTCGCGCACATTTCGGTAAAGACCGCGTGCGACCAAGTCGTCCCGTTTGGCGGGGCGCACTCAGTTTCGGGGTGAAACAGGGTGTTGGTTTTCCTGTTTTTGGATCGCGGTTCGCGATCACCACAGGACGCGATGCACCGAGCGGGTTGCACGGGCACCGAGAGGGTCACACAGTCTACGCGTCACAACTGACGGAATCGAAAACGGGTCAACGAGCTGAGAGAACGGGTTACCTGAACAGGGCTCCCTGAAGACCGATTTCTCGTGTCGGGTGCTGTGTCTAGGTGCTGTGTCCAGTACTGCGCCGTGTCCGGGTGGCCGTGTCCTTGCTGTTATAGGGTTAGGGCTGATGTGGGAGATGGCCGGAGCTAGGGCGGAGACGGCCGGGGAGAGGGGTGCTCGGCACGGCGGGTCGAGTGGCTTAGGGTTCCGTTCAAGTGGCTGCGGGTCGAGGCTAGGTGAAGGACGGCGAGGGTGAGGCGACTCGGGTTAGTGGCGGAGCGGGGAGGGAAAGGTCGTCGAGTTGGGGCAGCGGCCGGTGGGCTGCTGACTCGCCAGAGGGGACGAAGCCGAGGGGCTAGGGCACGGGGGTTCTGCCGTGGCGGAGCAGCGAGGTGTTCGAGGGCTGGGGGAGGAGGACTGGGGGACTGCGGAGAGGAGAGTGGCGGAGAGGGAAGGTTCAGGGCGGAGGACGGGAGAGAGTCGTCGGGCTGGGCGGCTGGAGCGGGGAGTTAGATCGGGGAAGAAGGAAGAGGAGGGAAGGTGGTGGAGATGGAGACTCGGGCACGGCGGGGAGAGGGAGTTCTGGTGGAGGGGCGGTGGCTAGGTCGGCTAGGGCGTCGGTGGCTGCGAGCTGAGGAGGGAGGAGGGTTTTAGGGTTCCGGCCGGCGGCGAGGGGAGTTAAATAGGGCAGCCGCCGGTCGGAATCGGGCTGAATTAGGATTAGGGTTTAGTTTAGGATTTCGGGTTTGGGTCCGGGTCCGCGGGTTAACGGGTCGGGTTTAGACCCGGATTCGTTAAGGTTTAAGTGCGGGTCGGGTAGTCGGATTTCGGGTCAGGTTTAGATCCGACCCGACCCATTAAGGCTGGGTTCGGTTCAACTGAACCGGGTCTGGGTTGGTTTGGTTTATTTCAAATAAACCCGGTTTATTTCAGGGTTTAATTCGGTTTATTTTAAAATAGTTTTTAGGGCTTTAAAAATGCTTCGGGGTTCCAATAAATTCACAGAAAATTACCCTATGTCCGGTTTTCCATTTTACACCATAAAATATTATTTTCATAATATTTTAATATTAATTAACATCATTTAAAAATCTTTTGATCACAAAATACCTTAGTTTTAATTTCAGAAAAACCCAGAAAATTACAGATAATTGGGAAAAATCCAATTTAAAATTCTTGAAAAATCAGGGGGCTTACAATCTACCCAACTTATAAAAATTTTGTCCTCAAAATTAAACTAGGGTAGGGTCTAAAGAATTCCTCTCACGTGAACATTGCGGTATCTACCCAACTTAGAATTTACCCATCTATCATCTAAGGCTATACATCTAAGAAAGCTATGCCCCAAATTATTTAATCATGCTATTGAATCCTCAACGTCTTTAACACCAAACATATCACCTAGGGTATTCCCTTAGTCATTTATAAAAGGGTCATCAAACAATGCGACCGGCCTGTGGGGTATATCTAGTACTGTCTATATATCAAGCTTACCAAGCACGAGATTTCGTCTTTCCGAAATAAGGGAAGACGGAGATCAATAATAAAGAGTTCAAGGGTGAGGTAATAGAATAGAAGTATCGGGATCAAGGCGTTTAAAGAATTCAAATGGAAATTGTCAAGCAGTTGTGGATTGAAATCCTATTCTGGTAATTCTTTGTTCACATGCTCGTATTAGTACAGTTATGTAACCGATACGATATGTCAGACATGTCTAGAGGGCAAGTTCATTCGTCTACTAATCACTACATATCTCAATCCACGTAAAATAGTATTACGAAGGGCGGATCAAGCGCACTAAGGTTGGCCAGACCTTAATATACTGATTCTGAAATGTATTAGTGTGTCGACCCACTAATACATATATCATGAAGAAGCTCGATAAGAAATAAGCTTGCAAAAACTAGGCTATAATAGCGGCATAAGTCAAGGTAGTACAACAAATATAAGTACGCTAGATGATGATAAAAGGAGGTACAATTTATTCAAGTTCACAAAAACAAAACAAAATAAGCAATAATAATAAAAGACTACACAATCTCTATAGTCATCATACAACCTCCTTGTCTAAGTCGCTAGTCGACCAAATAGGGGCAAGGACCTCTAAATTCTATTGTCTGAATAACCACTATCTTCTTATACAAGTCTAAAGTTGTGTCATCCTAGTTTACTTCATTAATGGGTCAATAGGGCTAGGTGGTATTATATTGTGAGGCATACCACTCAACTTAAAATAATAAACTAATACTGAAATCGTCTTAAGGATACCGTGGAAACTCTTGTTAAGGTCTACGAGAAGGGGTCTTGGTACCTATTAGGGTATCCTCCTGTATTACTTAGGTCATGATCGTCTTAAACCTTAGTCTTAGTGCATATAGGACAAGTGTCGATAAGAGGATAGAAGAGTTACTGGCCGTCAAGGGTAAGGGATCTAGCTTGTATCGAGGTGGGGGACTAATTACGTGACTTAAAGCTAAGGGATAATCATTAGGTCATAATCTACAATAATAACTTAAACTGTCAAGTTCTAATTACCAATCACCTAGAAAAATAAAAATATTAGAGTAACAACCAAAATAAACAATAAGAAGCGCACAGGAATCAAGGCAGGATGCAAGTCAAGAAATTAATTCGAATCCGTTATAGATGTCAAGAACGATTCAAGCAAGTGGATGAGATCCAAAACTTATCCTATTCTTATTGCAGGCTTGCTCGGTCCCTAAGTTGAAACCGAACAATTTAGTCGTTGACCTGCATGGGCCACCACAAAAACCATGTCACGCCCCAGTCCCAAAATACCGAGGGACTAGACACGTGGCAATGGCCAGCAGCACACACCGATGGACAAACCCAATTTAATGGATCCATTGGGGCGTACTTAAGCTGTAATACAACAATAAGGGTCTAGATATACTAATCTCATCCACAGAAATGAATACAACAATATCAGAATCATAAAGCAAGATCAATCTCAATGAACTATAAACTCGGGGAATAATCCGATAATGAGTCTGATATATCTGTCAAGATACAAGAATAAAGATAACCACAACAAATACTGAGTATGGGTAAAGCCAATACCCAGAAGATACCCTCTGTGATCACTCGTCTACTGGATCTGGTACTGCTCCAGTGCCTGCTCCTGCTTCCGCTCCTGCTAATGCTCCTGTCCCGGGTAACTCGGGGTCGATCTCGTCTGCTAGTCCTGGGGACAAAGTCCGGTATCCAGGTCCTCAGGGGACATAACAAGGTACAGAAATCAACATGCCAAAATGCAGTGTAATAGTAAATGAGATAAGTAGGGTAAACTATATAACCATCTATGTGAAAATACAATTTGAGAGCATCACTAAACTCAGGCTGAGACCACTACAAGCTCTGTATCTGGGAGCCGGTAGCAGTGTTTACTATGTGTTTACTATGGATTATATATATATATATATATATAATCAGCCTGTAGCCTGTGTGACTCTCCCTACCTCATGTAATCACACGTCTCATATCCACGATGCCTCTTGTCCATGTCACGCACGATCATATCTAATGCAGCAAGTCATATAATGTCTAGGAATATGATGTCTATGGCATAAAACCTGAATCCTATACAGAATCACCATGAATATCTCAGGAAGATTTCGTCTCATGAATAGTGTCAAGTGTCCTGGGTCTATGTACTTGATAAGACAAGTACGAGAATGTAAAGGGTCACGATATCCATCTCTAGGTGACATTACACAACTCCGCGTACGGTGTTGGCACCCGACTATTAATCGGACGCTAAGTAAAGTCACACGGTCCTAGGTCAAGCATGCACAAATATATATATATAGTCAAAGGAATAAATAACAAAAACTGCAAGTTTGGCAAGGTACACTTGCCTGGGGTTCTGGCTCCAACTGTAGCTCTAGTCTCAGTGTGATTTGCAGGTACTACTCCGGTTGCTGAAATAAACATCACCATTAGATTCAGAAAATATCAAATGGCTAGAAACGCCTGTCCTTACGTCCAATTTGGACACAGGGGCAAAAATGACATTTCCGGGTCAAAGCGGGGTCCACATGTGGGCCACTTTGCACCGAAAAGCGTGTCAGGGTCAAAGGTCTCCAAATTCGTCAAACTTAGTGTCAACAGGTCAGGAACGATGATACGAACTCAATGGAACTTCCAGAATTGGATTCCGATGAGCCGATCACAAAATCGCCCGTCAAGTGGAGCTTGTGGGGCCCACGATACGCGATTTTGTCAACTTTCTCAGAATCGAACCAAACTTGGGTCACAGGACTAGCGTATTGCTACGAGTCCGATGGCATAAGTTTTGTCTCGATCCGATGTGTGTACACAAAGTTACAGCGTGTTCCAGAATGGACGAATACGGGGAGTTGTCGGCGGATACGCGTTGATTCCGGTGTGCACGCACATCCAAATCAACTTCTGCGAAATCCCGCACGTCCGTATCAACGTCGCGCACGTTTCGGTAAAGACCGCGTGCGACCAAGTCGTCCCGTTTGGCGGGGCGCACTCAGTTCCGGGGTGAAACAGGGTGTTGGTTTTCCTGTTTTTGGATCGCGGTTCGCGATCACCACAGGACGCGATGCACCGAGCGGGTTGCACGGGCACCGAGAGGGTCACACAGTCTACGCGTCACAACTGACGGAATCGAAAACGGGTCAACGAGCTGAGAGAACGGGTTACCTGAACAGGGCTCCCTGAAGACCAATTTCTTGTGTCGGGTGCTGTGTCTAGGTGCTGTGTCCAGCACTGCGCCGTGTCCGGGTGGCCGTGTCCTTGCTGTTATAGGGTTAGGGCTGATGTGGGAGATGGCCGGAGCTAGGGCGGAGACGGCCGGGGAGAGGGGTGCTAGGCACGGCGGGTCGAGTGGCTTAGGGTTCCGTTCAAGTGGCTGCGGGTCGAGGCTTGGTGAAGGACGGCGAGGGTGAGGCGACTCGGGTAAGTGGCGGAGCGGGGAGGGAAAGGTCGTCGAGTTGGGGCAGCGGCCGGTGGGCTGCTGACTCGCCGGAGGGGACGAAGCCGAGGGGCTAGGGCACGGGGGTTCTGCCGTGGCGGAGCAGCGAGGTGTTCGAGGGCTGGGGGAGGAGGACTGGGGGACTGCGGGGAGGAGAGTGGCGGAGAGGGAAGGTTCAGGGCGGAGGACGGGAGAGAGTCGTCGGGCTGGGCGGCTGGAGCGGGGAGTTAGATCGGGGAAGAAGGAAGAGGAGGGAAGGTGGTGGAGATGGAGACTCGAGCACGGCGGGGAGAGGGAGTTCTGGTGGAGGGGCGGTGGCTAGGTCGGCTAGGGCGTCGGTGGCTGCGGGCTGAGGAGGGAGGAGGGTTTTAGGGTTCTGGCCGGCGGCGAGGGGAGTTAAATAGGGCAGCCGCCGGTCGGAATCGGGCTGAATTAGGATTAGGGTTTAGTTTAGGATTTCGGGTTTGGGTCCGGGTCCGCGGGTTAACGGGTCGGGTTTAGACCCGGATTCGTTAAGGTTTAAGTGCGGGTCGGGTAGTCGGGTTTCGGGTCGGGTTTAGATCCGACCCGACCCATTAAGGCTGGGTTCGGTTCAACTGAACCGGGTCTGGGTTGGTTTGGTTTATTTCAAATAAACCCGGTTTATTTCAGGGTTTAATTCGGTTTATTTTAAAATAGTTTTTAGGGCTTTAAAAATGCTTCGGGGTTCCAATAAATTCACAAAAAATTACCCTATGTCCGGTTTTTCATTTTACACCATAAAATATTATTTTCATAATATTTTAATATTAATTAACATCATTTAAAAATCTTTTGATCACAAAATACCTTAGTTTTAATTTCAGAAAAACCCAGAAAATTACAGATAATTGGGAAAAATCCAATTTAAAATTCTTGAAAAATCAGGGGACTTACAGGATGCGCGGCAATGGCCAGCAGCACGCACTGATGGACAACCCAATTTAATGGATCCATCAGGGAATGCTTAAGCTGTACTCTAACAGTAAATAGAACAATGATACAGGTCACAGACTATTCTAATCTCATCCACAACAGATAATCACAGATTAAATGCCAGAATAAATATAATAGAATAAATAAGCAATCTCAAATAAGTGTCTCAGGAACAATCCGAGAATATGTCTGGTACATCGAATGCAAATAGACAGGAAATAAATCAACTGGAAATAGAAATACTGAGTATATGGAGCCGGTACTCAGGAGAAGTCTTCTACCACGATCTCGTCCTCAGGTTCCTGTTCTGTTCCGAGTAGTGCTCCTGTTTCGTACACCTCGGGGTAGATCTCTTCGGCTATACCTGGGGACATAGTCCATTCCAGGTCCTCAGGGGACATAACAAGGTACAGAAAATACAAGCCAAAATAAATAAAGTACAGCAATAAATGAAACCATAGGGTAAACTATATAACCAGCTAAGTGATATGCAAGTGAGAGTTTTAGTCATACTCAGGCTGAGACTACTACAGGATCAGTGTCGAAGAAACCATAGCAGTATTTTCTCGAAGGGCCAGTAAGGTACCAAAGCTCTGTATCAGAGACTAAGACACCGCCAGATAACATTATTTATATTATAATCAGCCTTGATATGGTAATACTCTTCCCACCCCATGTAATCTCACGTCACAGTTCCATAATGTCTCAGGTCCAGTCACGCAAGATCAACTAATGCAGTAAGTCAGAATAGTTTCTAAGCAAGTAAACTGTAATGTCATGAATATGTATCCTACACAGAATCACCATGAATATCTCAGGAAGATTCTGTCTCATGAATAGTGTCAAGTGTCCTGAGTATAATGTACTTGATAATGCAAGTACGAGAATATAAATGTCACGATACCCATCTCTAGGTGACGTTACACAACCCCGCGTACGGTGTTGGCACCCGACTATAATCGGACGCTAAGCACGTCACACGGACCTAGGGTTGAGCAAGTACAACAGTTATAATGTAAATATTCAAAAGAATAAATAGCAAAAACTGCAAGTTTGGCAAGGTACACTTGCCTATGGTTCGGGCTCCAACTGTAGCTCTGACTTCAGCCGGATTTGTAGGCGGTACTCCGGTTGCTGAAATAAACATCCCCATCAGATCCAGAAAATATTAATCAGCTAGAAACGCCTGTCCTAGAGTCCAATTTGAAGACAAGGGCAAAAATGGGAATTTTGGGTCAAAACGGGGTCCACATGTGGGCCCGCTTTGCACCGAAAAATGTGTCAGGGTCAAAGGTCTCCAAATTCGCCAAACTTAGTGTCAACAGGTCAGGAACGATGATACGAACCCAAAAGAACTTCCAAAATTAGATTCCGATGAGCCGATCACAAAATCGCCCGTCGAGTGGGGCCTATGGGGACCACGACACGCGATTTCGTCAACGTTCTCAGAATCGAACCAAACTTGGGTCACAGGACCAGCGTATCGCTACGAGTCCGATGGCGCAAGTTTCGTTTCGATCCGACGTGTGTACACGAAGTTAGGGCGCGTCTCAGAAAGTACGGATATGGGACGGTGTCCGCGGATACGCGTTGATTCCGGTGTGCACGCACACCCGAATCGACTTCTGCGAAATCCCACACGTCCGTATCGACGATGCGCACGTATCTGTGAAGACCGTACGCGACCAAGTTGTCCCGTTTGGCGGGGCGTACCCAGTTCCGGGGTGAATCGGGGCGTTGTTTTTCCTGTTTTTGGATCGCGGTTCGCGATCGCCACAGGACGAGATGCCCCGAGCGGTTTGCACGGGCACCGAGAGGGTCACGCAGGGTTCACGATGCAAAAGACGGAATCGAAAATGGGCAAACGAGCAGGAAGATACGCGCACCTGAACAGGGTTCGAAAAACCCGAAATCCTTCGTGTCCGATTCGTGTCCGACACGACGCAAGAACTAGGGTTAGGGTTTGGGCTTCGGTTTAAGGATTTATAAAAATAAATAAATAAGTAAATAAATAAATAATTAAATAAATATTAGTTTTTGGGTTTTATAAGTTAGGTCCGGGGCCCAATAAATTTCCAGAAAATTACCCTAAGTCCAGTTTTTCATTTTACACCCAAAAATATTATTTTCATAATATTTTAATATAATTTATTATCATTTAAAAATCATTTAATAATTAGAACCTTGATTTTAATTACAGAAAAATCCCAGAAAATTCCAGAAAATTGTGAAAAATCCAAATTTAAAATTTTGAAAAATCAGGGGTTTACAAATAGCAACGATTATATCAATTTTGTTGCTATTTTGTGTAATTTAGCAATGAAATAATATATCATCATTATTTTTTCTTAACAAATAGTGAGTTTTCTGGTAGTGAAAAAGAGAGAGAGAGAGAGACTATGAATTGAATGTGTACATTAATCGATACAAGAGGACTCTATTTATAGGCAGGGGCGGAGGGACATTCAGACTGCACTGGGCTATAGCCTAGTGCAAACTAAAAATAAAGAGTATTTTTTTTCCAATATTTTGTAGGCTTGTGGGCTTGTAGCCCAGCCCAGTCCACTGGCTTGTCACCTGTGAATTGTGAAATTGGAATGGAAATGAGACTCGGGAAAGAAAAGGAAAGGAAAGGAAAGAAAGAGCAGCAGTCGCACCAGCCTGCTCTGCTCGCAAGTCACATCGGTCGGACTCGGACCGTCGGAGGAGAGATCCGAATTCCGCCCCTCGGGCCTCGGCTGCTCACTGGCGTTTGCTCGGCCCCCCTCTCGCCACTCGCCAGGGGCGGAGGAGGAGCCTCCACTCTGCGGGCCTGCCGCGGCACCGCCTACGACTCTCCGCTCTCGGCACTCGGCAGCTCGGCTCGGCTCGGCTTTGCCGCTTTGGTAAGGCCATCAATCACCATCCTCCTTGCCTCCTTGGACCTTCAAATTAAAATTTTGTAAAACCCTAACACCAAATTTTTGGTATTTGGTTTCATCTTAATTCACTATAGCTTTTTGGAAATTGGAATATAATGGAAAATCAAGGAAACAAGAGAAAGAAAACCCTTTTTGCATTCTTTAAACCAAGGGATGAAACATCAGGAAGTGAGAGTCTTCTCCTGGCTTCAAATGTTAATGTTTCAACCCCAAGTGTTGATCACAGGGATGAGGTTATAGTTGATTTAAATTTTCTTGAACGAGATCCAGGTTTACGAATTTTGATATGCGGGCATCCTGTTAATCATAGGGATGAGATCAGACGGGCGTATATCAAAATGGGTCCATATCAGCCAAAATTGGCAGTATTTCCACCGTCTGAGTTCGAAAAACAGTCTCGTCGATTTCAATACTCTTGGTTCCAACAATTTCCTTGGTTGGAGTACTCTTCTACAAAGGATTCAACATTTTGTTTTCCATGTTATATTTTCGAAAGTGATAATGCTCCCCATTGCACATTGACTGTCGATGGATTTAAAAATTGGAAGAGAGTTAATGATGGGACTCGATGTGCATTTTTGACACATATGGGAGGTCCTACATCTACCCATAGATATTCTGTGAAAGTTATGGAAGGTTTATCAAATGTTACTCAACATATTAATAAAGTGATTAATGCACAGTCTTCTGAAGAAGTTTTGAAGAATCGATTACGGCTTAAGACGACAATTGAGAGTATTCGGTGGCTCAGTTTGCAAGCATGTGCATTCAGAGGTCATGATGAGTCACTGACTTCTAATAATCGTGGGAACTTCATAGAGATGATAAAATTAATGGGGAGTTTGAATGTCAACATTGATGATGTTGTATTGGAGAAAGCTCCGAAGAATGCACAGTATACTTCATCGACAATTCAAAAAGAGATTTTGCATATCATGGCCAACCGGGTGAGAAGTAAAATTTGTGGAGAAGTTGGGGATGCAAAGTTTTGTATTTTGGTTGATGAAGCCAGAGATGCGTCTAACAGAGAGCAGATGGCTATTATTCTACTGATTCTTCTACTGATGCAGGCATTAGAGAAGATATTTGGCTCTTTGATATCTCAGATACTGGCATACTGCTATTCTGATACTATATTTGAGCATATACATTGGCATTCAAATGAATTGAGCTCTAAGATTCTGAAAATACTCTTAATGTTAAGCATCTGATACTGAGCTATGTAACTTCAATGTAGTCTCTTCTACTGAGCTGCCGCCAAGTTAGTGATAAATTAATCTGATACTGAGCTATGTAGTCTCTTCTACTGAGCCAATGTCTCTGATACTGAGCCATACTTGCTAAAATGTCCACTTAATGTTAAGCATCTGACTTGCTTTTTGTAGCGTGGGCAAAAACTGTTACTCTTTTCTATTTGGAAGGTGAATGGAGATACTCTTGACATAGAGTTGAGTAACATTCGAGGAAATGCTTATTATTCTGTTCCTCCTCTATGCATCTTGGTGTTCAGTATGCTATCAAGCTGATGCTGTCAAGCTGATGCTTCCTCTACCCGTCACATTTAAAGTTAATAAGGGTTGTTCTGTGCTTGTTATCAGTATAACATATCACACATCTATTTTTTCTTTTGAATATAAAAGTCTTACTACTGATGAGTTTAGCTTTCCTACTGGAACTTGTAGGGTTGTTCTGTGCTTGTTAATAAGGGTTGTTCTATTTAGAATTTGTGCCAATTGAACTCCTTTTGCTGATGCATTACTTTTTTGGACATGCTTGTAGCAAAAAGGTACATTTACAACAGGCCAAGAAGGTAAATGAAATACTTGAACTGTTTTCTCCCTACTGCTAGTTGTTCAGATTATTTCTTGCTTTTGGAGCTCTTTTCTGATCATGCCTGGGTGTATATATTTGGTTTGCAGACTAACATTCAGACTATTAGTAGTAAGCCACAAATGCGTAATGCTGAAGCTTCAGGAAAAGCCTTTTCAAGGAAGAGTGATTATGTGAACTCTATTATTCGAGCATGTGCACGTAAGTATAAATTCTTCCCTGTAAACTTCTTCTTCTTCTTCTTCTTCTTCTTCTTCTTTTCATATGGAACCAGTTTGTTTGAATAATACTTCTCTTTAATGCTATATCTATTAACTGCTTGTTCCCTCGTTCATGCAACTGACAACCCATTTGCTTCACACATTTGTTCATCCAAGTGGAACAGTTACTTATGATGCATTCATATTTCTCATAAATGTTTCCTTGTTCATTTTTTTGGTTATGGTATTAGATACACTTCTTGGGTTTCCTGATTGCTTTATATAACAGCAAGAGTGATTGAGGAGGAGATGTTTGGGGTTGACAATTTGTGTTGGATATCTGCGAAGGCCACATCAGAAGCATCAAAACGTGCAGAATTTTTGATTCTACAAACAGGGATGACAGCATTTGGGAAGGCATACTATAGAACTTTGAGTGATCTTGTGCTTGAAAGGATTGGTGACATAAATATCATACATATCTGACAGGAATTTTGTTTTTGTAGTTATGCTGGCAAGTGACCCTGTGGACATCTTCCTTCTACCTGGTAAAGTTTTCTTTCTTTTTGATGTCTATACACTGACTTGCTTGATTTCTTCGCATATTCATCTTTTGCTGTGCAGGAGTTGCTTTTGACAGACATGGACGACGGCTGGGCCGTGGTGGAGGGTAGGTTCATAAATTTAATGCCTCCAGTACTAGTCCTCTACTTGATCACTGTGTTCTATAATATGGTTTTTATTGAATTTAGTTCATTCTTTCCCTTATCTACGGCATATTAATTCTCACGCTTGGTGAATTAAAAGTTGAAAATGTTGAAAGGCTCTTGCTGGAGTCAAAATTTATAACAAGCTTCATTTGAAATAAAAGATCTGGTTTTGGTACTGAAAAGTAGTGTTAGTTTTAGAGCTTTATGTCATCTCTGTTAAGAAATAATTGTTTGCAGGCAACACTATCCATACTAAAAGATAGTTTGTTACTAGATGTATCTACTGGTCATAAATCTGTCCTATTTAGCTAACAAATTGGCATAATACTTTTGCATCATTATCAATTTGAGAAATTAAACTACATGTAAGTGAATAGTTCTAATTTTCTTCTGCATATTATAACTTGTTATTGCCCATCACAATCTATATGATTTAGTTCATAATACTGATATTCTTCTTGAATCATTTTTTTTTCATTGAGAACCTATTTGGTTGCAAGGAATTAAAATACTATGAAAGCTTGGAAATTCTTGAAATTGCATTTCCAATTTCTATTTTTAAATTTCTATTCTAAAATTCTTAGAATTAAAGTTCTGGCTTTTGGTTGGAAGAATCACAGAAGGAATTATACTTTCAACCTTTTTCTGGATTAAACCGTTAATATAATAACCTGCTTATGGTTAAGGTGAACAAGTGATTTCTACAGTGGCAAATAGATTCAAGGAATTAATTTTCACATGTTCTGTAGAGATTCTAGAGACTTCCTATTCCAAAAATGTTCAATTATAATTTACATTGGAATCAGTGAATTCTCCATTTCCGTACAATCAAAAGACTGAATTTAGACAAATTTCGGGAATTGAAATCCCTATATTTCCAACTCTTTGCAACCAAACAGGTCCTTAGAAGAAATCTTTGATTTATTATGGATCATATGCTATTATATAGCTAAATGTTTCAGGCTGCCCAATTATGTTATCGTATACAACATAGTGATTCCCAACCTGAATACACTGAATCATTGACAATGAAGGTTTCTGTAATGCTTTATATAACTCTATGAGGTTGAAATTGAATTTTAATCATTCGGCTGTTGAGACAATTACAGGTTATATTGATATATTATTAACGGGCTTGGTCTTTTAATCATTATGATTTGTTAATTATAGTTGCCTAATCAAAGGCCAAATGATAGCATAGAAATATTATAGACCACTTGAAGTCGAAACAGTTTTGTAGTATCATTTGATGGTTTATTTCTTAACACAATAATTGCTAGTGTAGATGTTCTGCTTGAGAAAGGACAGATCAAGTCAGCGGAAATCTGGGATATATATAACAAAGCTCCGCACATCCCACAGGTATGTATTTCTTTTGTAAAAAGTTCTTGTGTGTGGCAAAATAATTTATCTATGTAAAGTAGACGTCCTTTTCAGATAGCCTTTAGTGATTTTAATTTCCTCATTTTTCAGGTAGTTGTGGTTTGTTCTTTGTCTACTACGATTGGAAATATTGTTTGATTTATCTATTATTTAATCCAGATGGAATGAGTTGACTGCAAGACCGGCTGTTTGTGAGCATGCTAAAACGTATCTACGTGAACTGCCAAAGGTACTAAATAATTCTCAATTCTTAGTTTTTATGGTTATTGGCGAATATTTATTCACCTCTAATATAATCCGTATGTAGGTACCACATTAGTATTTAGGCAATCTTTGAATTAGAAGAATCATTATGCAATTGAACCTAAATTATAAGAAAGTCTTTAGTACCTTATATGTTTTGCAGTTACAATTTTAGCATCATTCTGTATGTAGTAAAAACATAAAAGAGAATCAAGTTTCGTTACTTTCGTATATTTTCAAAAATGTTGAATAAGAGAGCTGGTTAATAATTTTAAGTGAGGTAAATTATATGATTTTTTCTATGGCAAAGGAAACTTTGTCGAATCATCGAATTTACGAAGGAAACTCTGCCAATTTTTTGGCATAAATTTTTAGAATCTTGTAGTAACTATTAGCTAGCCCACCCTATTCCAAAATCCTTGCTCCGCCCCTGTTTATAGGCTTTGAAGAGAACTAACGTTTTCTACCCTAACCGATGTGGGATAAGTTACTATGACAATATAAGAATATACATTATATTAACACTCTAATTACCCTAATTACCATTATCACAATCTTATATGGAGATACCAATTATGAACCTCATGTTCAGCCCAATAAACTAATTGGAAATTAACACTTTTGTAATTTTTATTAAGAATTTTGATAAACAGTGGTGATTTGAGTTTGTGATTTACGTTTAGTGTCTTACACCTTATTAATTTATCGACAAGAGAAATAAAATAAACGGTCATACGAATGAATACACAAAATGAATAAGAGGGAAGAGAAGGGGGAAAAAAAAATCTTGTCATATTATAACTTTAATGAGTTAAATTGTAATTACTATCGGACTGATCAATTGTAATTATTTAGTGAATTTAATGTAATATCAAAAAGTTCAATATAAAAAAGAAAAAGAAAAAAAAGACAAGGTGCACAAAAGTATAACAAGACACCCATATTATTATACTGATAATTAAAACATACGGTGGCCAAGATTACAATTGAGACCATGACAAGTCGATCATTATAAGACAAATTACGTACAGATAGTGAAAGCACAATTAACACAGTCGGCACTAATGATAAGGCAGACGAGCCAGCATCATACAGTAAGGTAAGAAAAATAGTGACAGCACAATTAACACTTAACCGCTCGCTAATGATATTGATTTATTGAAGGCAAGAAGGAAGGCATGCAGTCTATATGCCATAAGTGTTGTTTTCAGTTTAGCAACCACAAGGATACCTTGGTATGATGCCTTTCAAGGAGTGGAAACCATCAGTAATCGGAGTGACTCGATTAATTATATAATCACCTGTGGTGCCGGGGGCATAATTGATTAGAGCATAAGTGTTTCCTTTAAATAGGTATGCTTCATTTTTCGCTTTGGCCGAAAATGCTGCATCTAAGCCATCCTGGAAAACTGTATCTTTCAAAGAAGGGAAACTGAGGGTAATTCTTTTGGGACCCTGAATTATGTAATCATTGGTTGTACCCGGTGCAAAATTAATAAGCGCATATTGATCTCCTTTAAATATATAGGCTTCGTTCCAACGGGAGGAAGCAAAGGCTGCATCGATACCATTTTCGAAAATTGTATTTTTCAAAGAGTGAAAGCTATCTGTGATCTTCTTGGGTCCTTGAATAATGTTGCCACTCTCAAAGTTGATGAGTGCATATATGTTACTTCTGAATATATACGCCTCGTCGTTTCTAGAGGAGGTAAATGCAGCATCGATTCCGCTAGCAAAAATAGTATTGGCCAGAGAAGGAAAGAAACTACCGATGCTCGCGGGTCCTTTAATGATGTAGTCCTTGGTTGTGCCGGGAGCATAGTTGATTAGCAAGCATTGATCGGTAGTGAAAAGAAACGCCTCTTCCTGCTTGTTATTGACGTTGAATGCACACTCGATGTAATGCCCCACGCTACAACCTCGGTCAACATAAGGCTCCTCTGTAGTAGTAGTAGTAAGTGATGTGCTCGTGGTGTCCTCCAGCACGATGTCTCTCTTCATTCTAACTTGGGCAGCAGCGAACACAACGTTGATCATAACTTCTCCAACTGTGGGGCACCTAACATTTCTTAGGCGATTCATAAATTCTTGAGTGGTTTGCCCGCTCGAAGTTGGATTGGGATTAAAAAGACCATTACGGTAGATTCGATCTCCATATGGGCTATAAGTTGGGAATTGTGTGTCAGATCCTATAACTACATATGGACGCGATGTCCGAATATATTGACGATTAATGCCACCTGCAAAAGCGATTTCCTGCTGATTAGGATAATCATTATGCTCACGCAAGGTCAGCACTGCATCAATTCCCCCCGGTGCAAATATCTCATACCGATAAAGAATGAGATCGGTTGTCACCCTGGGTCGCCAACCAGTTAACCTTGTCGTGCTAACAAACACAGACCCATCAGCAGGCGAGGTATCTGACGGGGCTCCTCCACTATTTACATGGCGCTCCAAGTTGTAGTAATCTTCCGGACTAGTCGAACCTCGTTCTCGCGGAAGAAATCCTGTTCGAAAAATCTCATTATAGGGACGACCATCCCATCGGTACACAGCCTCCACAATATCTTGGTTGTCATTAGGGTCCCGATATAGAATACTTGGCCCTTGTGTATTGAATAGTGTTAAAGCTGCTATATGGTCCTGGAGTACACGAATACCCTCTCCAGAAGCCGGTTGAGCAATCGCAGCTGCAACTCCACGATATTCTGATGTAGGTGGAAGTGCCATATCTACAAGCCAAGTTAAGATCGATCAAAAGAACAAAATATATCAGACATAATAATGACAATCGAAAGAACATCTCTAACACAACTTAATTGAGTTCGGCGTCATTTCAATTCGGGTTTGGTTGGTCGGGTCGGGACCCACCCGACGTACGGTTTAGGTTGCCCCAACTTGCACCTCTAGTTACTGTTAGAAAAATTGTCGTTTTCTTATTGAAATTTTTTTAAATAAAAATTAAAATAAACTGATGTTACCGCTCTCTGGAGAAGTCGTGCACGAAGCACTGCCCTAAGAGTTGATTCGAGATCTGTGTGCAGACGTTTCCCAAAGCTCCTAGTGGTAAAACCCCCGCACTACCGGTATCTTGTAGCCGCACACGACTCGGAGAGAACGACCAGGACTTAGCTCTGCCCAGAGCTTGTAGACGAGTGTAACGACGAAGATTGGACAGAATAGAATGTTGGCAGCAATTGTTTGAAGAAAATATTCTGATTTTGTTTACAAAGAGAACCACTCATATATATATATATATATATATAAGAATCCATACACTATGTAACTGTCTGAATTAATTTTCTATTAATTCAGCCGTTACACAGTCACAGAGGAATGAATCTGGACACAAAAGTATTAACGGTTCAAAATTAATTTTCCAACGTTCAGAAAATTAAATGAAATAATGAAGAGGAGCAAAAAGAATTTTCGGGTCCAACTCGAAGAGGAAATCGAATCGGCATTCGGCGTCCGCAGATGTGCGCGCGTATAACGCGCATATACGCGCGCACCAAATCGAACCAAATCGAACCGAACCGAGCTGAGCCGAGCCGGACGACGGCGGCGTGTGGCCCAAGGGGTTCCCAACACAACAACTTTAAGAAAGAAAAGAAGAGAAACTAATATATGTACACAATAAGAGGTTGGCCCATCCGATGTGGGACTAAAGAAAAGAAGGAAATTGAGCTTTTACTAAAAAAAAAAAAAAAAAAACTAACAGTTACATGCCATGCGCTATAATACTATATGCTTAGAAGCAACTTTTTTTTTACGGTAAAGCTAGCGACACAGAAAATGAGATGACAGCTTGTGATTGGATAGAGAGGAGATTAGAGAACCCATGAATGACACACAGAATTCTGTGTTGAATTTTTCGGTGTCGGTAGTGGGACTCCTTTTTCTTAAGGTAGCAGCAATGTGGTATTAATATGAAGTCCTCTTTGAATATTTAAATGACAAAAATATAAATACCTTGCTTGTGTAAAAGCTATGATTTTGAATATGATTGGAAATAATACCTTGCTTGTGTCAGAGATCGATCGAAGACAAACTGATACTATAACAGATGAGAAATATAAGTGAGACTAGACGGCTTAGTGGGTGAATTGATTTATAGAGGGGTTTGGAAGTATTGGACGGATGAGATGAATTGTCCAGAGAGAGAGAGATCTCCACGGCTCTGAAACAGAAATTGCCAACACATACGAAAACGACATAGCAATAATAATATATTTCAACGTGAGCCATGTGAATTACAATTAGAACATCGTTCATATGGTAGAATTTTTCTGAAAGAGTGGTCGAATTGGTTGGTCGACAATTGAGATCGGCAAAAATAGTCGGCAAAATAATATCGCCAAACAACCTTAATAAACAAGTCAGCAGCAGGCAATAGCTGATAAATGTGAAAATTTCAGTAATATTTGTATTTTATAAAGTAATTAACAAAAAATAAATATGACCAAGAAAAACGTGTTCCAACTGGATACAAATCTTGGTTACTTCCATGCTTCCAAGATCTTTCTATTTATTAGTTATTACTAGTGTGACGTTTTTCTACTTCACTGATTAATAAAAACGTGACAAACATTATTTTAGTGTTGTCATTATATTTTGAAAACATTAAAGTAATTTCATTTTCCTAGAAAATAAAAACAAAAAAACTTTGTCCATGAATGTAGGATTGATGGTGGCTGCTCTTATTTGTAGTATGTGGCATTCCCAATTGGAGAATCGTGGGCCTCCCTTGGAGTTTTTCACTTCATAAAATTGCATAAAAGGCATTCAAATTCAAGTTTATTTCATAAAAGACATACAGTTTAGAATATTTATGTTTACAACATACGATCGTCCTACAGTATAATATAAAAACGATGGTGTATATTAAAAAAAATTATATAAACATGTTACGTCCCTTTTTAGTGTATAACTTACAAACTTATGTCCTTTTTTAGGCCGTAAGTTAATAAAAATATAATTAGAAAAAACATTAAGCCCCGCCACTGTGTATTATAGAAAAGAGCCTAGTCGTTAAAATCCTGTGGTAAATGAAAAAAAAAACACAGCCAATCAACTTACGCCCTTATTTAGGATGCAAGTTTCCAACTTACGCCCTTGTTTAGGGCATAAGTTTACTAAGCATTTATTTATGCAGGTAATTAGGGGTGGTTAACATTTGTTAAGGGGGGGAAGGGGAGTTACGTCCTTTTTTATGCCATAAATAGAACTTACGTTCTAAATTTTGGCAATCTTATGCTCTTTCTATATTTTTTACAAATTTTATGCTTTTTACATAATAAATTTAAATTTGAATGCTCTAACTGCAATTTTTCGTTTCTACTTAGCCTATGGAAACTTTAGTCCCATAGCGGAAAACTACCATATGTATATCTCAATATATAGTTATGTTTTGTAATGGTATATGCACATGGGGTGTGATGGCCCATGTGGGTTAATTTTCCTTGAGGGATTAAGTTTGAACCACATTAGAACAATCTTTGTTTTGTCACCATCTTTGGGCTAGTCCCTTAGGAGCTAACTCGGACGAAGGGTACAAAGTGGCGCTTTGATGGCGTACTTTGTACTTCGCACACTCGCATCAGGTGCGAGGCAGTATGCGCAGAGGCATTATGCCCACGGCACTGTCGGCGGGTGGCACAGGAGGTGCATAGTACTCTGACACTCTAGATTCGCGGGATTTGGTCGCATGCGCGTATACGCACGCAGGTATTTCTATACGCGCATAGGTGCATCTGCGCTCTGTAAATAGAGCTCCTCCTCCTTATTAAATTTGGTTGGTTGAACATTAAAGAGGAGAGAGAAACTCGAGAGACCACCATCCAGCCAAAGTCTATGCGCACATAGCTGCCTTATGCGCGCACAACAACATTTCGAGAGTTCGTATTTCCAATCCGTTTCGAAGGTGACTCAAAGCTTTCCAGTAGTACATTCTTGAACTTGCTGGATCCTGGGAGAAGATCGCAGTAAAAGGCGAATCTTGCTTTGAGCATAGGTGGTTTTGACCACCCCAACAAGGAGTGTCTTTGTATTTTCTTTTTGTTTCTTTTCCATTCTATCTTATTATAGCGTCTACGAACGCAAAGAGAAGAACCTTTTACTTTTGTATTTTTATTTTCTTGAAAGTCAGTTTGTAACTCTTGAGTTAGTGCTTCTTGGAGTAGTGTGTACTAGAGATCTTGAATTTTGGGTCTTGTGTATCTCTATACATCTGCAACAACTTTGGAAGGTAGAGAGCAGACTTTCAGATCTCGCGTGATTCTCTACCTCCATTTTGATATCTCCATCTTGATCTATACTTCAGTACTATAAAAATCTCAAAGCAAGATTTAGATAAGATGGAGAACCGCTCAACTCTTCTCGATACAAGTTTTCACAAACTTGAAAAGTTTGACGGTGAACACTTCAACATTTGGAAGAGGAAGATCTCCTTGAATCTTCAGCTTGTAAATGTTGGTTATGTGTTGACTGATCCTGAACCTTTCATTCCCGAAGATGGATGAGATATTGCTACTGGGATCGCTCAGACTGAACTTGCCAAATGGAAGAAAGACAATGACCTCTGCCGATTGTTGATTCTAAATTCTATGGACGACTCCATGGCAGAGTCCTACAGCAAGAAGGAGAAAGCTAGAGATGTTTGGGAATATCTAGAAAGGCACTATAAAACTAACGAGAAAATATCTAAAATCTATCTCGTCAAAAAGTTTGCTACTTGCCAATTTAAAGACGAGAAGGTGATGCTGCCACAAGTCAAAGAACTTTTGAAACTGCAGCAAAAACTGGACGATGAAGGGATGAAACAGGAAGACAAGTCCATGGTGGGTATGATCGTCACTAGGCTTCCTCCAGGGTGGATCAGGTTTAAAATCGATATGTACCACAAAAATATAGAGATCGAACTTGAAGATCTTATGTACTATATCCACATTGAAGATGAAGCCATAGCACAATTAAAGATGGACTCCTTGTCCAAGCAGTTGGCTAAGGCCAACAAGGTACATTCCGGTGATCCAGAAGGGAAGCAAAAAATTTCCTACAAGAAGAAGAAGAAGAAGGACGTCACCCAGCTAAAGGTGAAGACGGGTCCTTTCAAGCCAAAGTCATAGGCTGATGTGACATGCTACAAATATGGCAAGAAGGGTCACTACAAGAGCGACTGAAGGTCTAAGCCCTAGCCGAAAGAGCATAAACAGAAATATGAGCTTAACATAATTTCTATGATTGTGCAGGTTGAGTCACAAGGCGTGGACACTAACTGGTGGGTGCACACTGGTACATCATGCCACATATGCTCAAAGAAGGAGCTGCTCACCAAATACAAGCCTACTTTTGAGAAGGTCTCGATGACGAATAAGGCTTAAGCTGATGTTCAGGGGATCGATACCGTGGTGCTGAAGCTGACTTCGGAGAAGTCACTTACTCTAGAGAATGTGAAGCACGTACTGATGATTGCCAAGAACCTGATCTCTGGGAGTCTTTTGTGCAAGGCAGACTTGAGGATGGACATCAATATCGGTCAGATAGTGATGTCCTACAAAGGAGCATACTTCAAACAAGTTTTTTGTACCGAAGGGATGTTTAAAATGTAACTTGTAACTCCTTATGTTAGTATCAATGCAGTGGCTACTTCTGATTACTCTATTGAGGTATGGTATAATAGACTAGGATATGTGCACTGTAAGCGCATTAATAAAATGTCTAGTCTAGGACTTATCTCCAAATGTGAGGGTAAGGAGGTGGAGAAGAGTGAAGTCTGTGCGCAGACGAAGATCGTCAGAAAGTCGTTCAGACGGGTGAACCGAAGTACAGATCTTTTGGGGTTGGTGCACTCAGATATCTGTGACTTCAAACAATTCTTCACAAAAGCCGGAATAAAGTACTTCATTACTTACATTGACGATTTCTCAAAGTACGCATTTGAATATCTTCTCAAATCGAAGGATAAAGCGTTCGAGAAGTTTAGGGACTTCAAGGATGAAGCTGAACGTCAAACCTAGCCAACAACTCAAGACAATCTGGAGTGATCGAGGCAGAGAGTATCGTTCTTTGGAATGCACATCGTTCTGCAAAGAATATAGAATTGTCAATAAAATGACTGCTCCATATTCTCCCTAATCCAATAGAGTTATAGAAAGGAAGAACATGACGCTGACGGAGATGATGAATTCAATGCTCTTGGCGGCTGGACTTCCAAAGTGCTACTGGAGAGAGGCTGCGTTTATGGCTATATTCATTCTGAATAGAGTGTCGTTCGTGACATCTGATATTACCCCTCATAAACTCTAGTTCAAGGTCAGACCCAACCTGAATGTCATTTGTGTGTAGGGGTGTCTGGCCTATGTGAAGCTTCCGGACCTGAAGATTCAGAAGCTGGGCACAAGGACGACAAAGACCATATTTCTGGGCTACGCTGAAAAGAGTGATGCTAGGAGGTTCCTTGATATCGAATCCAATCATATCATTGAATCTCGTGGCGCAGAATTCTTTGAAGATAAGTTTGCTAGGCACAAAAATATTATTCTCGAGGATGTCCTAGAGAAGTTGCTAGCACTGAGGAGGCAAGTGCTTCTCAGGGAGATATATTCCATGAAGAAGCTATTGTAGAAGAGACAATAGTTGAACCAGAATCCGCTGAGCCGAGAGAAAAACGACTGAGGAGGCCGAAGGTTTTCAGTGAAGACTTTGTTACCTATCATGTGGAAGCTGGTCTACTTACCTATGATGAGACAATGAAGACTAGAGATGTTGTTTTCTAGAAGAAGGCTGTCAATGACGAGTTCGACTCGATAACTTCTAATAATACTTGGAAGTTAGTCAATCAGCCTGAAGGAGCTAAACCTATCGGATGCAAATGGATCTTCAAGAAGAAGATGAAGGCTGATGGAACTGTTGATAAGTTCAAAGCTAGGCTGATAGCCAAAGGGTTTGCTCAGAAGTAGGGGATTGACTACTTTGACACATATGCTCCAGTTGCGTGGATGACCACCATCAGGATGTTGATTGCTCTAGGTGCTATTCACAAATTAGTGATTATATGGACGTCAAAACAATATTCCTGAATGGAGAAATGACTGAGAAGATTTATATGCAGCAACCAGAAGGTTTTGTCGTCAAGAGTCTTGAAGACAAAGTGTGCAAGCTGGTAAAGTCTCTGTACGGTCTGAAGCAAGCTCCCAAGTTATGGCACGAGAAGTTTGACAAAGTCATCAGGTCAAATGGCTATAAGGTCAGCGAGACTGATAAGTGTGTTTACACAAAGTTCGTTGGTAAAAGAGGTATCATCGTTTGTCTCTATGTGGACAACATACAAATCCTGGGTACGAACGTAGAATGTGTCACTAGAAAAAAAGATATTCCTCTCGTCCAAATTCAGTATGAAGGACATAGGAGATGCAGATGTTATCCTTGGGATAAAGATCATCCGGACGGAAGCTGGGCTTGCTCTATCACAAGCTCGCTACGTGGAAAATATGCTCATACGATACATATATCATAATCTTCCAGGGATCGATACTCCTTATCGGTGTGACAAGAACTTGAAGCCAAATCGAGGGGAAAGTGTCAGACAGTTGGAGTACTGAGCGTCATCGAAATCTTGATGTATGCTACGGGTGCCACCAGGCCTGACATAGCTTTTGCTGTTGGTATGTTGAGTCGGTTCACGAGCAATTCATGGGTTGAACACTGGAAAGCTGTGAAGCGAGTGATGAGATATCCCAAGAAGACTCAGTAGTTTGCTCTATACTACAGTGGTTACCGAGCAGTGATCGAAGGTTTCAGTGATGTAGGCTGGTGCTCGGAAGAAGAGAGCAAAAGATCCACATGAGGATATATTTTCTCAATGATTGGAGCTACTATATCGTGGAAGTCGAAGAAGCATAGTATGCTCTCTCACTTCTCAATGGAGTCTGAGGTTTTTGTACTGACAGATACAGCAGATGAAGCAGAATAGCTTCGGGAGCTCATGTTTGATCTTCCAGTGGTAGGTGCACAGATTTTGACTATTTCGATATACTGCGACAATCAGGAGGCTGCAGTGGTGGCAACTAAAAATCTCTTTAATGATAAGAAGAGGACTGTACGACTTTGTCACACAACACTGAATGATCGCATCAAAAGTGGCATCATTGCAGTAGTTGATGTTCGGAGTCAGGAAAATCTGGCGGATCCGTTCACTAAAGGTCTCTAGAGCCATCTAGTCGAGGATATAGCATGTAAAATGGGTTTGAAGGACCTCTGATATTGTGTCTTTATAATCCTACCGTTATAGTTTTATGCTATTAGTTCAAAGAGAAATCTACTACCCATCTAGCTTTTGGTTCAAAGGAGGACTATTGATTGAGAAAATATCAGGTACAATGGTTAGTTCTTCGGGACAGTATGGGATACGTACCCAAAACTACCGTGGTCTACTAATTGTTCACTATATTGAACAAATCCTGTGACAGGATGGCTTCGACACCTTAATGAGTTCTCGGACAGAGTGAATGTCCAGCGTGCGTTACAGGAAGCACGAGTAGTTCAACATTACAAGGGATGTGTATCCCATGCTACAGTGGTATGACACCACATTGAGTTAAAATATGTAAATCCTCGACCTTGGGTCATGTCACCGCGGCAGTAGCACCGCATATAGGCAGGTAGCCTAATGCTGAAAGATAAAGAGAGTACACTACTAAGAGGCTTTTGTCCTTATTCTACAGTGGGTGACACCACCAGAGGTCACAAACCTCGGTAGTTACCTATGTCACAATGGCTTAGCACAACACAGAAGTGCCAGGCTTCATGCTGGGAGTGGTATGACACTACTAAGAGGCCAGTAACCTCATGTTATAGTGGCATGATACCATTAGGGAAGGAATTTATGCCTTGGACTATGTCATAATGGCGTAGCACCGTACAGAAGCACAATGCTTTTAGCCGGGTTATATTAAAACTCTCTAAGAAGAACTCACCTAAGTGTATAGAAAGAGATATAGACCGTCTCTTGACGGTAAGCTTGTAGAAACCCAAGATACATACACCGAGACCAGGTCAGTACATGGCCTTTAACGTGCGGCCAGAGACACAACTGAGGTCATTATATGAGTGGGAAGAATAGCAGCTATGGTAGATAATTCAAGGCTTATTCCATTCTTGTATCATATTGTTGTTTGAACCATGCGAGAAGATTCAAGTCGTTGGCGGCATTTATCCTAATTCATGATGGCAGTCACTGTAGGGAATGCTCAACCATGTATTATGAAATATGTGGGGGATTGTTGGGGTTTTTTACTTAGCCTATGGGAACTTTAGTCCCACATCAAAAAACCACCATTGTGTATATCTCAATATATAACTATGCTTTGTATTGGTATATGCACATGGAGTGTGGTGTCCCATGTGCATTAATTTTCCTAGAGGAATTAAGTTTGAACCATATTAGAACAATCTTTATTTTGTCACCACCTTTGGGCTAGCCCCTTAGGAGCTAAGACAAGGACTCAGACTCAGACTCGGGCCCGAGTAAAGGGCACAAACTTGCACTTTGATGGTTCACTTTGCAATTCGCACATTCTCATCAGGCTCATGGAGCTTGTGCGCATATGTTGCGCTTGTACGCTCATTTTATGCGCGAGGTAGTATGAAGTGAGCAGTCATGCGATGAGCGTCATGCGTCGGGCGTATCCGCTGAGCGTTATGCACTAAGCATTATGCGCGGGTGTATGCGCGAGGCATTATTCGTAGTCGTATGCGTGGGCTGTATGCATGGGATATTTGCGTTGGGTTGTATCCGCATGTGTATGCGCGTGCATATGCAGCACAGGGTACAGTACGGGCAACGTTGCCAGCGTGCGACACGCTACAGTGTACGATCTGCGCAGGCGGCGTTGTCGGTGTGAGGAGCATGTGGCACTGTCAGCATGCGGCACGGGCGACACAGGCGACGTATAATACTCTGACTCCCTAGATTAGCGAGATTTGGTCGCATGTGCATATGAGCGCGCAGGTTTTTCTATTCGCGCATAGGTGCATCTGGGCTGTATAAATAGAGCCCCTCCTCCTCATTATTTGGTTATTTGAACATTAAATAGAAGAGGGAAACTCGAGAGACCAACATATAGCCAAAGCAATATCACGATCCGCAACCAAAATGAGGGTACGAGTATTTGGGTACGTCCAGCCTACGCCGCAACAAAAGCGGTAGAACACTGTCTAGGTCAACATATCTCAGGCAATATATTTAAGGTACCTGTCATGATATCTCAACTCCAAATGGAGGACAATATAAATATGATAATCAAAACTCAATTACAATATAAAACTAAAGTAAGATAAAGGCGCGAGATATAATAGAAAAAAGAATCACAGAGTCACAAATATAACCATGCACAAGTCTAATAGTCTAGCCATAACACAATAGTCTCAAATATAATATACATGCCAAAATATTTAACTGAGACATATACAATGTAATAATGGCAATAATTAAGTCTTCTTAGTAGTCGGCACTAGATCTTAATGCTCTAAGGGTGCTATCTCAACTGTCTCGCCATCTTGTGGCCCGTAATAGGTGGTACATATCTCCTCTAACCAATCATCTGAAAAATATATCCAGTCAGGATTGGAGCAAAGTACAAAACTCTGAAAGCAGTTCCAAATACATGATAGAGAATATATGACAAGTAATAGAGAAGAATACAAGATGTACAAGTAACTAGGAAATGGAAATATAATTGAGATAAGCAGGTAAAATACTGGAAAGATAAATACATGTAATATGGAATAAACTGAAATAAGAGAAACTAGAATACTAACTAAGTGCCTTTGAGTAAAAGTTCATTATGTGATTGGTTTAGGTTGAACACATTTATTCTAAGGTAACTCGATTATTCGTGAGGTGTGTAATCAAAATGAACACGAATACACTATAGGCTTGATCACATAACCAACTTCTACTCCACCGTCCCAACCAATACTCATGGATCTAATCATGACACGTTACATACATGAATATAATATAAGTACATAGAGAACACAAATGAACACGAGCACAAGGAATACCCGATGCACAAGATAAAGTACATATGGAAGGAGTATCTTGAGTACACAATAAGGGATAACATCTCCTGACAAGATCCATACAGTACCAGTCCATGTAACCATGTGTCAGAATCAAGTATACAGTTCTAGAATAAGTGATATTTACACTATCATGTAATAAAAATAAATAGAGAGATGTACTCGCCTGTGGTCCTGAGCAAGTGATGTAACTCGATGTCCGAGCTGGTGTCATACCAACCTATATAAGAAATATCATGTCACTTGGGTGTAATAAAGTGATAAATAACTAAAATGAGTCAAAATATGCTTTCTAGGCAATTTCTAGGTCATATTAATCATACTAGGTCAAACTAGGTATTTACCTTCCTTTTAGGTTGGTTACAAGGGCAAAATAGTTAATACTAGGTTATACCTTGGTTTTTAGGTCCATACTAGTCAAACTAGTTAATATCACTACAAAACTAGTTACAAAACCCAATTATCTTGATTTATTGCTACACTAGTATCTTGACATTAACTCCATACATAATACTGAATAACCCGCCACACACTTGAACCCCCAATTCCTATATACCTTACTCTGAAACTAACTTACTTCTACCCTAATCTCACTGATACTCTAGCCTTTAAAGGCCCAGATATGCATGTAAGGACATAGTGCACTGCCTACATTAATCTGAGTATACACACATATCTCAGGGCCCCATTCCTTAGGGCACTGGAACTCTAAAATATACTCCAATACATCTATATACCCACAAGCACACATAGACACCCACAGATAGCCACACCACCTATCACATTACACCCTAAGCTCATAACTCGCACTATAGTATGAACACTCCTACCTGCATTCTCCCCTCCATGTTTCTACTGCAACAGACCCGAGCCCTCCCCCTTAGAACACATGTTGTTGAACCAACAATGCACTAAGCCACACCCTCAGATACACTTGTATCAGAGTGCACTCTTCTTATCCCTGCTGTTGTCTTAATACCCACATCAAATACTCGAGTCCCCCTCATACACACACACACACACTCACAATCGAGCAATAACACCCCAGTTCTCTCAACTTAAACAAGTATCACAGTACCTTACATATATCTACATATATAGATATACACACTTATATGTTTAACATATATGTACATATATATACACAGATCAACCCTCTCATAATTGAGCTTCCCAATTGTAGTACCTGTTGTCCCTGACCCGAGCTCTTACTTTACCATTCCTGGCATCCTTAACTCCAAGTGACCAGATATGTCTCTTACTGCCTGCAACAACTTGCAGTAGTTGCTCATACACTTCCAGGTAGCCACCCACTGCACAGATCGACCTATTTCCCTCACTGATACATCTCTGCCTATACCAACACCACACACACACACAGTGAACACAGGTCACCCACTGCTCACACTAACACACAATGACCACTACACACTCACTGCACTGCACCCTCCTCCACAGGTCTGTGCTTGGCCCCTCACTCCACACACAGCCACAATATCACCAAGCACCACAATCGCCCATATATATATATATATATATATATATATATATATATATATATATATATATATATATATATATATATATATATATATAAGTGTTGTTAGTACATATTCCTACCATAATCATACATATATCATATTATGAAACACACTAGTAGTCAATACCTCAATACACCTAAGATTCACAACTTGGATACTCATGATACATGTAGCACACACTTCCCGAATATACTAATAATAATATGTTAAATAATAATATGTACATCTTTAGGATTTATACACCAATAGGGGAACATTAGATCCTTAGTACTCAAGGAAGCTCATTCGAGGGTTTGGAACCATGGATAGGCCATTAGAAATTTTTTGATAATTTTCTATAATTATTAATAAATAAAATATAACCCTATAGGACTTCTAAGAATTTCGGTGGAAAAACTAAAGGCCAAATTTGACCTCAAATACTTTTTAGGGTTTAATATTCAGTTATATATTTTTTAGAATTTTTCCATAAATTTTTGAATATTTTGAAAAAAAAATTTGAGTTATTTTAATTAAAATAATTAATTAAATATGTTTCTGTAAATAAAAACTAAAAAGAAATTGAAATACCCAGTCAGCCGACCCCCTGTCCCGCTTGTCAATCGGCCCCAGCCAACAGGATGGTGCCCTACCCGTCAGTGACCCCACGGGCGCGGGTCTGAAGCCAACTCGGTCTCCGAGTCAGAGATCGAATCTGAGCCGAGCTCGGATTTGCTCCAGTCGAGCCGCGTTCCGTATTAGCCGCTCGATCAGAGCAGGGATCACCCCGACGAGTGACACATGTCCCACCCGAGCCGCTGACTCCCTCTCTCATCTCTCTCTATATATATATATATATATATATAATCTATGATAGTTTTAGGGTTTTCTATCAGCCGATTTTTAACGAGATTTGTGGGGGTTATCATCTAGGATTTCTCGATTTTAACAAAGTCATTACTCATAGCTCCGGACTCCAAAATCATCCCATTTTCTTGTATTGGAACCATGTTGAGGAATAGTTTCTGAATATCTAATTTTTTTTATAAATTCTGAAACTAGATTTCTGAAAAATTTGTAGAGTTCAAGTTGTCCAAAATCTGACAGATTATGGTGTTTTCGAGATTCTGAGAGATCTCGAACTCGGAATCATGAACCGCTAGAAGTTTTGAAAATCTAACATGATAACCACTATGGCCTGCTACCTAAGGTTCCGTTTTCTTAAGGTCACAATGCAATTCCTTGTATCACCATCATGAGTCACATCTGATCCCTAGCATCTAGCTATGTATTCCCTAAAGTATTCCAGTGCATTAGAGTCAAGCCCTCTTTCCTTTCTTCCAATACTTCCAAATTACTTGTTACTTATAAGGAAGGGTGAGGTTCTATTAGTTCTAGGCCTCTGATATTATATTCAATTCTCATGCTAAAATCTATACTAACTCTAGTATATAGGAATAACCTATCTACTATCCTACTAAGAGTAACCGTCTTCAAAAATTTATATCCAGCATAACTTCTTCTGCCTTGACGAGGATCTGCTTCTGGAGGAAACACCGTGCACGAACATTCATCTCTCCGAAATAGGAAGAGATGATAAATAATAATAAGGATGTCGAGGAGATTTGAAAGAGTACAATTACGAAGTCCAAGGGCGATAATCAAGTGCTAAAGAATTTTAAAGTCAGTTGTGGATTAAGATGCTAACACTGCTAACTTTGATTACAGGCTCGCTCGGTACCGGAAAGTAACCGAAATAATTTAATCGAGACCTCAATGGGCCACCACAAAAACATGTCACGCCCCAGTCCCAAAATACGTAGGACTAGGAATACGTAACATGCCAGCTACGCATTCGACCAGACTTTGGTTCGATTCGAATACGTATAAGCTGTACTAGAAGGGTTACTATCTAAAAATATCTATGCCTAAATACACAATAAACGGAATATACAAGAATGAGCTACATGTGCTAAAGTCGGTCGCCAGTAACCCATAAGCTCGAATAGACTCGAGGAAGGAATATGAGTCTATAAAACTAGGCTATATCAGCAGATGAATAAACAATATGAATAATAACCAATACTCCGGAAGAAATGATATAAGTACCTGGCACCAATTCCTGCATGACAAAGCAACTAACATCAGCAACTCCAGGCAGTCTCCACAATGGTCTATACTGCAAAACTAGCAAGGGACCAGGTCCTCAGAGGGACGTAACAAGGTACAAGAAACAACATGCCAAAATAAATACAGTATATGAAATGTATCATTAGGGCAAACTATGTAACCATCTAAGTGATATGCAAAATGAGAGCAACATTAGACTCAGGCTGAGACCACTACAAGCTCTGTGTCGGGGAGCCAGTAGCAGTGATATCATGCAGTTGTCTAGCTCGGAGTGAGACAACGACGCCGTCACAATATAATCAACCTGTAGCCTGTGTGTCTCTCCCCACCCAATATCATCACACGTCTCATGTCCATGACACGCAAGATCAAGTCTAATGCAGCAAGTCATAATGAGATCTAAGCATGCAATATCTACGTCATGAATCATGTAACCTATACAGAATCACCATGAATATCTCAGGAATATTCTGTCTCATGAATAGTGTCAGGTGTCCTGAGGTATGTCGTACTTGATAATGCAAGCACGAGAATGTATAGGGTCTCGATATCCATGTCTAGGTGACATTACACAACTCTGCGTACAGTGTTGACACCCGAATATTATTCGGACGCTAAGTAATGTCACACGGTCCTAAGTTAAGCATGTACATCATATAAATAAATTAAGATAACAATATGAAGCAGGTACTGCAAGTTTGGCAATGTACACTTGCCTGGTGCTTGGATTCCAACTACTATTCTGGTATCAACGGGATTTGCAGGTACTCCTCCGAATACTGAAATAAACGTTACCATCAGGTTCAAAAGATATCAAATAGCTAGAATTGCCTGTCCATAAGTCCAATTTGGACACAGGGGCAAAAGTGACAGTTTTTGGTCAAAGCGGGGTCCACATGTGGCCGGCTTCGCACCGACAAACGTGTCAGAGACAATGTTCTCTAAATTCGTTAAACTTAGTACAAGTCCAGAACGACGATACGAACCCAACGGAATGTCCAGAACGGGATTCCGATGAGCCGATCACAAAATTGCCCGTCAAGTGGAGCCGTGGAGCCCATGATACGGGATTTTGTCAACGTTCTCAGAATCGAACCAAACTTGGGTCACAGGACTAACGTATTGCTACGAGTCCGATGGCGTAAGTTTCGTTTCGATACGACGGGCGTACACGAAGTTACAACGAGTTCCAAAACAGGGCCGATACGGGGTGTTGTCGACGGATATGCGTTGATTCCGGTGTGCACGCACATCCAAATTAACTTTCGCAAAATCCCACACGTCCGTATTAACGGCACGCACCTTTCGGTGAAGTCCGCACACGACCAAGTCGTCCCATTTAGTGGGGCGCACTCAGTTCCGGGAAAAATAGGGTGTTAATTTTTCTGATTTTGGATCGCAGTTTACGATCGCCACAGGACGCGACACACCGAGCGAGTTGCACGGGTATCGAGAGGGTCACGCAAGGTTCGCGTCACAGCAGACGGAACGGGAAACTGGGCAACGAGGAGAGAGAAACGGTCACCTGAATAGGGCTCCGAAAAGACTGAAAATACACCCTTGCGAGGCGTCGCGACACTGTGGCGGCTAGGGTTTGCTCGCCGGAGCTGCTGCGGTCGTCACGGCGGAGGAGGTGGCTGCTCGTCTTCGTCATGGCGGGGTCGTCGGGCTTATCGTCGAGTCGAGGCTGTCGGAGCTGGAGTGGCGGCATGCTGGCGGAGCTCGTCGTGGCGGCTAGGTCGATCGAGGAGATGGGGGAGACGGCGCGGCGGAGGAGAGATGGCGGAGGAGAGTTGGCGGTGGAGAGTTGGCGGTGGCCGTCGCATCAGGTCCAGGGTCAGCGGAGGAAAGAGGAAGGCGGTGGCGGTGAGATGGTGGTGAAGGGGGTGGCTGAGGATCGGGGAAGTCGGGGACGACGGTGGCGGAGAGTGGGGATGATGGCGATGGAGGAGATAGGTTTAAATAGGGGCGGACGGGAGGAGAAGCGGCGGGCGGTTTCAGGCGACGAGGAGGCGTAACGGTCGCGGGGGCGGGGCGTAACTGCCGGAGAGTCGCGACTGGGAGAAGAACGGCCGCGGGCGGAGGCGTAACTGCCGCCGGAGGAGGCGATCGGGCGGCGGGGGAGTTACAAAAATTGGGGAAAACACTGTAGCAGTCCTAATGGGTCGGGTTACGGGTTTCGGGTCTGGTTTAGATCCGACCCGACCCGTTAGGGTTCAGGGCTGGTCCGGTTTGGGTTGGTTCGGTTTGGTTTAGAAATAAACCGGGTTTATTTTGGTTTATTAAAAATATTAATTTTTAAGTCTTTAAAAAATGGTTCTGAGGTCCAATAAATTCCAGAAAGATTACCCTATGTCTAATATTTTATTCAACACTAAAAAATATTATTTTCATAATATTTTAATATTCAATAAAAATATTTAAATTTATTTATTTTCAAAATACCTTGATTTTAATTAGTTAAAAATCCCAAGAAATTCCAAAAAAATTGTGAAAATTAATTTTTAAAAATCCTGAAAAATCAGGGGCTTTACACATGCAACTGATGAACACTGAACAAGCACGCAAGCAAGAACATAAATCAAGCGATAGGGCCGAAGCTCTCAATACTCTTTGCCTAATAGTCACACCCTCCCGTAAGTAAGGTTTTTAGGCCTCAGGGCGGACTATTAGTCTAGATCACACAAGTTCAAGCAAGTCCAGAAGTTTCCATCTCTTTACAAGCAATCAAGAAACATGTTCAAGCAAAGCTAACTCTTATAACAAGTAACAAGCAAGAACAGTTCTATAATTCTAGCATGCAATTCTATCTCTTGGACAAGCATTCAAGTATTCCAGTTTAATCATACGATATCAAGAATAAGTGCAAGCAATCATTTACTTTTTGTTATTAGCATGGCAGGGTTCGTTCAATAGCAGTGTCCGTGTGACTGAGCATGCAATAACTTCTCATATCTCATTTGAATAGCAATGGTTCTATCTCACATCAGACAAGCATTTCCAGTTCTCTAGTTAGGCAAGCAAGCAAACAGATTCGTTTCAATGACATGCTATGTGAGTTCTCTTATTAGCATGTTGAGTCGGTTCTATCATTCTTCTTATGAAACAACCTTCTTAAGGAAACAAGCATCAAAAACTCAGATTCATTATTAAGTCATGCAAGAATCAGAGAATACAATTCTGCCCACTCACTTTGATCAATTGGTCGGGAACTCTTCGAGAAGACTTCCATTCGAGCAAGCAAGGCGATATCACGTGTACATAGTGCCTACGCGGAGCGGGGCACTACAGGGGATGGGGTTAAGCCCATAAGTAAAGTCACCAGCAGTGGCAACCCAACCGAGTCTGACTGGAGATCCCAAGAAGCCGGTTCAATGGGTAGGAACAAGCTGGACTTAGGTGACTTTTATGGAACACTGACCCGAGATTAAAATCTTATTATTGCCCAAGAGGCTGTACATGCGTACAATGATTCCCCATCCCTATGGTGACAGTGTTCTTGAGTGATGTGGTTAGGATGAGTTTCAAAACTCTTAAAAGGTCCAAACTGATATGCGGGGTTGAAACCTATCACCAACCCTTAAGGACTTACCTATATGAGAGGCCGTGAAGGCCGCGACTACGGGACAGGACGATCCCAAACAACTCTCAGGAATTTGGAATTAGTGCGCATGGACAACCAAAAGCGCCACCCGTTAGACCCAGAACCTCTAGCGTACTATGTGTGCTATTTTCTGAATCTGGTGAAAGAAGTCTGATTCAAGGCATAGTCCATCAAGCACTTATTCAGACAAAGATAATAGTCACTAAATGAGATTCAAGGCTGTAGTCAATCTCATCTATGCATAGTATATACCTATCCAGAAACTCTTCTTTTAATTCTTTGTTACTTCTATTTCGAAACTTGACCTTTTGGGGGGGGGGGGGGGTTGTTAGCTTTGCTCGAGCAAAAGCTCAATTTTCTTCTTTCCTTTAGTCCCACATCGGATGGGCCAACCCCTCCTTGTGTGTATATATTAGTTCATCTTCATTGCTTTCTTAAAGATGTTGTGTGGGGAACCCCTTGGGCCACACGCGCGCGCCGCCACCGCCCAGCCCGGCTCGGTTCGGTTCGGCGCGCGTAATGGGTGCGGGTACGTGCCCACACCTGTGGGCGCCGAATGCCGATCCAATTTACTCTTCGGGTTCGGGCTGGGATCCAAAAATCTTTTTGCTCCCCTTTATTTTTTGAACCGTTTTAGCTCATTCAAATTTTGAATGTTGAAGCACTGTCCAGGTTCATTGAACCTCTGTGACAGATATTTTTGACAGTCATTCCTCCACGTTTTCTTTTCCTTTATTATCGCTCTTTAATGGCTAGTTTTATGAGCCATTCAATCTCTTGTCGGCTGGCTGTGCATTTGATCTGCCTATATATATTGCGGTCACCTCCTCATCCTTCTTACAGAAAATAATCCTACGTGAAAACTCTCTTTCATTTCTCTCTCAAACCACATTCTGATCTCCAAATCCTTGCTCTGGGTAGAGCTAAGTTCGGTCTCTCTCTCCGAGTTGTGTGCGACGAAGAGAACCCGGTAGTTAGGGGGTTTTATCACTAGGAGATTCCGAGAAACGTCTGCACATAGACCTCGGATAAACTCTTAGGGTAGTGCTTCGTGCACGACTTCCCCGGAGGCCGATAACAATTTTATTTTTTAGTTTCCTTGTTCTCTGAAAAATAATATATTTATATTTATATTATAAACATTATTATCATATAATACTCTTCAAAGCTTCCTCCAAACATAAGGACCCATTTCAAAGCTTTTTACATAAACATGCCAAACAAAAGTATATTTATTTATTTCAAGTTAGATGATATTTATTTCGATTATAGCTAGTCCTAACAGTCAAACTTATTTTGACTAATGTCTTTTTGGTCAAAATTATGATTATAGTCCTAACATTAAGTAATTATATAGATAGAGTTGATTTTGTTAACGAAGATTAAAATAAAATAATGATATAACTTATGTGTCCCGTACAAAATAAATTTCCAACCCCGCTTATAAACATTGAAATCCGTAAAATTTTGGCTTGTTTCATTTTTTTTTATAAAACGTTATAGAACTCGATTATTTGAACTCACATACGGTCTATTTCATTTTAGGTGCGGCTCTGTCAAAACTAACATTTTATTTTAGGGTTTTTTTTTTTTTTTTTTTACCAAAGTCCACTTTTCTTAATTTGTGACATGTGAAGTCCGCTGATAAATTTTCTTTTTTTGTCAAAAGTCCCCTGATAATTTTCTTTTGTGCAAAAAAAGTTATCAGCCTTTGTAAAAAAATGTTATAAGCTGACTTTTCAACAAAGTGACAACTTAGATGGACTTATTGAATTAAAGTGTATGTATTATGGACATTTGGCAAAATTTCCCTTTATTTTATGATTGAACATATTTGTAAGGTCATACGTGAAAAAAAAAAAAAAAAAAAAAAAATTGTAAAATTTCAATCTCGTTGACGCGCAATCTCCGGCAGGGCCGGCCAGAGGCATTTGGAGGCAATATACAGCCTCCGAAAATGGGGCCTCTCGTTAAGAGTTCGGGATGCCCATCGTTAAGAGTTTGATTCGGTTCGATTCGTTTACTTAACAAGCCGAATCCAAACCATAATTTGAGGCTCGTTAAGTAAACGAGCCGAACCTAAACCATGATGAGTTCGATTCGTTAAGTTCGTGAGCAGACTCGTTAAGAGCTCTTTAAGGATAAGTTAAGGGCTCATTATATTTAAAACATAAAACGACGTCGTTTTAGTAATGGAAAGTATTTAAACTGTTTTTACCCTAATCTCTCATTTGTTTTTGCATGTGTCGGCAGCCATCTCTTTAAACGAGCTCAAATTCGAACTTGTAAACGATCTCGAACCAGAACTTATCAACGAGCTCAAGCTCGGGCTCGGTTCGTTAGTGTTAACGAGCTCAATCGAGCCAAATCCGAACATTACGAATTTTTAACAAACCGAACAAGAGACCATCTTCTTAATCCTTTACGAATCCGAGCCGAACTCGAATCCATCTAAAACATAACGAACCGAGCCCGACCATGACATAGTTCGGTTCGGTTCGTTTGCAACCCTACTCTCATCTAAAAAAAACTAGTAATTGTTTTTTCTAGTCATGACCTACAAAATCAATACCCAGATAAAAGTAGTAAAAATAACAACTAACTTGATTTTAGTTGCTTTTTTATTAAAGGAATTCGGGAGCAATGTCCCCAAAAGAAAAATAATGTATTTTTCGAAAGGGTCGCAACCCGCAGTCGAACGGAAGCCATAATACCCCGTTATCAAATCATAATTTATTTTTTGGTTTAAATTTTATAAAGTAGATCTACACATAACATTTCACAATCATAATAATATTTTCTTAGATTTACCATTAAATGACCTTCAAAATTAACGTGTAGTAAGAGTTATAATTCAAAATTTAAATAAGGATAAATATAGTCATTTAAAATTTATAATAAAAAAATATTAAAAAAATATTTTTATCTTACTTTATTTATTTTGTAAAAAAATAATGACGTTTAAAAGTTTGTAAGTCAAAAATGCAAAATTTCAAAGATAGAAGGACCCCTTTATAAATCATTTATAATACAGGAGGGCAAAATTGTAATTTCACCATTCCATCTTCTCTAGGTTAATATTTCACACAAGAAACACAATCTCCGCCATCTCCATTTTCTTTTAAATGTAACTTTCTTATTTCTCCCACTATTTTCGAAAATGAATATGAAATTTCGTGTGGTTTTTTGATACGAATTAGTGGAATAAGTTTTAAAACTAGGGGTAAATAATTTTTTTCAAAATTTGGGGGCCTATGTAAATTTGTGGGCCGGATGCACATGCATATTTTGCATACCCCTTTAGCAGGCCCAGATCTCCGATCAAAATTTAAGCTCGAATATTTTTTAGTGTAAACTTTTTGACCGAGAATGATTGACGAAAAATGGTCCTGCACATGAAGTATATATGAACATAGGTCGAAGCAACCAGGGACAGTGTTACCCTGGGCTGCAGTCCAGATAAAAAAAAAACATGTTCCAATATTTACCATATTTTTCAAGAATTTTCTACATTTTCTCTTGTAAAAACACGATTTGCCCAGTCAAAAAATTTGTTCCATTCTGAGCTTTTATACACAGTCCAGGTAGAAAAAAAATCATGGCTCTATCCTTGGAAGTAACCTTATGCAGAAAGAAATCAAATTTACAGCGATTGTGAACGCCCGTCTTTTCGATTTTTATAAATGAATACTTTTTTCGAGTTAAATTGTACGAATCATGTATTATTTTAATGCGTGGATTATTTTATAATTTTCGGGAAAATTTTGTGGGTATTATTTTATCTGTGTCCATAATCATATCATGTTTTGTTATGTTGTAACGCGTTTCTATATGATTATAGGCCCCCCCCCCCCCCCCCGGCCCCCCCTAATTCCCTCCCTAGTGTTTAATTCCCTCCCTAGTGTTTTTTGGCCCCTACCCCTCCATACCCTTAATGATCATTCTTCTTCTCCTCCTCATTATCACTCTCTTACTCATCCTTTCACTCTTTCTTTCACTCTCTCAAAGATTATCATTCACCATAGCTCTTCCTTTCTATGTTCTTGTGATCTTGGTTTGGAAATTTCTTGATGCTATGATAAGATTGAAAAATGAGTGACTCTTAATTTTAGCACTATTATTGTTGATATTGGAACTCTATGTAAGATTTGGGTGACTTTGAATTTAGCTTTATTTTGTGATCTTAATAACTTATTCTGAGTATTGGGCTGCATTTCTGGCGAGTGTATATGACGTAGGCCCTATGATGGATTTTTACGAGGAAAAATGAACTAGATTCATTAAAAACCCTATAAGAATAGGGTAGATTTTTATGGAAAAAAGACCTTTGGCCTTCCTATAATAACTTGATGGAAATGACGTTTATTGTGAATTGGGACGTTGTGAAATGGAAAATTTGACTTGGAATGGAAAGTAAATGAATTGAACGTCGTTTATTTAGTTAATCGTTATTACTTGTTTAATTCCATTTTTCGGTCGATAAGTACGATTTTACTTAGCCACCATATTCCTGATCAAGCTGGGCATCCCTGTGTTTGGAACTGATTGTATATATGAGATAAGTTGTATTTATATTATGAGAATTAGACTCGGTTTCACGGAGTCGAAAATGGGAATGATTTTGTGACCATCGTCTCGGTAATAAGGAGCGATAGGTGTTACGACGTGATGTGAGATCATGGTCCGTGTGGCCCAATACCACTCTTGTAGAGCCTAGCTCAGAGTGTGATGCTTTTTAGGTGCACAAGTCCTTTCGTTTTATGTCAATTGAGTGAATTGTAAACTTGAATGTTTTGGTAAAATAATTGATTTTTGCTTGAAAAGTGATTAATTAAACGTAATAATCTTGTGAAAAGCTATGTTTTCCAGAAATGAAACTCTTGGGAATATTGGATAAAACATAAAAAGGATGTGACTAAAAAGAACGTTTAGGATGCCGCTTTCCGGGGAACGCGGGTTACATTTACCGCTTGGTGGTTAGGCTTGGAAATCATAGTCTATCGAACCGTACTTGTCCTTTGTCTTTTTTCAGGAACTACGTGGTCGTTCTTGGACTACTACCACTTCCCCGTTATTGTTGCATTCACGATATTTGTTGTATTTCACGTTTACCTTATTAATTGTGTTATTTGTGTTTGTTGCATTCACGTAGTTTAGGATATACATTAGTTTAGGCTTACCCCAACTTAATCACGTGTATTTATTTGCCTATTGCAATTTTGTTAATTGTGTTTTTGGTTCATATTGGTGAAAATGCCATTTTTGGTATAAAATGGTGATATTTTTAGTAGTGTGAACAGATCGTACGGACGATTTGGGAATCGTTCGGACGATGGTCCCTTTTTTATAAATTTTTAGAAGGTTCAGATTGTCCAGATGGTCCAAGATCATACAGAGGTCAAATAATGTTTTGTATTTTCAGCAAGTCCAAATAGTCCGGACAGTCATCCCAAATCGTCCGGACTATCCAACAGAGATTTCAAAAAATTATCTTCTTATTTATTAATTCGGACATTTTTTCCTTTTTTCCTTTTGTTCTTTTTGACGTCCTATTTTACGCTTAATGTTTTAAAAGCTTTAGGAAAACTAAAATGATTTAAACAAACAAAATTTTAAAACTCACATAAAATTGCGGTTTTTAATAAAAATGTTTCCAAACTTTAAAATCACTTATTTTACTCACACCAGTTTTATACTGACCCAAGTTTGCGTTTTCTATCATGCTTGGGCTTTGTTGTTGGGCTTGCATCATCGCGTAGATCATTTGGAATATCTGTTGTCCGTCAATCGACTGTCCTTGTGGGAATACGGGCGCTGGTGGAACGAACTGCGGCGGAGGTGGGATGTCATCACGCCGAAATCTGGAGGTAGGTTGACCTGCTTGCTGGCTCTGTTGAGTTGATGTAACTCCTCCGACTGGTGTCACTTCGTCGTCATAGGTGACACCTGTAGCTTGTGGTGTTCCGGCGGGAGTCTCGTTGCACTCTTGTGGGTCCATTTTCCTGCATCCAAAATAAACAATAAGAGGCGCACAGGAATCAAGGCAGGATGCAAGTAAATTATTTGAAGTCGATATAGAGATCAAGAATAATTCAAGCAAGTGGATGAGATCCTAAGACTTATCCTATTCTTATTGTAGGCCTGTTCGGTCCCTAAGTTGAAACCGAACAATTTAGTCGTTAGAACTGCATGGGCCACCACAAAAACCATGTCACGCCCCAGTCCCAAAATGCCGAGGGACTGGATGCGCGGCAATGGCCAGCAGCACGCACCGATGGACAACCCAATTTAATGGATCCATCAGGGCATGCTTAAGCTGTACTCTAACAGTAAATAGAACAATGATACAGGTCACAGACTATTCTAATCTCATCCACAACAGATAATCACAGATTAAATGCCAGAATAAATACAATAGAATAAATAAGCAATCTCAAATAAGTGTCTCGGGAACAATCCGAGAATATGTCTGGTACATCGAATGCAAATAGACAGGAAATAAATCAACTGGAAATAGAAATACTGAGTATATGGAGCCGGTACTCAAGAGAAGTCTTCTGCCACGATCTCGTCCTCAGGTTCCTGTTCTGTTCCGAGTAGTGCTCCTGTTCCGTACACCTCGGGGTAGATCTCTTCGGCTATACTTGGGGACATAGTCTATTCCAGGTCCTCAGGGGACATAACAAGTTACAGAAAATACAAGCCAAAATAAATGCAGTGCAGCAATAAATAAAACCATAGGGTAAACTATATAACCAGCTAAGTGATATACAAGTGAGAGTTTTAGTCATAATCAGGCTGAGACTACTACAGGATCAGTGTCGAAGAAACCATAGCAGTATTTTCTCGAAGGGCCAGTAAGGTACCAAAGCTCTATATCAGAGACTAAGACACCGCCAGATAACATTATTTATATTATAATCAGCCTTGATATGGTAATTGTCACTACCGTATTTTCTAGAAAAGGGTATTTTGGTCATTTTATAATGAATTGAGTATTGTGCATGTTAAATATTTATTTATTATTAGCATGTTAGATTTATTTTTTTGGACTTGTGTTAGTGGACCTAACTAGTTTAGTTTAGACTCATGGACCAACATGTATTAATTGTTAGAATTGAGCCCAACTAGAAAGCCCATTAATTAGGAGGATGATTAAATAAATTAAACCATTGGACTAGAAGCTTCCCTCCTTAATTAATTTCTTCATGAGAGGCCCCAAGGGGCATTTTAGACTTTACATAGTAGCTTGAGGGAGGGGGCAAGAGAGGCCTATATAAAGGGGATGAAAACTTTCTCTCTCTTTATTTTCATTCCAAATCTAGATCTAGAATTTTCCTCAACCAAATTCTACCAAATTTCCACCCAATTACTTTCCAAATCACCATTGGAGACTAGAAGAGCAAGGATCTAGAAGGAGGAAACAAGGATCTACAAAGAGGAGCAAGGATCTACAAGTTGGAGGCCAATTTCACCAATTTTGGAGGTTTCATTGGGAATCCATCTCCCAATAGGTATAATTCAGTTTTTGCCCTTAAAATAGCTTCTATATCTGAGATTTAATCATGAATAATAAACCCATATGTATGTACTATCCATAGGATTTGGTTTTGTGTTCATAGGAGGCCTATGGAGAAAGTTATGGTACTTTTTGTGTCAATTTTGGGGAAATTCCGAAAATGACTTTTATTGTGTGTGTCAATTGATCCTATAGATCAATTTGGCATATATTTATGTGTTTGGGGCTAGTGTCGTGTCCACAATTGGGTACGTGTAGGTCGTATCCCAACAATTTGGTGATACGTGTTGTTTTGGGAGGTTTTCCTCCGACACGGGACTTTGTACATGTCGTATTTTGACACGGACACATAGATCTACATTTGACACTTTGTTTTATTCATAAATATTATATTTGATTTGTTTGTGTCCTTCGGGGTACAATTGGATATGTGGTGGACTCGTGTCGTATGCGTATCCTAGATCTAGTGGGATACGATGTGATACTCTCCAATTGTTGTGTGTTTATGTGTAGATCTAATTAATTGTGCTTTAATTCTTGAATTATAACTGTGTATGTATCTATATATATTATATATGTATTATGTATATTTATTATAGTATTTATTGTATCATAGATCTATGTATTATATATGTATTAATAGAATATATATTATGTAGCTTTCTTCTACATGTATTAATATATATGTTATAATATATGTCAGGGATGTAAATATATGTATATATTTTATATAATATATGTGTATGTTTAATTAAGTAATTAGATTATTTATAGTTATTATATGATTATTTATATATATATATATATATATATATATGTATATAGATATATATTTATAAGTGGTAGCATATGTATATATAATATAGTAGATATATTTATATGTGGTTATATATATAGTTACATTATATATTGTTATGTATTTATATTATTGTATGATTATATATATGTATACATATATGTATAGTTATATATACATATTACTATATGTGTGTGTGTATGTTACTATGTGGTATTTTATACAATTTACTATGTATAAGTGTATGTATAGTTATATATAGTTTCATATGTATATTGTATAAATATATATGGTGGGTTATATATATATATATATATGGTAATTAATATATATATAAATATGTTCATAATTGCTATTTGTATTATAGTATACTATATATGTATATATTTTGTTGTAGCATATAAATTTATTAGAATAGTTAGTATATTTTAGTTATCAATTGTTATGAGTATCTTTTATATATTATATATTTATAGGTATGTATGTACATATATATGTATTAATAGTTAGTGTGTAGTTGGTAGTTAGTATTTTTCTATTAGTATATACTAGAGTTATATTGGATTGATATATGTAATTATTGTTGGGTAGTTAGTATATATATGAGATTTTGGCAATTAGCTTGAGATACCTAGGTAAGTATCAAGATATACCAAGGTATGAGTAGTAGGTATTGGCATAAGTAATAGGATAGTTGTAAACTAATTATGGGTTGGTATTAAGGCGACTAAAATAAGGTATATAGTATTATATAAATATTAAATACATAGTAGTTTATAATTATTGTTGGGTAGTTAGTATAAATAAGGTTTTGAATTTACCTTGAGATGCCAAGGTAAGTATCAAGGTATTGGAGGATAATCAAGGTATTGGGTTTGGATATCAAGATAGAGGTTTAGTATTGCGATACCAAGTTGGTTCGAAACCAAGGTATCCATTTAGCATTTGTAATTAGGATTTTATATATATAATATTGTTTGATATGTACATATGTGTTATATTTATCCCTTGTTTGCGTATCCTGAGATACGGTATCTTAGTATCCTAAGATGTAGCTTGTATGGCCTAGATTCATAGTGTGTGAGCCCAATATCTTTGAGTTAGACTCATGCAACATAAAAATAGGTAGTTGACCATAATTTGACTATAGTTGACCATAGTTGACTTAGAGTTGACCTAGTTTGACTTTTGACTTAGAAATAGTTTTATGACCTAGAAATTGACTAGTTTAATTTATTTCTCTTCCCCAAAACTTGTAGTAATGCAATATTTCATATATAGGTCAGTGACACTAGTTCGGACATCATTTTTCATCATTTGCTCTGGACCACAGGCGAGTACATTCTCTGATAGTTTCTATTATTTGATTACTACTATAATTCAAGTATTTAGAAATGTTACTTATGATTCTTGACACGATGGTACACGGATTGGTATTGTTATTGGATCGTCAGTCATGGGATGTTACCTTGATTATTGAGATGGTATCGGATACTGTCCTTGTTGGTACTGGATAACATTGAATATTGTAGATTAAACATTGGATACATTGGCTAGTGACGTGTCATGATTCGATCCATCATATCAGTCGGGGCGGGGGAAATACCAATTAAATATGTGATCAAGAAACTATCGGCTAGTAGTGTAATCATTGGCTACTAACTAACCATACAATTCACGTATGGTTGAGTTAGCTCCTTAGTGTAATCATTGAATCTCCCAGGCCGATCACATATTTAGTTAGTATCTCAAATCACATAGTTATTGTAGATTCCATTATTCAGTTCATTGATTACCTTGTTCTATTCTGACATTATAGTTCATTCCTTTATTCTTGTACGCATTGATTATATTCTGTTATTAGTATTGTCTATTCTTTCATTGTTCTTGATTATCAGTTATATCCTCATCGTAGATAGCGTCTTCTATTCTACTGCTTTATAGTTTTTGTCAATTAATTGGAACTGCTATTGGGTTGTACTTCGTTCCATTCCTGACTGGAAAACATTTTTCAGAGGATCCGGGAGATTGGTGTCCGATATACTACGGACCTCAGCCTATAGATGGTGCAGACTTGGACCCACTAGTTCTGGAGTGACTGTCGAGAGATTTAGCCGGATTCACTAGTTAGCATAGTTAGTTCTCTTTAGCATTTTGGTACCGGATTTGTTTCCGGCATATATTTGTGTTTGGATATTATTTCTATTTGTTGTTGTTATATTTTTAACTGCTTAGTTATGTTAGACTTCTCTGATATCTTCTCGTGCCATAGAAATGTGATTGAGTATTGTGTTGAATTAAGTTGATTACTCTCTTCTTGGAGTTGAGATATTATTGGAGGATTATACATTTTGTGAGATAATTAGATAGTATAGTTGACCAAGACAGCGTTCTACCGCCGATGCTGCGGCGTAGGCTGGGCGTTGTTCCCGACTTGCATCCCTACACCGGGTGCGGGTCGTGACACGTTTTTAGTGGTGGCCCATGCAGGTCAGGCTTCGCAATATTGCGATATCTGGTAGTGCGACGACTTAGTTGTACTACTGCGAGCCTGCGATAGGATATAGGACATAGGATACTAGGAAGAGAGAGGAATACTCAATCACAACTAGGAATTCTAATCTGAATTGAATCGCTACTTTTGATTCCTTCTGAATACTTTTGTCCTTCCTTGATGATATCTTATCTTGTGTCGAATTGATCTCCTTTGTTTCGATCTGTCTTCAGGATGCCGCCGAAGACTAGATCCCATCGATCAGGAGCAGTTTCTGCGAGGTCTGCCACCTCTCAATCTTCCACTCAGGCAGTAGGGTTTGTACCTCCTATGACATCAGTTCATGTAGGTGTCTCGGCTGCCTTCGGGGGTTCTCCTCCACATGTTCCGAGGACTACTCCAGTTGCTTCGGAGGGACTTCCACCACCTCCATTTTTAGGAGATACCGCGCCGATGATTGCATTGTTTAGAGAGATGATGGAATTACAGAGGGCACAGATAGAAGCCCAGCACAGGCAGTCAGATTTGATGCGACAGAGTATGGAAAATGCCCATCAGATAGCTATAACAGCAGTTCAGAAAGAGGCTCCTCTACAGCTACAGGATATTCAGATCAAGCCAGGCAACATTCAAAATTTCAAGAAGCTTGAGCCTCGAGTTTTCAAGGGTACAGAAGGTATAGTCTATGCTGACGAATGGCTTGAAGATATCGAGTGACTCATGAAGGTGTCCCGTCTTGCGGAGGATCTGAAGGTTGAGGCAGTAGGACTTCAACTGTTCGACGTTGCCCTCACTTGGTTCAGGAATGAGCCAATTCTTACTGATGCGGGGCAGTCTTGGGAGATATTCAAGGATCTCTTTAAGAAGAAGTTTTTTGCTCGGACGGACAGATTGGAATTAGGAAGGCAATTTGAGAGCCTTACACAAGGAAGCATGTCCGTAGAGGAGTATGCCGCAGAGTTCGGGAGGCTGAGCCGATTTGCGGAGTACTTGGTGAGAGAGCCAGAAGTTCGGGCTATCCGTTTCCGCGAGGGTCTGAATTGGGAAGTCAAGATTCTCATTCCGTCTTTCTACGAGACGTATTCTGAGATACTTTCGGAGGCACGCAAGGTCGAGCGGGAGTGGAACTTGAAGCCGAAGAGGGACCGTGATATGTTTGGGGGTGACAGTAGCAGTGCGGGACCGACAAAGAGGCCGTGGTTCCAGCAACAGCAGTTTCCAGTACAATTTGGAGCCTATCAGCAGCAATATCAGATGCCAGAACCTATTGTTACTCCAGTACAAGCTCCAGTACAGCAGATACCTCAACAGCCTCAGAGACAGGTGCAACAAGCTCCTCAATGCACCTATTGCAAGAAGACTGGGCACACTTGGGAGAAGTGCCGGAAGAGACTTGGAGCATGCTTACATTGTGGATCAACGGAGCATATGGTGAAGGATTATCTCTGGACAATTCAACGTCCAGGCCAGGATGCCGATCGAGGGCAGAGAGGTGGAGTTAGGCGACCTGTAGCACCACAGATTGCTCATCACCCGCAGAGGGAGCTACCTCGGCAGGGCGGAGCATTTGCGATGACGGTCGAGGAGACCAATACTACAGGTGATGGGTTAGAGAGTCTGTTCTTTCTTTCTGTTCCTTTCATCTATTTTGATTGATTGATTCTTTAGTACCTTTTGGATACTTGTGTTATATAGTTAGTGTAGCTATAGAATACCCTGACAGAGACAACAGTAATAAGACAGGTGGAGACCATGACCATGCATGTTATTCTTTGCATAGGACTGTTCTTAGTGAGATAAGACCTTATTAGACTATGATTGTTGGAGGTTTGACCTAGAAGGAGTACGATCACCCTTAAATTTCGAGGACGAAATTATTTTAAGGGGGATAGACTTGTCACTACCGTATTTTCTAGAAAAGGGTATTTTGGTCATTTTATAATTAATTGAGTATTGTGCATGTTAAATATTTATTTATTTATTATTAGCATGTTAGATTTATTTTTTTGGACTTGTGTTAGTGGACCTAACTAGTTTAGTTTAGACTCATGGACCAACATGTATTAATTGTTAGAATTGAGCCCAACTAGAAAGCCCATTAATTAGGAGGATGATTAAATTAATTAAACCATTGGACTAGAAGCTTCCCTCCTTAATTAATTTCTTCATGAGAGGCCCCAAGGGGTATTTTAGACTTTACATAGTAGCTTGAGGGAGGGGACAAGAGAGGCCTATATAAAGGGGATGAAAACTTTCTCTCTCTTCATTTTCATTCCAAATCTAGATCTAGAATTTCCCTCAACCAAATTCTACCAAATCTCTACCAAATTTCCACCCAATTACTTTCCAAATCACCATTGGAGACTAGAAGAGCAAGGATCTAGAAGGAGGAAACAAGGATCTACAAAGAGGAGCAAGGATCTACAAGTTGGAGGCCAATTTCACCAATTTTGGAGGTTTCATTGGGAATCCATCTCCCAATAGGTATAATTCAGTTTTTGCCCTTAAAATAGCTTCTATATCTGAGATTTAATCATGAATAATCAACCCATATGTATGTACTATCCATAGGATTTGGTTTTGTGTTCATAGGAGGCCTATGGAGAAAGTTATAGAACTTTTTGTGTCAATTTTGGAGAAATTCCTAAAATGACTTTTATTGTGTGTGTCAATTGATCCTATAGATCAATTTGGCATATGTTTATGTGTTTGGGGCTAGTGTCATGTCCACAATTGGGTACGTGTAGGTCGTATCCCAATAATTTGGTGATACGTATTATTTTGGGAGGTTTTCCTCCGACACGGGACTTTGTACATGTCGTATTTTGACACGGACACATAGATCTACATTTGACACTTTGTTTTGTTCATAAATATTATATTTGATTTGTTTGTGTCCTTCGGGGTACAATTGGATATGTGGTGGACTCGTGTCGCATGCGTATCCTAGATCTAGTGGGATACGGTGTGATACTCTCCAATTGTTGTGTGTTTATGTGTAGATCTAATTAATTGTGCTTTAATTCTTGAATTATAATTGTGTATGTATCTATATATATTATATATGTATTATGTATATTTATTATAGTATTTATTGTATCATAGATCTATGTATTATATATGTATTAATAGAATATATATTATGTAGCTTTCTTCTACATGTATTAATATATATGTTATAATATATGTCAGGGATGTAAATATATGTATATATTTTATATAATATATGTGTATATTTAATTAAGTAATTAGATTATTTATAGTTATTATATGATTATTTATATATATATATATATATATGTATGTAGATATATATTTATAAGTGGTAGCATATGTATATATAATATAGTTGATATATTTATATGTGGTTATATATAAGTTACATTATATATTGTTATGTATTTATATTATTATATGATTATATATATGTATACATATATGTATAGTTATATATACATATTACTATATGTGTGTGTGTATGTTACTATGTGGTATTTTATACAATTTACTATGTATAAGTGTATGTATAGTTATATATAGTTTTATATGTATATTGTATAAATATATATGGTGGGTTATATATATATATATATATATGGTAATTAATATATATATAAATATGTTCATAATTGCTATTTGTATTATAGTATACTATATATGTATATATTTTGTTGTAGCATATAAATTTATTAGAATAGTTAGTATATTTTAGTTATCAATTGTTATGAGTATCTTTTATATATTATATATTTATAGGTATGTATGTACATATATATGTATTAATAGTTAGTGTGTAGTTGGTAGTTAGTATTTTTCTATTAGTATATACTAGAGTTATATTGGATTGATATATGTAATTATTGTTGGGTAGTTAGTATATATATGAGATTTTGGCAATTAGCTTGAGATACCTAGGTAAGTATCAAGATATACCAAGGTATGAGTAGTAGGTATTGGCATAAGTAATAGGATAGTTGTAAACTAATTATGGGTTGGTATTAAGGCGACTAAAATAAGGTATATAGTATTATATAAATATTAAATACATAGTAGTTTATAATTATTGTTGGGTAGTTAGTATAAATAAGGTTTTGAATTTACCTTGAGATGCCAAGGTAAGTATCAAGGTATTGGAGGATAATCAAGGTATTGGGTTTGGATATCAAGATAGAGGTTTAGTATTGCGATACCAAGTTGGTTCGAAACCAAGGTATCCATTTAGCATTTGTAATTAAGATTTTATATATATAATATTGTTTGATATGTACATAAGTGTTATATTTATCCCTTGTTTGCGTATCCTGAGATACGGTATCTTAGTATCCTAAGATGTAGCTTGTATGGCCTAGATTTATAGTGTGTGAGCCCAATATCTTTGAGTTAGACTCATGCAACATAAAAATAGGTAGTTGACCATAATTTGACTATAGTTGACCATAGTTGACTTAGAGTTGACCTAGTTTGACTTTTGACTTAGAAATAGTTTTATGACCTAGAAATTGACTAGTTTAATTTATTTCTCTTCCCCAAAACTTGTAGTAATGCAATATTTCATATATAGGTAAGTGACACTAGTTCGGACATCATTTTTCATCATTTGCTCTGGACCACAGGCGAGTACATTCTCTGATAGTTTCTATTATTTGATTACTACTATAATTCAAGTATTTAGAAATGTTACTTATGATTCTTGACACGATGGTACACGGATTGGTATTGTTATTGGATCGTCAGTCATGGGATGTTATCTTGATTATTGAGATGGTATCGGATACTGTCCTTGTTGGTACTGGATAACATTGAATATTGTAGATTAAACATTGGATACATTGGCTAGTGACGTGTCATGATTCGATCCATCATATCAGTCGGGGCGGGGGAAATACCAATTAAATATGTGATCAAGAAACTATCGGCTAGTAGTGTAATCATTGGCTACTAACTAACCATACAATTCACGTATGGTTGAGTTAGCTCCTTAGTGTAATCATTGAATCTCCCAGGCCGATCACATATTTAGTTAGTATCTCAAATCACATAGTTATTGTAGATTCCATTATTCAGTTCATTGATTACCTTGTTCTATTCTGACATTATAGTTCATTCCTTTATTCTTGTACGCATTGATTATATTCTGTTATTAGTATTGTCTATTCTTTCATTGTTCTTGATTATCAGTTATATCCTCATCGTAGATAGCATCTTCTATTCTACTGCTTTATAGTTTTTGTCAATTAATTGGAACTGCTATTGGGTTGTACTTCGCTCCATTCCTGACTGGAAAACATTTTTCAGAGGATCCAGGAGATTGGTGTCCGACATACTACGGACCTCAGCTTATAGATGGTGCAGACTTGGACCCACTAGTTCTGGAGTGACTGTCGAGAGATTTAGCCGGATTCACTAGTTAGCATAGTTAGTTCTCTTTAGCATTTTGGTACCGGATTTGTTTCCGGCATATATTTGTGTTTGGATATTATTTCTATTTGTTGTTGTTATATTTTTAACTGCTTAGTTATGTTAGACTTCTCTGATAACTTCTCGTGCCATAGAAATATGATTGAGTATTGTGTTAAATTAAGTTGATTACTCTCTTCTTGGAGTTGAGATATTATTGGAGGATTATACATTTTGTGAGATAATTAGATAGTATAGTTGACCAAGACAGCGTTCTACCGCCGATGCTGCGGCGTAGGTTGGGCGTTGTTCCTGACTTGCATCCCTACACCGGGTGCGGGTCGTGACAGTAGTACTCTTCCCACCCCATGTAATCTCACGTCACAGTTTCATAATGTCTCAGGTCCAGTCACGCAAAATCAACTAATGCAGTAAGTCAGAATAGTTTATAAGCAAGTAAACTGTAATGTCATGAATATGTATCCTACACAGAATCACCATGAATATCTCAGGAAGATTCTGTCTCATAAATAGTGTCAAGTGTCCTGAGTATAATGTACTTGATAATGCAAGTACGAGAATATAAATGTCACGATACCCATCTGTCACGCCCCAGTCCCAAAATTACCGAGGGATTGGACACGTGGCAACGACCAGCAGTACGCACCGATGGACAAACCCTATTTAATGGATCCACCAGGGCATACTTAAGCTGTAAAATAACAAGTCTACGCCCATCATGGCACAACTAATCTCATCCACACAAGATATAACATATGATCCACAGAGTAAATAAAGAAATGTAAACCATCCATCAGTCTCAACAAAAGTACTTCGGGGATCAACCCGATAAATATCTAATACATTGGTTCAACAGAATAGAAAGTAAATGACTGAAATAAATAATAAATACTGAGCATGAAACATGGATGCTCAAGAGAAGTCCTCGGCTAACACCTCGTCCTCGGATGGCGGTACGACTCCTGGTTCAGCTCCTGCTCCGGTCCCGTAAACCTCGGGATAGATCTCGTCCTCAAATCCTGGGGACATAATCCGGATCCAGGTCCTCAGGGGACATAGCAAGGTACAAGAAAGCTCAAGCCAAAATAAATACAGTGCAGAAAATAAATAGAATAAGTAGGGCAAGTAAGTAACCATCTAAGTGAAAATGCAAGTGAGAGCAGCACGAGTACTCAGGCTGTGCCACTACAAGCTCTGTGTCGGGGAGCCGGTAGTGGTAATAACCGGTAGTGGGTCTAGCTCTGCTCCGAGAGTCTACGACCTCTCAATAATAGTGGATGTATATATATATGGAACAGCCTGTAGCCTGTGTGTCTCTCCCCACCCAATGTAACCACGCATATCATGACCACAACGTCTCATGTCCATGTCAAGCGGGATCATAGCTAATGCAACCAGTCATACTATATCTAAGCATATAATATCCATGTCCTGTATCCTATACAGAATCACCACGAATATCTCGAAAAAATCCTGTCTCATGAATAGTGTCAAGTGTCCTGGGTCATAGTGTACTTGGTAAGACAAGTACGAGAATATAAAGTGTCACGTATATCCATCTCTAGATGACAGTACCCAACACTGCGTACAGTGTTGGCACCCGACTGATAATCGGACGCTAAGTACGTCACACGGTCCTAGGTTAAGTATGCACATAAATATAATAAAGCAAGGAAAAATATATATAAAGACTGCAAAGTTTGGCAAGGTACACTTGCCTGATGTCCGAATACCAATAGTCGTCCCGGTATCAGTGGATCCTGTGGGTACTACTCCAAAAGCTGTAATAAACATCACCAACAGTCTCAGAAGATGTCAAACTGCTAGAAACGCCTGTCCTTACGTCCAATTTGGACACAGGGGCAAAAAGGTCATTTTCGGGCCAAAGCGGGGTCCACATGTGGGCCACTTTGCACCGAAAAGTGGGTCAGGGTCAAAGGTCTCCAAATTCCTCAAACTTAGTGTCTACAAGTCAGGAACGATGATACGAACCCAACGGAACTTCCAGAATTGGATTCCGATGAGCCGATCACAAAATTGCCCGTCAAGTGGAGCCTGTGGGGCCCACGATACGCGATTTTGTCAATGTTCTCAGAATTGGACCAAACTTGGGTCACAGGACCAGCGTATTACTACGAGTCCGATGGCGCAAGTTTCGTCTCGATCCGACGTGTGTACACGAAGGTACAACGTGTTCCAGAAAGGTTGGATACGGGGTGTCGTCGGCGGATACGCGTTGATTCCGGGGTGCACGCACCTCCGAATCGACTTCTGCGAAATCCCACACGACCGTATAAACGACGCGCACGTTTGGTAAAGACCACGTGCGACCAAGTCGTCCCGTTTGGCGGGGTGCACTCAATTTTGGGGTGAAACGGGGTATTGTTTTTCCTGTTTTTGGATCGCGGTGCACGATCACCACAGGACGCGATGCACCGAGCGAGTTGCACGGGCACCGAGAGGGTTATACAGTCTATGCATAACAACTGGCGGAAACTAAACCGGGATTACGAGTTGAAAGAAAACGATACCTGAACAGGGCTCCGTGAACGCTGAACTCCACGTGTCCGAGGTGCGGTCTCGAGTCCTGGTCACCGTGTCCGGATCGAGCTCCTGTCCGTGTCCGTTGCTCGCGTCCTGGTCGATCGGCGGAGAGGAGATCTTGATGGCTACGGCGAGGTTGGAAGCAGCTTGGGGCTGTTGTCGAGTCGCACGGAGGTTCAGCGGGGTCTCGGGGCTGGATGGGTGGTCGAGCGACGATGAATCGGGCAGGTCGACGACGGCGTGTCGCTGGGGCGGTGGCTGAGTCGCTGTGAGGCGGAGGGCCTAGGGTCGACGATGGGGCTGTGGGAGGAAGGCGTCGAGGGGTTCGACGATGGGCTGTGGGCAGAGGCTTGGTGGTGGAATCTGGGGGACACGACGGCTCTAGGTCAGAGGGGCGGGTCGGAGTTAAGGGGAGGAATGTGGCATCGACGGCGAGGTTCTCGGAAGTCTCGGCGGCGGGGTGGCTCACGAAAACCTAGGTGGAGGTTTAAATAGGCTACAGTAAATTCGACAATTAGGGTTCAGCTTGGGCTTGGGTTTGGGTTCGGGTCGGGTTTGACTCAGATCCGACCCGACCCATTATGCAGGGTTCGGTTCACCTCTCCAATAGCTTTAAAGCTTAAAAAACTCGTTTCCGGGGTCCAAATAATTCACCGAAAAATACTATAGGTCCGGTTTTCCATTATGCATCCTAATATATTATTTTCAAAATGTTTTACCACCAATAAGCCATACTTAAAATTCTTTAAATCACCATCCTCTTCGTTTTAAATTCCAGAAAATACCGAAAATTCCAGGAAAATTATATTAAAATTTATTATGAAAATTAGGGTGTTTACAATCTTTCCTCCTTAAAAGGATTGTGTCCTCGCAATCAAAGAATAAGCTACTAAAGAATGAATTGTTGAATTACAAGGTTGCTTAGTTTACAACTGCCTCCTCAAACAAGTGGGGGTAACGCTGGCGCATACTATCTTCTCGTTCCCAAGTCGATTCGCCAGGAGAATGATGTTTCCAAACTACTCGGACCAGTCTGATTGTCTGTCCCCGCAATGTCTTCTCACTGACGTCGAGGATGCCAACTGGTTGTTCTTCATATCTCAAGCTTGGGCCCACTGCGATCTCTGAATGATCGACTACGTGACTTGGGTCGGTCACGTACTTGCGCAGCTGTGAGACGTGGAATACGTCATGCACTCCCTCTAAGGATGGAGGTAATGCAAGACGATACGCCACCTCACCAACGCGCTCTAGAATGTCAAAGGGCCCAATATACCTTAGGCTCAACTTGCATCTGCTCCCGAATCTGATAGTACCCCGAGTTGGCGAAATCCTTAAGAACACGTGCTCTCATTCTTTAAACTCCAGGGGACGTCTGTGCGTATCTGCCCAATGCTTCTGTCTGTCTTGAGCTGCTCGAAGATGATTCTGAATCTGTTTCACCTTTTTCCCTGTCTGAGTTACCAATTCTGGACCCAGTATTTGACGTTCACCAACGTCACTCCAACATATAGGCGATCTGCATTTCCTTCCGTATAAAGCTTCAAATGGTGCCATCTGAATGCTGGCCTGATAACTGTTGTTGTAGGAGAACTCCACTAAGTGCAAATGATCTTCCCAAGATCCTCCAAAGTCTAGCATACACGATCGTAACATATCCTCCAAGATCTGAATGGTGCGCTCCGATTGGCCATCTGTTTGTGGGTGGTACGCCGTGCTGAATTTGAGTCTGGTGCCCAGACTCTCTTGCATGCTTCTCCAGAAATGAGATGTCAATCTCGAATCTCGATCCGATACAATACAAACAGGCACTCCATGTAATTTGACAATTTGTCCCATATACATGTCGGCTAGTACCTCTGTAGACTGTCCAACTCTAAATGGCAAGAAGTGTGCCAATTTAGTGAGTCGATCCACTATCACCCATACTGCGTCTCTTCCGCTGGGGCTCCTTGGAAATCCAGTGACAAAATCCATCGTGATATGTGTCACGCCCCAGTCCCAAAAATGTGTAGGACTAGGACACGTAAGCATGCCAGCCGCATGGATATGGCAACTCCAATATATAGAAACCATAACCCATACGTACGCTGTAATATGAATATCAAATCCACAAGTGGTATAAAATGTATCACAAGTCATAGGGTATAATCTAAATCTCATCCACAAAAAATCAAATATAAATAAATAACCAATGTCTATGAAACTAGATCTCAATATAGGTATCTAAGGATGATGGTTGGATGGAAACAAATCAACTACCAACTCGAAAATAAGAGCAATTACAATATGAGTACAACACAATAAACATTATATAAGTATACCAGCATTCCATCACGGCTCGAAGAGAAGACATCCACGAAGCATATACAACCATCCAAATATGCGCTCCTGCAAATACTCAAGAACAGATACACCTGGCAGCGGACCAGGTCCTCAGAGGGACATAACAAGATACTTAAACACATGCCAATAAAGTACTGAAATAAATATCCAATGGGTCGCCTAACCATCTATGTGAATGCAGTTTGAGAACAACTTTCTAACAAGTGAGCTATCTGGCTGAGAACTAGGATTGGCATGACTCTCTCGGAGAACCAGGGGCCTCAAAGGCATGTCGTCTTTTGAACGGCAGAGGCCCGCCAAGTAGTATAGGGGTCATCACCACCCGTATCTCCAGCGGAGCTTCCGGGTTACAGAAGGAAAAGTGTAAAGGAGCTCAAATGCGGTACTTATTGTTTTCCCCACCCCATGCTCTAAGCATGTCACATCCATGACACGATTTGGTCCATAGCCTATCCTTAGTACCCTAGCCCAATCCTGCAACCAAACAAGGACAAGGATGGGACCACCGTACTATAATAGGCTAAGTCCCTAGACCTCTAATAACTGCTAAGTCTACTAGCATGCAAAGTTTCTAACAGCAGTTATTCCTAACGCACGGCCCACACGTACAGGAGGCCAAACCTGCACGTAAGTCCGTGATCTACATGAGACTCACAACTCGTATAACAACTGTGTCACGGCCAATGAACCTAATGATGCTACATGATAATGGGGTAGTCTCATAAATAGGGTCAATGCAAATACATAAATAAAAATATATCGTGACGACATCGTCGCGCGCATTTTATATAACAGTTAAAATATATGAACTAAGACAGAAAATAAAGATGCATGCAACATACGGAATATAAATAACAGTACAATAGCAAGGTATACTTGCCTAGCAAGGAAGCTGCAATATACCAATAATCTGTTCCAGAAATTGCGCAGAACAAATCCAATATCCTATGTACATATAAATATAATACAATAGAATCATTAGTCTTTACACTAGCACATACACAACCATATTTACACTGGACTCAGGGGGTATACTAGGGGTAATACTAGTCATCTAACACGGTCAATTACGCGTTGAATTACGCTGGTGTCGCGTCTTCAAGCACGATATGAAATCAGTCAGTCAACTGACAAGTGTCTATGCCAGTACGTTAATGTACGCAAGGCGGACAAATTCACAAGTTCTTAGGGTTAACATGGTCAAGGTAAGTATGGGATAGTCCACGGTGTCCTAGGGTCGGTATGAATCAGAGTCCAAGTCACAGTCCAAATAGCCTATGTATTACAAATTTATCACGTCAAAAGATAATTTATTTTAATTTATTTAATTCTGGAATAATTACTCTAAAATCCTATTTTAATCTTATTATTCTGATTTTTATGTTAATTCCTAAATTTTGTCCAAAGAAATTGAATTTTATCAACTCGAGACTCATGGCACGCAAATCGAGGCGATCTGTTGTCCAAAAAGTCAACCGACACAACTCGACTTTCATGCATGATTTCCTATAGATTTTAGCGTCAAAAACATGCTGGAATTTACGGCTCGTCCGAATTCAAATTCGTTTGGGAATTATGGCACATACAAATTTTGTATTGTGCACCGATGGTTAAATTCTAACCTAGAAGTTCTACAGAATTAACAGTATATAAATACTTCGAAATAAATTCTAGGAAAACATATGTCAATGATCTCGACATTATCTTTCCGAAACTTTAAACGGTTCATGATTCTGATTCCTGGTTCTCCCGGAATCGCGAAAACATCAAAACACGTCTATTTTCGGACATGCTGTGCTCTACGAATTTTCCAGAATTTAATACTAATAATTTCATAAAAAAATTATATAATCAGAAATCTAACCTCAATATCTTTCTAACGCAAGAAACTAGGCCTTGTTTGGAGTCCGGAGCTATGCACAATGGCTTGTGGAAGATGAAGGAACCCTAGATGGCAATTCTCCAAGCCCTCTCTCTCTAAAATAATAGGATATTAGGGTTATAATAATATATATATATATATATATATATATATATATATATATATATATATATATATATATATATATATATATATATAGGGATGTACCTACGGCTAAATGGATATTTATAGGCTGACACGTGTCAGAATCTGATTGGATGGTTTTTTTTTTATATTATTTGTTTTTGATTTGCCTTTATCAAAATATTATTTAAGTCGTTTTAAATCTAAATAACTCAAAATAAATATTAAAAATAATCATAAAAATCTGGAAAAAATACAAAAAATATATTTTGAATTTAAAAACTCTAGAAAAATATTTGGGATAATTTTATATTCATAGGTTTACTACTATAATTAGGAGAAGCTCTAAACATTAGTTTTACCCATATAACTAAAAATAAATACTAAAATTATTCCAAAAATTCTGAAATAATTTTAGAAAATATATAATAATATTATAAATCCTAGAAAATAACGTAGGTCCAATCTATATTCCTGAGATTGCACAATAAATTCTACAAGTCCTAAAAATTAGTTATTAGCCTAATTACTCCCAATAAATACTAACAATACTCAGAAAATTCTGGAAAATATATTTTATTATTTAGAACCTAAAATAAAAGTTTGGAATATTTTTAATTAAGTTTGAATATAAAATAAATTCTTCAAAGTCCAAGAAAATTAGTGTTACTAGTTTCTAATTAACTAAAAATTATGGGAAAATCCCAATAATCTAAAATAGCCTAAAAATAATTCTAAATAAATATTTATATAAGTAAATATACTAAAAAAATTAATTTTCTAATTAAATAAGAGAATACTCTAAATAAATTCAATATCTATAATAAATATAATAATATAAAATATACACAAAATACCTATTTTGGGTGAGGGAGTTTACAATCTACCCAACTTAAAACAATTTCGTCCTCGAAATTAAAATAAGGCATAATTTGTTAAATCCTTCACATTCGTACATAAGGTACGTCAATCGCAATCTCTTCCAAAAATTTAAATAACAAAATCTATTCAAATCTATCGCGATCACTTCAAAATTAAGATAATCATTGTTCAAATCAAAATTCAACTATTGTGATCTCTTCTCACTTTTCCAAATCATCAATATCCAAATTTAAATTGAATCCATATAATATCTTCAAGATTTAAATAACCCATATCAAATTTTACCTCACGATCTCCAAGTATCATAATCTCCTCTAGAAGTAATTCGAGTCCAATATTATTCCTATTTTCACTTATAAATTTTTTGTATTCTTCAACTTTTTAAATTTCATTCACATCCTCAATATTTCAAATAGGTAGTCCAACCATCAAATTTTAATTCTTAATTTAAATCATCAAATTGAAAAATAATTTAAATGCAGTCCACCAATGTTCAAGTCTGAAATTATATATTTATCCTTCAAATTCAAATTGATGATTTTATCTTCAATACTCAAAAATTTAAATTATGTGCTTAAGGTATAAATATTGGGTCCTCAATATCAAGATTTTTAAAATTTATTAATCCTCATCATCTTAGTCATTCTTCTAAATTTCTCAAAATTAAAATGGCTTGAACCTCTCCCAATCTAATCTTACTCGATCACAATCTAAAAGAAATTCCTCTCGAGTTGCCAATGCACTGCTACCCAACTTAGAATTTACCCATCTATCACATAAGGCTATATACCTTAAGAAAATATTCCTTAATATATTTACTCATGTCATTCAATCCTCGAAACTTCAACGCCGATCATATCACATATGATATGTCCTTAATTACGAAAGAATAATCCTCAAGTATGTGATCGGCCTATGGGGTATATCTAGTACTCTTTGTGTATCAAACTTATACCAAGTACGAGATTTCGTCTTTCCGAAATAAGGGAAGACGAAAATCAATAATAAAGAGTTCAAAGGCGAGGTAATAGAATAGAAGTATCGGGATCAAGGCGTTTAAAGAATTCAAATAGGAATTGTCAAGGCAGTTGTGGATTGAGGTCCTATTTTGGTAATTCCTATTCACATGCTCGTATCAGTACAGTTATGTAACGGATACAATATGCTCAGACATATCTAGGGGGCAAGTACATTCGTCTACTAATCACTATATATCTCGATCCACGTAAAGTAGGTATGCGAAGGGCGAACCAAGCGCACTATGGTTGATCAGACCGTAGTACACTGATTCTGAAATGTATTAGTGTGTATACCCAATAATACATATGTCATGAACAAGCTCGATAAAGAATAAGCTTGCAAAAAAACTAGGCTATAATAGCAGCATAATTCGAGGTAGCACAGAAAATATAACGCTGTATTAGGATGAGAGAAGTTACAAAATAATTCAACTTTGCAAAACAAAAACAACATAAGCAATAATAACAAAAGACTCTACAATCTCTACAGTTATCATACAACCTCCTTGCCTACGTCGCTAGTCGTCCAAATGGGGTAAGGACGTCTAAATTATATTATCTGAATAAACACTGTCGTCTTTGCTAGCATACAATTAATGTCATTCAGTTACACTTCATCAATGGATCACAAGGACTATGTGATACTAGGTGGTGAGGTATACTACCCAACTTAAAATAATTTAACTACTATTGTAGTGTCTATACTACTCTCAAGTCTTCTTAATACATCAAGGGGTAATGGTATACCAATCTAAAGATAAGAAATTCTAGGGTTCACTAGATATTCTAAACTTAGTGGTGTGTCTATATTCTCATTGTATTCTTAATAGGTGTGCTACTCTAATTTTCATCCTAATAACAGGGGTTCCTATATTCTAGCAGAAGACTATATATACTCAAGGAACTTATTAGGGAAGTACATGAATCAAGCAGGATACAATTGTTCGAATAGAACAGAGAGGAGGAAGTTGAATCAGAGTCAATTATGGATGAGATCCTATACTCTAGTCCTAGGTGCAGGCTTGTTCGGTACAGTAACGTAACCGAGACAATATGCTCTCGACCTGCATGGGCCACCACAAAAACATGTCACGTCCCAGTCCCAAAAATGTGTAGGACTAGGACACGTAAGCATGCCAGCCGCATGGATATGGCAACTCCAATATATAGAAACCATAACCCATACGTACGCTGTAATATGAATATCAAATCCACAAGTGGTATAAAATGTATCACAAGTCATAGGGTATAATCTAAATCTCATCCACAGAAAATCAAATATAAATAAATAACCAATGTCTATGAAACTAGATCTCAATATAGGTATCTAAGGATGATGGTTGGATGGAAATAAATCCACTACCACTACCAGAATAAGTCAAAATAGCGACGCCCAAAAACGTCGCTAAATAACAAAAAAACGTCGCTAAAAAATTTTAGCAACGTATTTAGCGACGTTTTCACGCAGTCGGGAAAAACCAAGTCGCCGAAAGGAAAAACGTCGCTAAACGTCGCTATGCCGACGTATTTTAGCGACTTTTTTGTGTCGCTAAATTTAGCGACGTTAAGCGACTCCGAGTCACTAAATCGCGACGTTTATTAAAGTCGCTAAACGTCGCTAATTAGCGACTTATATAGCGACGTAACAGCGACGTATTTAATGACCTGGCAGTACTGCCATGTCAGCAATTTGCGACGTACAGCGACATATTTAGCGACGTTTAGCGACGTATTTAGCGACGGCTAAATGCACGTCGCTAATTAGCGACTTTTTTAGCGACTTATAGTAACGTCGCTAGACGTCGCTAAACGTCGCTAAATACGTCGCTAAAGTTACAAAAAAATTAAAAAAAAACCTGAATTTTTCCAAACTATTATTCCTGCAATTTATAAATTTCTAATTTAAAATATACCCGGAGCAACCCTCCGTTGAATTCTATGGGTTCGTCGACCCCTTCGGTGGAACACTCAACACCGGATTAACAATATTGAATATGAATAAAGTATCACAGTCATACAATTAATACACACAAATATTATAGACAGACAATAAAAGTTTTACAGTCACACAAAATGGGCATAAACAGCATCACAGTAACACAAAAAGGGCATAAACAGCATCACACTCTCACAAAATGGACATAAACAGCATCACATAATATATAAGTATCAGAGTATCACAGTAACACAAAATGCATAATATATAAGTATATGAAACATTATAGTATCAATCTCGAGGATTTCCAAAATGGGGCAGATACCAGTCCCTCAAATACTGCGCATAAGCAGCGTTAATGTTATCAAGCTCCGCTATGGGTGCTGGGTGACTGGAACTCCCCGTCTGAGATACCGCCGCGATAGGTGCTGGGTGACTGGAACTCCCCGCAGGTGGTATCTCTTCCTCCCTAACAGTAGTCGGCATCACTTCCTCCTTAACAGTAGGAGGCATAACTTCCTCCTTAACAGTAGGAGGTGTCGCTCTCTTGGGTGCCATCTGGTAAGATAGATGAAAACAAAGAATTAGCAAATTGACTATGTAGCAGTATAGATCATTCTAAAGTAGATTATAAAGCTTTATGTATCATTCTAAAGTAAGATAGATGAAAACAAAGAATTAGCTATTGGAACGGAAGCATAATTTAATTAAATAGCACACCAATTAATATTAAATCACTAAAAATAAAATAACTATACAAAATGACAAAATTATCCTCATCTAAAAATGTGGGGGTGACACTAACCAATACACCCACTGACACTGCATTACCCAACTTACACTAATTACTTAACTTTCAACTGAACATCGCATCATCCAGGCCCCCCCCTTTAGTCACTTCATAGTTCAATATTACCACCACATACATGCTATCAAGATACACACCCTCAAACTTTCTCACTTGTCATTTACTACTGCCACTGCTAACATTTTTGTTAAAATTTCATCACTGAACTTCTGCTCTTCTAATTATCAGATTGCACAGAGCACCATGTATGTGCTTGAGCAACTGACCTTCACTCCCTCCCCAGGCTCATTTCTCCATGCTTGTACAACCTGTGTATAATCCATACTCAAACACGATATTACATTCATACACTCACACACCCACAGGCACAAGTATCTCATCATCCTTACAACACTTAAGTCACTGCTATTGAGCAGTGACTCTCCTCCCCTTAGTACAACTCGAGCACCAATTGGCTCCCTCACACAGATACAACAGCAGTACCAACTACCAATACTTCCCCTATCTCTTGCGGTGTTGCTCTCTCTCTAGCAGTGCAACATAAGTTGCAGCTGTTACTGATACTTCATAGCCCGACCACAGCACAGTGCTGCCCAACCCTGTTGTGTAAGCACCAAATGATGTGTACTGATATGTGCATATCACTCTACACTGCTATCACAGCTTCTATAAGCTAACCAACACACCACTTATTCCCCCACTGCCACATACACACCATTAGTCACACAGGCACCTCATTAGTTAAGGGACACACACACACAACCACGAAAATACACACACACACACACACTCACACACACACACACACACATATATATATATATATATATATGACATCTACACAAATACATATATCATAGCCTCCAATATAACACACACACTAGCATTTAAACAAACACTTAAAGTGTATAACTAGAAAATTATGATACACATCCATTGAGAAGCCCAAAATCCTAAAGCCCCTTAAAAATCAACAACAAAAAGTAACCTAAAAAAACACTTACAAGCAAAGCAAACCCTAACCCTAATCCTAACCCCAGGTCAAAAAACCTAACCCTATCCCTAACCCTAACCCTAACCCCAACCCTAAACCTAACCCCTGCGTCTGTGTCTGTGTGTCGTGTGTGTGTCGTGTTTGTGTGTGTGTCTGTGTGTGTGTCGTCTATGTGTGTCGTGTGTGTGTGTCTGCGTCTGTGTGTGTGTGTGTCGTGTGTGTCTGTGTGCGTGTGTCGTGTCTGTGTGCGTGTGTCGTGTCTGTCAAGTGTCTTGTGTCAGTGTCACATGAGAGAGAGAGAGAGAGAGAGAGAGATTACCTAGAGCTCGAGGAGGAGGAGGGGGAAGCCGGAGTAGACGCAGCCGTGGAAATCCGGTCGCCGGAGAGGGGGGGGGGCGGGGGAATTCGAAAGGTTTCGAAATTTTTGACGAAATTTTCGACAGACGGAGAAAAGAAAACCGAGCCCTAATTAAACAAAAATTAGCGACGTTTAGCGACGTCACATAATTACGTCGCTAAAATTGAAATTAGCGACGCAAATGAAGTCGCTAAATACGTTGCTAAATTTTTTTGATATATACGTCGCTAATTACGACGCTAAACGTCGCTAAATCAGATATATTAGCGACGTTTAGCGACCTTAATTGAACTTATAGCGACTATCCTTTTAAAATCTTAATAAAAGTCGCTAAACGTCGCTAAATGTCGCCATTTAGCGACGTCTAGCGACGCGTTTTACAGAGTCGCTGATTTAGCGACGTTTTAACTAGACGTCGCTAAAATATGTCGCTAATACCGCTTATTCTGGTAGTGTACCAACTCAAAAATAAGAGCAATTACAATATGAGTACAACACAATAAACATTATATAAGTATACCAGCATTCCATCACGGCTCGAAGAGAAGACATCCACGAAGCATATACAACCATCCAAATCTGCGCTCCTGCAAATACTCAAGAACAGATACACCTGGCAGCGGACCAGGTCCTCAGAGGGACATAACAAGATACTTAAACACATGCCAATAAAGTACTGAAATAAATATCCAATGGGTCGTCTAACCATCTATGTGAATGCAGTTTGAGAACAACTTTCTAACAAGTGAGCTATCTGGCTGAGAACTAGGATTGGCATGACTCTTTCGAAGAACCAGGGGCCTCAAAGGCATGTCGTCTTTTGAACGGCAGAGGCCCGCCAAGTAGTATAGGGGTCATCACCACCCGTATCTCCAGCGGAGCTTCCGGGTTACAGAAGGAAAAGTGTAAAGGAGCTCAAATGCGGTACTTGTTGTTCTCCCCACCCCATGCTCTAAGCATGTCACATCCATGACACGATTTGGTCCATAGCCTATTCTTAGTACCCTAGCCCAATCCTGCAACCAAACAAGGACAAGGATGGGACCACCGTACTACAATAGGCTAAGTCCCTAGACCTCTAATAACTGCTAAGTCTACTAGCATGCAAAGTTTCTAACAGCAGTTATTCCTAACGCACGGCCCACACGTACAGGAGGCCAAACCTGCACGCAAGTCCGTGATCTACATGAGACTCACAACTCGTATAACAACTGTGTCACGGCCAATGAACCTAATGATGCTACATGATAATAGGATAGTCTCATAAACATGGTCAATGCAAATACATAAATAAAAATATATTGTGACGACATCGTCGCGCGTATTTTATATAACAGTTAAAATATATGAACTAAGACAGAAAATAAAGATGCATGCAACATACGGAATATAAATAACAGTATAATGGCAAGGTATACTTGTCTGGCAAGGAAGCTGCAATGTACCAATAATCTGTTCCAGAAATCGCGCAGAACAAATCCAATATCCTATGTACATATAAATATAATACAATAGAATCATTAGTCTTTACACTAGCACATACACAACCATATTTACACTGGACTCAGGGGGTATACTAGGGGTAACACTAGTCATCTAACACGGTCAATTACGCGTTGAATTACGCTGGTGTCGCGTCTTCAAGTACTATATGAAATCAGTCAGTCAACTGACAAGTGTCTATGCCAGTACGTTAATGTACGCAAGGCGGACAAATTCAAAAGTTTTTAGGGTCAACATGGTCAAGGTAAGTATGGGATAGTCCACGGTGTCCTAGGGTCGGTATGAATCAGAGTCCAAGTCACAGTCCAAATAGCCTATGTATTACAAATTTATCACGTCAAAAGATAATTTATTTTAATTTATTTAATTCTGGAATAATTACTCTAAAATCCTATTTTAATCTTATTATTCTGATTTTTATGTTAATTCCTAAATTTTGTCCAAAGAAATTGAATTTTATCAACTCGAGACTCATGGCACGCAAATCGAGGCGATCTGTTGACCAAAAAGTCAACCGACACAACTCGACTTTCATGCATGATTTCCTATAGATTTTAGCGTCAAAAACATGCTGGAATTTACGTCTCATCCGAATTCAAATTCGTTTGGGAATTATGGCACATACAAATTTTGTATTGTGCACCGATGGTTAAATTCTAACCTAGAAGTTCAACAGAATTAACAGTATATAAATACTTCGAAATAAATTCTTGGAAAAACATATGTCAATGATCTCGACATTATCTTTCCGAAACTTTAAACGACTCATGATTCTGATTCCTGGTTCTCCCGGAATCGCGAAAATATCAAAACACGTCTATTTTCGGACATGCTGTGCTCTACGAATTTTTCAGAATTTAATACTAATAATTTCATAAAAAAATTATTTAATCAGAAATATAACCTCAATATCTTTCTAACACAAGAAACTAGGCCTTGTTTGGAGTCCGGAGCTATGCACAATGGCTTGTGGAAGATGAAGGAACCCTAGATGGCAATTCTCCAAGCCCTCTCTCTCTAAAATAATAGGATAATTAGGGTTATAATAATATATATATATATATATAGGGATGTACCTGTGGCTAAATGGATATTTATAGGCTGACACGTGTCAGAATCTGATTGGATGATTTTTTTTATATTATTTGTTTTAGATTTGCCTTTATCAAAATATTATTTAAGTCGTTTTAAATCTAAATAACTCAAAATAAATATTAAAAATAATCATAAAAATCTGGAAAAAATACAAAAAATATATTTTGAATTTAAAAACTCTAGAAAAATATTTGGGATAATTTTATATTCATAGGTTTACTACTATAATTAGGAGAAGCTCTAAACATTAGTTTTACCCATATAACTAAAAATAAATACTAAAATTATTCCAAAAATTTTGAAATAATTCCAGAAAATATATAATAATATTATAAATCCTAGAAAATAACGTAGGTCCAATCTATATTCCTGGGATTGCACAATAAATTCTACAAGTCCTAAAAATTAGTTATTAGCCTAATTACTCCCAATAAATACTAACAATACTTAGAAAATTCCCAGAAAATTCTAGAAAATATATTTTATTATTTAGAACCTAAAATAAAAGTTTAGAATATTTTTAATTAAGTTTGAATATAAAATAAATTCTTCAAAGTCCAAGAAAATTAGTGTTACTAGTTTTTAATTAACTAAAAATTATGGAAAAATCCCAATAATCTAAAATAGCCTAAAAATAATTCTAAATAAATATTTATATAAGTAAATATACTAAAAAAATTAATTTTCTGATTAAATAAGAGAATACTCTAAATAAATTCAATATCTATAATAAATATAATAATATAAAATATACACAAAATACCTATTTTGGGTGAGGGAGTTTACAATATGCTCCCACTTCCATTCTGGTATAGGAAGCGGCTGTAATATACCTGCGGTCCTCTGATGCTCGGCCTTTACTTGCTGACATACTAAGCATTTGGCCACAAATCTCGCAATCTCCCTTTTCATTCCATGCCACCAGTAATACTGTCTCAAGTCTCGGTACATCTTGGTTCCTCCTGGGTGAACAGAGTATATAGAGCTATGTGCTTCAGTCATTAACTCCTGTCTCAATTCTCCATTTGGAACATACAGGCGATTTCCAAACCTCAATGTCCCGTCTTCGTGTATGCGAAGTCCTGTCTGCATGCCCGCTTCTGTCCTCTCTTTCAACCTTCTAAATCTAGCATCGGTGGGTAATGCCTCCTTAATCTTCTCCACGAGTGATGACTTAATTTCAAGATTAGCCATCAAGCCATTCTATCCTGGTAAGACAACCTCTATCTGAAGCTCCTGTAGATCCTTCAATAACTTGGGCTGCATCGTCAAGAAATAAGTCGTAGGCTTCCTGCTGAGCGCATCTGCAACGACATTCGCCTTTCCCGGATGATACTGCAGATCGATGTCAAAATCTACCATCAATTCCAGCCAGCATCTTTGCCTCATGTTTAGCTCCTTCTGAGTATATACATACTTCAGACTCTTGTGATCAGTGAAGATTTCAACCCTTTCCCCATAAAGGTAGTGCCTCCAAATCTTTAATGCAAATATAACTACTGCTAACTCCAGATCATGTGTTGGGTAGTTCTTCTCGTAAACCTTTAACTGTCTCGATGCATAAGCAATGACTTTGCCATGTTGCATCAAAACACATCCCAGTCCACTGCCTGATGCATCACTGTAAACAACAAAACCTCCTGACCCTGAAGGAAGAGTCAAGACAAGTGCTGTTGTTAATCTTCTCTTCAACTCTTCGAAGGCCTTCTGGCAGTCTTCGGTCCATACAAACTCCTGGTCTTTGCGTGTCAGCTTCGTCATCGGTTCTGCAATCCTCGAGAAATTTTCTACAAACCTTCGGTAATATCCCGCAAGTCCGAGAAAACTTCTCACTTCCGCAACTGATGTGGGTGTAGGCCAAGTCTCTATTGCCGCCACTTTCTCTGGATCAACTGAAAGTCCTTCTCCTGATATGATATGTCCCAAGAAAGGCACTTTGTCCATACAGAACTCACACTTACTGAGCTTGGCGTATAACTTCTCCTGTCTCAAGGTCTCCATCACAATTCTGAGATGTTCCTCGTGCTCTTCATAATTCTTGGAATATATGAGAATGTCATCAATGAACACCACCACGAATTTATTCAAGAACTGATGGAAGACTCTGTTCATTAAACTCATAAACACTGCTGGCGCGTTGGTTAAACCAAACGGCATCACCAAGAACTCATAATGTCCATACTTGGTCCTGAAAGCTGTCTTCGGAATGTCTTCTTTCCTTACTTTGATCTGATGATAGCCGGATCGAAGGTCAATCTTCGAGAATACCCTTGCACCACTCAACTGATCGAATAGATCATCAATACGTGGTAAGGGATACCTGTTCTTGATGGTCACAGCATTTAGTGCCCTGTAATCAATGCACAATCGCACTGTTCCATCCTTCTTCGGCACAAATAATATGGGTGCTCCCCAAGGTGAAACACTAGGCCGAATGAAACCCTTCTCCAGAAGATCATCCACCTGCTCTTTCAACTCTACTAACTCCTTGGGTGCTAGCCGATATACCAATGAAGTGATAGGCTCTGCTCCTGGAGTTAAGTCTATTGTGAATTCTATTTCCCGATCAGGCGGTAAACCTGGAAGATCATCAGGAAATACATCCACAAACTCAGATATGACTCTTGGGTAACCTGTCTCATCTTCTACAGATAATACCCTAAGAGTAGGCTGAACTCCTTGCTCTACTGCTCCTCGAAGAAACTCGAATTCTGGATGTCCAGGCGGTCTAAATATAACCCGCCCAAGTCGGCAATTAAGGGTCGCATGATACTGACTTAACCAGTCCATACCAAGTACGACATCATAGTCAGGCATAGAAAAGATCAGAAATTGAGCTCGCATTTCTCTTCCACATACTACTACCGAACATGATCTGCAGATGTCACTAACCGGAATAATTCCACCTCCCGTAAGAATCCTCTTCATCTTTGGGAGGGGTGCAGTAGCTACTCTATGGGTGGCAACAAAGCTAGCTGCTATAAATGAATGCGATGCTCCAGAATCAAATAATGCTACAGCTGGTAATGAAGCTACTAAAATAGTACCTGCGATGACCTCGCCTGTTGTAGCCTCCTGCTCAACAGCTAAGGTGAATGCCTGGCCTCGACCTTGAGCTGGTCCTCTCTGCTGCTGCTGTTGCTGAAATATGTTGCCCGTCCATGGCTTGTCCTGGCGGGAAAACTGGCATCTGGGGAGTGAACTGTGGTGGAGGTGGGATATCATCTCTCCGGAACCTTGGATTAGGTTGACCGGTCTGATCGCTCTGCGATGCTTGTCCTCCATCCCCTGGGGTCACTCCGTCTGTATAAGTAACCACAGCGTCGTGTGGCGTATCCAAAGGAATCTCATCTCCGTTCCTGGGATCCATTTCTCTGCATTCAAAAGATAAACTGTAAGAACGCTCAGAGGATTCAAACAGGATGCAAATCAAGTGACAATTTCGAGTTCGGTATTGAGTTCAATAAGAGGTTAAATGATGGATGAGATCCTATAACTTATCCTATTCTTAGGGCAGGCTGGTTCGGTCCTTAAGTTGAAACCGAACAATTTAGTCGTAGACCTGCATGGGCCACCACAAAAACCATGTCACGCCCCAGTCCCAAAATTATCGAGGGACTGGACACGTGGCAACGGCCAGCAGTACGCACCGATGGACAAACCCTATTTAATGGATCCACCAGGGCATACTTAAGCTGTAAAATAACAAGTCTACGACCATCATGGCACAACTAATCTCATCCACAAAAGATATAACATATGATCCACAGAGTAAATAAAGAAATGTAAACCATCCATCAGTCTCAACAAAAGTACTTCGGGGATCAACCCGATAAATATCTAATACATTGGTTCAACAGAACAGAAAGTAAATGACTGAAATAAATAATAAATACTGAGCATGAAACATGGATGCTCAGGAGAAGTCCTCAGCTAACACCTCGTCTTCGGATGGCGGTACGACTCCTGGTTCAGCTCCTGCTCCGGTCCCGTAAACCTCGGGATAGATCTCGTCCTCAAATCCTGGGGACATAATCCGGATCCAGGTCCTCAGGGGACATAGCAAGGTACAAGAAAGCTCAAGCCAAAATAAATGCAGTGCAGAAAATAAATAGAATAAGTAGGGCAAGTAAGTAACCATCTAAGTGAAAATACAAGTGAGAGCAGCACGAGTACTCAGGCTGTGCCACTACAAGCTCTGTGTCGGGGAGCCGGTAGTGGTAATAACCGGTAGTGGGTCTAGCTCTGCTCCGAGAGTCTACGACCTCTCAATAATAGTGGATGTATATATATATGGAAAAGCCTGTAGCCTGTGTGTCTCTCCCCACCCAATGTAACCACGCATATCATGACCACAACGTCTCATGTCCATGTCAAGCGGGATCATAGCTAATGCAACCAGTCATACTATATCTAAGCATATAATGTCCATGTCCTGTATCCTATACAGAATCACCACGAATATCTCGGAAAAATCCTGTCTCATGAATAGTGTCAAGTGTCCTGGGTCATAGTGTACTTGGTAAGACAAGTACGAGAATATAAAGTGTCACGTATATCCATCTCTAGATGACAGTACCCAACACTGCGTACAGTGTTGGCACCCGACTGATAATCGGACGCTAAGTACGTCACACGGTCCTAGGTTAAGTATGCACAAAAATATAATAAAGCAAGGAAAAATATATATAAAGACTGCAAAGTTTGGCAAGGTACACTTGCCTGATGTCCGAATACCAATAGTCGTCCCGGTATCAGTGGATCCTGTGGGTACTACTCCAAAAGCTGTAATAAACATCACCAACAGTCTCAGAAGATGTCAAACTGCTAGAAACGTCTGTCCTTACCTCCAATTTGGACACAGGGGCAAAAAGGTCATTTTTGGGCCAAAGCGGGGTCCACATGTGGGCCACTTTGCACCGAAAAGCGGTTCAGGGTCAAAGGTCTCCAAATTCCTCAAACTCAGTGTCTACAAGTCAGGAACGATGATACGAACCCAACGGAACTTCCAGAATTGGATTTCGATGAGCCGATCACAAAATCGCCCGTCAAGTGGAGCCTGTGGGGCCCACGATATGCGATTTTGTCAATGTTCTCAGAATCGGACCAAACTTGGGTCACAGGACCAGCGTATTACTACGAGTCCGATGGCGCAAGTTTCGTCTCGATCCGACGTGTGTACACGAAGGTACAGCGTGTTCCAGAAAGGTCGGATACGGGGTGTCGTCGGCGGATACGCGTTGATTCCGGGGTGCACGCACCTCCGAATCGACTTCTGCGAAATCCCACACGACCGTATCAACGACGCGCACGTTTGGTAAAGACCACGTGCGACCAAGTCGTCCCGTTTGGCGGGGCGCACTCAATTCCGGGGTGAAACGGGGTATTGTTTTTTCTGTTTTTGGATCGCGGTGCACGATCACCACAGGACGCGATGCACCGAGCGAGTTGCACGGGCACCGAGAGGGTTATACAGTCTACGCATAACAACTGGCAGAAACTAAATCGGGATTACGAGTTGAGAGAAAATGATACCTGAACAGGGCTCCGTGAACGCTGAACTCCACGTGTCCGAGGTGCGGTCTCGAGTCCTGGTCACCATATCCGGATCGAGCTCCTGTCCGTGTCCGTTGCTCGCGTCCTGGTCGATCGACGGAGGGGAGATCTTGATGGCTACAGCGAGGTTGGCAGCGGCTTGGGGCTGTTGTCGAGTCGCACGGAGGTTCAGCGGGGTCTCGGGGCTGGATGGGTGGTCGAGCGGCGATGAATCAGACAGGTCAACGACGGCGTGTCGCTGGGGCGGTGGCGAAGTCGCTGTGAGGCGGAGGGCCTAGGGTCGGCGATGGGGCTGTGGGAGGAAGGCGTCGAGGGGTTCGACGATGGGCTGTGGGCAGAGGCTTGGTGGTGGAATCTGGGGGACACGGCAGCTCTAGGTCAGAGGGGCGGGTCGGAGTTAAGGGGAGGAATGTGGCGTCGACGGCGAGGTTCTCGGAAGTCTCGGCGGCGGGGTGGCTCACGAAAACCTAGGTGGAGGTTTAAATAGGCTACAGTAAATCCGGCAATTAGGGTTCAGCTTGGGCTTGGGTTTGGGTCCGGGTCGGGTTTGACTCAGATCCGACCCGACCCATTATGCATGGTTCGGTTCACCTCTCCAATAGCTTTAAAGCTTAAAAAACTCGTTTCCGGGGTCCAAATAATTCACCAAAAAATACTATAGGTCCGGTTTTCCATTGTGCATCCTAATATATTATTTTCAGAATGTTTTACCACCAATATGCCACACTTAAAATTCTTTAAATCACCATCCTCTTCGTTTTAAATTCCAGAAAATACCGAAAATTCCGGGAAAATTATATTAAAATTTATTCTGAAAATTAGGGTGTTTACACCATCTCTAGGTGACGTTACACAACCCCGCGTACGGTGTTGGCACCCGACTATAATCGGACGCTATGCACGTCACACGGCCCTAGGGTTGAGCAAGTACAACAGTTATAATGTATATATTCAAAGGAATAAATAGCAAAAACTACAAGTTTGGCAAGGTACACTTGCCTATGGTTCGGGCTCCAACTGTAGCTCTGACTTCAGCCGGATTTGCAGGCGGTACTCCGGCTGCTGAAATAAACATCACCATCAGATCCAGAAAATATCAATCAGCTAGAAACGCCTGTCCTTGAGTCCAATTTGGAGACAAGGACAAAAATGGCAATTTCGGGTCAAAACGGGGTCCACATATGGGCCCGCTTTGCACCGAAAAACGTGTCAGGGTCAAAGGTCTCCAAATTTGCCAAACTTAGTGTCAACAGGTCAGGAACGATGATACGAACCCAACGAAACTTCCAGAATTGGATTCCGATGAGCCGATCACAAAATCGCCCGTCGAGTGGGGCTTGTGGGGCCCACGACACGCGATTTCGTCAACGTTCTCAGAATCGAACCAAACTTGGGCCACAGGACCAGCGTATCACTACGAGTCCGATGGCACAAGTTTCGTTTCGATCCGACGTGTGTACACGAAGTTAGGGCGCGTCCCAGAAAGTACGGATACGGGACGGTGTCCGCGGATACGCGTTGATTTCGGTGTGCACGCACACCCGAATCGACTTCTGCAAAATCTCACACGTCCGTATCGACAATGCGCACGTATCTGTGAAGACCGTAAGCGACCAAGTCGTCCCGTTTGGCGGGACGTACCCAGTTCCGGGGTAAATCGGGGCATTATTTTTCCTGTTTTTGGATCGCGGTTCGCGATCGCCACAGGACGCGATGCCCCGAGCGGTTTGCACGGGCACCGAGAGGGTCACGCAAGGTTCGCGATGCAAAAGACGGAATCGAAAACGGGTAAACGAGCAGGGAGATACGTGCACCTGAACAGGGTTCGAAAAACCCGAAATCCTTCGTGTCCGACTCGTGTCCGACACGACGCAAGAACTAGGGTTAGGGTTTGGGCTTCGGTTTAAGGATTTATAAAAATAAATAAATAAGTAAATAAATAATTAAATAAATATTAGTTTTTAGGTTTTATAAGTTAGGTCCGGGGCCCAATAAATTTCCAGAAAATTATCCTAAGTCCAGTTTTTTATTTTACACCAAAAAATATTATTTTCATAATATTTTAATATAATTTATTATCATTTAAAAATAATTTAATAATTAGAACCCTGATTTTAATTACAGAAAATTCCCAGAAAATTTCAGAAAATTGTGAAAAATCCAAATTTAAAATTTTGAAAAATCAGGGGTTTACAATCTACCCCCCTTAAGAGGATTGTGTCCTCGCAATCAAGGAATAACCGGTCAGCAGAGATGACACGGTTGCAAGTATCGTTCGAAACACATCACAAGATACTTAGGGAAATACCGTTTCCCTAAGAATGAAAGTTATGCACTTTCCAGAGCTAAAGCAAAAGAACTACAATTTTTTTAGAAAACTAGGTTATTTATTAACAAGTGCAAATTACTAGGTTGGGACTGAGGTCACGAACCAGTAGGCACGAGCTACAACAAGACAAGAAACGGATAACTACGAATCACTTACGCGCATTAGCTACTCCAAGAGTCTGCGCGTCCTCCATGGTCATCGCGAAAGCTTGTCCGCGTCCTTGAGGTAGATTCCTCTGCTGCTGCTGGGCTGGCTGGTAGGGTGCTGCTTGAGGTGCTGGTGGAGCTTGCTGGTTCGCCCTTGGTGCTCTTTCTCTACGCTCAGGGCAGTCTCTTACTGCATGCTGTCTGGATCCGCAGCCTAAGCATAGTCCGAATTTACGTCTACACTCCTTCTCGACATGGCCTATCTTGCCGCAGTAGTAACAAGTAGGAAGGAATGAGGCGCTTGGTGCTGCTCTGGTTGGTGCGGATATGGAAGGCCGCTTTAGACGAGACTCTCTCCTGGTGACGCGTTCCATGCGTCGGGCTGCAGCAAGGACGTCTGAGTAAGAGGTAGGTGCGACGGATCCTATCAGTCTCTGTAGCTCGAAGTTCAGTCCGTCAAAGAATTTCTCGGCCTTCTCTTCCTCTGTCGGGATCAGGGTTGGGGCGAAGCGGCTCAGACGAATGAATTCCGCGTTGTAATCTTCCACCGTCATAGCATCCTGAGTGAGGCGATTGAACTTGTCCCGAAGTTCTGATCGTGCGATAGCCGGAATGTACATCTCCTGGAAGAGTCTGGAGAACTCCTCCCAAGTGACTCGGTCTGGTCCGAGTCGTCTCTCTTCGGATAGCCACCAATGATGAGTATTGCCCGTCAATTGCATTCTGACGGCAATCATCCAACGTTCCCGTGGTAGCTCTGCTGCTTCCAGTTGATGTTGTATGTTGGTGAGCCACTCATGAACTTCTGTGGGCTCCTCCTTGCCAGAAAAAGTGCGGGGCTTCAGTTGGCGGAAGTCAGTGATAGAGCTCGTCGAAGGCCGTCGAGCTGGTAGGTTGGCCTGCTCCAGTGCAGTTACGATGCTGCTCCTCAAGTAATCAGCCTCGCGACGCTGAGCCTCGTGTTGGATTTGTTGTTGGGCTTGCATCATCGCATAGATCATTTGGAATATCTGTTGCCCGTCAATCGGCTGTCCTTGTGGGAATACGGGCGCTGGTGGAACGAACTGCGGCGGAGGTGGGATGTCATCACGCCAAAATCTAGAGGTAGGTTGACCTGTCCCAAAATACCGAGGGACTAGACACGTGGCAATGGCCAGCAGCACACACCGATGGACAAACCCAATTTAATGGATCCATTGGGGCATACTTAAGCTGTAATACAACAATAAGGGTCTAGATATACTAATCTCATCCACAGAAATGAATACAACAATATCAGAATCATAAAGCAAGATCAATCTTAATGAACTATAAACTCGGGGAATAATCCGATAATGAGTCTGATATATCTGTCAAGATACAAGAATAAAGATAACCACAACAAATACTGAGTATGGGTAAAGCCAATACCCAGAAGATACCCTCGGTGATCACTCGTCTACTGGATCTGGTACTGCTCCAGTGCCTGCTCCTGCTTCCGCTCCTGCTAATGCTCCTGTCCCGGGTAACTCGGGGTCGATCTCGTCTGCTAGTCCTGGGGACAAAGTCCGGTATCCAGGTCCTCAGGGGACATAACAAGGTACAGAAATCAACATGCCAAAATGCAGTGTAATAGTAAATGAGATAAGTAGGGTAAACTATATAACCATCTATGTGAAAATACAATTTGAGAGCATCACTAAACTCAGGCTGAGACCACTACAAGCTCTGTATCTGGGAGCCGGTAGCAGTGTTTACTATGTGTTTACTATGGATTATATATATATATATATATATATATATATATATATATATATATATATATATATATATATATATAATCAGCCTGTAGCCTGTGTGACTCTCCCCACCCCATGTAATCACACGTCTCATGTCCACGATGCCTCTTGTCCATGTCACGCACGATCATATCTAATGCAGCAAGTCATATAATGTCTAGGAATATGATGTCTATGGCATAAAACCTGAATCCTATACAGAATCACCATGAATATCTCAGGAAGATTCCGTCTCATGAATAGTGTCAAGTGTCCTGGGTCTATGTACTTGATAAGACAAGTACGAGAATGTAAAGGGTCACGATATCCATCTCTAGGTGACATTACACAACTCCGCGTACGGTGTTGGCACCCGACTATTAATCGGACGCTAAGTAAAGTCACACGGTCCTAGGTCAAGCATGCACAAATATATATATATAGTCAAAGGAATAAATAACAAGAACTGCAAGTTTGGCAAGGTACACTTGCCTGGGGTTCTGGCTCCAACTGTAGCTCTGGTCTCAGTGTGATTTGCAGGTACTACTCCGGTTGCTGAAATAAACATCACCATTAGATTCAGAAAATATCAAATGGCTAGAAACGCCTGTCCTTACGTCCAATTTGGACACAGGGGCAAAAATGACATTTCCGGGTCAAAGCGGGGTCCACATGTGGGCCACTTTGCACCGAAAAGCGTGTCAGGGTCAAAGGTCTCCAAATTCGTCAAACTTAGTGTCAACAGGTCAGGAACGATGATACGAACTCAACGGAACTTCCAGAATTGGATTCCGATGAGCCGATCACAAAATCGCCCGTCAAGTGGAGCCTGTGGGGCCCACGATACGCGATTTTCTCAACTTTCTCAGAATCGAACCAAACTTGGGTCACATGACTAGCGTATTGCTACGAGTCTGATGGCATAAGTTTCGTCTCGATCCGACGTGTGTACACAAAGTTACAGCGTGTTCCAGAATGGACGAATACGGGGAGTTGTCGGCGGATACGCGTTGATTCCGGTGTGCACGCACATCCAAATCAACTTCTGCGAAATCCCGCACGTCCGTATCAACGTCGCGCACGTTTCGGTAAAGACCGCGTGCGACCAAGTCGTCCCGTTTGGCGGGGCGCACTCAGTTCCGGGGTGAAACAGGGTGTTGGTTTTTCTGTTTTTGGATCGCGGTTCGCGATCACCACAGGACGCGATGCACCGAGCGGGTTGCACGGGCACCGAGAGGGTCACACAGTCTACGCGTCACAACTGACGGAATCGAAAACGGGTCAACGAGCTGAGAGAACGGGTTACCTGAACATGGCTCCCTGAAGACCGATTTCTCGTGTCGGGTGCTGTGTCTAGGTGCTGTGTCCAGTACTGCACCGTGTCCGGGTGGCCGTGTCCTTGCTGTTATAGGGTTAGGGCTGATGTGGGAGATGGCCGGAGCTAGGGCGGAGACGGCCGGGGAGAGGGGTGCTCGGCACGGCGGGTCGAGTGGCTTAGGGTTCCGTTCAAGTGGCTGCGGGTCGAGGCTAGGTGAAGGACGGCGAGGGTGAGGCGACTCGGGTTAGTGGCGGAGCGGGGAGGGAAAGGTCGTCGAGTTGGGGCAGCGGCCGGTGGGCTGCTGACTCGCCGGAGGGGACGAAGCCGAGGGGCTAGGGCACGGGGGTTCTGCCGTGGCGGAGCAGCGAGGTGTTCGAGGGCTGGGGGAGGAGGACTGGGGGACTGCGGAGAGGAGAGTGGCGGAGAGGGAAGGTTCAGGGCGGAGGACGGGAGAGAGTCGTCGGGCTGGGCGGCTGGAGCGGGGAGTTAGATCGGGGAAGAAGGAAGAGGAGGGAAGGTGGTGGAGATGGAGACTCGGGCACGGCGGGGAGAGGGAGTTCTGGTGGAGGGGCGGTGGCTAGGTCGGCTAGGGAGTCGGTGGCTGCGGGCTGAGGAGGAAGGAGGGTTTTAGGGTTCCGGCCGGCGGCGAGGGGAGTTAAATAGGGCAGCCGCCGGTCGGAATCGGGCTAAATTAGGATTAGGGTTTAGTTTAGGATTTCGGGTTTGGGTCCGGGTCCGCGGGTTAACGGGTCGGGTTTAGACCCGGATTCGTTAAGGTTTAAGTGCGGGTCGGGTAGTCGGGTTTCGGGTCGGGTTTAGATCCGACCCGACCCATTAAGGCTGGGTTCGGTTCAACTGAACCGGGTCTGGGTTGGTTTGGTTTATTTCAAATAAACCCGGTTTATTTCAGGGTTTAATTCGGTTTATTTTAAAATAGTTTTTAGGGCTTTAAAAATGCTTCGGGGTTCCAATAAATTCACAGAAAATTATCCTATGTCCGGTTTTTCATTTTACACCATAAAATATTATTTTCATAATATTTTAATATTAATTAACATCATTTAAAAATCTTTTGATCACAAAATACCTTAGTTTTAATTTCAGAAAAACCCAAAAAATTATAGATAATTGGGAAAAATCCAATTTAAAATTCTTGAAAAATCAGGGGGCTTACAGGATGCGCGGCAATGGCCAGCAGCACGCACCGATGGACAACCCAATTTAATGGATCCATCAGGGCATGCTTAAGCTGTACTCTAACAGTAAATAGAACAATGATACAGGTCACAGACTATTCTAATCTCATCCACAACAGATAATCACAGATTAAATGCCAGAATAAATGTAATAGAATAAATAAGCAATCTCAAATAAGTGTCTCAGGAACAATCCGAGAATATGTCTGGTACATCGAATGCAAATAGACAGGAAATAAATCAACTGGAAATAGAAATACTGAGTATATGGAGCCGGTACTCAGGAGAAGTCTTCTACCACGATCTCGTCCTCAGGTTCCTGTTCTGTTCCGAGTAGTGCTCCTGTTCCGTACACCTCGGGGTAGATCTCTTCGGCTATACCTGGGGACATAGTCCATTCCAGGTCCTCAGGGGACATAACAAGGTACAGAAAATACAAGCCAAAATAAATGCAGTGCAGCAATAAATGAAACCATAGGGTAAACTATATAACCAGCTAAGTGATATGCAAGTGAGAGTTTTAGTCATACTCAGGCTGAGACTACTACAGGATCAGTGTCGAAGAAACCATAGCAGTATTTTCTCGAAGGGCCAGTAAGGTACCAAAGCTCTGTATCAGAGACTAAGACACCGCCAGATAACATTATTTATATTATAATCAGCCTTGATATGGTAATACTCTTCCCACCCCATGTAATCTCACGTCACAGTTCCATAATGTCTCAGGTCCAGTCACGCAAGATCAACTAATGCAGTAAGTCAGAATAGTTTCTAAGCAAGTAAACTGTAATGTCATGAATATGTATCCTACACAGAATCACCATGAATATCTCAGGAAGATTCTGTCTCATGAATAGTGTCAAGTGTCCTGAGTATAATGTACTTGATAATGCAAGTACGAGAATATAAATGTCACGATACCCATCTCTAGGTGACGTTACACAACCCCGCGTACGGTGTTGGCACCCGACTATAATCGGACGCTAAGCACGTCACACGGACCTAGGGTTGAGCAAGTACAACAGTTATAATGTATATATTCAAAGGAATAAATAGCAAAAACTGCAAGTTTGGCAAGGTACACTTGCCTATGGTTCGGGCTCCAACTGTAGCTCTGACTTCAGTCGGATTTGTAGGCGGTACTCCGGTTGCTGAAATAAACATCCCCATCAGATCCAGAAAATATTAATCAGCTAGAAACGCCTGTCCTAGAGTCCAATTTGAAGACAAGGGCAAAAATGGGAATTTTGGGTCAAAACGGGGTCCACATGTGGGCCCGCTTTGCACCGAAAAATGTGTCAGGGTCAAAGGTCTCCAAATTCGCCAAACTTAGTGTCAACAGGTCAGGAACGATGATACGAACCCAAAAGAACTTCCAAAATTAGATTCCGATGAGCCGATCACAAAATCGCCCGTCGAGTGGGGCCTGTGGGGACCACGACACGCGATTTCGTCAACGTTCTCAGAATCGAACCAAACTTGGGTCACAGGACCAGCGTATCGCTACGAGTCCGATGGCGCAAGTTTCGTTTCGATCCGACGTGTGTACACGAAGTTAGGGCGCGTCTCAGAAAGTACGGATATGGGACGGTGTCCGCGGATACGCGTTGATTCCGGTGTGCACGCACACCCGAATCGACTTCTGCGAAATCCCACACGTCCGTATCGACGATGCGCACGTATCTGTGAAGACCGTACGCGACCAAGTTGTCCCGTTTGGCGGGGCGTACCCAGTTCCGGGGTGAATCGGGGCGTTGTTTTTCCTGTTTTTGGATCGCGGTTCGCGATCGCCACAGGACGAGATGCCCCGAGCGGTTTGCACGGGCACCGAGAGGGTCACGCAGGGTTCACGATGCAAAAGACGGAATCGAAAATGGGCAAACGAGCAGGAAGATACGCGCACCTGAACAGGGTTCGAAAAACCCGAAATCCTTCGTGTCCGATTCGTGTCCGACACGACGCAAGAACTAGGGTTAGGGTTTGGGCTTCGGTTTAAGGATTTATAAAAATAAATAAATAAGTAAATAAATAAATAATTAAATAAATATTAGTTTTTGGGTTTTATAAGTTAGGTCCGGGGCCCAATAAATTTCCAGAAAATTACCCTAAGTCCAGTTTTTCATTTTACACCCAAAAATATTATTTTCATAATATTTTAATATAATTTATTATCATTTAAAAATCATTTAATAATTAGAACCTTGATTTTAATTACAGAAAAATCCCAGAAAATTCCAGAAAATTGTGAAAAATCCAAATTTAAAATTTTGAAAAATCAGGGGTTTACAAATAGCAACGATTATATCAATTTTGTTGCTATTTTGTGTAATTTAGCAATGAAATAATATATCATCATTATTTTTTCTTAACAAATAGTGAGTTTTCTGGTAGTAAAAAAGAGAGAGAGAGAGAGACTATGAATTGAATGTGTACATTAATCGATACAAGAGGACTCTATTTATAGGCAGGGGCGGAGGGACATTCAGACTGCACTGGGCTATAGCCTAGTGCAAACTAAAAATAAAGAGTATTTTTTTTCCAATATTTTGTAGGCTTGTGGGCTTGTAGCCCAGCCCAGTCCACTGGCTTGTCACCTGTGAATTGTGAAATTGGAATGGAAATGAGACTCGGGAAAGAAAAGGAAAGGAAAGGAAAGAAAGAGCAGCAGTCGCACCAGCCTGCTCTGCTCGCAAGTCACATCGGTCGGACTCGGACCGTCGGAGGAGAGATCCGAATTCCGCCCCTCGGGCCTCGGCTGCTCACTGGCGTTTGCTCGGCCCCCCTCTCGCCACTCGCCAGGGGCGGAGGAGGAGCCTCCACTCTGCGGGCCTGCCGCGGCACCGCCTACGACTCTCCGCTCTCGGCACTCGGCAGCTCGGCTCGGCTCGGCTTTGCCGCTTTGGTAAGGCCATCAATCACCATCCTCCTTGCCTCCTTGGACCTTCAAATTAAAATTTTGTAAAACCCTAACACCAAATTTTTGGTGTTTGGTTTCATCTTAATTCACTATAGCTTTTTGGAAATTGGAATATAATGGAAAATCAAGGAAACAAGAGAAAGAAAACCCTTTTTGCATTCTTTAAACCAAGGGATGAAACATCAGGAAGTGAGAGTCTTCTCCTGGCTTCAAATGTTAATGTTTCAACCCCAAGTGTTGATCACAGGGATGAGGTTATAGTTGATTTAAATTTTCTTGAACGAGATCCAGGTTTACGAATTTCGATATGCGGGCATCCTGTTAATCATAGGGATGAGATCAGACGGGCGTATATCAAAATGGGTCCATATCAGCCAAAATTGGCAGTATTTCTACCGTCTGAGTTCGAAAAACAGTCTCGTCGATTTCAATACTCTTGGTTCCAACAATTTCCTTGGTTGGAGTACTCTTCTACAAAGGATTCAACATTTTGTTTTCCATGTTATCTTTTCGAAAGTGATAATGCTCCCCATTGCACATTGACTATCGATGGATTTAAAAATTGGAAGAGAGTTAATGATGGGACTCGATGTGCATTTTTGACACATATGGGAGGTCCTACATCTACCCATAGATATTCTGTGAAAGCTATGGAAGGTTTATCAAATGTTACTCAACATATTAATAAAGTGATTAATGCACAGTCTTCTGAAGAAGTTTTGAAGAATCGATTACGGCTTAAGACGACAATTGAGAGTATTCGGTGGCTCAGTTTGCAAGCATGTGCATTCAGAGGCCATGATGAGTCACTGACTTCTAATAATCGTGGGAACTTCATAGAGATGATAAAATTAATGGGGAGTTTGAATGTCAACATTGATGATGTTGTATTGGAGAAAGCTCCGAAGAATGCACAGTATACTTCATCGACAATTCAAAAAGAGATTTTGCATATCATGGCCAACCGGGTGAGAAGTAAAATTTGTGGAGAAGTTGGGGATGCAAAGTTTTGTATTTTGGTTGATGAAGCCAGAGATGCGTCTAACAGAGAGCAGATGGCTATTATTCTACTGATTCTTCTACTGATGCAGGCATTAGAGAAGATATTTGGCTCTTTGATATCTCAGATACTGGCATACTGCTATTCTGATACTATATTTGAGCATATACATTGGCATTCAAATGAATTGAGCTCTAAGATTCTGAAAATACTCTTAATGTTAAGCATCTGATACTGAGCTATGTAACTTCAATGTAGTCTCTTCTACTGAGCTGCCGCCAAGTTAGTGATAAATTAATCTGATACTGAGCTATGTAGTCTCTTCTACTGAGCCAATGTCTCTGATACTGAGCCATACTTGCTAAAATGTCCACTTAATGTTAAGCATCTGACTTGCTTTTTGTAGCGTGGGCAAAAACTGTTACTCTTTTCTATTTGGAAGGTGAATGGAGATACTCTTGACATAGAGTTGAGTAACATTCGAGGAAATGCTTATTATTCTGTTCCTCCTCTATGCATCTTGGTGTTCAGTATGCTATCAAGCTGATGCTGTCAAGCTGATGCTTCCTCTACCCGTCACATTTAAAGTTAATAAGGGTTGTTCTGTGCTTGTTATCAGTATAACATATCACACATCTATTTTTTCTTTTGAATATAAAAGTCTTACTACTGATGAGTTTAGCTTTCCTACTGGAACTTGTAGGGTTGTTCTGTGCTTGTTAATAAGGGTTGTTCTATTTAGAATTTGTGCCAATTGAACTCCTTTTGCTGATGCATTACTTTTTTGGACATGCTTGTAGCAAAAAGGTACATTTACAACAGGCCAAGAAGGTAAATGAAATACTTGAACTGTTTTCTCCCTACTGCTAGTTGTTCAGATTATTTCTTGCTTTTGGAGCTCTTTTCTGATCATGCCTGGGTGTATATATTTGGTTTGCAGACTAACATTCAGACTATTAGTAGTAAGCCACAAATGCGTAATGCTGAAGCTTCAGGAAAAGCCTTTTCAAGGAAGAGTGATTATGTGAACTCTATTATTCGAGCATGTGCACGTAAGTATAAATTCTTCCCTGTAAACTTCTTCTTCTTCTTCTTCTTCTTCTTCTTCTTTTCATATGGAACCAGTTTGTTTGAATAATACTTCTCTTTAATGCTATATCTATTAACTGCTTGTTCCCTCGTTCATGCAACTGACAACCCATTTGCTTCACACATTTGTTCATCCAAGTGGAACAGTTACTTATGATGCATTCATATTTCTCATAAATGTTTCCTTGTTCATTTTTTTGGTTATGGTATTAGATACACTTCTTGGGTTTCCTGATTGCTTTATATAACAGCAAGAGTGATTGAGGAGGAGATGTTTGGGGTTGACAATTTGTGTTGGATATCTGCGAAGGCCACATCAGAAGCATCAAAACGTGCAGAATTTTTGATTCTACAAACAGGGATGACAGCATTTGGGAAGGCATACTATAGAACTTTGAGTGATCTTGTGCTTGAAAGGATTGGTGACATAAATATCATACATATCTGACAGGAATTTTGTTTTTGTAGTTATGCTGGCAAGTGACCCTGTGGACATCTTCCTTCTACCTGGTAAAGTTTTCTTTCTTTTTGATGTCTATACACTGACTTGCTTGATTTCTTCGCATATTCATCTTTTGCTGTGCAGGAGTTGCTTTTGACAGACATGGACGACGGCTGGGCCGTGGTGGAGGGTAGGTTCATAAATTTAATGCCTCCACACTACCAGAATAAGTCAAAATAGCGACGCCCAAAAACGTCGCTAAATAACAAAAAAAGTCGCTAAAAAATTTTAGCGACGTATTTAGCGACGTTTTCACGCAGTCGGGAAAAACCAAGTCGCCGAAAGGAAAAACGTCGCTAAACGTCGCTATGCCGACGTATTTTAGCGACTTTTTTGTGTCGCTAAATTTAGCGACGTTTAGCGACTCCGAGTCACTAAATAGCGACGTTTATTAAAGTCGCTAAACGTCGCTAATTAGCGACGTAACAGCGACGTATTTAATGACCTGGCAGTACTGCCATGTCAGCAATTTGCGACGTACAGCGACATATTTAGCGACGTTTAGCGACGTCTTTAGCGACGGCTAATTAGACGTCGCTAATTAGCGACTTTTTTAGCGACTTATAGTAACGTCGCTAGACGTCGCTAAACGTCGCTAAATACGTCGCTAAAGTTACAAAAAAATTAAAAAAAAAACCTGAATTTTTCCAAACTATTATTCCTGCAATTTATAAATTTCTAATTTAAAATATACCCGGAGCAACCCTCCGTTGAATTCTATGGGTTCGTCGACCCCTTCGGTGGAACACTCAACACCGGATTAACAATATTGAATATGAATAAAAGTATCACAGTCATACAATTAATACACACAAATATTATAGACAGACAATAAAAGTTTTACAGTCACACAAAATGGGCATAAACAGCATCACAGTAACACAAAAAGGGCATAAACAGCATCACACTCACACAAAATGGACATAAACAGCATCACATAATATATAAGTATCAGAGTATCACAGTAACAAAAAATGCATAATATATAAGTATATGAAACATTATAGTATCAATCTCGAGAATTTCCAAAATGGGGCAGATACCAGTCCCTCAAATACTGCGCATAAGCAGCGTTAATGTTATCAAGCTCCGCTATGGGTGCTGGGTGACTGGAACTCCCCGTCTGAGATACCGCCGCGATAGGTGCTGGGTGGCTGGAACTCCCCGTCTGAGATACCGCCGCGATAGGTGCTGGGTGACTGGAACTCCCCGCAGGTGGTATCTCTTCCTCCTTAACAGTAGTCGGCATCACTTCCTCCTTAACAGTAGGAGGCATAACTTCCTCCTTAACAGTAGGAGGTGTCGCTCTCTTGGGTGCCATCTGGTAAGATAGATGAAAACAAAGAATTAGCAAATTGACTATGTAGCAGTATAGATCATTCTAAAGTAGATTATAAAGCTTTATGTATCATTCTAAAGTAAGATAGATGAAAACAAAGAATTAGCTATTGGAACGGAAGCATAATTTAATTAAATAGCACACCAATTAATATTAAATCACTAAAAATAAAATAACTATACAAAATGACAAAATTATCCTCATCTAAAAATGTGGGGGTGACACTAACCAATACACCCACTGACACTGCATTACCCAACTTACACTAATTACTTAACTTTCAACTGAACATCGCATCATCCAGGCCCCCCCCCCTTTAGTCACTTCATAGTTCAATATTACCACCACATACATGCTATCAAGATACACACCCTCAAACTTTCTCACTTGTCATTTACTACTGCCACTGCTAACATTTTTGTTAAAATTTCATCACTGAACTTCTGCTCTTCTAATTATCAGATTGCTATCAAGATACACACCCTCATACACTCACACACCCACAGGCACAAGTATCTCATCATCCTTACAACACTTAAGTCACTGCTATTGAGCAGTGACTCTCCTCCCCTTAGTACAACTCGAGCACCAATTGGCTCCCTCACACAGATACAACAGCAGTACCAACTACCAATACTTCCCCTATCTCTTGCGGTGTTGCTCTCTCTCTAGCAGTGCAACATAAGTTGCAGCTGTTACTGATACTTCATAGCCCGACCACAGCACAGTGCTGCCCAACCCTGTTGTGTAAGCACCAAATGATGTGTACTGATATGTGCATATCACTCTACACTGCTATCACAGCTTCTATAAGCTAACCAACACACCACTTATTCCCCCACTGCCACATACACACCATTAGTCACACAGGCACCTCATTAGTTAAGGGACACACACACACAACCACGAAAATACACACACACACACACTCACACACACACACACACATATATATATATATATATATATATATATATATGACATCTACACAAATACATATATCATAGCCTCCAATATAACACACACACTAGCATTTAAACAAACACTTAAAGTGTATAACTAGAAAATTATGATACACATCCATTGAGAAGCCCAAAATCCTAAAGCCCCTTAAAAATCAACAACAAAAAGTAACCTAAAAAAACACTTACAAGCAAAGCAAACCCTAACCCTAATCCTAACCCCAGGTCAAAAAACCTAACCCTATCCCTAACCCTAACCCTAACCCCAACCCTAAACCTAACCCCTGCGTCTGTGTCTGTGTGTCGTGTGTGTGTCGTGTTTGTGTGTGTGTCGTCTATGTGTGTCGTGTGTGTGTGTCTGCGTCTGTGTGTGTGTGTGTCGTGTGTGTCTGTGTGCGTGTGTCGTGTCTGTGTGCGTGTGTCGTGTCTGTCAAGTGTCTTGTGTCAGTGTCACATGAGAGAGAGAGAGAGAGAGAGAGAGAGAGATAACCTAGAGCTCGAGGAGGAGGAGGAGGGGGAAGCCGGAGTAGACGCAGCCGTGGAAATCCGGTCGCCGGAGAGGGGGGGGGGGGGGCGGGGGAATTCGAAAGGTTTCGAAATTTTCGACGAAATTTTCGACAGACGGAGAAAAGAAAACCGAGCCCTAATTAAACAAAAATTAGCGACGTTTAGCGACGTCACATAATTACGTCGCTAAAATTAAAATTAGCGACGCAAATGAAGTCGCTAAATACGTTGCTAAATTTTTTTGATATATACGTCGCTAATTACGACGCTAAACGTCGCTAAATCAGATATATTAGCGACGTTTAGCGACCTTAATTGAACTTATAGCGACTATCCTTTTAAAATCTTAATAAAAGTCGCTAAACGTCGCTAAATGTCGCCATTTAGCGACGTCTAGCGACGCGTTTTAAAGAGTCGCTGATTTAGCGACGTTTTAACTGGACGTCGCTAAAATACGTCGCTAATACCGCTTATTCTGGTAGTGCCAGTACTAGTCCTCTACTTGATCACTGTGTTCTATAATATGGTTTTTATTGAATTTAGTTCATTCTTTCCCTTATCTACGGCATATTAATTCTCACGCTTGGTGAATTAAAAGTTGAAAATGTTGAAAGGCTCTTGCTGGAGTCAAAATTTATAACAAGCTTCATTTGAAATAAAAGATCTGGTTTTGGTACTGAAAAGTAGTGTTAGTTTTAGAGCTTTATGTCATCTCTGTTAAGAAATAATTGTTTGCAGGCAACACTATCCATACTAAAAGATAGTTTGTTACTAGATGTATCTACTGGTCATAAATCTGTCCTATTTAGCTAACAAATTGGCATAATACTTTTGCATCATTATCAATTTGAGAAATTAAACTACATGTAAGTGAATAGTTCTAATTTTCTTCTGCATATTATAACTTGTTATTGCCCATCACAATCTATATGATTTAGTTCATAATACTGATATTCTTCTTGAATCATTTTTTTTTCATTGAGAACCTATTTGGTTGCAAGGAATTAAAATACTATGAAAGCTTGGAAATTCTTGAAATTGCATTTCCAATTTCTATTTTTAAATTTCTATTCTAAAATTCTTAGAATTAAAGTTCTGGCTTTTGGTTGGAAGAATCACAGAAGGAATTATACTTTCAACCTTTTTCTGGATTAAACCGTTAATATAATAACCTGCTTATGGTTAAGGTGAACAAGTGATTTCTACAGTGGCAAATAGATTCAAGGAATTAATTTTCACATGTTCTGTAGAGATTCTAGAGACTTCCTATTCCAAAAATGTTCAATTATAATTTACATTGGAATCAGTGAATTCTCCATTTCCGTACAATCAAAAGACTGAATTTAGACAAATTTCGGGAATTGAAATCCCTATATTTCCAACTCTTTGCAACCAAACAGGCCCTTAGAAGAAATCTTTGATTTATTATGGATCATATGCTATTATATAGCTAAATGTTTCAGGCTGCCCAATTATGTTATCGTATACAACATAGTGATTCCCAACCTGAATACACTGAATCATTGACAATGAAGGTTTCTGTAATGCTTTATATAACTCTATGAGGTTGAAATTGAATTTTAATCATTCGGCTGTTGAGACAATTACAGGTTATATTGATATATTATTAACGGGCTTGGTCTTTTAATCATTATGATTTGTTAATTATAGTTGCCTAATCAAAGGCCAAATGATAGCATAGAAATATTATAGACCACTTGAAGTCGAAACAGTTTTGTAGTATCATTTGATGGTTTATTTCTTAACACAATAATTGCTAGTGTAGATGTTCTGCTTGAGAAAGGACAGATCAAGTCAGCGGAAATCTGGGATATATATAACAAAGCTCCGCACATCCCACAGGTATGTATTTCTTTTGTAAAAAGTTCTTGTGTGTGGCAAAATAATTTATCTATGTAAAGTAGACGTCCTTTTCAGATAGCCTTTAGTGATTTTAATTTCCTCATTTTTCAGGTAGTTGTGGTTTGTTCTTTGTCTACTACGATTGGAAATATTGTTTGATTTATCTATTATTTAATCCAGATGGAATGAGTTGACTGCAAGACCGGCTGTTTGTGAGCATGCTAAAACGTATCTACGTGAACTGCCAAAGGTACTAAATAATTCTCAATTCTTAGTTTTTATGGTTATTGGCGAATATTTATTCACCTCTAATATAATCCGTATGTAGGTACCACATTAGTATTTAGGCAATCTTTGAATTAGAAGAATCATTATGCAATTGAACCTAAATTATAAGAAAGTCTTTAGTACCTTATATGTTTTGCAGTTACAATTTTAGCATCATTCTGTATGTAGTAAAAACATAAAAGAGAATCAAGTTTCGTTACTTTCGTATATTTTCAAAAATGTTGAATAAGAGAGCTGGTTAATATTTTTAAGTGAGGTAAATTATATGATTTTTTCTATGGCAAAGGAAACTTTGTCGAATCATCGAATTTACGAAGGAAACTCTGCCAATTTTTTGGCATAAATTTTTAGAATCTTGTAGTACCTATTAGCTAGCCCACCCTATTCCAAAATCCTTGCTCCGCCCCTGTTTATAGGCTTTGAAGAGAACTAACGTTTTCTACCCTAACCGATGTGGGATAAGTTACTATGACAATATAAAAATATACATTATATTAACACTCTAATTACCCTAATTACCATTATCACAATCTTATATGGAGATACCAATTATGAACCTCATGTTCAGCCCAATAAACTAATTGGAAATTAACACTTTTGTAATTTTTATTAAGAATTTTGATAAACAATGGTGATTTGAGTTTGTGATTTACGTTTAGTGTCTTACACCTTATTAATTTATCGACAAGAGAAATAAAATAAACGGTCATACGAATGAATACACAAAATGAATAAGAGGGAAGAGAAGGGGGAAAAAAAAAATCTTGTCATATTATAACTTTAATGAGTTAAATTGTAATTACTATCGGACTGATCAATTGTAATTAATTAGTGAATTTAATGTAATATCAAAAAGTTCAATATAAAAAAGAAAAAGAAAAAAAAAGACAAGGTGCACAAAAGTATAACAAGACACCCATATTATTATACTGATAATTAAAACATACGGTGGCCAAGATTACAATTGAGACCATGACAAGTCGATCATTATAAGACAAATTACGTACAGATAGTGAAAGCACAATTAACACACTCGGCACTAATGATAAGGCAGACGAGCCACCATCATACAGTAAGGTAAGAAAAATAGTGACAGCACAATTAACACTTAACCGCTCGCTAATGATATTGATTTATTGAAGGCAAGAAGGAAGGCATGCAGTCTATATGCCATAAGTGTTGTTTTCAGTTTAGCAACCACAAGGATACCTTGGTATGATGCCTTTCAAGGAGTGGAAACCATCAGTAATCGGAGTGACTCGATTAATTATATAATCACCTGTGGTGCCGGGGGCATAATTGATTAGAGCATAAGTGTTTCCTTTAAATAGGTATGCTTCATTTTTCGCTTTGGCCGAAAATGCTGCATCTAAGCCATCCTGGAAAACTGTATCTTTCAAAGAAGGGAAACTGAGGGTAATTCTTTTGGGACCCTGAATTATGTAATCATTGGTTGTACCCGGTGCAAAACTAATAAGCGCATATTGATCTCCTTTAAATATATAGGCTTCGTTCCAACGGGAGGAAGCAAAGGCTGCATCGATACCATTTTCGAAAATTGTATTTTTCAAAGAGTGAAAGCTATCTGTGATCTTCTTGGGTCCTTGAATAATGTTGCCACTCTCAAAGTTGATGAGTGCATATATGTTACTTCTGAATATATACGCCTCGTTGTTTCTAGAGGAGGTAAATGCAGCATCGATTCCGCTAGCAAAAATAGTATTGGTCAGAGAGGGAAAGAAACTACCGATGGTCGCGGGTCCTTTGATAATGTAGTCCTCAGTTGTGCCGGGAGCATAGTTGACTAGCAAGCATTGATCGGTAGTGAAAAGAAACGCCTCTTCCTGCTGGTTATTCACGTTGAATGCACACTCGATGTAATGCCCCACGCTACAACCTCGGTCAACATAAGGCTCCTCTGTAGTAGTAGTAGTAAGTGATGTGCTCGTGGTGTCTCTCTTCATTCTAACTTGTGCAGCAGCGAACACAACGTTGATCATAAATTCTCCATCTGTGGGGCACCTAACATTTCTTAGGCGATTCATAAATTCTTGAGTGGTTTGCCCGCTCAAAGTTGGATTGGGATTAAAATGACCATTACGGTAGATTCGATTTCCATATGGCCTATAAGTTGGGAATTGTGTGTCAGATCCTAGAACTACATATGCACGTGCTGTTCGAATATATTGACGATTAATGCCACCTGCAAAAGCGATTTCCTGCTGATTAGGATAATCATTATGCTCACGCAAGGTCAGCACTGCATCAATTCCCCCCGGCGCAAATATCTCATACCGATAAAGAATGAGATCGGTTGTCACCCTGGGTCGCCAACCAGTTAACCTTGTCGTGCTAACAAACACCGACCCATCAGCAGGCGAGGTATCTGACGGGGCTCCTCCACTATTTACATGGCGCTCCAAGTTGTAGTAATCTTCCAGACTAGTCGAACCTTGTTCTCGCGGAAGAAATCCTGTTCGAAAAATCTCATTATAGGGACGATCATCCCATCGATACACAGCCTCCACAATATCTTGGTTGTCATTAGGGTCCCGATATAGAATATTTGGCCCTTGTCTATTGGATAGTGTTAAAGCTGCTATATGGTCCTGGAGTACACGAATATCCTCTCCAGAAGCCGGTTGAGCAATCGCAGCTGCAACTCCACGATATTCTGATGTAGGTGGAAGTGCCATATCTACAAGTCGTCAAGTTAAGATCGATCAAAAGAACAAAATATATCAGACATAATAATAATGACAATCGAAAGAACATCTCTAACACAACTTAATTGAGTTCGGATTTGGTTGGTCGGGTCGGGACCCGACGTACGGTTTAGGTTGCCCCAACTTGCACCTCTAGTTACATGCCATGCACTATAATACTATATGCTTAGAAGCACCTTTTTTTACGGTAAAGCTAGCCACACAGAAAATGAGATGACAGCTTGTGATTGGATAGAGTGGTGATAGAACCCATGAATGACACACAGAATTCTGTGTTGAATTTTTCGGTGTCGGTAGTGGGACTCCTTTTTCTCACTACTTTTATGTGGTATTAATTAATGGGAAGTCCTCTTTGAATATTTAAACAACAAAAATATAAATACCTTGCTTGTGTAAAAATTTATTCTTGATGCATGCAAAGCTATGATTTTGAATATGATTGGAAATAATACCTTGCTTGTGTCAGAGATCGGTCGAAGACAAACTGATACTATAACAGATGAGAAATATAAGTGAGACTAGACAGCTTAGTGGGTGAATTGATTTTATAGAGGGGTTTGGAAGTATTGGACGGATGAGATGAATTGTCCAGAGAGAGGAGATCTCCACGGCTCTGAAACAGAAATTGCCAACACATACGAAAACGACATAGCAATAATAATATATTTCAATTACATTTAGGACATCGTTCACATGGAAGAATTTCTCCGAAAGAGTGGTCGAATTGGTTCGTTACAATTGAGGTCGGCAAAATATTACTCGCCAAACGACCCTAATAAACAAGTCAGCAGCAGGCAATAGCTGAAAAGTGTGATTTTTTTAAGTAATATTTGTATTTTACATAGTAATTAACAAAAAATAAATATGACTAAGAGCCCCTCCTCCTTATTAAATTTTGTTAGTTGAACATTAATGAGGACAGAGAAACTCGAGAGACCACCATCCAGCCAAAGTCTATGTGCACATACCTGCCTTACGAACGCACAACAACATTTCGAGAGTTCGTGTTTCCAATCCGTTTCGAATGTGACTCAGAGCGTTCCAGTAGTTTATTCTTGAACTTGCTGGATCATGGAAGAAGATTGCAGTAAAAGACAAATTTTGCTTTGAGCATAGGTGGTTTTGACCACCCCAGCAAGGAGGGTCTTTGTATTTGTTTTTTCGTTCTATCTCATTTTAGCGTCTGTGAACGCAAAAAGAAGAACCCTTTACTTTTGTATTATATTTTTAGTAATTTAAGTCCTAAAAAAGGAAATAAGTTTGTAAGTTAGACCATAAAAATGGACGTAATATATTTATATAATTTTTTAATATATACCATCGTTTGTACGTCCTATTTTAGTAGGACGATCGTATACTGTAAACGCAAATATCCTAAACTTTATACCTTTTAAGAAATAAACTTGAACTCAATACCTTTTATGCAATTATCTGAAATGGAAAACTCCAAGGGAGGACCCACGATTCTTCAATTGGGAATGCCACATACTACAAAAAGATAAGAGCAGCCACCATCAATCCTACATTCATGGACAAAGTTTTTTTGTTTTTATTTTCTAGGAAAATGAAATAACTTTAATGTTTTCCAAATATAATGACAACACTAAAATAATGTTTGTCACGTTTTTATTAATCAGTGAAGTAGAAAAACGTCACACTAGTAATAACTAATAAATAGAAAGATGTTGGAAGCATGGATGTAACCAAGATTTGTATCCAGTTGGGACAGGTTTTTCTTGGTCATATTTATTTTTTGTTAATTACTTTATAAAATACAAATATTCAAAGAGGACTTCATGAATTTTTCGGTGTCGGTAGAGAACAATATCCTTAGAAAGTTAAGGAACAAATTTGATACAATATTTGTTGTATAAGCATGACAATTTATCTATATAAACATTTTACATACTAAATCTTAATAATATCTTTTTTTTATGTATGTCCATGATAGTAGCTAGTTTCCAAGTTCTAAAAATTTAGGGTATACCGGTATGATACATGTTCATATTTTTATAAATTTTACATACTTCCATATTATAAAACGGCTTTTAGCCATCGTATGTATCTGTTTGGATCCTAAACATAATAGAGCCATATCTAAAATGAGAGTCAAGAAAAGTGTCTTGTCGAATATGTCACGTACGAATTGTCACACCCCGCTACCGAATAATCGGGTAGGAGTCGGACATGTACAACCTAAGATGTCGTTGACAGCTGTAGTCAGCTGTCTAGATCTCAATAATTTTTAATGTACAAGTATTTGATCACTTCATCACAGCTATCTATACGCGTTTTTCATCATGAGCAATCACCATAATTACTATTGCTTTTATTACATGTCTTTTACAAAGAATGTACGGAAACAAATCCGGTGAATGTAAAGACGACAACTATCACAACACGATACAACCACAATACAAAGCAATCACAGAAATGAAACTAAACAAAAGTCTAAGTCTCCAAATGAGTGTCCTCCATGTCCAGGATAGTTTCCATACTAGCATCACCTAGGGGCTACTCCTGGGGATCATAGAAAGTATGATACTCTATTTCATCGTCACATGCCACGGTTATCCAGTCAGGAAGGAGCAAAGCAACATACATATCTCATAGTGCTATATAATATGATGCAAAAAAAAAATATAGTACATAATAGATAAAATGACAAGTTACCATGAAAAGCAAGGATAACTGTCAACATGCTCTAGCTACGCGTGGAACGTATACATGGAACACTATCAAGCATGTAGTGGCTAGATCGGAAATCAGGTATATCATGAATGATATACTATCAGTCACGCACGCATGTAAATGGACATCAGGCACGTCTCACGATGGTACTAGCAGTCATGTATTTGTCCAAGACTAGAAAAACTATATGTCCTTCTAGTGTTCTCCCTCCCGACACGACATGACACGTGAAAATGTGCAAGTTAATAAACATGCATGAAATATCGCATAGAAAAGTAAGATAGCATGTACTTGCCTCAATCCACGTAATGGCTGTGTTTGGAAGGATTTCCCCTAGTAACCAAAGTCCACATGTTAGTTGCCATAGTTGCTAAAAATTCTAATTAGGTTCTTAATTCCAATTCTTGCTAATTACTAACTAATTAATTTCTTAATCTAATCAGTAAACTAATTCTTATTTAACAGGCTCTGACTAAATGGCTGAATTAACTCCAATTATCCAACTTAGTATCTTAAATCCTGCTACTGGTCCTTCAGACTTGCTCCCAAAGTCTGGGCTCTGGCCCAAGTGTACTTTATTTAGCCAACAAAACCCGAAACTGACCCCTCACTTCAGTGAATGTTTTATTCCCACAGCCAACTGTAGTTAACTAATCACTTGGAAAACTGAATTCAAGATTCAGTTTCCCGCCTGAAATCACTCCTCTTAAACTCTCTCCAGAACCCGTGATCCTGGTGTCACTCTGAGCTCAGGACCCAATGTGTCAGTACAGGCGCAAAGCTGAATCACAAGGGGGAAGGTCGATACCTGAGTTGACCCCAAACCGAAATCGTATCCAAGCTGAACTCGGAAATATGTTGAAGAACTGTTGACCGGTCAAGTATAAGTGTCTTGTTCGTGATCCAAAGACGTCGAATTCCTTTTAGAGGATATCGTCAAATGGTTGACGTGCTACACAATGGGAAATAGGCTCTTCGCGTAATTTGAAATTCGAGTATGGTTTATAAGAAGAAAACTTGGAAATTCAATGACGGAAATACCAATACTCAAACACAATCCGGTCAGTTACTCTTTTATAAGAAGAGAATTTCGAAATTTAATGACGGAAATACCAATACTAAAACACAATGATCAGTGGCTTACTTACTGAAAAGTTCGTCTCGAAATCTGGTGAGTAACTGACCGGATTCCAGACTGTCACCTCTCGATCAAGCTAGCTCTGACTCTGTCATATGTCTCTCCATAAGTTCTTCTCTTCATGACATTTAATTAATCAAATTCTACCTTTCACAAAAAGCTAAATCTGAAGAACAATGCTTAGAGCATAATTAGTAAGGCTCATCCCATATTCTAGATTCTAAATTCAAAATGTAGAAGTTCATTTTTTATAATAGTAAGTTCCATCCCTAGTTCCAATTTCTAGATTTTCGGTTCCATCCCGTCCATAGGTGCTAAGGGTTGGGCCTCCAAATTTTTAGATTATAGATTATAGGAACTCATTTTGTAGAATTATAAATCCCAATTTGGAGCCCAACTTTGTATATTTTAAGATTTAAATTTTTTTTTTTTCTACATTAATTTTTGATCACACAGTTTTTGGGACCGGAGCTCACTTTATCATTTCCTACTATTCTTATACAAACCCAACGCATTCTACATTTACCTGATTTTTTAAAAAAAATTTGGATCTCATATTACATTGGAGAGTCCCAACTACTAATGATGCTCTTAAAAAAATAACATAAAAAATTTCATTTATCCAAAAATTTGGCAACATTAGAAGACCATCATATCCCAAAATTAATTGGTCGGATGGGGACCCAATTGGCTTCTTTACAAGACTTTCAAATCTCCAAGTCAATGTTAATTTTGGCCATTTGGCATCAGTAGAAGACCTTCACATCCCTAATATGTCTTTGTTACAAAAGTTCGGTTGCATATAGAAGACATGATGCTACTTTAAAAGGTGCTCCGTTCTCTAGAAATAAAAACAAACAACCAAAGTACAAGATTTTTGGCAATATATGTCACTAGAACTGATCTTGTTAATAGAAGTAAAGTAAGAGGATGATAAATATAATGCCATAAACATAAAATTTTATTAATAGGCAACAAGTCTAATACAAGGGTGATATATATTGAAATCAGAAATAACTCTTCAAATTCGTTATCAAGGCATGTCACTTTTATTTGGTTGTAGCATTATACGCTAGTGGAATTGGTCTTGTTACAGTTCTCTGCGGCATTATGTCTCAAAGAATCTGTTCTTGATCTTATTCAGTTCATTCCTTACCATTTTAATCTCCATTCGATCCGTTGGCAAATCATTTGTGCATAGGAGACCAATTCTAAGCACCAAAGAAACACATTCAAAAGTGTTTTCATGATTTATAGTTTGGGAATGGTCACTAGTTTGAACTCCATTTGCTAGCAAGCGCTCATCCATGATGCTCATGACCCCTTCAGAAAATCCATCATTGACGAATGTACGGAGCGTTAGGCCTTCCTTAAAAGCACCATCCGTAGGTCTCTTCCCAGTAAATAGCTCAATCAGAAGTATTCCATAGCTATAGACATCTCCATGAGTAGAAACTTTGTTGATCATTCCGCACTCTTCATTTGAACAAAATATTAATAGTTAATTAGACTTCTACAAATAGAGTAAACACTAAAACTGATTCTTAACTTCTTGTGTCGACAATTTTAATTTTCATGGAGATCGTACAATGTTTTGTGTTGGATGTCTTCTACCTACTGTAACTCTCCTTTCTACATATTTGAACTGACATTTACAAGATAAGACATTAAGAACAACAGAATAAAAAGAGTAAACACTAAAAATGATTCTTAACTTCTCCTAAGAACTAGTTTGCAAAGACATGCAACCAGATTCGATACACACATGTATAAATGACTTTCAACCATTATTTTCGTCCCTTGGAGACTAGAATTGAGCAAGACATATCTTAAATGAGTGTCGAGAAAGTGTCATGTCAAATACATGTCAGGTAAAGATACAGAGAAAGAGATAGTCCTTTCCTGGAGTATACGTGCAACAAAGCCTAAGATGACGTAAAATAGAATCAATTAGTGTCTTCATTTTTTATTCAAGGAATAAGGACAAATGAAAAGACTATCTCAGACTTGGATTGGTCTTGGAGTTATTGTCATATGACTCCCGTTAAGCTCTTCTCGACATAGCTTTCTATTAAACTAAATTCTAGTAGTCAAGAATAAGCTAAATCTGAAGAGCAAGTTTTAAAATCAGCTAAAAAAAGTTTAATTTATCCCAAAAAAGAAGAAGAAATTCAACTTGATAACTATGATACCTGGAGCAATATACCCAATAGTTCCTTTAATTCCAAAGGAGCTAGTAGAACTTGTTGTAGACTCGTTGATAAATCTGGCCAACCCGAAGTCGCTCACTAGGGCTGTCATGTCATCATCAAGAAGAATATTGCTTGGCTTCAAATCACAATGAATAATAGGAGCATGGCCATGGTGGTGGAGATACTCCAATGCAGATGCCACGTCCATCGCTATATTTATTCGCTGCATAAGCTTCAATGTCTTCAGTCCAAAAGTTTCATTTCCTTCTGGATGCAACCAACTTTCTAAACTGCCATTGGGCTTGAACTCGAAAACCATTGCCTTGAAGTCGTTGCCGTTGAAATCCACACTTGAACATGCAGTCAATATCTTGATAAGGTTCCGATGTCGAATATTTCTGAAAGCGTCACACTCAGTAACAAAGCTCTTCAAAGCTCCCAGTTGTTGAAGGTTAAATACTTTAACTGCAATAACTTTAGCGCCAAGCTCATGATCGTTTAGCGTTCCTCGATATACAGAACCATAATTACCAGAACCAATAAGGTTTTCTTCAGAAAATCCATTTGTTGCTTTGACAAGTTCAGCATATGAGATACTTATATGTTGCTCCTTGATGGTATAGTTTTCTACCGGTTTTCTTCTTGATCTTTGACGTATCCAACGACGGAAAGCAAAAAAAAGGAAGAGCAAGAATAAGCACAAAAATCCGCTAAAAACTGAAATGATCACTGCAATTTTCCGAGACCTATGATTCTTCTTAGGACTTGAAAATGCACAAATTGGTAGATGCAAAACTGGATCTCCCCCACAGAGCTTATCGTTGCCAAGGACCGAAATCTCACTCTTGTTTCTGAAGACCCCTTTTCTTGGCACTTCGCCTTCAAAGTTATTGAAAGATAGGTTCAGATCATATAGGTCAGGAAAGTCCCCAAGGAATATCGGTATTTTTCCTGACAAATTATTCCGTGAAAGGTCGAGCTCTTGAAGGCCTTTTAATGCACTTAATGATGTAGGGATACTTCCTTCAAAGAAGTTTCTATCAAGATGAAGGAATTGCAGAACCTGACATTTGCCAAGACTATCAGGTATTTTTCCTGACAATTTGTTTCCAGACAACCATAGGCCTCCTATATTTATCCAATTTCCTATTTCCGGAGGTATAGTTCCTCTTAACTGATTTTCCTCAAATGAAACCTCTCTACTAAGGCTAGAGATACTGAAGACTTCTTTAGGTATTGTGCCTGTAAACATATTGTGTCCAAGGTTCACTAATTCCAAAGACTTGCAATTGCCGAGGGTGGTTGGGATACTTCCGCTAAAGCTATTGAAATCTAGATAAAGCAGGTTTAATTGTGAGAGGTTGCCCATAGTGGATGGGATTTCTCCCGAAAAATTGTTAAATGACAAGTCTAATTTATGTAAGTTCTTGAGCAACCCGATAGAGGTAGGAATACGTCCTGAAAGAATGTTTAGACCGAGATGAAGTACCGTCAGGTTGACAAGGTTTCCAATCGCTGGAGGGATGCTTCCTTCTATGGAGTTGCCTCCCATTGTTAGCACTTGTAGAGTGGTGGAAAAGTTTGCAACCGATTTTGGTAGCAAGCCTCCAAGGTTGTTTTTATCTATTTGCAGTATCTCTAAGATTGTGCAATTGTTTAAAGAAGTGAGGAAGCTCCAATCAAGGGACTCTCTAGCTTCCAACTGATTAATAGACAGAGTCAAGAAGCGTAAATGTCGTAAAGTCCCTAGGTTTGGAGGAATCCTTCCACTGAAATTGTTGTAGGTAAGCTCAATTTTACTAAGCTGCGAAGCATTCGACAAAGAGATAGGTAAGGAGCCATGCATTTTGTTAAAGTGGACAATTAGAAGTTTAAGGTGAGGAAGTTTCTGGCCTAAATCCTGTGGAAGTGAACCTTCTAGCTGGTTGAAGCCCAAATAAAGAGACACAAGAGATGAGAGGTTCCATAGCGAAGCCGGGATGGATCCCTCCAGATTGTTAACTCCCAAACTGAGAACTTTCAGTGCAGAGAGTTTACCTAAGGATGGTGGAATTTGTCCTGAAAGTCGATTGCCTGACAGTCTTAGATAATTAAGAGAGGACGCGTTGGCCAGAGAGGAAGGTATTTGCCCATTAATACTATTGTTTGTTAGATCCAACCTGTAGAGGGCTGGAAGAGAACCGAACTCAGTAGGGATGTATCCTCCAAGCATGTTGTAAGACATATTTATTGTTTGGAGGCCTAAACAATGGCTGAGTTCCGACGGAATTATCCCACTGAGCGAATTAGTGCTAAGGTTAAGGTACTGCAAACGAGACAGACGAGAGAGTTCTTGGGGGATCGGCCCATGAAAGTGATTGGTGGAGAGGTCGATCGTCCTGAGGAAGGTAAGATTGGCTAGGTGAGGTGGTATGCTTCCGACCAGGTCGAGGGAGGACAGGTTCAACGAGACGACCCTCTCTGGATGCCTATGGCCACAGACGACACCTGGCCAATGGCAAAAAGGAAGTGTGTCATTCCAAGCAGCAAGAAGGACTCCATGGGGATCGAAGGAGATCTTGGACTTGAAGAATAGGAGAGAAGATCGGTCGGTTACATTGTTGTGTCTTGGTGCTAGTATAGCAGCTGGAGCAGACATCCCATGGACATGGACATGGACATGGAGATGGTGGTAGTGGTGTGGGATGAAGAAGAAGAAGAAGAAGAAGAAGACAAGTAGAATTAGAGTGGTAGAAGAAGAAGAAGAAGAAGATGCTACTTTAGGACACAGAAGCAAGGAGGAGCACATTGCTGCGTATGGTATGGTATGGATGGGAATATATATGATTGATTGATTGTACTCTTTACTCGTTTCCCTTCCATTTATATAGAGCCAGTGCCAGAAGCAGAAGCACTTACGGACTTTCATGGAAGTACGAAACGGAGACTGCTTTTTGAAAAAGCAGAAGCAAAACCAACCAACCCACTAGTCATGCATGCTGTGTTCGATCATGTTAGCAAAAGATTCCTTTCAGCACTATTGATTGTCTTTAAAAAGTGTCGCAATTTTGCACCAATATCACAAAAGACGATGAATTACACCTTTCAAATCGACATGTTACAAGACAAAGTTCTAGCTCATGATATGTATAACATATTCAATGCTTGATTAGTTCCTTCTACCCTCATGTGGTCGATAAGAAAAGATATAACTTTTTTGTCTAGGCAAAAATAATTTCGCAATCAAATTGTAGAAAATGTATGGAACAATAGACTCAAATGACTGCAATACAGTATACACAATGTCTCGTACGTATTATCGGACATCTCAAAAAAAAAAAAAAAAAAAAATCTCTTCTTCATTTTTAATCATTAATTGTGCATGAAGATATGTACACAAAAATCTCTTTTACATTATGGATATATTGAAAAACAATTCAACAATAATCTTAGCATTCCATGATATAAATTTTCTTTTATTCAACAACTTAATTTAAAATTAAGTTAACTTTCGTTCGGATTACTCAAATTTTATATTTTTATGTAACAAGATATTATTTGTCACGAGTTATTCTGCTTTTCGGTTAAGTGGTCATACGTTATTCATAGAATGGCTCGTGTTCAACTATTGAGTGCAATGGATGCCCTTATTTGGTTGAGAAACTCGGGAGGAGTTGAAACAACAAACAACGCTCAAATATGTACAAGTTTGTAGCAACAACTACATAGTGCTAAATCAATGATATACCAAATAGTTACCATATTTTTTAGAAATTTTTGGGATTAGAAAAACGTTACTATGCCACTAAGTTTGAAATTGGTATGCGGATCACATTTAAAGGTTGTTTTTGACGGTTCATATTTTTATCCTAATTTGGGAAATATTTAGAAAGCTATATTAGGATACTCGTCAGATAATATTGGTTTGCGTAACTCTTGTAAGATTTTTCTTGTAATTCAATATCGATATTATTTCTTTACCATGGAGACGTAGGTCGATCATTTTTGTCTCGTGGAAATAGACAAATCTTTGCTGAACCACTTCATATTTAGTGTTTGTTCTTGTTGGACTAATTTTTTAGTAAAAATTTGCCTCTGTTATTTGTTTTCATTATTCAACTATATTCCAAATTTTCATATACATATTTTTACAAGGTCATGTTGTGTTCCATCTAGATTCCGTCAGATTTGTGAAAGAGGGAAAAATAACACGTAGCTTCCTTAGAAGACCATCACATCAAAAAATTAAGATGGACAGCTGTAGCAGAGATCAATTTGAGGTTTGAGTGCAAAAATGATTAGTGCAACTTGGCATCATTACAAGACTTTCCAAGCCAAGGTTGATGTTGGCCTATTGTTAGGAAACCTTCAACATCGATCTCCATGTCAATTGAGGCTACTCTATGGCTGGACATATATTGTGGCATCAGACCTTCAACGTCTCCAATACAGGGGTGAGCATTATTCGATTTTGGATCGAATCAAATCGAATCAAATAAGAGATTTATTTCGGTTTAAAAAAAATTAATTTGGTTTCGGTTTTAAAAATACAAATTTTTTTTATTCGGTTTCGATTTCAATTTTGGATTTCAGTTTCGATCCAAAACCGAAAAAAAAATATACATATATATATATATATATATATAAATAAAAAATCCGCAAATAAATCAAAAAATTGATAAATCGAATAAATTGAAAATCGAATCGATTTAATTCGGTTCGATTTGATTCGGTTATGATCTAATTCGATTCGGTTTCGTTTTGTTTATTCGATTTTCGATCGAATTTAGGTTTTTTTATTCGGTACAATTTTGAATCGAATCGAATCGAACTGAAACCAACTGAAGCTCACTCCTACTCCAAGGACCAAGTCAATCGAGGCTGCTTTTGAATAGCAGAGCCGACAAGATTCATTCTATGATTTATATATTTGTGCATCAGGTGACGATTTATGGATCGTTGTGTCAGAGAATTGTGCATGCACATCTGTTCTGTTTTGGAGTATTTGCTAGCTGCTTCTCTGCAAATAAAAAAAGAACAAATTTCATATTTGTAGAATGTCAGAAGGAAGAAAGAATATCATGACTTACATTGATACATATAAGAAGCAATATCTTTCATATGTGAACACATTTACGAGGAGAGTAACATCTGTTACTAAAAGATAAGGGTTCCAAGTCTTTAGTCATGTTGTGTTCCCTCTAGAGTCTGTCAGATTTGTGGACGAGAGAAACATGGAAGACCATCACATCTCAAAATTATGATAGATAGCTATACCCGATCAATTTGTGGTTTGAGTTCAAGATTGACTATTGCAACTAGGTAACATTAGGAGACTATCCTATTGGCATCAGTAAGGGACCTTCAACATCGTTTTGGAAAAATACTTCTAACGCATGTAAATTGAAAGATGTAAAATTAAAAACAAAAATTAAGTAGAGGATTCGAGGCACGTTAAACGCTGTCCTTAGAATAGAATTTTGTTCCCACGAACAGTTTTATGGCGATCTATCTCCGAGATACAACGAATCCCTTCGACCCACAACACCGTGCACTTGGTGACGAATCCTACGAACAATTACAGCCTTTTACCCGAAAGAGAGATTGGACGGAGGACTTTCTGGAAAAATTTGGATTATGGTGGTTTTTTCCTTTCCGTCTCTGTACGGTTTCTCGTTCCGAACAGAGAGCGAGAGAGAGAAAAAATTAAAACAGATTACTGTTATCAGATCTCAGTATTGCATCATGCAATATATATCTCACGTAACCTTTTTCACTCATCCCGTGGCGGGATTATGTGAACGGGTCCGTTCCACGGTGTGCAGCGCTAAGTGCTAAGTGTGCGAGTAATAAACACGTCAAAAACGTGCATTAAATCGCACATCCGCTCGCGGGTTGGATGAGATCTAGCCCATCCCTCACAAAATTTGCTTACACACTAAGAGGGGCAAAGCAATATATGCAAAGGAGAATGACTTCTCCTTAAAAGAATGATGCCATTATTGAATCACATGGGTGTTGCTTTACAAGTAACACACCCAAATAAATCCAACAATACCCCACATGATTCAATAAGGGAACAAAAAAATGGTATAGCACGATAGGACATATAGGAAGGAAATACAATATATGGACAATCACACTGTGTATCAGAGGGAGGTGTCTTTCGGACTTGAATCTCCCCTTAGTGTTATAAATTTCATCTATACAAACCCAAAGTAACAAAAGTTTTAAACTTAGGATCTTACTTGTACAGACTCAACATACACACAAATACATTGTAGGCATTTGATCTATTAACAGTTGTGCACTTTTCGGTCATGTGCTATCTCGGTTTCTTAAGAGCTCTAGAGAACAGCCCGAGTTTCCATAGAAAGCGGCTCCTCTTTCACTCTTAAATAGGTGACTCTTTCTAGGTATTCTGCAATTTATATACCTTGTTTTACAAGCCACAGATTCATTAAGATTTTACAATCACCCTTTTATTTATCGCAGATCAACCCTATACAGTAGATGAATAGTTCTTTACAATTACAATCTTATAGTGTTTCCAGTCACACATCAATTTTGTTGTTAACCATTGAACCTTTTCTTGGTGCTTCCAATCGAAGGTCGGGTTTGTCACGCCCCAATCTTCTGTAATCTCGATCGTCTCCGCTGAACGTGAATTACCACATTGCAGCGCTCCCGCAGGATAATCGTTCTCATCGGGACGTGATGTCGTACGAGCCTGGAGTTGCGCTCGCACAAGACGATGTTGTCAAACATCAAAGTTATTATCGAAACGACCAAGTTGTAACGAAAATTAAGTATTGTGTACCAAGCACACATCAGAGTATATGCAATGAAGCTTTCGATAGGGTCCAAATGAAAATTCTACGAAGGAGAATGCCACAAAGGTGATGTAACACTCTTACTTTTTCTCTTGCCCATAAAGGTACTTAACGTTCATACATCATGTCTCGTATATTCAAGCAGTGCTGCTACACCTGCGTACCTGAAATAATGCCCACAAACGTGGGTCAGTACATAACCGTACTGGTGAGCAGGATAACCCACTCGTCTAAATCGACACTAAGTAGAAAAGTGAAAGCAGACAGTTATATGGTGATCTTTCTATTTGAATACTAGATTCATTTTATGGCAGAAATATGACATGTTAAGAAAAACTATAAAACAGGTTATACATGCAAGCATTCAACTCAAGCTAATATACAAGCAGATATATCCAACTCAAAAGGAAACGAGCATGCAAACCGTCCTACTCAAACCCAAGCAACGCGTGAACCTATCGAATCACAATCCAAGCCGCAATATCCATCCTCAAATCATGCCACAATCCAAGCCTTACTAATTCAATCATCGATATGCATACTCTTGTCTGAGGCAAGGTGGCTGCTGTCCACACGAAAAGCATAAACCAAACCAAACCAAACCAAAGCAAGCCAACTCTTATCTATATGAAGTTACTGGCCAAGCCATAAAGGACTAATCAACTGCAGTTCTATTCGATCCAGCTGGGTAGCTAGCCCACCTGGTCGTATCGAACTGTCGGTACCGCACCCAAGGCACGTTACCATTGTCTCCTCTATAGCCGAACGATCCTGGTGCCCCAGAGCCTATCCCGTTCGAGTAAACCAAACCCTGTGCGCAACAGGTTATCCGTGACCGATGCAAACTCCAAGTAGGTATGATAAGAGAATCGAGCCTTCTTACCCCACTAAACTATCATAGCCTCAATCCAACCAACTATCCATAACCATTCTCCAAATATAGCCTAAGGCACCATTTCAAGTTATCCCCATGGACACTATGTCGCTTTGACACAATGCTCCAATTGGTGCAACATCCCTCGCTCAGAAAAATTTTGTGGCACAATGCCCCAACAGTGGCACAATGCCCTCACTAATGCAATTGTCCGATTTTGAACCACAACTGCACGCTTTGCTTGACAAAGCGCCCAACTTGATACTTGTGCACGGATGTACGCTCGCCCGCCCGCCCGAAATGCCTCGATGTTCCAACCAAGATGATCCACTCAATCTCCAACTGCCCCAAATATAATCCAACTCAAGCTCCAACTGCCCAACGCAAAACCAACTCAAGCCACAAATCTATCCAAGCAAACGACTTACACTTTATGCACGCCACAGTATAGTGATTTCTAAGTTTCAGTCCCAAGTGTTCAAGCCATTACGTATGTTCCATATTATTAGGCATGAAGGAGTGGAGGAGAAGGGACAAAGCCCACTCACCGAGTCTGATTTCGATAGCACTTTGCCTTTGCTGATACGGACGATCCCTTCAACCCATGGTAAGATGCAAAGCACGGTCTACTCAATTGGTATGACCGTACGAGCATGCCATGCTCTCCAAATTATCCGATCGATCGGACTAAGGAAGACGACAATATCGCTCCAATCCTGCTATCCCAGTATTCTCTGAACGAACACCTTAATCTATCGAACTCCGCTTGCAATATGCACATAAAACCAACTCAAATCAATACTCTTTTCCAAATCCAACAAATCAAAATATAACCAGCTATTGCCTCATTCAGTTTGACTTAGCATAATGCACCGTACGGTTGCGGGACATTACAGGATTGTCTTTTGAGGTAACTCAATCTATGGGCTTCAATCCCATTCCTCTTGTCGTCTCCAACACTAGTTTCCTTGAAAGACCTTTAGTTAGAGGATATGCTAGATTATTTTTTGATTTGACGAAGTCAATTACAATTATTCCACAGGACCGTAATTGCTTTACCTGATTGTAACTCAGACGTATATATCTGGATTTTTTATGTATTATAACTTATCCTTCGAGCCTTTGCTATTGTAGCTTGGCTGTCACATTGTACAGGGATAGCAGGAACTGGTTTGTACCACAGAGGAATATCTATTATCAGATTTCTAAGCTAGTCTGCTTCCTCACTGGTGATCATCAAGAGCTATGAACTCTACCTCCATAGTAGATCTAGAAATACAAGTTTGCCTAGTAGAGTTCCAATCGACAATAGCTCCACCCATTATGAATACATATTCACTTGTAGCTTTGGTCTCATCTGTATCAGAGATCCAGTTTGCATCAGTATACCCTTCTAATACAGATAGATATCATCCATAGAATAATCCATGGGATATCGTGCCCTTTAGGTATCTCATTATCCGTTATAAGACAGTCCAATATGAACTATTCAGATTACTAGTGTACCGACTAAGCTTTCTTACTACGTAGGAAATATTAGGTCTAGTATGATTAGCAATATAATTCAGGCATCCGATTTGCTGCAAAAACTTCAGTTGAGCCACATTATCTCCTTTATTCTTCTTCAACCTGATACTTGCATCATATGGAGTGCTTACAGGTTTAGAATAAAAATAGTTAAATCTTTTTAGAACCTTTTCTATATAGCGAGATTGGGAGATATCAATTTCCTCAGAAGTATGACTTAATTTAAGTCCTAAAATCACATCAGTAGATCCTAAATCTTTCATATCAAAATTTTGAGACAGAAATAATTTGATATCATAAATAATATCAATGTCGATACCAAAAATAAGAATGTTATCAACATACAGACATAATATTACATAGGAGCTACCAAAAGTTTTGCTATATACACATTTATCAGAATCATTAATAGCAAAATTATATGATTGCATTACCTTATCAAATTTATCATGCCATTGGTTTGGCGCTTGTTTCAGCAAATAAAGATATTTTATTAATTTGCATACCTTACATTCTTGTACTGGAACAACAAACCCTTTAGGTTGTGTAAAAACTCTCAAATATTTTTATTTATATAAACAATAATTAGTAAATATCAATCAAAACCATATAGACTTAGGAGAACCCAAAGATAAATTTTCTAGAATTTTTGAGAATTTATATGAATTTTCTAGACAACATTAGCTAATAATATATAAATAACCTAATAACTTTAATTAACCCTTTAACTAAAAATCCTAAACAAAACACTAATCCTAAACCTACCCCCCCCCCCCACCCGTGTGGCCCAAGAGCAGAGTCAACACCCGCAATCCCCCTCTCATTCTCTCTCTATATATATCATCTAACGTAAACCCTAACCCTAGCTTCTTGTCACTACCACATTTTCTAGGAAAGGGTATTTTAGTCTTTTAGTAATTAATTAAATATTGTGCATGTTAAATATTTATTTATTGTATTATTTATTTATGGTTAGCGTGTTAGATTTATTTTTCCACTTGTGTTAGTGTACCTAACTAGTTTAGTTTAGACTCATGGACCAACATATATTAATTGTTAGAATTTGAGCCCAACTAGAAAGCCCATTGATTGACTCTTATGCGTCTACTCTCATGACAGGCGACCATGTATAATACACAATTATGTATCAGTAGGTCATGTTTTAGATATTAGTGTTGCCAATGGTGGTTCACTAACAGTCCGTGGATGAGGAAGTGTCCGTCTTTCTTCCGAACTATCACTCAATTCAGTATTACATACACCTTCAGTTTACTTTTAATTAGTTAGATTACTCGTGACATGCATTGTCCGATAATATTTTTTTTTTGATGGTTGTGTTTTTCAGGACCTAAAGACTGGGATGACTGTCGGTAAGGGGCATGTGGTTAGGGGCTTGTACCTGTTTGACGTTCCTCTTCTGTTGCTTGTGCCGGCATGTAACTCGATCTTTTTGAGTTATATTGTCAATTAGGCCATCCGTCAATCCAAGCTCTATAGAAACTATACCCATATGTTCCAGTTACTTTTCATTATGAGTCGTGTCATTTGGCTAAGCATCACCGGGTTCCCTATCAGATAAGTCATAATAAAATTGCATCCGCTCTTTATGAGTTGGTGCATTCTAATGTATGGAGACCTTGTCCAGTTGAGTCAATGATGGATTTCAAGTACTTTGTTATATTTGTTGATGAATACTCACGTGTCACTTTTGTCTATCTGATGAAAAATTGCTTCGAATTATTTAAAATTTGGTACAATTTTTATGCAAAAATCAAAACATAATTTAGTGTTCTGATTAAATGCTTTTGAAATGACAATGGTCATGAGTATCTATCTCGTTTGTTCAATACTCATCTATTCCGTAATGACATAATCTACCAAACTTCTTGTCCTTATACACCACAACAAAATGGTGTGGCCGAACGCAAGAATTACCATCTCTTGGAAACAACGCGTGCTCTTATGTTTTTAGAACGTACTCCCAAAAGATTTGGGTCGGATGCGGTACTTACAACTTGCTATCTTATTAAGCGTCTTCTCCTACTCAATATTGACAACATGATTGTACATGTTCTCGTCAATGAACTGCCTGATATTTTCATACACTTGTATATGCTGGAACTTTCAGTCCTCTTCGAATTTGTCACTGGGCTTCTCGGACACAAATACTGGAATATACAACTTCTTGATGAACAACAAATCCTTTATCTTGCTACGCTAATAATGATAGTTGGTATCATTCAAGTTTACCATGCACACCAGCTTCGCGTCTATCTCTCCTCCCTGATTTTTCTGTCAACCCTAACACCTCTTTGAACCCAAAGCTTTGATACCACCTGTTGCGAACGCAAACGCGAAAACCGTTTTCCTAAACCAAGAAGCTGCGAGAGAACCAAGCAATAACAATACACAAAACCAAACACCAAACCACATAGAAAAATTACTTGCACACATGAGCAATTTTTACGTGAAAACCCTTGAGGGAAAAACCACGGGACGATCAGAGTCCAACCCTGAAAAGCCTCTACTAATGGAATAAGAAATACACCGACTCCTTAATAACTTCTCACTGATCCAAACGGATCATCACAACTCTTTGGAATAGAACATAGATCACAGATAAACGAAGAATGGAGACGACAAGAAAAGAATTATTCGAAAGCGATCTCCAATTCGAAATATCCTTCAATCTCTTCCTCTTTCCTAATTTTTATTGGGAAACCCTTGCGAAAAAAATCACGGGACGATCAGAATCCAACCCTGAAAAGCCTCCATTAATAGAATAAGAAATATATCGACTCCTTACAAACTTCTCACCGATCCAAACGGATCACCACAACTATTTGGAATAGAAAATAGATCACAGACAAACGAAGACGACAAGAAAAGAATTACCCGAAACCGATCTCCACTTCAAAATAGCCTATAATCTCTTCCTCTCTCCTTCTAATGTTGTAAAAGCACGCTTGCATCCTTTTGTAATATTTTAAGATATATTTTAGGGTTATGAAACACCTAATATATATAGTCTCAAACCTACAAATAGTATTCCTATTATATAAAAGAATACCCAATCCAAATCCAAATCCATTGACATATTCCTATTATATGTAGGAATACCCAATCAAAATCTATTGAGGTATTCCTACTATATATAGGAATACTCAATCCAAATCCATTGAGGTATTCTTATTATATGTAGGAATACCAAATCTAAATCCGAGGTATTTTTCATATAGGTTGGGTACCCCACCCACTCCAACATTTGAGAAAGTTGTTGTCTAACAAGTTGAACCTAAGAAGCAACTCTACAATTTATGCATGAAGGGACCCCAATTCTCAATTACGTGAACAATTTTAATAAGAAAGTTACTGATTTTAATAAGAAAGTTACTGATCTTCTATGTATCAAAGTAAAGTCGGAGGAGGACCATGAGATATTGGTCCATCTTCGCTTTTGAGGTCGTATGCCAATTTGGTGACAACGATTCTTTATGGGAAGGAGACGAAGGAGGTAACTACTACCCTTCTTAATAATGATATTATGAAGAGGCTAAATCCAAGTGAGCAGTCATCAAGGTTATTTGCTAATGAAGGGAGAAGGTTAAATAATAATGATGGAGGTAATAGTGGAAGGGGAACTTAAAATCATTAGGACATGATAGTAGTGCATGATTTTCTATAAACAAAAGGGGTACACGAAGAGGAATTGTTCAAAGTACAATGAATGGTTGGAGAAGAAGGAAAAATGCGTTAGTTCAGAAGGTCATGGTCCATACATGTTTGCTACGGAAGCCGAGGAGTTGCCATTTGATGTGTTTACAGTGCATAGCAGGAATGTAACCTTCGTTATTGAATTTCGTATTTCTGAATTTTTGGTATTAAATTTTTTTTTCCTGAAATTTAACTTAGACTATATTTTGTATTTGCGTGTACCATGTTTTTTGAATTTTAGTGATATGGATATTATTTTATTATTCGAGACTACATTAGACAAGTAGAATACCCATTTGCAATTGCCATAGACCCATGCAAGGACCCGCGTATAGAATGAAAAATTCTTTGGTTAATAATCACATCACCCTTTTATACAATGAACTCCTATGTGTTTCTCTTTGGATGGTTGAGATGACTTGGAGGGCTATGGATTGATGAAGTGGCAGTATGGATGGTTAGAATTTCTTAAATCTAATTATACCATGTCAAAACTCTAAATTTCCGATAGAAAATTTAATTTAATTCGATATTGGCTTTTGAAATGTTGAATTTCGAGTTAAAATGAAGTTTTTATAGTCAGAAATTTTTTAGAGTTTTTCATAATTTTTGGCTGTTGTTTCAGGACAAAAAATAGTATTTTTACGCAAATTCAAAAAGTAAGCAAATTGCGTGCATAATTTGAAAAATTGCGTAAAAGTCCACAGATTTATGCAGAACTCCTTTATGTGTGTATGTGCACATATTTACGCATAATTTTTTTTTTGCGTACTTTTGCACATAAGGTCCATTTTGTACGTACTTTTTACACAGAAGTCCTATCTTGTGTACTTCTTACACAGAGATTCTTTCCTTTGCGTAAAAATATGCAGAAGACCCTGTCTCGCGTACTTTTTACATAAAGACACCTGGTTTGCGTAGGAAGTGTGCATAGACCCCTATTTTGTATAGAAATTGTACAGAGATGTTATTTTAGGCTGTTTTAGGCTGATTTTGTGCAAAATGACTATTTTTGTCTATTTTTGATCATTTTTGCTTGTTTCTTCGACTTTCGATTTTTTACCATAATATTGTGACTTTACATAGTTTTGAAAAAATGTTTTTCCTTTATGCTTGACACGGAGTCCATGTAGGACGCCCATGTTTTCAAGCCAAAAGTGGAGTTCTTGCGCACTCTCCGTCCTATTTCCTATATAGTGTCCCTTTGTCACATATGTCCACTTCATTAGAAGACCTTGAAGTTTCCAAGTCAAGGTTGATGTTGGTCTATTGCCATCAGTAGGGGACCTTCAACATCCCCAAAATCTATATTTTGTACAGTAAAGAAAACCACTTAAATGGAGACCCACATCCAAAATCAAGACCCACATCCAAAATCAAGAAGACCATCTCACATCCAAAATCAACTCACATGAAGACCCGACTGTTTGCGTCTAGTTTTTTCTCCTATCACCTATTTGTTTTTCTGCCATAACTTATTTGCCAATAGTTGGTATACATAAATTATTTGCCATCATTATGTTCATATCTGTATTTGGACTGTAAAAATTCTGCCAGTTGTCAGTCATGCCAACGGGACTGTGTACTAAAGTTCGAAACTCTAATACTGGATTCTAAACTTCAAAAAAACGTGAATCATTAACCGAAAATTTAATAAGTAATGTTTAAAAATACATGAAATGAACATAGAAACTGAGATTAAAAAAATCTTAGAATTGAAAAAGGAATAAAATGTTAAAAAGAAGAAGAAGAAGAAGAAGAAAAAGAAAAACTTAAACTTAAACTTGGTGTGTGACATCTCCAATTAGGTTCGGACGAGAAAGATGCCGAGGGAGAAGAGAGTAGGAAGAGGAAAAGGAAGAGAGAATATGACTGTCACTAAGAAAAAGGAAAAAGAAAAATTGACTGTGTTGCCTCCCACTATCAAGTCCTGCCCCTATCATGTAGGCCCCTAAGAATGTATATTTTTGCGACTATATGAATGCAATGCCTTGTTTTTCTGTCATAAATTATTTTTATTTGCCATTAGTAGGACCCGTTTCCTCTGCTCTGCCATTTCAAAGTTTCCACGATCGAGATCAATGGCAGTTGAGAGTGCGACGTTGCGACTGACTCTCACTTAAGAGCTCAGAAGGGACGTCAAATTGGCATAATTAGAAATCTAAAATTAATGAGGATGGGACCACATTGGCTTCATTAGGAAGACTTCCGACTTTTGAAGTCAATGTTGGTGTTAATCTATTGGCATGCGCAGCGCGTGAGAGAGCTTTTACATCTACATCTCAAGAAACTAGTATAATTGCTGAGAAAGTCCTACTTAAAGAGTCCATATTCTGCACTCAATAAAGAAAAGTGGGCTTAAAGATTTAAAAGTCATTTTTATTACACGAGTAAAGTACCAAAACGCATGCAATTGTACAAATTAGGCCAAAACATTGCTGTTGCTGATGATAACGAACCTTCCTATTTTTGGTTTGGTAATTTTATTCTTTTTGATAGAACTTATGGATGGAACTTGTAGATCCGTTGTGTGTGTGTTTGTGTACCTAATAATTTTGTTGATAAAAAAATGTTGCTAAATTCAATCTTTCTGAGAGGACTACCCCAGGCAAACTGTGATTCTCACTCTACCTCATATTACATATCTAACATATCACACTTCTTGTCACGTCCCAGATCCAGAATACTGGAGAGCGGAGAAATGACTCAGCCAACTACACCTTACGGAATACCGACGTCTAAAGACGAGGGAGTGTATACTACAATCAAGTCTCGTAGGGTCAAGAACTTCTATATCTCAATTATTCAATCTAGTAGTAATAACATAGAACATTCAGAATAAGCTGTAAGGCATCCCAAACGTCACATCAGAATGTTCTAGAGTTCTAACAATAAAAGTTGATATGCCAGATACACAATAATCAAAAGTATACATGACAGTGAGTCAGCTGCAGTCTGAGTATAAATATTGTCATGTTGTGAACTATTGTCCAGATTTGCAGACTAACAGTGCCGGTTGGTTAAACACCCAAATGAATATAGTTTACAAAAGACGAGCAATGAAACAAGAAACCCACTCGTGACCCTCAACAGTCATCATTCTCGTGCGTGCCATTAATGAAGGAGAAGTAAGCTTGATCCTCCGGTGCTGGCTCTAAACCTGGCCATACAAACCAGGGGGTGAGACCCCAAATAGCAAGTACCACAAAGGAAGCACGAAATGAAGAAACAAAGCCAGATCTATAGCATGAGATACATGAGCCAACAATCAATGGCATATATCTCATCCATGACATGATACGACACTCCTTCAACAAACAAGGATAGGAAGTGCTCCATCATATCAAGATAGAATACGTCCCTTGAGTATTCTCAAGCTGAAATATTCTGCGTCATAGTTTCGGTCCACAGTTTATCGTAATACAACAGCGCAACCCAACAACCAAACAAGGACATGAGTTGAACTATCATGTCACAATAGCCTGTGTCCCTAATTCCACTCAATAGAAGTCACAATACACAAGCAGGGATACAAATGTGGAGAAATAATATAGTTTCAGTCCATGGAGTATCGTAACACAACGACGCAACCTAACAACCGAATAAGGACATGGGTTGAATTTTCATGCCACGATAGCCCAATTTTCTGGCTAGGCACCTTTATAAGTAAATTGGACAACAAATCATGTATTACGACTTGATATATGATCTCTGGGTTATCCCAGTAATGCAATACATGAGTATCCTCATATCGTATCATAATCGAACATGGCTGGCTAAAACAATGATATACAAGGAAAAATATATGTAATTGATGCACCGGTCCCTCGCAAGGGTCCTGAGCTAATTAATAATCAGTAACAGTTTTAGGCTTTCTATAGAAAAGATACTGGCTCGGTCTTATAATTAAATCAGATACTGTACTCCACTAGTGCGGATGAAATACAGTATTAGTGATGGCCAGCCTTTACTACCAGCTAATTCAGGGTGGTTCGACATGCACGATCTCGAGATATCGTTCTCTCCCAATGCTCTACAAATTTATTTGCCTAGTTAACCCTAGGTTAATTAGAGTCCCGTGTCGTGGTCACATGGACATTTCTTCTTATATGTCATTATTTAAGTATGGGTACCCTTGATACGAATCCATATTGTTACTCAAAAGTTAAATCTGGATTCATCCAAATGTGATGCAACAATCGATACTATCTAGCCACGACTAAAGTTATTGTCCAACTATCAGATCCGTGTATGAGAATAATTGTAGCGCCCCGTTCTCCCGGTGCGGAGAGCGCGGCTAAGAAACACAAGACGGTATCGTTCGATCGGAATAGATTGAAACAAGAACTCGTCCTCGTTATGGATTTGTTTCTTCGGAATCGATTCCCATATTCAGTGGACCGTGCCCCCGGGATCGACTTAGCGGCAGAGTCAGGAGGGACCTCTCCGTTGCTATCTTTTATTGTCTCGGTTTTCGATGTCGCTTGTTGCTTTCGTGCTTTGAGTTGGTTTTGGGATTTGCTTGTTTTTCTTGAACGGTTTCGATGGTTTTCATTGTTTTCATTCATTGAACTGCACTTCAATTCCGATATTGGAAAATTGGAAGAGGTATTGATCAAGCTGTTCGTAATGCAGGTGAACGAGCAGTAGGCCGCTTGCGAGCGGAGTCGTGAAGCACCTCTTTCCTTCTCCCTTCCAACAATCTAAGTGAGTGGCTACCATCCAATTAGCTAGCCCTGCTTCCAAGTCTTCACATCTAAAAACTCTTGCATTCTTGTTGCCCCGATCAGACGATACCAAGTAATAATAAAAGATACCAAGATAAAAGAGAATAGACTTGGATATTACTGCTTGTCATTCAACTTGGGAACGGTTACTCATATGCATGCTTGTTCGTTTGGAATATTCTATACATGCTTCAAGTTTACTTAGAATACATCTTCTTCCATAAATTGTGCTAAGTATGGAATACACTTGTTATAAAATAAGCTGTCAAGAAGACTATGCAAAATGAATCATGCAATATTGCTTGTCTCATGTTCATGTTGCCTAAACTGCATCAACGTTAACGCATCACGAACGATTGATCATGGACAACTTGTGCACAAGATCAACGGGTTCCTACGGACGGTTGCTGGGGCACTGGCACCGATACGGTCCGGGCGGAACTTCACGATAGTCTCACGTACGATCAGGATGGCATGTAGCACCTCACGTGCTTCGTTGTACACCATCCTCGTTCAAAGACTAAACGGTCCATTATGGCTTCTAGCCAGTGATCCCAATGTGTATATTTAAACCTGTTGCAAACTAACTTGTGTCTTTGTGGCAGGGAAGGCATGGTAAGTATTGTACAGGTGATTCAGACTGTCAGGTAAAATCTATCGAACGGTGGCACGTTCATTTCAGTAAATTCTATATGCTGCTTACTTGTAAATGAACTAAGGCAAGATAAAAACCCATAAAATATGCATGCTTCATTAAAACAACGTGTTGATTGGTATAAGTCAGGTAGCTCGCCTTCACCAGTATGTTTCGACATACTGACCCTCGTTAAAACAGGTTCTCCGCACCAAGGCGAACCGAGCGAGGAGCAAAGTCGTCTTCCCGATCCAGTCCAGCTGTTGGCGCATCCTGATCGCGCCGCCCTTGAAGCATTTTGAACCAGGAGCTTGCAACTCTTCATACACAATGCAGCTTCGTGGCAAGGCCGTCCTCCAGCCCGGAGGTCTATATTATTTGAAGTTATAAAGGGATGTAATGTACATGACTGCTATCTCATTTTGAGTCAACACTTTTGTAAGCCCCTGCGGCATATTAGCTAACTCGTTCAAGAGTTTGTAATAGATGTTCATTATCAATAAAGAGAACTTTTCCATGTTTCAACTTGTGTTCAATTTATCTGCGTACTCTGAATATGTGCTCGTTATGCAAAATACTTTAGCCTTGTGCGGGCGCAATCCCAGGCCCGCACGGCATTACGATTCGGGGGATGCCCCAACGATTCTACGGAATCGGGTCGTGACATAATGGTATCAGAGCACAGATTCAAGTTTCTTAGACTCTCGCACTAGAAAAGTTCCTTTAACGATCAAATTCCTGTGCGAACTCTTGAACTCGCTAGGCCAAAATGAGATAAGTTCATGCAATAAGTCCATAATACATTATGATCCTAATATAATTTACCTTCTTTTGAAGGAATGGTACCAGTGCAATCTGCAGCACAAGCACCGAACGAAACACAAAAAAGTAGTTCGGGTACTTCGGGAAGCTCTCGGAGCCAGCGGGGCATGTCTCAAGTCGATCCGCTCGAGCGGGTGATGCTAATGTTAGAAGCACAACGACAAAGAGACGATGCTCGCCAAGCCAAGTTCGAAAGCAATCTAGAGACCCGATTCTCAGTCCAACAGAAGCAGGTGGATGCCCTGCAACAGATCGTTCAGACTTTGGCTTCCAACCATTCCGCTGCAACAACAGCGACTCCAGTGGAACAGCCCGTGCTTGAAGTAGAGACACCGCAAATTTCAATGCCGAGGGACGTGACTTCCTTCAACTTTGGCCACTTCAAGAAAGTCTGCAACACCCCATTCAACGGAAGTGAGGACCCAGTCGTAGCTCTAGATTGGCTGGCCGAACTTGAAGACCACTTCGCTCTCCTAGTGGTCCCCGAAGAGAGGCGTATCGCCTGCACGCAACTACAGCTCTGCCTCAACGCACACGATTGGTGGGACGTGCATCGATGATCTCTCCAATTTGATCACGGAGAGGAGGCGATCTCGTGGACGACCTTTCGTACCGCGTTTGAAGAGGAGTTTATACCCCCTCCAGTACAACGTCAGATGGAAAACAAGTTCGTGCAGCTGCGGCAGGGCAGTATGACAATGAAATAGTACTCCGCCGAATTCAACCGTCTATCAAAATTTGTTAGGGCTTATTTACCTGATGCAGCGAGTCGAGCTAGAAGGTTTGAAGGCAGTTTGTGCCCTGCCATCAATGCGCACGTGGTCGTTAATCAGTACGGGACAATATGGGAAGTCATGAATTACGCTCTATCTCTTGAACCGCAGTATCCTCATATTTCCACCGGCGTTGTGCATACCTACAATTACAAACGCCAAGGCAATGAGAGAGGAAACAATGCAGCAAAGCGCCCTAACCATGACGGTCCCCAAAGAGGAAACCCAGGGCCTTCGTGCAAATTCTGTAAGAAACAAGGGCACACGACCGACAAGTGCCGCAAGAAACTCGGGCAATGTCTCATTTGTGGTGATTCAAACCATAGGATTCGAGACTGTCCAAATTATTCTTCCCAATATTACGTTCCCTAACGGTAAGCACTATTCCTAAGTTTCGGGACGAAACTTCCAATTGGTTGGGTAGGATGTAGCGCCCCGTTCTCCCGGTGCGAAGAGCGCGGCTAAGAAACACAAGACGGTATCGTTCGATCGGGATAGATTGAAACAAGAACTCGTCCTCGTTATGGATTTGTTTCTTCGGAATCGATTCCCATATTCAGTGGACCGTGCCCCCGGGATCGACTTAGCGGCATAGTCAGGAGGGACCTCTCCGCTGCTATATTTTATTGCCACGGTTTTTGATGTCACTTGTTGCTTTCGTGCTTTGAGTTGGTTTTGGGATTTGCTTATTTTCCTTGAACGGTTTTGATGGTTTTTATTGTTTTCGTTCATTGAACTGTACTTCAATTCCAAGATTGGAAAAGTGGAAGAGGTATTGTTCGAGCTGTTCGTAATACAGGTGAACGAGCAGTAGGCGGCTTGCGAGCGGAGTCGTGAAGCGCCTCTTTCCTTCTCCCTTCCAACAATCTAAGTGAGTGGCTACTATCCCGATTAGCTAGCCCTGCTTTCAAGTCTTCACATCTAAAAACTCTTGCATTCTTGTTGCCCCGATCAGACGATACCAAGTAATAATAAAAGATACCAAGATAAAAGAGAATAGACTTGGATATTACTGCTTGTCATTCAACTTGGGAACGGTTACTCATATGCATGCTTGTTCATTTGGAATGTTCTATACATGCTTCAAGTTTACTTAAAATGCATCTTCTTCCATAAATTGTGCTAAGTATGGAATACACTTGTTATGAAATAAACTGTCAGGAAGACTATGCAAAATGAATCATGCAATGTTGCTTGTCTCATGTTCATGTTGCCTAAACTGCATCAATGTTAACGTATCACGAATGATTGATCATGGATAACTTATGCACAAGGTCAATGGGTTCCTGCGGACAGTTGTTGGGGCACTGGCACCGATCCGGTCCGGGCGGAACTTCACGATAGTCTCACGCGCGAACAGGATGGCATGTAGCGTCTCACGTGCTTCTTTGCACACCATCCTCGTTTAAAGACTAAACGGTCCATTATGGCTTCTAGCCTGTGATCCCAACGTGTATATTTAAACCTGTTGCAAACTAACTTGTGTCTTCGTGGCAGGGAAGGCATGCTAAGTATTGTGCAGGTGATTCAGACAGTCAGGTAAAATCTACCGAACGGTGCCACGTTCATTTCAGTAAATTCTATATGCTGCTTACTTGTAAATGAACTAAGGCAAGATAGAAACCCACAAAATATACATGCTTCATTAAAACAACGTTTTGATTGGTATAAGTCAGGTTAGCTCGCCTTCACCAGTATGTTTCGACATATTGACCCTCATTGAAACAGGTTCTCCGTACCAAGGCGAACCGAGCGAGGAGCGAAGTCGTCTTCCCAATCAAGTCCAGCTGTTGGCGTATCCCGATCGCGCCGCCATTGAAGCATTTTGAACCAGGAGCTTGCAACTCTTCATACACAATGCAGCTTCGTGGCAAGGCCGTCCTCCAGCCCGGAGGTCTATATTATTTGAAGTTATAAAGGGATGTAATGTACAGGACTGCTATCTCATTTTCAGTCAACACTTTTGTAAGCCCGTGCGGCATATTAGCTAACTCGTTCAAGAGTTTGTAATAGATGTTCATTATCAATAAAGAGAACTTTTTCATGTTTCAACTTGTGTTTAATTTATCTGCGTACTCTGAATATGTGCTCGTTATGCAAAATACTTTAGCCTTGTACGGGCGCAATCCCAGGCCCGCACGGCATCATGATTCGGGGGACGCCCTAACGATTCTACGGAATCGGGTCGTGACAATAATAACATATATCACGTAGCAGGAGTGTGTGGCACGATGACTCATTATATATATATATATATATATATATATATATATATATATATATATATATATATATATATATATATATATATCAAGTAGCACTCTCGGTACGATCAAGTGTATCAGCACGGATATAATAGTTAGGACAGGAACAAGTTCTAGTATCTAGATCATGGACAAGTTATCAGATAACAAGTTATTCAAGACATGATAGTTAATACTTGTCACATATAATTTATCACTTGATTATATCGATGAATGAGAATAAGAGCAGTGCGAGAACCCATCGAGATTAGATTCATAACCCTTAAACCAAACAAGGACCTGGGTTGCAGAACTTCACCCGAGTTGAACTACGCCTCTTATTCTATCCAATGCATAATAAGGTGATCACGAAAAGTAAACTAATTAGCAAGTAAATTATCAAGTACATATAGGGCCATATCTACAGGGCTCAACGTGCACAGAAAACAGTAGCGCACATAGCAAGTTGGCGTACAAAACAAACAGAAGCAAGGTTGGCGCTCAAACGACCAAATCTAGGTTGGCACAGAAATGACCAAAACTAGGTTGGCGCAAAAACAACCAAAACTAGGTTGGCGCACTTTGTCAAGTTGACCAATACTGCGCACTTGACAAACATGCACAGACAAGTATAAAGTGCACTTTTGAGGAAGGTACGCGAGCAAGCTAGCTAAAAGATAAAACATATAATCCGAGGTCAAAGCTCGACAGTCGAGAAACTCGTTAGTCGATAAGCACACAAATCAATAACACAGAAATCGAGAAACCAATCGAAGCTTCATTCCTAAGAAAACGAAGAGGAAAAAAGTGTGTGAGCTACCAAACATAAACAAAGTGCGTCGGTTGACGAAACAGAGAAAAAGTACGCCAGATTGCCAGCACAAAGAAAGTTCACGAATTGACTGAGACGCACTTTCCCTTGATTTTTGTTACGCCCCAGTCCCAAAATACGTAGGACTAGGAATACGTAAGCATGCCAGTCGTATGTATATGAAAACTCCAATATATCGATACCATAATACACACGTACGCTATAATATGAATATTAACTCACATGTGGTATATATATTGTCACAAGTCACATGGCATAAATAGATCTTATCCACAGAATCATATAACCAATCAACTATATAACTGAATCAAGTATAAAATGCTTGATAAGAACAAGTAATTGGGTGAAAACAAATCCACTACCAAACTAGAATATAAGAGAAACAAAATAAGTACATGTAATAAACAATGAGGCTCGAAAAGAAGACCTCCTCGAAAGAGAGAGAAGTAGCAAGTCCTGATCCGTGTTCCTGCGAATAGTCAAGATCATCTACACCTGAAAAGGGATCAGGTCCTCAAAGGGATGTAACAAGATACATAGAAGCATGCCAATTGAATACAGTAAAACATGTATAATAGACAAAAAAATATATAAGTACGCTACACTAGACAATCTATATAAAAATGCATAATGAGGACAATTTTTCGACGTATGGGCATGTGTAGGCTACTCTATCTATCTCACAACTCACACACACGTCCATGTGCATCAGAAGCCGTCATACCGCGAGGGTAGCGACCATTGTGACAACATCAATTGACATACCGTGAGGGTAGCGACCATCGTGACACAACTACCATAGTGCATGCTAGTTACTATGGTTTACCTTAGTGGATAGCCCATACGCCTACTGACTGTCCTCTCCTCCCATGATACTATGTGACAAGTGTGTGTCAACATATATAATATATAATTATGACTAAAAGAACACACACATATAATGAATATATATAAAAATATGATAAGCATGCAAAGTACAGTAAGCAAATTGACAAGGTATACTTGCCTGGCAAGAAAGCTGCGAAGTGTAAGCATCCAGATATTAAGCACAAGGGATCAGAACTATGACATCAGAATGAACGTCTCTGGATGCTGAAATAAACATTACCAACGTTCCCGAAATAAGCGAGATAGCTAGGAAATACTACCCGTTCGTCCAATTTGGATACAGGGGCAAGACGGTAATTTTGGGTCAAAGCGGGTTCCACATGTGGCCCACTTTGCACCAAAATATGTGTCAGAGGTAAAGGTCTCTAAATAGGACAAATTATAGGTCAAACAAATTCTAAATGTTGATACAAACTCAACGATTTATCCAATTTTGGATTCGGATGAGCCTATCACAAATTCGCCCTTCAAGTCAAACCGTAGGGCCCGCGAATAGGCGGCTTGGTCAACTATCTCAGAATTGCGTGAAACTTGGGTCACAAGACCAGCATAATATCACAAATCCAATGGCATAAGTTTTGTCATATTCTGACGAGCGTACACAAAGTGGAATAGTATTTTGTAAAAGTCGCGATACGAGGACTTTTTACGGATACGGGTTGATTTCGACGCGCACACACGTCCGAATCTACTTCAGCGAAAGCTCACACGTCAGGATATACCATATGCGCCTTTCGGTACAATTAGTACGTGATGAGGCGGTCCTGTTTGGCGGGACGCACTCCGTATCATAAAATCTCAATTTTAAATTACCAAGTTTTTGGTCATTTTGGAAGTCGAATAATTTAACAAATAAAATAAATTAATAAAAACTAAAAGAACAGTTAAATTCTCGGATATTTTGAGAAGAAATTTTTTTAATTAGATTTTGAAAATATTAAACAGGTTGGTGGCAAATTAGACATGAACATGGGCATTTGAGTTAAAATTCTGGACAGTTTTGGGTCAGTTTTTCGGCCAATTTTTGGTCGATTTTTCGACCAATCCAGGGCACGATAACTCGTCCCGCTTGAAGGAAATCCTAGAGGGTTAGGTTGTGAACGTACCAGAGAAGATGGTTCGAAAAACCATCGAGAAGCGGAGGAGAACGCGTCATGGGAACATGGGGTCGCGGGGCTCGCATCTGTCCGCGGCTGCAAAAGTTCCCCGCGCGCGCGGCTTGTCACGCCCCAGTCCCAAAATATCGAGGGACTAGACACGTGGCAATGGCCAGCAGCATACACCAATGGGCAAACCCAATTTAATGGACCCATCAGGATGTACTTAAGCTGTAGTACAATAATAGGGTCTAAATATACTAATCTCATCCACAGATATGAATACAACAATATCAACAAAAGAAAACAATATCATCATCAAATCACAAGTAAATAAATCGGAGAATAACCCGATAATGAGTCTAATACAACTGTCAAGATATAAGAATAAAGATAACCACAACAAATACTGAGTATGGAAACAGTATATACTTAGAAGATACCCGCAGAGATCACTCGTCTACTGGATCTGGTACTGCTCCAGTGCCTGCTCCTGTTCCTGTTTCTGCTCCTGCTAATGCTCCTGTCCCGTATACCTCGGGATCGATCTCGTCTGCTAATCCTGGGGACATAATCCGGATCCAGGTCCTCAGGGGACATAGCAAGGTACAAAATAACTCATGCCAAAAATAATATAGTTCAGCAATAAATGAAATAATAGGGTAAAACTATATAACCAGCTAATTGATATACAAGATGAGAGCAGCACTATAACTCAGGCTGAAACTGCTACAAGCTCTGTGTCGGGGAGCCGGTAGCAGTAATATCATGTAGTTGTCTAGCTCGGAGAGAGACTGAGACACCGGCATAATATATAATCAACCTGTAGCCTATGTGACTCTCCCTACCCAATGTAATCATACGTCTCATGTCCACAACGTCTTATGTCCATGCCACGCAGGATTATAACTAATGCATCAAGTCATATAATATCTAAGCAAAGAAATAAGTCATAAAAACTGTATCCTATACATAATCACCATGAATATCTTAAAAAGATTCTGTCTCATGAATAGTATCAAGTGTCCTGGGTTATGACGTACTTGATAATGCAAGCACAAGAATGTAAAGGGTCACGATAGCCATGTCTAGGTGACATTACACAACTCCGCATACGGTGTTGGCACCCGACTATTAATCGGACGCTAAGTAAGTCACACGGTCCTAGGTTTAAGCATGTACAACATATAAATGAGGCAAGAAAATATGTAACAAGAACTGCAATGTTGGCAAGGTACACTTGCTTGGGGTTCTGTCTCCAACTATAGCTCTGACCTCAGTGGGAACTGCAGGCACTCCTCCGGTTGCTGAAATAAATATCACCATCAGATTCAGAAAATATCAAATAGCTAGAAACGCCTATCCTTGAGTCCAATTTGGACACAGGGGCAAAAATAACAGTTTCTGGTCAAAGCGGGGTCCACATGTGGGCCGTTTTGCACCGAAAAATGTGTCAGGAACAAAGGTCTCCAAATTTGTCAAACTTAGTGTCAAAAAGTCTAGAACGATGATACGAACCCAACGAAACTTTCAGAATTGGATTTCGATGAGCCGATCACAAAATCGCCAGTCAAGTGGAGCTGCGGGACCCACGATACGCGATTTTGTCAACGTTCTCAGAATCGAACCAAACTTGGGCCACAGGACTAGCGCATTGCTATGAGTCCGATGGCGCAAGTTTTGTTTCGATCCGACTTGTGTACACCAAGTTATAGCGTGATTCAGAACAGGCGGATACGGGACGTTGTTGACGGATACGCGTTGATTTCGGTGTACACGCACATCCAAATCAACTTCTGGAAAATTCTGCACGTCCGTATCAACGGCGCACACCTTTCGGTGAAGACCGCACGCGACCGAGTCGTCCCGTTTGGCGGGGCGTACTCAGTTCCGGGAGAAATTGGGGTGTTATTTTTCCTATTTTTTGATCGCGGTTCGCGATCGCCACAGGACGCGACGTACCGAGCGGGTTGCACGGGCATCGAGAGGGTCACGCTGGGGTTGCGTCACAACTGACGGAATGAGAAACAGAGCAACGAGGAGAGAGAACGGGTTACCTGAACAGGGCTCCGTGAAACCGGGATTTCTCGTGTCCGCGAAGCAATACGACGCTGCGACACGGTACTGCTGTGTCCGGCCTAGGGTTAGGGTTCCGGCGGCAAGGGCTTCGCCGAAGGAGCTCACGGAGGCGGCCGGAGGTGGCAGGGGCTGAGGCGGCCGGAGGTGGCAGGGGCTGAGGCGGCCGAGGACGGCTCAGGGCGGCGCTGCGGCTCTGCTGCAGCTGCTGCTGCTTGTCGTGGCCGGCCACTACTAGAAAAAGCGCTATTAGCGACGTATTTTAGCGACGTCAAAAGAAACGTCGCTAATAATATATAATTAGCGACTCCTTATTAAAACGTCGCTAGACGTCGCTAAATGGCGATATTTAGCGACATTTAGCGACTTTTATTAAGATTTTAAAAGTTAAGTCGCTATAAGTTAAATAAAGGTCGCTAAACGTCGCTAATATGTCTAATTTAGCGACGTTTAGCGACGTATATAGCGACCTTTTTATTAAAAATATTTAGCAACGTGTTTAGCGACGTCAATGACGTCGCTAAAATTTAAGTTAGCGACGTTTTACTTGGACGTCGCTAAACGTCGCTAAAATTTGGTTAATTAGGGCTCGATTTCATTTTTCTCCATCTGCTGAAAATTCGAAAAGAGAAAAACTCCCCCCCCCTCCCCCGCGCTCCGTCGACCGGCTCTCCACCCTATTCCGGTAAACCCTACTCTCTCTCTCTCTCTCTCTCTCACAGGACACATGTGACATTGACACAAACACTACACACACAGACACTGACACAGACACAGACACGGCACACACACACACTGACACAGACACTGATGAGGACCTAGGGTTAGGGTTAGGGTTAGGTTTGTTGACATGGGGTTAGGGTTAGGGTTAGGGCCGACTGGCCCAAGTCTACGAGAGAGGTAACAGCAGCAGTGAGCACTGCTTACTAGCTTTGATTATCAAATAAAATAAATTGATTATCAATTCGGTTCTGTTTCGGTTATAGATAATTTATTTCAGCTTTGGATTTTTAAAATTTTTACTTATTCGATTTTTATTATTTCGGTGTTGAAACCGAATAACCCGAACGCCCACCCCTAGCTAGACCTGACAATTGGACCGGGATGACCAGTCCGGCACGAATCCGGCCCGCAAAACCCTGTCCGAATTATCGTGGGCTCGGCCCGGCCTGACCCAATATATAGGGACGTGTCGGACCTCATATCTCGGCCCATAAGAGAGGTCCGGCCCCGAAGCCCAGGCTCGTTCCGACCCAAGGCACAGCTCGGCCCGGCCCGACACGCTGCTGCTTGCTAGCCTGATCGACAACCTGGTTTATACTATCTGATGTATTATACACATCCATGTATTACATAGTCCTACGCCAATCTATGGGATTTAGTATGCATACAATCTGCCAAGTTCTTGTATATAGATTGAAACAAATGGATTGTGAATCTCCAAGACAAATATGAAGCAAGAACTTGCAGTGTGTTATTTTTTTGTGCTATGTTTACATATCCCAAAGTAGAGAAGTTCATCCGAGAGAGCATACCATCTGTGTTGTTTCTCCCGGAAACAAATGCGCTCCCAACCATCTCCTATGCACATTCAACCCTACACTTCATAATTTAAAAATAAAATGTTAGTTGTTCTTCAATCTCTACTTTGAAGTCCTTGTAGGGTTCACGGAATCCCAAGTCCGATCCGGTCCGGCTCGGTCCAGTCTGAAACTCACTGTGCCGTGGGTCACGTGTCGAACTGGACTTAGATTTTTACCCTTAGGTCCGGTCTGACCCGTTATAGTGCATGGGCCTGAGAGGCCCGGCCCACTCGACAGCTCTACTCCTAGCTATGGCATATTTTTATAGAGCAATAGCCCGTGTACTTGGGAAACTTTTGATGCAAAAATTGTTCAAGCACCAGGTGCCTTAGTGCAATGCCATGACTGCTTTTCCCATAACGGACACTGACCTAGGAGTGTGGTTGGGGGCAGCTGCAGTTCTATAGTATGACACACTATTTGTAGTGTTGACTGCACACTTATAGTGCAGTTCATAGTACTATGGGGTTGGGGGCAGCTGCAGTTTTGATAAATGAAAATATGTATTATATCAGTTATGATTTTTATAGTACGGTTAATTTTGCATGTAATGATTTATATGATAGCTTATGTCAATTTTGCAGAAGTTTCTAGAAATGGATATGAATTACTATCTGCGTCATCGTTCGTGGATGTACAACCGTCATCCTGATGACATGTGCGGTGTGCGGGATAAATTCATTGAGGGTGTACAGCAGTTCCTGCAGTTCGCAAAGGCGTTCCCTCAATACATGGACGGTACCAAAATTAAGTGTCCGTGTGTGAGATGTCGCAACAGGAAATATCATCCTGAAGTGGAAGTTACATATCATTTATACTCGAAGGGCTTTACGCCGAATTACTATCAGTGGACCGCGCACGGAGAACTTGTATCTCTAGCATCGGAGTCGGACCCTATGTGGAGCCGTATATGGATGTCCAAGACCACGATGCTTACGACGACGGGTTGGTGAACATGGTTTATGATGCTGCGGGGCCTAGTTTCAATCCTGACAATTATGATGCGGCGGGACCTAGTTTCAATCCCGACAATTATGATGCAGCTGAGGAGGCACCGAATGCCGATGCTGCAAAGTTTATGGAGTTGCTTGAGAATGCAAGGACTCCACTATATCCTGGTTGTGAGGATCATTCACCGTTGGAGGTGGTTACAAGATTATTGAGCATCAAGTCCGATTTTAACATGTCGCAAGAATGCTATAATCGACTGCTCGATTTGATTATAGAGATCTTGCCCGAGGGTGCAAAGTTGCCTAAAGACTTCTATCGATCTAAGAGGATGGTGAGATCGCTTTGGATGGGATACGAGAAAATCGATGCATGTCGCAACGGGTGCATGTTGTACTACAAAGACGACAAGGATGAAGATGCGTGCAGATTCTGTGGTGCTGATCGCTACAAGGCCACTGTTAGAGGAATGTCTGTCGGTGCAAGGAAGCCTACCGATTCGATGCACTACTTGCCTTTGACGCCGCGGTTGCAGCGGTTGTTCATGGTTAAGGAGACTGCAGAAAACATGAGTTGGCACAGGCGAAAACAGATCGAAGGAGTATTGGATCATCCATCCGATGGAGAAGCATGGAAGCACTTTGATCGAGAGTATCCATATTTTGCCGAGGAAGCGCGTAATGTCAGATTGGGGCTCTGCTCTGACGGTTTTACCCCATTCGGACTTTCGGGCTCCCAGTATTCGTGTTGGCCTGTGATCGTCACTCCGTATAATCTACCGCCTTGGATGTGCATGAAGACTCCGTATATGTTCCTAACCGTTATTATCCCGGGTCCGAACAATCCGAAGAGGAACATCGATGTGTATTTACAGCCTTTGATAGATGAGTTGAATCAGCTGTGGGAAGTCGGTGCCAACACGTACGATGTTTCTAGAAAGCAGAATTTTCAGATGAGGGCAGCACTTATGTGGACCATCAACGACTTTTCGGCCTATGGAATGTTATCGGGATGGAGCACCCATGGTCGTCTCTCATGTCCGTATTGCATGGACCGTTCTCAGGCTTTCCGTTTGAAACACGGAGGCAAACCGTGCTTCTTCGATTGTCATCGACAATTTTTGCCGAACGATCATCCGTACCGGAGGAATCGGAATGCTTTTCGTGCGGGAGTTGTGGAGAAGGCCAATCCACCGCCAAGGTGGCCCGGATGCACGATATGGGAAGAGGTAAAAGATTTACCAAGTGCTATCCAAGAGCCTGCTAAGGGGTACAAGTGTGACGGATTTGGTCGCACCCATAACTGGACGAAGAGGAGTATATTCTGGGATCTGCCATATTGGAGCACCAATCTGATCAGACATAACCTTGATGTCATGCATATCGAGAAGAATGTGTTTGATAACATAATTAATACTGTAATGGATGTAAAGGGGAAGACGAAAGATAATCCGAAGGCGAGGTTGGACTTAGAAGACATATGTAGACGTCCTGCATTGCATTTGATAGAGGAGGGGAATGGAAAGTTAAAGCAACCTAAGTCAGTTTTCTCACTGGATAAAGAGGATAAAGGTAGACTTTGTAGGTGGATTCAGGGTCTAAAGTTTCCAGACGGGTACGTGTCGAACTTGAAAAGATGCGTCGACCTCAAGGAGAACAAACTAGTAGGTATGAAGAGCCACGATTGTCACGTATTCATGGAGAGGTTAATTCCGATTGCATTTCGGGAATTCTTACCGCAGGTCGTTTGGGACCCATTGACAGAGCTGAGCATATTCTTCAGAGATCTTTGTTGTACTAAGTTGCTCGTCGATCGTCTAGAAAAGCAAGAGAGGGACATTGCGGTAACACTATGTAAGCTCGAGAAGGTGTTTCCTCCTGGATTCTTCGACTCTATGGAGCATTTGCCAATTCATCTTTCCTATGAGGCACGTGTTGGCGGTCCTGTCGGTTATCGGTGGATGTACCCCTTCGAGCGCCATCTGAATCACCTAAAGAGAAAGGTGAAAAATAAGGCACGGGTTGAAGGCTCTATTTGTGAAGCTTATGTTCTCGAGGAGATTACAAACTTTTGCTCGACGTATTTCAATCCGCATGTTGCTACTAATAGGACGAAAGCTCCCAGAAACGACGACGCATATCAGGAATCTAATGATGCAATACTCAAAGTATTCAATGCATCCGGAAAGCCCTCGGGAAAAATGAAGAAGAGATATTTGAATGACGATGAGCTAAGGGCTGCTCAATTGTATATATTACTCAATTGCGACGAGGATGAAGTGGAGAAGCTAGAGGGGTAAGTAATTAACGTCCACGTTTACATCATCTCAATGTAATAGTATAAGATACTATTATGCTACTAATCAGCAGTTGCTTCATTGTTTTTCAGCACATATAATGATGAGTTGAGGTCGGTTAGGCCCTACATAACAGACGAAGAAGTAGAACAAGATATGAGATGCCATTTTCCTTCTTGGTTGAGCGCATATGTAAGATGCTTGGTAATTACTTTTTATTTTTGCACTTGCAAAACAAATAACTTACTATCGCTACTTTGGTATTTAGGTCGATCGTCTAATATCACCTGAGACTGAATCTATTAGGACTCTAGCCAAGGGACCAATTACTGCCGTAAAAATATGGCCAAGTTTCTGTGTGAATGGGTTCAGGTTCAAGTCAACAAATGCTCCTATTAGAGACAGCTTTCTGGATCTTGATTCCACGAAAAACAGTGGTTTGTGTATCAAATCTTCAAACTACAAAGACGTCAATCCGGGCAATGATTTTTTTGGCATCTTACGAGAGATTGTGGAGTTGACATATAATTATGGCCCAGAACCTGCTAATATGGTGCTATTCAGGTGTGAATGGTTCAATCCGATTCAAGATCAAGGTTGGAAAATTGACAAGCATGGCCTTGTGGATATAAACTACAAGCGTAGATATCAAGGCTATGAACCATTTGTCCTATCAAGTCAGGCTCAGCTCGTGTACGTCACAACTTATCCTAGACGGGGGACAGCGAGGTCGGATTGGTGGGCAGTATGCAAGACTAAAGCTAGAAATACCTTTGACATTGACGAAATAGCTTATCAGGAGGACGATCTACCTCTTGTAACAAATATTGTAGATGTGGACTCAACGGAAGTTACTTATTACACGAGTAATAATGTAGAAGATGTAGAATTATCCGGAGAGGACGACGAAGTAGATGAAAGTGAAGACGAGGAAGAGGAAGAGCAGGACGAGGAAGGCGAACAAGATGAATTTTCTGAAGATGATTGAAAATATAAAATATTCCATGTAGAATGTAACTATATTTGGACTATAAATATTGCATGTAGAAGTAGATGTTGACATTAACGAATATATGTATTATATTTTGACTGTATAATACTTTGAGATATGTATCACATTCCGACTGTAGAATGTAGTATATATTTGTGTTTCTCTATATTCATCATATGTTGTTATCAGATATGACAGGACGACGCGGAGGATTCGGCAGGTCCCAAGGTAGACAGAGTGCCACTCCGGTACTGCCTACTGTTGGTTCCGGATCATCGTCGCCCAGTACTCCAGTATATCGAGCAGTCACATCTCCGACTGCGACGACGTTGCGTGGCATCACTCCTGGGACGAGTAGTTCCAGGCGTGATAGTACTCCCTCGTCCAGCGTTCCTCCTGCTGACGAAAGCATGGAGACAGATGAGCATGTAGAGGAGGTCGTGCCGACGTTGTCCCAGCATCAGCAAGATCCTCCATGCGCACCACCGGAGGAGACGAGGACAGAGATTTGGGCCGACGGTACAAAGTAAGTCAATTAGATGGTTTAATATATATTTGTGTTTCTCTTTATTCATCGTATATTGACTTTTTCAGTAATCTAAATTATTATTTCTGTATAGATATCGTCCATCGTCGGTTCAGAGACGCCTGGGCCAATTTCTGAGAAACAACTACGGTGGCCCTTGTATCAACTATTCGGAGGCTCCGGAGGACAGGAAGGCGTTCTGGTTTGCGCACTTCCAGGTAAAAGTATATTAAATAAATCCTCTAATTTATGCATATTCGTGATGCTAACTTAATGAATTATTTATTGTAGCAAACGTATTTTTATCCTCCGCACCGGGCCGAGTTGATCGAGCGGCTCTTTCCTACCGTTGCCGCCAAGCTTATCCGAGATGCTCTGGATGACCAGAAGGCTCGTGATCGTGCTGGAAAACCGATCCAAGGTTGGATCACGCCTGAGCAGTGGACTGCGATGAGGGCTAGATTCGACGATCCGAGCTACAAGGAAAGGTCTAAGAAGGCCAAGGCGGCTAGGCAGAATGCTGCAAAGTGGTGTGGTGGCTCGATTCCGATGACGGAACATTTCCGTCGTTTGGTATGTTTTTTCTTTTAAAATATATTATTTTAATATAAGTACCATAAAATGGTACTTGGAATAAATATTTAAGTTTAGTAATAAAAAATATATTTTTAACAGGTACAGAGGGGTGAGGATGCGAACATGGTGACCGTCTTCTTGGCCACCCATCGCAAGGACGGAAATCTCATTGATGAGAGGGCCTCACAGACCTATGTAAGTATTACTTTACTTTGTGTTTATTTTAATATAACTTAGGCAATTATTGAGTTTCCAAACCTTTTCTAGGCCGAGTATCTTAGGCTTCGTGAGCGGGCGACTGCTAGTGCACCTACACCTGGAGAGGCTGGTGCTTCGTCGCAGCCCGGTCCATCTCCGTCGGCGGACGACCTGTGGGTGACCGCAGCTGGTGGTCTCCAGAGGGGTACGTACTACGGTACGGGCTCCTATGGCGCCCTGGTTGCGACGCAGTCATCTAGGGCCTCCCCGACAGCTGTGCATTCCACACACCCCTCGCAGTCGCAGCCCTCGCAGTCGTCGGCCAGAGTCCAGGAGGCCGTCCAGGAGGCCGTTGACCGTCAGATTGCGTCTCTCCGTGACGACTTGCTGCGAAGTATGGAGGACCAGTCCCGGTCCCAGCCGCAGGCGGACGATCCGATGCTTATCGCACGATTGGATATGCTCGACCGCAGCATGACGGAGCTACGAGAATTGACAAATGATATTAGAGCCTCCAATGATCACAACATCATGGAGCTGCAGGCGTCACAGCTATCGATGGGCGAGAAGCTGACGAGGATGCATGCGTCACAGCTATAGATGGGCGAGAACCTGACGAGGATGCAGGATTCAATGGGTGATAGCAGTACGAGGTTGTTATCTACCCTGGATTCTTACAACCAGCGACTCGCAGATTTGGAGCGGGCACGGCCGCCACCGACGTCACTGCCTTCTCCATCGACATCGGTGTCGATTCCACGGGACGAGTATGAGGAGTTGTTATCCTTGAAGCGCGCCGCTGGTCAGCCTCCTGCAGATCCGTAGTAGTCTAGTTATTATTATTATTATTTATGAATTATTGGTACTTCAACAATAGACATGATGTATGATGCTTCTTGTGGTCATTAATTTTTTAGTTAATTTAATTGGATTATATAGTTATCCACATTTAATTGGATTGATACTTCTTGTGGTCTTTAATTTAATTGGATAATATAGTTAACTAGATTGAATCATGTTGGTGTGTATGATGAAGATGATGTAAAACTGCAGGGAATCACAATGTTTGATTCTGGGAATTTTTTTAAATTTTTTTTAAAAATTAGCGACGTTATTAGCGACGTTTAGCGACGTTTAGCGACGTTAAATTACGTCGCTAATTACGTCGCTAATTAGCGACGCCGTAAAACGTCGCTAATAACGTCGCTAATAACGTCGCTAATGACGTCGCTAAACGTCGCCAATTGCTGACATGGCAGTATAGCCAGGTCATTAAAGACGTCGGTGTAACGTCGCGATAGATGTCGCTAATCAGCGACGTTTAGCAACTTTTCTAAACGTCGCTTTTTAGTGACTTGGCGTCGCAAAACGTCGCTAAATTTAGCGACACATTAAAGTCGCTAAAAAATGTCGGCATAGCGACGTTTAGCGACGTTTTTTGTATTAGCGACTTGGTATTTTCCGACTTCTTTAAAACGTCGCTAATTACGTCGCTAAACCTAATTAGCGACGATTTTTGGTTATTTAGCGACGTTTTTAGACGTCGCTAATTTGACTTTTTCTGGTAGTGGGCGGAGGCAAGCTCGCTGGAGCTGCTGCGGGGTCGGGCTGGGCACGGCGGAGGCGGGGCGGTGCTCGTCGGTCTGCCGCTGTTGCTGTGGAAACCGCCAGAGGAGGCTGGGGCGAGGGCAGCGGAGGCTGGCGAGGGCGAGGGCAGCGGGGTTCGGGGAGAGGCGGTGCTGGGCGTCGCCGGAGAGAGGCGGAGGCGAGCTTTATAGGAGACCGAGGGAGAGGGAGAGGCGGCCGGTGTGGGGAGGCGGTCAGTCGTCGGTTGCAGGGGAGGCAAACCGAGGGGTCGTTGTCGGCCACGACGGCGGAAACGGCCGCCGGGAAGCTGAGGGGTCGGGGTAATTCGGTTTAGGGATTTAGGGTTAACGGGTCCGGGTCGGGTTCAATTCGGATCCGACCCAACCCGTTAAGGATTTTGGTTCGGTTTGGTTCAGTTGAACTGGGTCTGGGTTGGTTTGGGTTGGTTTGGTTCAATTGAACCGGGTTTATTCTAGGGTTTATTTCAACTAAGTTTTTAGGGCTTTAAAAATGCTTCCGGGGTCCAATAAATTTCCGAAAAATTATTCTATGTCTAATTTTTTATTTTACACCAGAAAATATTATTTTCATAATATTTTAATATTATTAAATATCATTTAATAATCAAAACACCCTAGTTTAATTAATAAAAATTCCAGAAAATTCCAGAAAAATATAAAAAAATTATTTTAAAAATCCTGAAAAATCAGGGGGTTTACAATCTACCCCTTAAGAGGATTGCGTCCTCGCAATCAAAGAATAATCGGTCAACAGAGATGACACGGTTTCAAACAATATTTGAAGCACAGCATGATCAAGGATGAGGGTTTTGAGAAGAACACATAGGGAAAATCATTTTCCTAAGCATTTAAAAGTTATGCAATCTCCCGTATGAAGGAGATCTAGAAGACTACAATTTTAGAAAAATAGGTTATTATTTAAAAACATATCAGGTTATCAGTTATAAAATATTCTAGGTTATCAATTATTAGCAAGTTCAAAATTACTAGGTTAAGGCTAAGGTCACGAACCAATAGGCATGAACTAAGCAATACTAGAAACGAGATAGCTATGAACCACTTACGCGCATTAGCTAATCCACGAGTCTGCGCGTCCTCGAAGGTCATCGCCAGGGCTTGTCCACGTCCTTACAGTCGATTCCTCTGGTGCTGTTGAGCCTGCTGGAAGAGTAGTGCCTGGGGTATCAAAGGTGGCCTCGGCTGATACCCTCCTGGAGCTGGTGGTAGGACTCCTTCAACTCCCATTTGCGGTGCTCCCAATGCTGGATAGGCTGGCCTCGGTACTGGTAATGCTTGCTGGTTAACCATTGGTGCTCTTTCTCGACGCTCAGAGCATTCCCTCAATGAATGCTGACTGGATCTGCAAGCTAAACATAATCTCCTTTTTCGTCTGCACTCGTTCTCAATATGGCCTCGCTTGCGACAATATTAACAGACAGGTAGTGCCTGTGAAGATGCTCCAGATGGCTGGTGTATGTGAGGTCTCTTTGCAACTTCTTCCTGTGGTGCTCCGGCTGGTGCTGATGTGGACGGCCTCTTTAGACTGGTCTCTCTCCTGGTGACACGCTCCATGCGTCGGGCTGCAGCAAGGACGTTCGAGTAAGATGTAGGAGCAACGGATCCAATTAGTTTCTGTAGCTCAAAGTTTAGTCCGTTGAAGAACTTCTCAGCCTTCTCTTCTTCTGTCTGAATCAAGCTTGGGGCGAAACGACTCAGACGAATGAACTCGGCGTTGTACTCTTCTACTGTCCTATTGTCTTGAGTGAGGCGATTGAACTTGTCCCGAAGTTCTGATCGAGCGATAGCTGGAATGTACATCTCTTGAAAGAGTCTGGAAAACTCTTCCCAAGTGACTCGTTCTGGTCTGAGCCGTGTCTCCTCAGATAGCCACCAGTGATGTGCATTGTCGGTCAATTGTATTCTGACGGCAGTCATCCAACGTTCCCTTGGAATCTCAGCTGCTTCTAATTGATGTTGAGTGTTGGTGAGCCACTCATGAACTTCTGTGGGCTCCTCTTTGCCTGAGAAGGTACGGGGCTTCAGTTGGCGGAAATCGGAAATAGAGCCCATCGTTGGCCGTCGTGTTGGTAAATCTGCCTGCTCTAGTGCGGTTACTAGGCTGCGACTCAAAGCCTCTTGTTGAGCTTGCATTATTGCAAAGATTATTTGAAACATCTGCTGCCCATCCATGGCCTGCCCTTGTTGGAATACGGGCATTTGTGGAGTGTCCTCTTGCTGGATTCTCGAGGCATGCTGATTCTCTTGACTACGTTATTGAGCTGATTGACCTTCTTCTACTGGTGTTACTTCATCTTTGTTGGTTACCAAAATATCCCGTGGTGATCTTGCAGGAGTCTCATCGTTTCCTCGTGAATCCATAACTCTGCAACCAAAATAAACAATAAGAGGCGTACAGGAATCAAGGCAGGATGCAAGTCAAGAATTTAATTCGAATCCGATATAGATGTCAAGAACGATTCAAGCAAAGTGGATAAGACCCTAAAAACTTATCATTTTCCTATTGCAGGCTTGCTCGGTCCCTAAGTTGAAACCGAACAATTTAGTCGTTGACCTGCATGGGCCACCACAAAAACTATGTCACGCCCCAGTCCCAAAATATCGAGGGACTAGACACGTGGCAATGGCCAGCAGCACACACCGATGGGCAAACCCAATTTAATGGACCCATCAGGATGTACTTAAGCTGTAGTACAACAATAGGGTCTAAATATACTAATCTCATCCACAGATATGAATACAACAATATCAACAAAAGGAAACAATATCATCATCAAATCACAAGTAAATAAATCGGGGAATTAGGTAGTTTTAGGTTTAGTTATTATTATTTTCTTCTTTTCTTTTTCTTTTTCTTTTCTTTTCTTTTCTTTTTATTTTTATTATTATTACTATTACTAATACTATTACTTATTATTATTATTATTATTATTATTATTATTATTATTATTATTATTATTATTATGATTACTATTATTATTAACTATATATTATTAATAACTATATATTATTTACATATATATATTTACATATATTGATGGGGTTATAAATCCAAAAACATTCATACACAAAAATAAATTCTAAAAATCTATCACCCTTTAACAAGGATTCCTAAAATAAAATAAAATAAAAATAATAGTTTTGTGTAATAATTCTAAATGAGTATTTATCTAAGTAAATTAAATCAATATAATTTATTTTCTAATTAACTATGAAAATACTTCTAAAGAAATTCAATAATTTAATAAAAATACTTAAAATAAAAATTTAAAATTTTAGGGGGTTTACATTCTACCCAACTTACAACAATTTCGTCCTCGAAATTAACACTAACCCATATTCGTAATAAATCACTATAGCTATTAACACTTCATTGCTAGCTTGCAGCGTTTCCTAAAAGGTTATGGTCAGCCACCCTAACACTTTTATTTATTATCTATACACTATTTTTTTATCCTCTAACTCATCTACACTACCCAACTTACAAGAATTCTACTAGTAGTCAAAGTCTTTTGAGGCTATTGTCTAGGTTATAAGACGAATTTATTCATTGGGACAAAAAATTTGGGATACTTGTCTCGAATCTCATAACCATAATTTTTTTTTGTAACCGTCAAGTATCATAGTCTAATACTGCCACGCCACCTGGCCAGTATGTCTATAAATAATTCGACTACTCTACTATAATGGTCTAGCTGCAGCTGTCGCTACCTCGCCAATAATTTGTCATAGTCATCAGTTCATAACAAGTGCCTTCAAGTCTTTCCTAAGCTTAGTCTAAGTTTTAGGGCAATAATTAAGGTCATGACTAACTTTATAAAACTATTAGAAGTATGAACTATTTCAACAACCCAACTAATTCATGTTAGACTAAAGGATGCTACTTAAGGTTTAAAAATAATGAGAGAATACAGATATTGTTATAGTGCATGTACATAAGGGTTATCATGAACTCAACTTTAGTTATTAATCATTACTAACCATGTTATATTTTAACTAACAAAATAAAGGCTGAGGTTGAAGTAAATCAATAAGTTATTATGGCACGAAAAGATGCTACTACGATAGAAAGAATTAAGCATGGGATAAGGAATGGATATGGAAGAGAAGATGAGCTACCCAAGGGGACGAGATGGTGATAGAAAAGAGAATACTACTACTGCTACTCGTGTCATCCATTAGCATCGTGGGTATACCATCTAGTTAAAATATCAACATATCCTCAAAAGTTTTAACACCAAATATATCACATTGTGATATGCCCTTAATTACAAAAGATAGTCACAAAGTAATGTGATTGGCCTATGGGGTATATCTAGTACTCTCCGTGTATCAAACTTATACCAAGAACGAGCGTTCGTCTTTCCAAAATAGAGGAAGACGAAAAACAATAATAAAGAATTCAAGAAGAAGGTGATAGAATACAAGTACGGGGTTCAAGGCGATTAAAGAATTCAAAAAGAGAGTTGTAAGGGAAGTTGCGAATGAGATCCTATTTTGGTAAATTCTTATTCACATGCTCATATCAGTACAGTTATGTAAACGATAAGATATGCTTGGACATGTCTAAAGGGCAAGTATATTCGTCTAACACGCTGAGTCAACTATATCTCAATCCACGTAAAGTAGTTATACGAAGGGCGAACCAAGTACATTAAGGTTGATCAGACCGTAATACACTGATTTTGATTTAGACAATATATTAGTAGGTGTCCCCAATAACACATATGTCATGAACAAGCTCGATAAATGTCACTACCATATTCCGAAAACAGGGGTATTTTCGACCTTTTATAATATTTAATATTATTGTAGTTATAATTAATTAATTGCATGAATAGTATATATTTAAATTAAATATCTGTATGATGTGTACTTTAATATATTATATTATAGACAGTGTTCATTGTGTTTGTGATGGTAGACTTGACCTAGAAGCCAGTAGATGAGCACCTGTCGGAGTCATGGAATTTTTAGGTTAATTGTTTTATTTTAGAATTAATTTATTGGAGGTGTAATTAATTACTGTATTTTATTTAATTTTTGCGCATTGCCTATGCTTCGATATTTGGAGCAGTATCCAGACTTTTGTCTTCCAACAAATTTCACAATCTTGCTCTAGACATGCCCGCCTTCAATTCTGCTATTTTTGCAACTCATAATTGTGCTCTTTGTACATTATTTCTGGCCGCACAAAAATCGTCGCGGACGTTTATTTTTAAATTCTTATTTTGTATCATTGTGCGTTCCAATCAAAATTGGAGACAATCTTGACCTATTTTTTGTGCGGCCCAAATTAGGGAAATATTCTGTTCTGAGTCTTCTTCAATATTGGTATTGATGACCTGACCTGATTTTGGCTCCATGTACTCCTAATTAATTGTTGAACACAACTTGCATTTATTTTTATTTAAATTGAGGATACCATTTTTATCTGATTCTAAAATCCTAATTTAATTCCAGTGCCCTGCTAATTTGAGCCGTACCAGTCTTACAGCGTCCCATGACCCTACAAAACACCGGACCCCGAATCGCCCGCCAAATTTTCGTCATTTCATGTGTTTGTGCAATTTCCCAAATTTAAGGGGGTTAAATTGCAAATTAGCATTTTGTGCCAACACCCAATTATTTTAACCAATGAGGAATCCTTAATATTTTAATTAAATCTCACCCTAAATCCCCCATGAATTATTTCCCTCATGTTCAATCTAGACCACTCATTTAGAGGGTCAATCACAACCCTCCATCAAAATCCCCTCATCCTATATAATGACATGTCTACATCAAACCCTAATCCTTAGGTAACCTAGGATTCCCCACCTTCACAAGCCCCCACATCCCCTCTCTCATACGTATGTAATTTCTTCTCTCCTTCTTCCTTCTTCTTCTCATTTCTTTTCCTTCTTCTTCTTCCCCTTCTTCTCCTTTTCATTATTTTTTTGAATTCAAATTTAAAGAAGGGGGGAATACTGTTCATTCCCCCCATCACCACTGTTCAGCCGGCGGTCCCTGTTCCCGGCGGGCTGTACTCCTCCCCGGCGGATGCTGCTCGTGCTCCTCCCTCCATCTCCATCTAGCACCACCATTACCACCAATCCCCGCCGGTCTGCTCCACCCCGCAGCAGCCATCCCCCGGCGAGCGGTCAGCCGGCTGCTCCCCTCCCCTTGCTCCCTACTCCAGCGGCCAACCCGCTGCTCTTCCTCCCCCGCCGGACAGTTCCCCCGGCGCTGCTTTCCTCTCCATCTCCACCTATCCCCTCTCCATCCATCCATCCATCAATCTCTGCCCAGCCCGGCGTCGGTGCAAACTCCGGCCGCCCCGTCAGTCCAAGATCGACGATTTCCTCCCTTTCCCCTGCTGTACCGCCTCACCTAGTCGAGACCAATCTCCGACCGACGTCGAGCTCTCCGGCTCCCGCTGTTAACTCCCTGACCTCCGGTCTACTTCCGGCGAGGTCCAGCCATCACCACCACCCTCTGTAAGTTCTTCTCTCCCCTTCCTTCTTCTCATATATATATATGTATATGTAAATTTGTGAAGTTATTGTATATGTATTTTAGTGTAAGTATTGTGTGTTTAATTAATGTAAGAATTGTATATATTTAATTAGTGTATATATGTATTATATATATATGTATAGATATAATAGTTATTTAATTTATGTTAATACATAAATATGTATTGGTATATAATGTAAAGTGTATAATATAATTGGTATATGTGTATACATGTATTATATATATATATATTTAGCATATTTTCAATATAAAATTGATTGGTAATGTATGTATTTTAAAATATGAATATATATATATTATTTATTTTATTAATATTTAATTGTATAAGTATAGTATGTATATTAGTATAATTAATGTGAAAATTAGTATATATATACATTGGTTTATTTTATGACTTTTATTTAACAAAAGTATATGCTAGTGTAAATTTATTTTAGTGTATTCTATGTTAATGTACATGTATGTTATTTATAAATAAAATGTTTAAATACATGTATTAGCATAGTATATATATATTTAGTATAGGTATGTGTATAACTAATAAATAGGTATTAGTATTTATTCTTAAATTATTGTATATGTATGTATTAAATCAAATTAGTATATATGTGTATGTATATATGTTCGTGTATTCTTCCTATATATATATATATATATATATACGTATTCAAAATATATTTTGTGTGTACGTATTAAATAAATATTAATCTGTAAAATTGGTATCTGTATTTTCAGTATATGTTGATAATTGTTAATTTAGTATATGTAAACAAATATATGTATGTTTTGATATAAGTGCTAATTTGGTATGTATATAATATATATATATATTTGTTTTGGTATTTTGGTTTATATATATGTGTACTTGTATACATAGTATAATTTAATATAATTAGTATTTTGGTATATATATATATATTGTATATGTATTTATATTGGTGTATATATATATTGTAAGTACTAAGGTAGTAAATAGATATATGTATATTTATATATCCCTACCAGTTGACCCTAGATTGACCAGTGCCATATCTGGCAGAGCCTCTGACTTCATGGATTGTGTGTTAGTATAGCCTCTGATACAAGTGTTATTGTGATATGTTTTTAGGACTGTTGGTTTACCCAGGGGATACTCTGGAACAGGACATCCATAAATACCAGCTAAGGACCCAAGGCAAGTACATTCTCTGATAATTTCCAATTCTTGATAATTTCTATAAGTTCAATGATCTTGAAATGTTACAACTGAATCTTTGACACTGTGCTACACGGACTAGTATATAACCTGGATCTGCAGTCATGAGATGTTACCTTGATTATCGTATTGACATTGTACACGACATGTATATTAGACATCGTACATGATAGACTTGACTTGTTCGTGTATCGTGACGTGTCATGGTTGGATCCACAGTACTAGTTGGGGGCGGGAAAGTAGTTAGTAAGAAATGTGATCATAACCTCTTATTGTAGTATAGAAATTGTAAGTGTTAATCATGCTCTTCACCCATGATTAGCCAGGCCCTGTAGCTATCGTACATGTTCCCAAGCCGATCACATTTTGAAACTACTATTTCAAACACTTAGAATAGATTACAGTTCCCTATTTTAAATCATATACTACATCACCCGTATATGATACTGTTCTTTGTTCTTTTCATTTTCATACATGTACTGACTGTATCATATTGCCTGTTGCCTGTCTCTTTACATTGCCTGTTTCTATTAAATTGTTATTGTATTTATTTCACTGTCTTCTCAGTAGCTAGCATGACATGTTTTATTGTATTATAGACATTATCAATTAATGGAACTGTTATTTGAGAATGTTGCTTTGCTCCTTCCTGACTGGAAATATTTTTCCAGACTATGCCTTAGAGGACCGCTGTCCGACACTTTATGGACCATATGGTGAGTAGCTGCAGACTTGGTACTTAGTTATGATTCTGGAAGGTCTAGCCGGAGTTATTATTTATTGTTAGTTCTTAAGTAGACTATTTGGTACCGGATTTGTCTCCGGCATTTTGATGATTCTTGGATATTGTTGAGTTAGAATATTACTTGTGGACTTGTGTTGTGTTTAATTTTAGTTTTACTATTCAAAATCTTATCGTACTGTAATCCTGTGATTGAGTATGTGTTCATCTTATTTGTGTCATCCGTGCCTCCTAATGGAGATTGGATGCTTGCGTGACATTAGTTAGATAGTATCAAGACCTTGACAGCGTTCTACCGCCGATGCTGCGGCGTAGGCTGGACGTACCCACGCACTCGTGCCCCTAAACCGGGTGCGGGTCGTGACACGTTTTTAGTGGTGGCCCATGCAGGTCAGACTTCGCGAGTTGTGCGATATCGTAGTAGTGTGACGTCCTTGTTATACTACTGCGTGCCTGCTATAGGACATAGGACATAGGATACTAGGACGAGAGCAAATACTCAATCACAATTCCTTGAGAGATTCCTGGGATGACCCCTGAGAATCTTGTTAAAATTTCCAATTTAAATCATTCCCTTGTTCCGTCCATTCTCATTTGTTGATATTGATTTGATTGTTGTTGATTAGTTTTTAAGTTAGGATTTTTGGTTTCATAGTAGGGCTGGATTTCATATCAAGATAAATTGCAGACTGAATTATAGTATTATCTGATGACGCATGTCGATGAGGATAGTGAGAAGGATTAACACTAGGGCTATTGGACTACAGAAGGTGGATTTAAAATTTTTTAATTGAAGATTGAAATGAATTACAAATTTTTGAATTCTGAGAGGATTGAGATTGTTATTAAAATTTTATTTTTAGGAATTCAGATTCGATTCAATGAACCTAGACAAGTCTGTAAGGATTTTGTGATTAAGTTTTCATTTCAGTATTTAAAAATTAACCTTTGAGGAAGGTATATGCATGTTACTATAAAATTTATTCAAGGAGTTATTTTAAGGAATTTTATTTTGAGGATAAGATTTTATAGGGGGAGAGATATATTAGTATATAAGATGCATGTGTAAGGATATGTTGGCTTGAGCATGATTGAGATTTCACTGCCAACTGGTTTAGATGTTCATCTAGGAATGTATAGGAGAGAGAGCAGTACTTAGTATGGTGTGTTGCATTTGATATGCACTTGAGTGATAAGGATAACTAGCATCGACGATTGCAGTAGGTAAGGAAGCTAGCAGTGAGTGTGGTCGGACTGTGATACCTAGGGGATAGAGGTATCAAACCTTAGATGCACCTTGACCTGTGCAATCACAACTAGGATTTTCTTTCCAATCTATTTATCTTGAATGTTGCTTCCTTAGAACTGTACTGTCCTTCCTTGATGATATCGCATTTTGTCTAAATTGATTCTTTGGGATCTGTCTTCAGGATGTCGCCGCAGACAAGGTCTATGAGAGCGGGAACATCAGCTTTAGAGGGGCCTGCCACCTCTCCACCTGAGGGACAGACAGCAGTAGTTCCTCCTACATCTCCGATGCACATAGGTGTGTCTGCACTTTTCGGGGACCTTCCTCCTCCACCTGTCCAGAAGATTGCCGCAGCTGTGACGGACAACCTTCCTCCTCCACCAACTCCGATTCCCGGAGGTTTGCCCATTGACGGAACGCAGATGTTTACCTTGATCCAAGGCATGGTAGATGCCCAGAGAGTGACGGCAGACGCTCAGCGAGTTCAAGCTGAGGCTCAGAGGGTGCAAGCAGAAGCGTACCAGGCACAAACCGAGCTGATAAAAGAAAACATGGAGAATGCTCATCAAGTGACTCTCCAAGCTTTGGAGAGAGTAGCACAGTACCAGCAGTTTCCTGCCCAGCAGCAGAGATCAGACACTATAGTGGATTTCAAGAGGATGATGCCTCGAGAGTTCAAAGGCACCGAAGGGATACTCTACGCTGACGACTGGCTAGAGGATATAGAGAGAAGCCTGCGATTGACCCAGATTCCGGAGAACTTGCAGATAGAAGCCGCTGACAGTCAGATGTTCGATATCGCACTCACGTGGTATCGCACGGAACCGAGAATTACTGCACAAGGACTTACTTGGGAGACCTTCAAGGAACTCTTCAAAGAGAAGTTCTTTCCCGACGTGGCATTGGGAACCTTGGAAAGTCAGTTTCATGACTTAGTTCAAGGAAATATGTCGGTCGACGAGTACGCTGCAGAATTTTGTAGATTGAGCCGTTTTGCATCGTCTATGATTCGGGACCCAGGAGATCGAGCCCGGAAATTTAGAAAGGGACTGACAAGAGAGATTAAGTCGCGCACTTCTGGTCGTCGTACCGCTACCTATGAGGCTATCTTGATGGATGCTCAGATCGCAGAAGAGGATCTGGATCTCAGGCCTAAGAGGAGTTACGATACTTTTGGAGATACGAATGATAGCACAGGACCAGCCAAGCATCCCCGTATTCAGCACCAACAGCAGTACCAATTACCATTCCATATTCAGCAACAACCATGGACATTTCAGCATCCACCGCAGTACCTAGCACCAGTTCCTATCCAACAACATCCATGGGCGTATCAGTATCAACCACAGTACCAGGCACCAGTCCGTGTTGAGCAGAATCAGCAACAGCCTCCAAGAGAGACACAGCAGACTTGTCATTTCTGTAAGAAGCCAGGTCACCTTTGGGAGAGCTGTAGAACGAGGCTAGGACTTTGTTTGCACTGCGGCGCTGCGGGACATCGAGTAAGGGACTGTCTTCTAGCCCCTTATCTTCTCAGCCAACACGCAGCTTCAGATTATAGAGATCCAGTTAGGCTACCTGTGGAACCGTATATTGCTCAGCACCCGCAAAGGGAACCACCCCAGCAGGGCGGGCATTTGCGATGACGGTCGAGGAGACCGATACTACAGGTACGGTGTTAGCAAGCTCTGTTCTTTCCTTCCTTCTGTTCCTATCTATTTGATTGATTGATTGATTCCTTAGTACAAGTTGTATGCATGATTTCTTGTTATATGTAGTTAGTAGTACACCCTGATACATAGACTGCAATACCATGACAAGACACTATAACTGTACATATTCCCCTTAGATTGCATGTTGTATAATTGTAGGAAGGTTTTTAGACCATGATTATCGGGGTTTGACCATGACGAAGATTCATAGAGGAGTTATGACTTGACAGGAGAGACAAGATGATTAACAAGATGATTAAAATTTGGGGATAAGCATCGATTTAAATAAAGGGTCAAGAATTTAACATGGAAATTTTTTTATGATTTATTAATTCGAGGAAGATTATGACATGCTTAAATTGGTTATTAAAATTTGGAAATTTTAGAGAGATTATCACTATAATTATTTGATTGCAAGTTATGGAAATTTTCAAAATGTTATATTTGGATGTTGCATTTGGAGAACCCTTAAGTATCGCGTTGTTAAGTATTTTGAGGGAAGAGGAAAAATCGAGAAATAAATTTTTTGATGGATAAATGTTTAATTCAAACTTTTTGGACGAGATTACATTATATATCGGTGCATTGATTAAAATCAAGTTAGAGGAGTGGATATTAAATTCCGGGTATTGAATTATTAACTCAAAACTTTCAAGAAATTTTTAATAAAAAGGGACTTTGATTCTATTTTGAGGATTTTTTCAGGAATACAAATAATTCAGAATTTTTGAAATTGTGAGAGGACATTGTGGATTATTAACTAATTTCATGTATGATGAATTTAAAATTTGAGGGAATAATAATGTGTATGAATAAACGCTACTTTGAGGATTTTAATTTCGAGGACGAAATTCTTTTAAGGTGGGTAGACTTGTCACTACCACATTCCGAAAACAGGGGTATTTTCGACCTTTTATAATATTTAATATTATTGTAGTTATAATTAATTAATTGCATGAATAGTATATATTTAAATTAAATATCTGTATGATGTGTACTTTAATATATTATATTATAGACAGTGTTCATTGTGTTTGTGATGGTAGACTTGACCTAGAAGCCAGTAGATGAGCACCTGTCTGAGTCATGGAATTTTTAGGTTAATTGTTTTATTTTAGAATTAATTTATTGGAGGTATAATTAATTACTGTATTTTATTTAATTTTTGCGCATTGCCTTTGCTTCGATATTTGGAGCAGTATCCAGACTTTTGTCTTCCAACAAATTTCACAATCTTGCTCTAGACATGCCCGCCTTCAATTCTGCTATTTTTGCAACTCATAATTGTGCTCTTTGTACATTATTTCTGGCCGCACAAAAATCGTCACGGACGTTTATTTTTAAATTCCTATTTTGTATCATTGTGCGTTCCAATCGAAATTGGAGACAATCTTGACCTATTTTTTGTGCGGCCCAAATTAGGAAAATATTCTGTTCTGAGTCTTCTTCAATATTGGTATTGATGACCTGACCTGATTTTGGCTCCATGTACTCCTAATTAATTGTTGAACACAACTTGTATTTATTTTTATTTAAATTGAGGATACCATTTTTATCTGATTCTAAAATCCCAATTTAATTCCAGTGCCCTGCTAATTTGAGCCGTACCAGTCTTACAGCGTCCCATGACCCTACAAAACACCGGACCCCGAATCACCCGCCAAATTTTTGTCATTTCATGTGTTTGTGCAATTTCCCGAATTTAAGGGGGTTAAATTGCAAATTAGCATTTTGTGCCAACACCCAATTATTTTAACCAATGAGGAATCCTTAATATTTTAATTAAACCTCACCCTAAATCCCCCATGAATTATTTCCCTCATGTTCAATCTAGACCACTCATTTAGAGGGTCAATCACAACCCTCCATCAAAATCCCCTCATCCTATATAATGACATGTCTACATCAAACCCTAATCCTTAGGTAACCTAGGATTCCCCACCTTCACAAGCCCCCACATCCCCTCTCTCATACGTATGTAATTTCTTCTCTCCTTCTTCCTTCTTCTTCTCATTTCTTTTCCTTCTTCTTCTTCCCCTTCTTCTCCTTTTCATTATTTTTTTGAATTCAAATTTAAAGAAGGGGGGGAATACTGTTCATTCCCCCCATCACCACTGTTCAGCCGGCGGTCCCTGTTCCCGGCGGGCTGTACTCCTCCCCGGCGGATGCTGCTCGTGCTCCTCCCTCCATCTCCATCTAGCACCACCATTACCACCAATCCCCGCCGGTCTGCTCCACCCCGCAGCAGCCATCCCCCGGCGAGCGGTCAGCCGGCTGCTCCCCTCCCCTTGCTCCCTACTCCAGCGGCCAACCCGCTGCTCTTCCTCCCCCGCCGGACAGTTCCCCCGGCGCTGCTTTCCTCTCCATCTCCACCTATCCCCTCTCCATCCATCCATCCATCCATCTCTGCCCAGCCCGGCGTCGGTGCAAACTCCGGCCGCCCCGTTAGTCCAAGATCGACGATTTCCTCCCTTTCCCCTGCTGTACCGCCTCACCTAGTCGAGACCAATCTCCGACCGACGTCGAGCTCTCCGGCTCCCGCTGTTAACTCCCTGACCTCCGGTCTACTTCCGGCGAGGTCCAGCCATCACCACCACCCTCTGTAAGTTCTTCTCTCCCCTTCCTTCTTCTCATATATATATATGTATATGTAAATTTGTGAAGTTATTGTATATGTATTTTAGTGTAAGTATTGTGTGTTTAATTAATGTAAGAATTGTATATATTTAATTAGTGTATATATGTATTATATATATATGTATAGATATAATAGTTATTTAATTTATGTTAATACATAAATATGTATTGGTATATAATGTAAAGTGTATAATATAATTGGTATATGTGTATACATGTATTATATATATATATTTAGCATATTTTCAATATAAAATTGATTGGTAATGTATGTATTTTAAAATATGAATATATATATATTATTTATTTTATTAATATTTAATTGTATAAGTATAGTATGTATATTAGTATAATTAATGTGAAAATTAGTATATATATACATTGGTTTATTTTATGACTTTTATTTAACAAAAGTATATGCTAGTGTAAATTTATTTTAGTGTATTCTATGTTAATGTACATGTATGTTATTTATAAATAAAATGATTAAATACATGTATTAGCATAGTATATATATATTTAGTATAGGTATGTGTATAACTAATAAATAGGTATTAGTATTTATTCTTAAATTATTGTATATGTATGTATTAAATCAAATTAGTATATATGTGTATGTATATATGTTCGTGTATTCTTCCTATATATATATATATATATATATATACGTATTCAAAATATATTTTGTGTGTACGTATTAAATAAATATTAATCTGTAAAATTGGTATCTGTATTTTCAGTATATGTTGATAATTGTTAATTTAGTATATGTAAACAAATATATGTATGTTTTGATATAAGTGCTAATTTGGTATGTATATAATATATATATATATTTGTTTTGGTATTTTGGTTTATATATATGTGTACTTGTATACATAGTATAATTTAATATAATTAGTATTTTAGTATATATATATATATTGTATATGTATTTATATTGGTGTATATATATATTGTAAGTACTAAGGTAGTAAATAGATATATGTATATTTATATATCCCTACCAGTTGACCCTAGATTGACCAGTGCCATATCTGGCAGAGCCTCTGACTTCATGGATTGTGTGTTAGTATAGCCTCTGATACAAGTGTTATTGTGATATGTTTTTAGGACTGTTGGTTTACCCAGGGGATACTCTGGAACAGGACATCCATAAATACCAGCTAAGGACCCAAGGCAAGTACATTCTCTGATAATTTCCAATTCTTGATAATTTCTATAAGTTCAATGATCTTGAAATGTTACAACTGAATCTTTGACACTGTGCTACACGGACTAGTATATAACCTGGATCTACAGTCATGAGATGTTACCTTGATTATCGTATTGACATTGTACACGACATGTATATTAGACATCGTACATGATAGACTTGACTTGTTCGTGTATCGTGACGTGTCATGGTTGGATCCACAGTACTAGTTGGGGGCGGGAAAGTAGTTAGTAAGAAATGTGATCATAACCTCTTATTGTAGTATAGAAATTGTAAGTGTTAATCATGCTCTTCACCCATGATTAGCCAGGCCCTGTAGCTATCGTACATGTTCCCAAGCCGATCACATTTTGAAACTACTATTTCAAACACTTAGAATAGATTACAGTTCCCTATTTTAAATCATATACTACATCACCCGTATATGATACTGTTCCTTGTTCTTTTCATTTTCATACATGCACTGACTGTATCATATTGCCTGTTGCCTGTCTCTTTACATTGCCTGTTTCTATTAAATTGTCATTGCATTTATTTCACTGTCTTCTCAGTAGCTAGCATGACATGTTTTATTGTATTATAGACATTATCAATTAATGGAACTGTTATTTGAGAATGTTGCTTTGCTCCTTCCTGACTGGAAATATTTTTCCAGACTATGCCTTAGAGGACCGCTGTCCGACACTTTATGGACCATATGGTGAGTAGCTGCAGACTTGGTACTTAGTTATGATTCTGGAAGGTCTAGTCGGAGTTATTATTTATTGTTAGTTCTTAAGTAGACTATTTGGTACCGGATTTGTCTCCGGCATTTTGATGATTCTTGGATATTGTTGAGTTAGAATATTACTTGTGGACTTGTGTTGTGTTTAATTTTAGTTTTACTATTCGAAATCTTATCGTACTGTAATCCTGTGATTGAGTATGTGTTCATCTTATTTGTGTCATCCGTGCCTCCTAATGGAGATTGGATGCTTGCGTGACATTAGTTAGATAGTATCAAGACCTTGACAGCGTTCTACCGCCGATGCTGTGGCGTAGGCTGGACGTACCCACGCACTCATGCCCCTAAACCGGGTGCGGGTCGTGACACGTTTTTAGTGGTGGCCCATGCAGGTCAGACTTTGCGAGTTGTGCGATGTCGTAGTAGTGTGACGTCCTTGTTATACTACTGCGTGCCTGCTATAGGACATAGGACATAGGATACTAGGACGAGAGCAAATACTCAATCACAATTCCTTGAGAGATTCCTGGGATGACCCCTGAGAATCTTGTTAAAATTTCCAATTTAAATCATTCCCTTGTTCCGTCCATTCTCATTTGTTGATATTGATTTGATTGTTGTTGATTAGTTTTTAAGTTAGGATTTTTGGTTTCATAGTAGGGCTGGATTTCATATCAAGATAAATTGCAGACTGAATTATGGTATTATCTGATGACGCATGTCGATGAGGATAGTGAGAACGATTAACACTAGGGCTATTGGACTACAGAAGGTGGATTTAAAATTTTTTAATTGAAGATTGAAATGAATTACAAATTTTTGAATTCTGAGAGGATTGAGATTGTTATTAAAATTTTATTTTTAGGAATTCAGATTCGATTCAATGAACCTAGACAAGTCTGTAAGGATTTTGTGATTAAGTTTTCATTTCAGTATTTAAAAATTAACCTTTGAGGAAGGTATATGCATGTTACTATAAAATTTATTCAAGGAGTTATTTTGGGGAATTTTATTTTGAGGATAAGATTTTATAGGGGGAGAGATATATTAGTATATAAGATGCATGTGTAAGGATATGTTGGCTTGAGCATGATTGAGATTTCACTGCCAACTGGTTTAGATGTTCATCTAGGAATGTATAGGAGAGAGAGCAGTACTTAGTATGGTGTGTTGCATTTGATATGCACTTGAGTGATAAGGATAACTAGCATCGACGATTGCAGTAGGTAAGGAAGCTAGCAGTGAGTGTGGTCGGACTGTGATACCTAGGGGATAGAGGTATCAAACCTTAGATGCACCTTGACCTGTGCAATCACAACTAGGATTTTCTTTCCAATCTATTTATCTTGAATGTTGCTTCCTTAGAACTGTACTGTCCTTCCTTGATGATATCGCATTTTGTCTAAATTGATTCTTTGGGATCTGTCTTCAGGATGTCGCCGCAGACAAGGTCTATGAGAGCGGGAACATCAGCTTTAGAGGGGCCTGCCACCTCTCCACCTGAGGGACAGACAGCAGTAGTTCCTCCTACATCTCCGATGCACATAGGTGTGTCTGCACTTTTCGGGGACCTTCCTCCTCCACCTGTCCAGAAGATTGCCGTAGCTGTGACGGACAACCTTCCTCCTCCACCAACTCCGATTCCCGGAGGTTTGCCCATTGACGGAACGCATATGTTTACCTTGATCCAAGGCATGGTAGATGCCCAGAGAGTGACGGCAGACGCTCAGCGAGTTCAAGCTGAGGCTCAGAGGGTGCAAGCAGAAGCGTACCAGGCACAAACCGAGCTGATGAAAGAAAACATGGAGAATGCTCATCAAGTGACTCTCCAAGCTTTGGAGAGAGTAGCACAGTACCAGCAGTTTCCTGCCCAGCAGCAGAGATCAGACACTATAGTGGATTTCAAGAGGATGATGCCTCGAGAGTTCAAAGGCACCGAAGGGATACTCTACGCTGACGACTGGCTAGAGGATATAGAGAGAAGCCTGCGATTGACCCAGATTCCGGAGAACTTGCAGATAGAAGCCGCTGGCAGTCAGATGTTCGATATCGCACTCACGTTGTATCGCACGGAACCGAGAATTACTGCACAAGGACTTACTTGGGAGACCTTCAAGGAACTCTTCAAAGAGAAGTTCTTTTCCGACGTAGCATTGGGAACCTTGGAAAGTCAGTTTCATGACTTAGTTCAAGGAAACATGTCGGTCGACGAGTACGCTGCAGAATTTTGTAGATTGAGCCATTTTGCATCGTCTATGATTCGGGACCCAGGAGATCGAGCCCGGAAATTTAGAAAGGGACTGACAAGAGAGATTAAGTCGCGCACTTCTGGTCGTCGTACCGCTACCTATGAGGCTATCTTGATGGATGCTCAGATCGCAGAAGAGGATCTGGATCTCAGGCCTAAGAGGAGTTACGATACTTTTGGAGATACGAATGATAGCGCAGGACCAGCCAAGCATCCCCGTATTCAGCACCAACAGCAGTACCAAGTACCATTCCATATTCAGCAACAACCATGGACATTTCAGCATCCACCGCAGTACCTAGCACCAGTTCCTATCCAACAACATCCATGGGCGTATCAGTATCAACCACAGTACCAGGCACCAGTCCGTGTTGAGCAGAATCAGCAACAGCCTCCAAGAGAGACACAGCAGACTTGTCATTTCTGTAAGAAGCCAGGTCACCTTTGGGAGAGCTGTAGAACGAGGCTAGGACTTTGTTTGCACTGCGGCGCTGCGGGACATCGAGTAAGGGACTGTCTTCTAGCCCCTTATCTTCTCAGCCAACACGCAGCTTCAGATTATAGAGATCCAGTTAGGCTACCTGTGGAACCGTATATTGCTCAGCACCCGCAAAGGGAACCACCCCAGCAGGGCGGGCATTTGCGATGACGGTCGAGGAGACCGATACTACAGGTACGGTGTTAGCAAGCTCTGTTCTTTCCTTCCTTCTGTTCCTATCTATTTGATTGATTGATTGATTCCTTAGTACAAGTTGTATGCATGATTTCTTGTTATATGTAGTTAGTAGTACACCCTGATACATAGACTGCAATACCATGACAAGACACTATAACTGTACATATTCCCCTTAGATTGCATGTTGTATAATTGTAGGAAGGTTTTTAGACCATGATTATCGGGGTTTGACCATGACGAAGATTCATAGAGGAGTTATGACTTGACAGGAGAGACAAGATGATTAACAAGATGATTAAAATTTGGGGATAAGCATCGATTTAAATAAAGGGTCAAGAATTTAACATGGAAATTTTTTTATGATTTATTAATTCGAGGAAGATTATGACATGCTTAAATTGGTTATTAAAATTTGGAAATTTTAGAGAGATTATCACTATAATTATTTGATTGCAAGTTATGGAAATTTTCAAAATGTTATATTTGGATGTTGCATTTGGAGAACCCTTAAGTATCGCGTTGTTAAGTATTTTGAGGGAAGAGGAAAAATCGAGAAATAAATTTTTTGATGGATAAATGTTTAATTCAAACTTTTTGGAGGAGATTACATTATATATCGGTGCATTGATTAAAATCAAGTTAGAGGAGTGGATATTAAATTCCGGGTATTGAATTATTAACTCAAAACTTTCAAGAAAATTTTAATAAAAAGGGACTTTGATTCTATTTTGAGGATTTTTTCAGGAATACAAATAATTCAGAATTTTTGAAATTGTGAGAGGACATTGTGGATTATTAACTAATTTCATGTATGATGAATTTAAAATTTGAGGGAATAATAATGTGTATGAATAAACGCTACTTTGAGGATTTTAATTTCGAGGACGAAATTCTTTTAAGGTGGGTAGACTTGTCACTACCACATTCCGAAAACAGGGGTATTTTCGACCTTTTATAATATTTAATATTATTGTAGTTATAATTAATTAATTGCATGAATAGTATATATTTAAATTAAATATCTGTATGATGTGTACTTTAATATATTATATTATAGACAGTGTTCATTGTGTTTGTGATGGTAGACTTGACCTAGAAGCCAGTAGATGAGCACCTGTCGGAGTCAGGGAATTTTTAGGTTAATTGTTTTATTTTAGAATTAATTTATTGGATGTGTAATTAATTACTGTATTTTATTTAATTTTTGCGCATTGCCTTTGCTTCGATATTTGGAGCAGTATCCAAACTTTTGTCTTCCAACAAATTTCACAATCTTGCTCTAGACATGCCCGCCTTCAATTCTGCTATTTTTGCAACTCATAATTGTGCTCTTTGTACATTATTTCTGGCCGCACAAAAATTGTCGCGGACGTTTATTTTTAAATTCCTATTTTGTATCATTGTGCGTTCCAATCGAAATTGGAGACAATCTTGACCTATTTTTCGTGCGGCCCAAATTAGGGAAATATTCTGTTCTGAGTCTTCTTCAATATTGGTATTGATGACCTGACCTGATTTTGGCTCCATGTACTCCTAATTAATTGTTGAACACAACTTGTATTTATTTCTATTTAAATTGAGGATACCATTTTTATCTGATTCTAAAATCCCAATTTAATTCCAGTGTCCTGCTAATTTGAGCCGTACCAGTCTTACAGCGTCCCATGACCCTACAAAACACCGGACTCCGAATCGCCCGCCAAATTTTTGTCATTTCATGTGTTTGTGCAATTTTCCGAATTTAAGGGGGGTTAAATTGCAAATTAGCATTTTGTGCCAACACCCAATTATTTTAACCAATGAGGAATCCTTAATATTTTAATTAAACCTCACCCTAAATCCCCCATGAATTATTTCCCTCATGTTCAATCTAGACCACTCATTTAGAGGGTCAATCACAACCCTCCATCAAAATCCCCTCATCCTATATAATGACATGTCTACATCAAACCCTAATCCCTAGGTAACCTAGGATTCCCCACCTTCACAAGCCCCCACATCCCCTCTCGCATACGTATGTAATTTCTTCTCTCCTTCTTCCTTCTTCTTCTCATTTCTTTTCCTTCTTCTCCTTCCCCTTCTTCTCCTTTTCATTATTTTTTTGAATTCAAATTTAAAGAAGGGGGGAATACTGTTCATTCCCCCCATCACCACTGTTCAGCCGGCGGTCCCTGTTCCCGGCGGGCTGTACTCCTCCCCGGCGGATGCTGCTCGTGCTCCTCCCTCCATCTCCATCTAGCACCACCATTACCACCAATCCCCGCCGGTCTGCTCCACCCCGCAGCAGCCATCCCCCGGCGAGCGGTCAGCCGGCTGCTCCCCTCCCCTTGCTCCCTACTCCAGCGGCCAACCCGCTGCTCTTCCTCCCCCGCCGGACAGTTCCCCCGGCGCTGCTTTCCTCTCCATCTCCACCTATCCCCTCTCCATCCATCCATCCATCAATCTCTGCCCAGCCCGGCGTCGGTGCAAACTCCGGCCGCCCCGTCAGTCCAAGATCGACGATTTCCTCCCTTTCCCCTGCTGTACCGCCTCACCTAGTCGAGACCAATCTCCGACCGACGTCGAGCTCTCCGGCTCCCGCTGTTAACTCCCTGACCTCCGGTCTACTTCCGGCGAGGTCCAGCCATCACCACCACCCTCTGTAAGTTCTTCTCTCCCCTTCCTTCTTCTCATATATATATATGTATATGTAAATTTGTGAAGTTATTGTATATGTATTTTAGTGTAAGTATTGTGTGTTTAATTAATGTAAGAATTGTATATATTTAATTAGTGTATATATGTATTATATATATATGTATAGATATAATAGTTATTTAATTTATGTTAATACATAAATATGTATTGGTATATAATGTAAAGTGTATAATATAATTGGTATATGTGTATACATGTATTATATATATATATTTAGCATATTTTCAATATAAAATTGATTGGTAATGTATGTATTTTAAAATATGAATATATATATATTATTTATTTTATTAATATTTAATTGTATAAGTATAGTATGTATATTAGTATAATTAATGTGAAAATTAGTATATATATACATTGGTTTATTTTATGACTTTTATTTAACAAAAGTATATGCTAGTATAAATTTATTTTAGTGTATTCTATGTTAATGTACATGTATGTTATTTATAAATAAAATGTTTAAATACATGTATTAGCATAGTATATATATATTTAGTATAGGTATGTGTATAACTAATAAATAGGTATTAGTATTTATTCTTAAATTATTGTATATGTATGTATTAAATCAAATTAGTATATATGTGTATGTATATATGTTCGTGTATTCTTCCTATATATATATATATATACGTATTCAAAATATATTTTGTGTGTACGTATTAAATAAATATTAATCTGTAAAATTGGTATCTGTATTTTCAGTATATGTTGATAATTGTTAATTTAGTATATGTAAACAAATATATGTATGTTTTGATATAAGTGCTAATTTGGTATGTATATAATATATATATATATATTTGTTTTGGTATTTTGGTTTATATATATGTGTACTTGTATACATAGTATAATTTAATATAATTAGTATTTTGGTATATATATATATATATATTGTATATGTATTTATATTGGTGTATATATATATTGTAAGTACTAAGGTAGTAAATAGATATATGTATATTTATATATCCCTACCAGTTGACCCTAGATTGACCAGTGCCATATCTGGCAGAGCCACTGACTTCATGGATTATGTGTTAGTATAGCCTCTGATACAAGTGTTATTGTGATATGTTTTTAGGACTGTTGGTTTACCCAGGGGATACTCTGGAACAGGACATCCATAAATACCAGCTAAGGACCCAAGGCAAGTACATTCTCTGATAATTTCCAATTCTTGATAATTTCTATAAGTTCAATGATCTTGAAATATTACAACTGAATCTTTGACACTGTGCTACACGGACTAGTATATAACCTGGATCTGCCGTCATGAGATGTTACCTTGATTATCGTATTGACATTGTACACGACATGTATATTAGACATCGTACATGATAGACTTGACTTGCTCGTGTATCGTGACGTGTCATGGTTGGATCCACAGTACTAGTTGGGGGAGGGGAAGTAGTTAGTAAGAAATGTGATCATAACCTCTTATTGTAGTATAGAAATTGTAAGTGTTAATCATGCTCTTCATCCATGATTAGCCAGGCCCTGTAGCTATCGTACATGTTCCCAAGCCGATCACATTTTGAAACTACTATTTCAAACACTTAGAATAGATTACAGTTCCCTATTTTAAATCATATACTACATCACCCGTATATGATACTATTTTTTGTTCTTTTCATTTTCATACATGCACTGACTGTATCATATTGCCTGTTGCCTGTCTCTTTACATTGCCTGTTTCTATTAAATTGTCATTGCATTTATTTCACTGTCTTCTCAGTAGCTAGCATGACATGTTTTATTGTATTATAGACATTATCAATTAATGGAACTGTTATTTGAGAATGTTGCTTTGATCCTTCCTGACTGGAAATATTTTTCCAGACTATGCCTTAGAGGACCGCTGTCCGACACTTTATGGACCATATGGTGAGTAGCTGCAGACTTGGTAGTTAGTTATGATTCTGGAAGGTCTAGCCGGAGTTATTATTTATTGTTAGTTCTTAAGTAGACTATTTGGTACCGGATTTGTCTCCGGCATTTTGATGATTCTTGGATATTGTTGAGTTAGAATATTACTTGTGGACTTGTGTTGTGTTTAATTTTAGTTTTACTATTCGAAATCTTATCGTGCTGTAATCCTGTGATTGAGTATGTGTTCATCTTATTTGTGTCATCTGTGCCTCCTAATGGAGATTGGATGCTTGCGTGACATTAGTTAGATAGTATCAAGACCTTGACAGCGTTCTACCGCCGATGCTGCGGCGTAGGCTGGACGTACCCATGCACTCGTGCCCCTAAACCGGGTGTGGGTCATGACAATAAAAGAATAAGCTTGCAAAACTAGGCTATGAAATAGCAGCATAAGCGGAGGTAGTCCATAAAATATAAGTACACTGGATTATGATGAAGGAAGGTACAAAATAATTCAAGTTCACAAAAAAGATAAGACTCGGCCGGTATTGTGCCTCTATAGTTGCCATACAAATTTTTTGTCTAAGTCTCTAGTCGACCAAATGGGGGTATGGGCCTCTAAGTTCTACAGTCTGGGTAAACACTATCTTCTTATGCAAGCCCATAGTTGGTGTCATTCAATTATACTTCATTAATGGGTCAAAAGGACTATGTGATACTATGTTATGAGGCATACTACCCAACTTACAATAATTTAACTAATAGTGTTATTGAATAATAGAGTGTATATACCTAGTACAAGTCATCTTTCTAACCCCTATCAAGCACGAAAGAAAAGATAAGATTAACGTTGTGAAAGGATCAAGCAAGATGCAATGCAAGCAATCAAATAAGAATGCGAAATAAAATTAAGGAAGGTGATTAAATAAGTGGATTAGATTCTATACTCTAATCCTATGCACAGGCTTGCTCGATACAGTAACATAACCGAGACAATATGCTCTCGAGCTGCATGGGCCACCACAAAAGTATGTCACGCCCCAGTCCCAAAATACGTAGGACTAGAAATACGTAAGCATGCCAGCCGTATGTATATGACAACTCCAATATATGGATACCATAATACACACGTACGCTGTAATATGAATATTAACTCACATGTGGTATGTATATTGTCACAAGTTACAGGAAATAACTAGATCTCATCCACAGAATCATATAACCAATCAACTATATAACTGAATCAAGTATAAAATGCTTGATAAGAACAAGTAGTTGGGTGGAAACAAATCAACTACCAAACTAGAATATAAGAGAAACAAAATAAGTACATGTAATGAACAATGAGGCTCAAAGAGAAGACCTCCTCGAAAGAGAGAGAAGTAGCAAGTACTGATCCGTGCTCCTGCGAATAGTCAAGATCGTCTACACCTGGAAAGGGACCAGGTCCTCAGAGGGACGTAACAAGATACATAGAAGCATGCCAATTGAATACAGTAAAACATGCATAATAGACAAAAAAATATATAAGTACGCTACACTAGACAATCTATATAAAAATGCATAATGAGGACAACTGTTTGACGTATGGGCATGTGTAGGCTACCCTATCTATCTCACAACTCACACACACGTCTATGTACATCAGAAGCCGTCATACCGCGAGGGTAGCGACCATCGTGACAACATCAATCGACATACCGGGAGGGTAGCGACCATCGCGACACAACTATCGTAGTGCGTGCTAGTTACTACGGTTTACCAGAGTGGGTAGCCCATACGCCTACTGACTGTCCTCCCCTCCCATGATACTATATTTCAAGTGTGTGTCAACGTATATAATATATAATTCTGACTAAAAGAATACACACATATAATAAATATATATAAAAATATGATAAGCATGCAAAGTGCTGTATGCAATTTGGCAAAGTATACTTGCCTAGCAAGAAAGCTACGAAGTGTAAGCGTCCAAACATCAAGCACAAGGGATCAGAACTATGGCATCACAATGAACGTCTTCGGATACTGAAATAAACATCACCAACGTTCTCGAAATAAGCAAGATAGCTAGAAAACACTACCCTTTCGTCCAATTTGGACACAGGGGCAAGACGATAATTTTGGGTCAAAATGGGCTCCACATGTGGCCCACTTTGCACCTAAATGCGTGCCAGAGGTAAAGGTCTCTAAATAGAATAAATTATAGGTCAAACAAATTCTAAACTTTGATACAAACTCAACGATATATCAAATTTTGGATTCTGGTGAGCTGATCACAAATTCGCCCTTCAAGTCAAACCGTGGGGCCCGCGAATAGGCGGCTTGGTCAACTGTCTCAGAATCGCACGAAACTTGGGTCACAGGACCAGCATGATACCAAGAATCCAATGACATAAATTTTGTCGCATTCTGACGAGCGTACACAAAGTGGGGTGGTGTTTTACAAAAGTCGCGATACAGGGACTTTTTACGAATACGGGTTGATTCCGACGCGCACACACGTTCGAATCAACTTTCGCAAAAGCCCGCATGTCAGGATATACCATACGCACCTTTTGGTACAATTGGTATGCGACGAGGCGGTCCTGTTTGGCGGAGCGCACTCCGTAACACAAAATCTTAATTTTAAATTACCAAGTTTTGGGTCGTTTTGGAGTTCGAATAATTTAACAAATAAAACAAATTAATAGAAACTAAAAGAACAGTTAAATTCTTGGTTATATTGAGAAGAAAATCTTTCAATTAGATTTTAAAAATATTAAACAGGTTTGTGACAAATTAGGCATGAACATGGGGTTTGGGTTAAAATTCTGGACAGTTTTTTGTCAGTTTTTCGGCCAACTTTCGGTCAATTTTTCGACCAATCCAGGGCTCGACAACTCGTCCCACTTGAAAAAAATCATAGAGGGTTAGGTTGTGAACGTACCAGAGAAGACGGTTCGAAAAACCATTGAGAAGCGGAGAAGAACGCGTCGTGGGAACATGGGGTCGCGGGGCTCGTATCTGTTCGCGGCTGCAGAAGTTCCCCGCGCACGTGCGGCTCCCGACGGCTGTGCAGTGGTCGCCTGAAGGTCGGCGGCGGTCGGCGTGGGGCGGCGGTGGTCGGCGTAGGGCGGCGGCCGTCGGCTGAGGTCGGGGTCGGCGCTGAGGGTATAGGCTCGGGGATTAGGGTTAGGTTTAGGTTTATCATATATGATGTATATATATGTAATGTATATATATACAGAGGGAGAGAGAGAGAGCCGCGGGGGGGGGGGGGGGGAGGGGGGGTAGGTTTGCTGTGGTTTGGTTTGGTTAGTAGGAATTAGGTAGTTTTAGGTTTAGTTATTATTATTTTCTTCTTTTCTTTTTCTTTTCTTTTCTTTTCTTTTCTTTTCTTTTCTGTTTCTTTCTTTTTTTATTATTATTACTATTACTATTACTAATACTATTACTTATTATTATTATTATTATTATTATTATTATTATTATTATTATTATTATTATTAACTATATATTATTAATAACTATATATTATTAATAACTATATATTATTTACATATATATGTTTACATATATGGATGGGGTTATTAATCCAAAAAAATTTATACACAAAAATAAATTCTAAAACTCTATCACCCTTTAACAATGATTCATAAAATAAAATATAAAAAAAATGTTTTGTGCAATAATTCTAAATTAGTATTTATCTAAGTAGATTAAATCAATACAATTTATTTTCTTATTAACTATGAAAATACTTCTAAAGAAATTCAATAATTTAATAAAAATACTTAAAATAAAATTTTAAAATTTTATGGGGTTTACAGTTTTTCAGAAAACAATTTGATTTAATACGCACCAAAGTGCGCCAACTAGATTTTCTCTCAAAAGTGCGCCACTGACAAGGAGTGTGACTGGCGCACTTTTGCTAGGAGACTAAAGTGCAGTATGATTAATACGCACGAGGAGTTGGGACAACACACCAATGAGCACAAAGTGAAACATACGTATTTCTACGTCAAAGGGGTTCTCTTGTATACTCTTCACAGATCACTGTTCTTCTTCTCCAGTAAGCCATTTGGTATACGTACTGTATCAAGTTTCAGCTTTGAACTTAGTTGGACTCGAAAACAAGCATGGCTAAAGGCAAACTTACATAAAATATGGTGCTCTATACTATGAGATAATTAGTTTTGTAAAACACAAGATTTTGGGAGATCAATCCCCAAGAAAATGAAAGTGAACCCATAGACCCAAACTCTGGTCCATGCAATTCCAACCAAGAAAATCAAGAACGACAAGTATTAAAGGTGAAGGGGTGCTCGGTCCCAATAATATGAGCTAGAAACAAACAGGAATTATTAAGAATTAAAAATATGCATAAATCCATGGTTCTTCTCTTATGCAAGATGTACTTGCCTACGGAGGAAGAGAAAACCTAAGCGGGAAATAGGAAGGAAAAATGAGCAGAGAGAGAGAAATAGAAACATATATAGGTTTAGGTTTGAGATATGGACCGTTGGATCACTCAAACCCATCCTAGCTATACATACCACCAACCCAACCAAACCTACGCTTCTCCACAAATTATGAGTCCGGTCTAAACAAAGGCCGAGCTAGCAACCAACATGCGCCAAAGTGCGCCAAAGACAACATGCGCCAAAGTGTGCCGAAAAAGGGAGCTGACATCTCTATCCACCTAAAAAAAATTTCATCCTCGGAATTCAAACTCAAGGCTAGCTAAAGATATCAAGAAAATCTACAAACTAACTACAAGTAATCTACACATATAAATAAGCAAGTATAACAACACATATAACAAAGCGAGGCAGCATCATTTCACAATGAGTGATTGTCGATCACGGAATAAAAGATGCAAGACATACGAAGAGAACATACCTTATGAGTCGAATATGTGCAGGTACCGAGATCGAATATCTTTCTCGCGCTCCCACATCGACTCCCCCAAGGAGTGGTGGCCCCAAGAAACAAAAATAAGACGGATAGTTCGATTCTTGAGTACCTTCTCTCTCTGATCCAAAATGGACACGGGCTGTTCATCGTAAGTTAAGTCGGTACCAACGACTAACTCAGAGTGATCGAGGATATGACTTGGGTCCAGGACATACCTACGCAACAGAGACACATGAAATACATCATGCACTTCACGAAGCAAAGGAGGAAGGGCAAGATGATAAGCAACATCCCCTATCTCTCGAGAATGTCAAACGGTCCTACATATCATGGACTAAGCTTCCCGTGAACCCCGAATCTAATGACTCTACGGGTAGGCAAAATCCATAAAAATACGTGATCGTCGACAAAAAACTCTAACGGCCAACAATACTGATCTGCCCAATGATAATAAAGAACTTGTGTAACCTTAAGCCTCTCTATGATCTTCTTAACTACTTTAATCGTTTGAGTGATCATTTCAGGCCCCAACATCTTCCGTTCACCAATGTTATCCTATACCAAGGGTGATCTGCACTTTCTTTTGTACTATGTCTCGAAAGGAGCCATATGTATGCTGGCTTGATAACTGTTTTTGTACGAGAATTCTATTAAGTGAAGATGATCTTCCCAAGACCCACCAAAGTCTAAGGTACAAGACCGCAACATATCTTCCAAAGTCTGGATCGTCCTCTCTGATTGCCCATCTTTTTAGGGATGATACGCAGTACTGAATCTTAACTTGGTACCTAAATGCTTGTGCAAGCTTTTCCAAAATTGAGATGTAAAGCGAGTATCACGATCTGATACTATACTCGCTAGGACTCCGTGCTGTCTCACTATCTATCGCATGTACATCTCTGCTAATTGCTCTACGGACTGCCCTATTCAGAAGGGAGAAAATATGCCACTTTCGTGAGTCGATCTACTACCACCCAAACTGTATCACGTCTAGCAGGGGATCTAGGTAAACCGATCACAAAGTCTATCATAATGTGTTCCCACTTCCACTCTGGAATATGAAGGGATTGAAACAATCTTGCTGGTCTTTGTTATTCTGCCTTTACTTGCTGACACATAAGACACTGTGAAATGAATCGAGCTATTTCTTTTTTCATTCCGTTCCACCAGAAATATTATTTGATATCATGGTACATCTTTGTGCCTCTAGGGTGAATTGAATACTGGAAACGGTGTGCCTCGATCATTACTTTTTGTCGGGTATCTCCACTAGGCACACAAAGACGGTTTCCAAATCTGAGTGTTCCATCTTCGTGAATTCTTAATTTCTTCCTACAACCTGACTCACATTCTGCCCTAAGCTTCTGAATCTGCGAATCTTTTGCTTGAGTCACCTTGATTCTCTCCACCAAAGTTGACTGTATCTGAAGACTGACTAACACTCCCGTTTCTTGAGATAACACTATCTCGATGCCAATTTCTTGAATATCTTCTAATATATTCTTCTGAGTTGTCAAAATGAATGCACTGCCTCTCCTACTTAGAGCATTTGCCACCATATTTGCCCTCTTCTGGTTGATACTGAAGTACTACATCGTAATCATCAAATAATTCTAGCCACCTCCTCTGCCTCATGTTCAAGCCCTTCTAGGTGAATATGTACATCAAACTCTTATGATCTGTAAATATCTCCACCCAATCACCATATAGGTAATATCTCCACAACTTGAGAGAAAATACTACTGCTGCCAATTCTAAATCATGTATTGGATAATTCTTCTAATGATCTCGAAGCTGCCAAGAATCATAAGATATTAACCTTCCATTTTGCATCAATACACATCCAAGTCATTTTTTTGATGCGTCACAATAAACTGTGAATCCTTATGTTCCTACTGGAAGTATAAGGATCGGTGTTGATATCAACTTCTCTTTCAACTTTTCAGATGTTGCTTGGCACTCTGTTGTCCAAACAAACTGTAACTACTTGTAGGTTAGAAAAGTAATTGATGCTGAAGTTCATACAAAGTCTGCTATGAAGCTCCGATAATATCCCGCTAATCCCAAGAAATTTTGCACATCTGCTATTATCTTCGGGACTGATAATTCCCTACTGCTTCAACCTTCTTGGGGTGCACTGACACTCCTGCTCCTGAGATGATGTACCCCAAGAATGATATATTGTCATGCCCCAATCTTCCGCAAGCTCAATAGTCCCTCCTGAACGTGAATTACCACGTTTCAGCTCTCCTGCAGGACAATTGTTCCCATCGGGACGTGATGCCGTGCAAGCCTAAAGTGCGCTTGCACAAGGCCAAAGCTTTGAAACAAGGGCAAGTAAGCTATTCAATACTTAAGCAGCGGCACACATATTGCAGAAAAGTAAAGAACATAATGGCACATGAAAACAGGTTCTTTATTGATAATCAAAAGTGTTACAAGCGGCTCATGGCCGAGGTTATAATTCGCTCAAGAACTCTTCTCTCGATTACAATAACACCGTTCCATACATTATGTCCCACTATATAAAAGCAGCTCAAAGCAGGCACAAACTCGATGCGGCTCAAGGCATCGACTCCAGATTTCTGGCTCCTTGGGATGAGGCACGGCTATCGCTTCCTCAGACGAACAAGCACCTGAGAACAAGCAAACTGTTGGTGGGTCAGCACTTTATACAAGTACTGGTGAGATAAAACAACTAAACAGAAGCTACACCCCCTAAAACCCACACTAAGTAATCATGTGGCAAAACATTGCATTACTAGTGATCTTGCTAGTTTTACCTAAGTTTATTTCATGTAACTCAGGGTTATAGTCAAATTACATCTTTTGAAAACAGAATTCAAACAACCAATCAATCGAGGCAACCAATTCAAACACGATGATTCTAATCGGGTGTGCAAAACATGTTTGGTGAACTATACTCAAGAATTCTAGGGACAGGCATCACTTAGGAACCATCATTCAAACAGGCACACAAGTTAACTATCAATCAGAGGTCGGTCCCCGAGTAACTCAGGATCGGTAGCAGTAATCCAGCTAACCAATGACTCACATTCTGATCCTATTAGCAGCTGTGACTCATGGTTGCACATTACTGCCATTATTGCAGCCGTAACCAAGGTTTAGCTCTGCACTAATAGTCATTGTCCGACCGATACAATGCATGCAGCACTAACAGGTATATCTATGATGTAGACAAAATGAACATGCATGCTTATGCATAAACTCATATTTCTTACCCCATAGCCGAACAATTATCCCTGCAGCAGACATACAAGTTAGCAACAATTTGCATAAACATATATGTTTATCGTTCTTTAGTTTCATGTCCGTCTCTGCATCAAACAGTTAGGTATGCAAGAAGGCTATTCTAGCATGCTCCCTAACAACTTGAATGCAGCTAACTCCATGAAGTTCCCTAATACAAACTCAACTCTTCTCAACAGAAGCACCACCTTCCATCTAATAGCCACGCCTCCAAAGATCCCGAAGGACCGGAACATCAGGGCGCACTATTAGTCTTACCCCATCGCATCTCCATCCTCCATTCCAATATCCACGCCCCAAGCTCAGGGCGCGTTATTAGTCTCCCATATTTTGTTTGTCCCCTATCCACCGCAAGCACCCACATTTCACTAGCACATCTCTTTCACAATAGCAACACAACATGACAAAGTCATATTCAAACTATCTTATCACATTCCTAATAGCCGCATCCCCAAGATCCCGAAGGACCGGACATCAGGGCAGGCTACTAGTCTCTGCACACACAAGACAAAGATTTACTCTCACATCGAAACAAGCATTCATTTCTTTAAGCTTAAGCATTCAAGAAAAGCCATATAAACACGATGACAAGCAAATATATGAACGATCCTTCAGTTGAGGCTAGCATGGCACGGGTCTATTTATCACATCAAGTAAAAAATGTAGTTCTATTCTCCTTTTAACAAGACAAGATTCGATAGCGGTGTCGGTATTTCTAGCATGCAACATTCCTTATCTCTTAGCATGGCAATGGCTCTAACTCTTTTGGGCAAAGGCATGATTTATCATTCTTCTTAGCAACAAGCATTTAAAAACTCAGATTTATTATTAAGTCATGCAAGAATCAGAGAATGCAGTTCTGCCCACTCACATTGATTAATCGGTCGGGAACTCTCCGAGAAGACTTCCTTTCGAGCAAGCAAGGCGATCTCACTTGTACTAGAGCCTATGCGGAGCGGGGCACTACATACTTACCCACCAATAAAGATTTTCGTCCTCGAAACTCAAGGAGAAACTCACGAAACCATAAAGCAGCGATAGTCCTCATCCCTCACAATCCCAAATCAAAACTCAGCAATCTTCTCAATAAAACTCTAGCCAACAAAATCACAAATCATAACTCAAGCAATGAAAACAAATCCAAGAAACTTTTGCCGGCAACTTTGAGGATATTTACGGACTCATTGTATGGAACGTTCATTGCATCTCACATCTGGCACATCTCAGAGTTGAAGGCAACGGAATGGGCAAAGAATCGAGTCGCTCTGATACCATTATGTCACGCCCCAATCTCCCGCAAGCTCAATAGTCCCCGCTGAACGTTAATCACCACGTTTCAGCTCTCCCGCAGGACAATTGTTCCCATCGGGACGTGATGTCGTGCAAGCCTAAAGTGCGCTTGCACAAGGCCAAAGCTTTAAAACAAGGGCAAGTAAGCTATTCAATACTGAAACAGCGGCACACATATTGCAGAAAAGTAAAGAACACAATGGCACATGAAAACAGGTTCTTTATTGATAATCAAAAGTGTTACAAGCGACTCATGGCCGAGGTTACAATTCGCTCAAGCACTCTTCTCTCGATTACAATAACACCGTTCCATACATTATGTCCCTCTATATGAAAGCAGCTCAAAGCAGGCACAAACTCGATGCGGCTCAAGGCATCGACTCCAAATTTTTGGCTCTTTGGGATGAGGCACGACTATCGCTTCCTCAGACGAACAAGCACCTGAGAACAAGCAAACTGTTGGTGGGTCAGCACTTTATACAAGTACTGGTGAGATAAAATAAATAAATAGAAGCTACACCCCCTGAAACCCACACTAAGTAATCATGTTGCAAAACATTGCATTACTAGTGATCTTGCTAGTTTTACCTAAGTTTATTTCATGCAACTCAGGGTTATAGTCAAATTATATCTTTTGAAAACAGAATTCAAACAACCAATCAATCGAGGCAACAAATTCAAACATGATGATTCTAATCGGGTGTGCACAGCGTGTTTGGTGAACTATACTTAAGAATTATAGGGACAGGCAGCACTTAGGAACCATCATTCAAATAAGCACACAAGTTAACTATCAATCAGAGGTCGATCCCCGAGTAACTCAGGATCGGTAGCGGTAATCCAGCTAACCAATGACTCACATTCTGATCCTATTAGCAGTTGTGACTCATGGTTGCACATTACTGCCATTATAGCAGCCGTAACCAAGGTTCAGCTCTGCACTAATAGTCGTTGTCCGACCGATGCAATGCATGCAGCACTAATAGGTATCTCTACGATACAGACAAAATGAACATGTATGCTTATGCATAAACTCATATTTCTTACCCCATAGCCGAACGGTTATCCCTGCAGCAGACATACAAGTTAGCAATAATTTGCATAAACATATATGTTTACCGTTCTTTAGTTTCCTGTCCGTCTCTGCATCAAACAGTTAGGTATGCAAGAAGGCTAGCCTAGCATTCTCCCTAACGACTTGAATGCAGCTAACTCCATGAACTTCTCTAATACAAACTCAACTCTTCTCAACAGAATCACCGCCTCCCATCTAATAGCCATGCCCCCCAAGATCCCGAAGGACCGGAACATCAGGGCGCACTATTAGTCTTACCCCATCGCATCTCCGTCCTCCATTCCAATATCCATGCCCCGAGCTCAGGGCGCGTTATTAGTCTCCCACATTTCATTTGTCCCCCATCCACCGCAAGCACCCACATTTTATAGCACATCTCTTTCACAATAGCAACACAATATGACAAAGTCATATTCAAACCATCTTATCACATTCCTAATAGCCGCACCCCCCAAGATCCCGAAGGACCGGACATTAAGGCGGGCTACTAGTCTCTGCATACACAAGACAAGGATTTACTCTCACATCGAAACAAGCATTCATTTCTTTAACCTTAAGCATTCAAGACAAGCCATATAAACACGATGACAAGCAAACATATGAACGATCCTTCAGTTGAGGCTAGCATGGCACGGGTCTATTTATCACATCAAGTAAAATATGTAGTTCTATTCTTCTTTTAACAAGACAAGATTCGATAGCGGTGTCGGTGTTTCTAGCATGCAACATTCCTTATCTCTTAGCATGACAATGGCTCTAACTCTTTCGAGCAAAGGCATGATTTATCATTCTTCTTAACAATAAGCATTTAAAAACTCAGATTCATTATTAAGTCATGCAAGAATCAGAGAATGCAGTTCTGCCCACTCATATTAATTAATCGATCGGAAACTCTCTGAGAAGACTTCCTTTCGAGCAAGCAAGGCGATCTCACTTGTACATAGCGCCTACGCGTAGTGGGGCACTACATATATGATCTAACCAGAACTCACAGTTACTGAGTTTAGCATATAACTGATGCTCCCTCAGAACTTGCAACACTTTTTAAAGATATTTTTCATGCTCCTCTTCACTGTTGGAGTAGACAAGAATTTCTTCTATGAATACCACTAAAAATTAATCTAGGTATGGCATGAAGATACGATTCATCAAATCCATGAATATTGCTAGGGCATTCGTCAATCCGAATGGCATAACTAAGAATTCGTAATGCCCATATCGAGATCGAAATACTGTCTTCGGTACATCTTGCTCCTGGACCCTTACTTGATAATACCCTGATTGAATGCCTATCTTGGAAAATACTTTTGCTTCACTCAATTGGTCAAACAAATCATCAATCATAGGCAATGGATACTTGTTCTTCACTGTTAAGACATTCAACTACCTATAGTTTATACACAACCATGTCGACCCGTCCTTCTTCTTTACTAGAAGTGTTGTTGCTTCCCATGGTGATCCACTAGCCCGAATAAACTTTTTCGCCTTCAATTTTTCCACGTGATGATATAACTGGTTAACTTCCATCGGTGACATCTGATAGACCTTGCTGGAAACTGGCTCTGCACCTGGTTTCAACTCTATACATAACTCTAGTTCTCTTACTGGGGGTAATCCGGAAAGCTCTTCCGGAAATACATCAAAAAAAAATTCTAATTATTTCTGGGAAACTGACCTTCAACTCTTGCTACTGCTGCAATGTTATATTCATACTGATCCTTGACCATTCTGTTGAAGATAAATTCTTTCTTGTTCGGGATGTTAAACAAAACTCTATCCCTACGGCAATCTATTATCGCATGACTGTCTCTCAACTAGTCCATGCATAAAATAACGTCAAAGTTATCCATAGGGAACTCGATCAACCTTGCAGGTAATAAATGTCCGCATAATACGATTGGACACGGCACACATACTCTACTGACTCATACGAGTCCATTTCCAGTGAGTATATTCAGCCTCTCTGGCAATGCCTCGAACTCCAATCCAATACGTGTCATAAATCATGCATATACAAATGAATGGGATACTCCCTAATCAAATAATGCTATGGCAGGAAAAGATGAAAAAAAATGTTACATGCCACCACGTCACCCGATGCCAAGGCCTCCTCCAGAGATAAGGTAAAAGCTTGCCCTTGGCCTTGTTGCGCTCTTTGTTGTTGCCTTCCTTGAATACGCAGTTGTGGCCTTTGTTGTCCATACTGTTGATTCCTCTGATGGTTGTAGATCTGAGTTTGTGTTGGCAATGGACGCTGAGCCAATGGCCAGATTGCTAATGCTGGTCCTTTGTATTGAGCTGCTCTTGGTACTGGTAATACTAACCGCTGCACTGGTCCTTTAATTATCTGCATCATCGAATAATTGGCCATCCGATAATCTGGACTACCACATCGTAGGCATATCCCTTGTGTTGCCCTAAATACATCTTTGGTATGGCCTTCCTTGCCATAATACATACATCCGACTGGGGCTCCCAATTGCTGTTGTTGCTGCTACCTCGGCTGATCCGGTCGAACTGGTATTGTTGTTGCTGATGCCACTGGCCTCATTGACTTTGTATAATGAATGTGTACACCAGAAGATGGTGCTAAAGTCCGCTGTATTGGTCCTTCTCCTTCGCTCAGTACATGAGACCTCTTCTGGCCTCCATCCTTGAATTTAACCTCTGTATCATCAGCTCATGTCGACTAGATGCGATCAATAGTTCATCGAAAGTCAGGTAGTTATGCCCCTCTACCAGTTGCTGAATCTTTAGATGAAGTCCATACTGGAACCTCATCGCCCTCTCTGGTTCTTTTGCTACCATCGTCGGAGCAAATATGCTAAGCCTACAGAACTCTGCCGCATAGCCATCAACTGTCCTTCTAGACTGTTTGAGGTTGATAAACCTCTATTGTATCTCATACTATGCTACCACTCCGAAATACTTAATCCTGAAATAGACCCTGATGTTGTCCCATAAAATAGGTTATCTTAACCCAACTTCTTCTGCTGCCCACCAATCTCTAGTAATGTCCTGGAGTTACAATCGGACCTGATCAACTTGTTCCTCAACTGGAACCTTTGCCGCTGTCAGTATTGTTTCAATATTCTACAGCCAAGGATTTGTGGTAATGGCGTCCTCTGTGCCATCAAAATACTTAGGGTTGAGTCAGCAGAATCTCACTGATGCCCTTGAATATGTTCTAATAATTCTTTTCAAGGTCGTCTGTAGTCCTTGGTTCAACAAGACATTATGCTCATGTTGTTAAAGCTACTGATGTTGTTGCATCACCATCATTCCTCGTATAATTTCCAGCAATGCCGGTGTATCAAGTGCTACTAGCACTACTGGTACGACCGGGGGTACTGGAACTTCTGATACATATTGCTCCTCGTGCTCCTCTACTAGTTCTACCCTAATTTCTCCAGGTACAGGTGCTACCTCTCGTTGGGGGCCAACAGATCCTTATCCTGCTAAAATTGCTGGTGCTCCACCCACCGATGCTGGAGAAGACCTAAGGAAAATGATACAAGATAAATCAAGAACAGGACGAGAAAGGATTGAGGAACTAATAGTATAGAAGTCAAGCTAATTTTCGAGGAGACAGATTCAGGATTTCAAGGAGGAACATGTTTGATTGTGACATCCTATGATCAAGCTACCCCACAATTTTGAAGAAAAAAATAGACCAGCATGGGCCAACACTAAAACCTTGTCACGCTCCAGATCCAGAATACTGGAGAGCAGAAGAATGACTCGACTAACCATACCTTATGAAATACTGAGGTAACCCGCAAGGTATTAAGGTTGTCTAGAGACGAGGGGGTGCATACTACAATCAAGTCTCCTAAGGTTAAGAAATTCTATATCTCAATCATTCAATCAAGTAGCAATAACATAGAACATTCGGAATAAGCTGTAAGGCGTCCCAAATGCCGTATCAGAAGGTTCTAGAGTTCTAGCAATACAAGTTGAAATGCCAGATACACAATCAAAAGTATACTTGGCAGTGTGTCAGCTACAGTTTGAGTATAAATTATGTTATGTAGGGAACTAGTGTCTAAATTTGTTGGCTAACAGGTGCCAGTTGGCTAAACGACCAAAAGAATATAGTTTACAAAAGATGAGCAGTGAAACAAGAAATCCACTCATGACCCTTAGCAACCATCCTTCTAGTGTGTGCCATCAGTGGCGGAGAAGTAAGCTTGATCCTTCGGTGCTGGCCTTAAACCAGGCCATGCAAAACTAGTGGGATCAGACCCCAAATAGCAAGTACCATAAAGGAAGCAAGAAATAAAGAAACAAAGCCAGATCTATAGCATGAGATACATGAGCCAAAAATCAATGGCATATATCCCATCAATGACATGATACGACACTCCTTTACCAAATAGGGATAAGAAGTGTTCTATCATATCAAGATAGAATACATCTCTTGATTATGGTCAATCTAAAATATTCTGCATCGTAGTTTCGGTCCACAGTTTATAGTAACCCAACAGCGCAACTCAACAACCAAACAAGGACATGAGTTGAACTATCATGCCACAACAACCATTGTCCCTAATTCCACTCAACAGAAGTCACAATACACAAGCAGAGATACAAATAAGAAGAAATAATAAAGCTTCAGTCCATAGAGTATCAAAACACAGTGACGCAACACAATAACTGAACAAGGACATGGGTTGAATCCTCATACAATGATAGCCCATTTTCCTGGCTAGGCACCTTTATAAGCAAATTAGACGACCAATCATGTATTACGGCTTGATATGTGATCTTTGGATTATTCCAGTAATGCAATACATGAGTATCCTCAGATTGCCCAATAATCGAGCAGGCCTGGCTTAACTAATGATATACAAGTAAGAATATATGTAATTGATGCACCAGTCCCTCGCAAAGCCCCTGAGCTAATTAATAATCAATAACAGTTTAAGCCTTTTTTTAGGAAAGATACTGGCTCGGTCTTATAATTAAATCAGATAATGCACTCTACTAGTGATGATGATATACAGTGTCCATGGTGGCTAGTCTTTACTCCTAGCTAATTTAGGGTGGTTTTACATGCACCATCTGGAGATACCGTTTCCTTCCAATGCTCTACAAATTTAGTTGCCTATTTAACCGTAGGTTAATTAGAATCCCATGCCTTTGTCATATGAATATTCCTTCTTAGATATCGTACTTTAAGTATGGGTACCCTTGATACAAATCCATATTGTCACTCAAAAGTTAAATTTGGATTCACCCAAGTGTGATGCAACAATTAATACTCTCTAGCCACGGCTAAAGTCACTGTCCAACTACCAGATCTGTGCATGGGAATAATAACATATATCACGTAGCAGAAGTATGTGGCACGATGGCTCACTATATTAGATTCACAACTCTAGATCATGGACAAGTTATCAGATAACAAGTTAGTCAGGACATGATAGTTAATACTGGTGATATATAATTTATCACTTGATTATATCGATGAATGAGAATAAGAGTAGTGCGAGAACCCCTCAAGATTAGATTCACAACTCTTAAACCAAACAAGGACTGGGGTTGCAGAACTTCACCCGAGTTGAACTACGCCTCTTATTCTAACCAACGTCACTAGGACTTTACCACGGTACGCAGTGCACCTCCTCAGGAAGGTAGCTAGCCTCCACTGAGAATTCCGTAATATCTCGTGCATAAAAGCACGTACAAATTGTTTCCCCTAGGCCAAAAAATTCTGGTGCCCCGGTGTATCTCGTTCGTGGAAACTTACTACCTTGTGCACAAGTTATCCATGACCATGCAACGTCTATGGAAATAAAATCTTAAGTATAATTGCACGTTACAAAGAATATAAATAATTGATCTCTCGATCATGCTCGCGATTTCAACATTCTCATTTCTCATATGGGTTGATGACCCGTAGGTCCCAACATACTTTAATCTTACTTTCTTTCATGGGGACTCATCAATCCATACTTTCTTTCTTGCATAGTTTTATTTTTGGTGTTATAAGCAGATAAAACAGATTACACAATATTATTTATTTCTCATGTAAGACTTACTTTATAGCACTATTGTGTTGATAATACTAGATGTTATCATTCATGTGTTTCTGGGTTTACAGCAGCATTGAATAAAAGGCACAATTATTATAATATGGACTAAAACAACATTTAGAATGCAATTCAATAAGCAACACTAACATTCATTCATTTTATTAGGGCATGAAGGGGTAGAGGAGAAGGGACAGATCCACTCACATATACAAATATCGTTTCCATGCCACGATCCCACATTCTCCTACGATTCCCCACGATTGATCTGATGCGATGCACAGTCTTCTAACTTGACATAACCATACCCTCGAACCACGCTCCATAAAATATCCCATCCGGCCAAGTTAAGCAAGACTGAAATCATCACACCAAGCATCTCAATTTTTCGCATAACTTGTATCTCATTTGTCTGATCCGTCTAGAACTTCAGCGTAATGCATCTTCGCAGAGCGGGGCATTACAGGTCTTGTAGAAGCATGAAAATCATGCAGGTCGCATAAGAGCCACATAGAGCCCATGCGATCCGAACAACCAAGGAATTGGAGGCCGCATAAGAATATCCCATGCAGGATGAACAACCACGGAGTAAGGGGCTGCATGAGATCCCCTGGCACGATATTCAATGCCTGTCAGAAGTTTTGACACACCGTTCATCACCCGGCTAGCTACATACGTGCACATAGGCTCAAGAGAAAGAGAAGAGAGCATCATCATTCCCTCGTCGGACCGTCAACGGAGTAAAAGAGTCGCTGCAGTACTCGATCTCAATCGTCACATTCTCCACATCAAAAATATTGTACTTAGATTTTCTGTCTAGAATTTCTTTGTACTTTTGTTTGTTGTTAAACAAAAGTTTCACAAACTTACACTTTAATAGCGAACATGCCTAGAATAGCTTGTGAAGTACATGAGTTGAGTTTGACTTTCTAGATCAAAAGGTTTGTAGCCTTGGTATCTTTGTTGATAGTCACTACATGAAAAACAAATCCTATAACAACATTCCATTCATGACATTTTGACATAGTGTTGCAAAATAATAGGCTTTTTCAACATTTATTTTAGAAATATTGTAAAGTATTAAACTCTTTTTTTCACAACAAAAAGTTTAGCCAGCCACATAATTGGGCTCCACAATTTGGTCGCCAGAAATTGCCTTAAGAGGACATACTTAAGTTTTCCCTTCCTATTCCTTTTCCCCTCTAAAAATAACCATTTTAAAAACACTAGGAGGAGAAAGAGAAGTTGGACTCTCTCGATCTACCCCTTTGCAGCGGGGTAGATTTTTTTCTGTTTTTTATATTATTTGAATTTACGTTAATTTTGAGATGATTTCAGATTTGAGATTCATGAAGGACGACGAAGGAGTAGATTTCCCAAACATTTGGAGACTGGTTCATGTTGTATCCATGTCACTGTATCTGCATGAGGGGTTAAATATTCATGAGGAACAAGGAAGGAAGTGATTTCCCAAACACGTTATTATTCCAGTTATGTAGTAATATGGAATCAGTACCTTCACATTGATTTTGCTGGAAATGGGTTGAGTTTTTCTCCAAGACCCTGTAAATGTCTCTCATAGTTCCTCCTTTTAACTTGTGTGAGATTTTTGCTTGTATGTTGTAGTTAATCTGTGGCATGTTTCTTCGCACCATAATTTTTTTTTCCATAAGACCATTTACAAGATAAGATACTCACTGATACAAACAACATATATACATTGCTTCCATGCTTCTTTTATATATATATATATATATATATATATATATATATATAGTTTGATCTACAGTCGGGCTACTACCAGGTGTGTATCGCAGAAGGAGACGAGCAAAAGACGACCAGTATTACAGGTCTCTACTTTAGTCATTCCTCGCTACCTGGATAGGTTTCGTTTCCTTATATTTCTTTTCCCACTCTTTCTCTTTCTGTTTTGGATGCCTTACTCTACCATTATTATAGGGGTATGGGGTTCGAGACAAAGAAAGATCAAGACTGCATATCAGTTTTTCCTATATACTTCACTTGGATCAGTTTTTATGCTATTAGCTATTCCGTTGATTCTTCTCCACACAGGAACCACCGATTCACAAATCTTATTAACCACAGAATTTAGTGAGCGGCGCCAAATCTTTCTATGGATTGCTTCTTTCGCCTCTTTCGCCATCAAAGTGCCTAAAACTCTCGAGTACTTTGAACTCATTCCAGCCTGTCTGTCAAGTATTTTGAGCATTGTGTTGGCAAAGGCGGTCCTGTAAAAAAGGGGAACATAAACGCTCGACTGTGGCACAATTAGTTCAAAGTCTTTCAGAAGCGAATGCTTTGGAATATTCCATTCTTATAGCAGCCACCGCTTCGGATCCTGCTCCTCTGCAATTTCTTGCCCTATATTCTGGGTGTGCCATGGGGGAATATTTCCGCGATAATGGAAATTGCTTCTTACCCTTATTTTTATGTAAAGGATCTAGTAGGTCGGGTAGCTTTTGCTATCTTTTTTTCCATTTGGATTTTTTGGGTTTCGCCTGAAGCATCGGACCAATGATCACCCATGACTTATGTGTACCACTAGGGCCACAAAGACTTTTGGTGGTCTTATTGGCGCATACCACGGTGGGGTCTTCGACTGGGGTGAAGTCGTAACAAGGTAGCCGTAGGGAAACCTGTGGCTGGATTGAATCCTGAGCGACCTGTGACTAGGCTCTGCAAGACCTGGCCTGGCCGACTCTCGGTTCTTGAGCAAGCTCCTCCACTGCTGGTAGGGCGCTCGTAGATGAAGAAAAGAGACTTTAGGAAAGTGATTCAAGTAGCTCAGCAGGTTAGAGTGAAGGACTGAAAATCCTTGTGTTAGTGGTTCGAATCCCTCTAAGGAACTCGGCAAAATAGCCCCGTAACTTCGGTTGAATGGGTGCCTCCTCACAAAAGGGGTCACAGTGACTAGGCCCGGGCGACTGTTTTCCAAAAACACAGGACTCCGCAAAGTCATAAGACCATGTATGGGGGCTGACGCCTGCCCAATGCTGAAAGGTCAAGGAAGTTGGTGACCTGATGACAGGGGAGCCGGTGATCGAAGTCCCAGTAAACGGCGGCCGTAACTATAACGGTCCTAAGGTAGCGAAATTCCTTGTATATATAAAAGATAAGATACTCACTGATACATACAACATATAGACGTTGTTTCCAGCTTCTTTATATAAAAGATGAAAGAAACATGGAAGCAACGTATATATGTTGTATGTATCAGTAAGTATCTTATCTTGTAAATGGTATATATATATATATATATATATATATATATATATATATATATATATATATATATATATAACAGATGGGTTACAAGACACTAACCACCAGGAAGGCGTAACCGAATGCCCAACAATGAAAAGAAATAAGCTTAAGACCAGTATCCTAGGTCCTGTGTTTGACTAATTTGGATCGGAAAGAGGGTGGCCTAAGAGTCATATGTTGCTGAGGGGTGATTCTATGAAAGTTCTTAGCCCTCCTCGAATTCGCGACATCCATTTTCTGCTTCGCAGACAACTGTAATTTAGTCTCCTTACTTTGAAGGGAGATGTCTGATCTACGATCCGCTAGTAAGTGGGATCTGATGACAGCTCGGGAAGAATGAGTCAGGTTCTCCACACCAAAGCCATGGATAACTTCTTTCATCTTATATATATATATATATATATATATATATATATATATATATATATATATATATATATATATATATATATATATATAATGTGGCTTGGAATCAGCTCAAAATTGAGTTGTCAAAGTCATAAGTAAATATTCAACCAATTTAATATTTTTTAAATTACGGGAGATAAATAAAAACTTAAACCAACTTTCTTCTTATTCGTCCAAGCTGTAAGTAAATACTCAACCAATCGCTATCTCTACTATTATAATGCGGCTTAGAACCGGCTCCAAATTAAGCCGTCTAAGCCGTATGTATATCATCAACCAATTATTTAAAAATTAAAAAAAATTATATCACAATCGTAATTATTTTCACACGTAGTTGGAAAAAAATTTAAAAACCTAAAATTCTCCTAACTACGTGAACATATGTAAATCCTAAAATATTTTAAAATTATATTTAAACTAACTAAATGATATTATCTAACTAAACACATATCCAAAATTTTAAAAACAAATCTATAACAAATCATAACTAAAATATATTCAAATTATATTTAAAATATTCTAACATAATTTAAATTTCTATATTTCAATAATATCGTACATTTTTTTTATTTTCTATATTTCAATACCATTTAAAATATTATAACATAATTTAAATTTCTATATTTCAATAATATCGTAAATTTTTATATTTAAATTTTATTTTACATGCAACGCACGTGCATTTACTAGTTTAATTTTAAAAAAACTTACAGAAGATTAGAAAATTAAAACCGTAAGTAAATACTCAATCAATTTAATTTAAAAAAAAAGTTACAGAAGATTAAAAAATCTAAAACCATAAGTAAATACTCAACTAATTTAATTAAAAAAATACTTACGGGAGATAAATAAAAACTTAAACCAACTTTTCTCTTATCCGTCCAAGTTGTAAATAAATACTCAACTAATTTAATTTTTAAAAAAATATTATAACTATGAAATAAAAATTAGAAAAGCCCAAGATAAATTATTCTTGACAAACAAAACTTATCTTTAAATATACGTGCAACGCACATACACGTTACAAGTACTCATATAATGAAGCTTCAAAAACAGCTTAAAAGTGAGTCGTCTAAGCCGTTTGTAAATCATCAACCATTTATTTAAAAAAATATTACATAAATTTTTTTCAAATATATTAAATTTGTTATAAATAATGTTATTTGATTTATTAAGCTCTAAAGTGAGTCGTCTATGCCGTTTGTAAATCCTCAACCATTTATTTAAAAAAATTAATATTACATAAAAATAAAATTTAAAAATATTAAATTTGTTAGAAATAATGCTATAGGGTTTATTTAAAAAAATTAATATTAACGCCATGAGGAATCGAATTTGACAAATCAAGAAAAATGCATTACACCTTAACCACATGTGATAGAAGATGTATTTCGCTATAGTTAAATAATATTATGTAGTTAAACAATTAGCTAAAATTTATTTATTTAATTTTTAATTACGTGAAGATATACGTACATCTTAGACGGCTAGCTTTTTAAGATTTTGTACAAAGAGTAGAGATATATCCATAACAAATATAATTAAAATATATTTAAACTATTTTACAATAATATTAAAAAAATATTTTACATGCAACGCACGTGCATTTACTAGTATATATATATATATATATATAATTATATATATATATATATATATATATATATATATATACTGATCGGTGGAGGCATTATAACAAAGTTATCTATACTACTATATAATGCCAAAAGTTGGCTTCACCGTAATTTTTTTTTCAAATATACTCTTGCATATATTGACTAATTAAAAGTGTTAATTAAAGTTAATAGAGACAACCATGTAATTACAAAAGTTGTCATTTGGTCTTCCTAAATAGTCTTAGGTATTAAATAATATCTATATATAATAATATAATAATAAATTTAGAATAGTTAAGAATTTATCTTTTAGACTTCTTAATTGTTCTTAATAAATATTAAATATAATTAGCAATTATATTTTAATTTTTCTAATAATTATCTATAAAATACATGAAATACACGTACATATAAATTAATATAAACTAATGTTATTAAAAAAAATATATATAATAATAATAATAATAATAATAACAACAACAACATAGTTATGTGAAAACGTGGTAGGCATGGTTATGCTTCTTTCTTCTATCTCGCCATGCTTTTTTCTGTTCAAACGTGGAAAGGCGAAAAGGCAAACGTGGAAAGGCATAAAGTGGAAGGTTATAATAACATAGTTATGCTTCTTTCTACCGGTCGAGGGTATTATAGGTCACAAAGTGTCCTCATGTGTCTCAATGGCAGATTACAAATCTTCCATTAAAGATGAGTGGTCTATAGAGGTCTATAGAGGATAAGAAATCAAAATCAAGGACCTGCTTAGAGTTACACGCCTGGATGATTCTATTATTCCAAGAGACTATGGCGGCAAATTTCAAACTCCTATCATTGATAATATAGATTCCCTCAATGGCAACAGAAAATAGAGTGTAAATGATGTCTTGTTTAGTGGTTAAAACCGATGTATATTGTCCAGAAGGTTATCGGTTTGAGCCTTCTAAACGTCATTTAATTTTTTTGGAAAAATTAAGTTGCGAGTTGGTAGTTGATGCAGCACAGAAGCTGTTCAAGTGCAGGTGCGTACCTACGGACAGAGATTTGTGGGAACTTCTGGCCGGGATGTTGTGGACCTTCAGATCGAGTTTGTATGTCTTCGGACCAGGAATCTGTAACACAATTACCTCTTCCACAAAAGAAAAAAAAAACAGGATAATGAAGATTGGCATAAGAAATCCTCTTCTTCTTCTTCTAAATTTGTTGGATAATACGGTGGCCGACATGGAGGAAGATGTCCACTCAGTTACTCCGACTTCAACAACCCTGACAGAACCAAGAGAACCCCTTAGAAACAATTGACAATCCAGTTTCCATTCCTGCGCTAACTTCCCCTGCCAACATCTCCGAAAATCAAGTTACCCACTCCTCCCACTACTGCTAATCCAAACCTCCCACAAAACCCGGAACTCCCTAACCACATCCCCACTCTGCATAATGATACTACGAAAGATTCTGTTAAGATTCCTAACGTGTCCTCCAATGCCAAAACACCTCCACTTAACAATCCCCCTATTATCCGCATCCTGTCTAGTCCAATTGATATAGACTCCAAGTCAAAACCTGTTCATTGTGCCTCTAGTATCTCTACCCACAATTCTTCTACTTATCCAAATCCCACGTTGGATAGAGAGGAATTATGTGCACCACCTTCATCCTCTGTTCCTCATTCACCCCCCCCCCCCCCCCCCCCCCCCATCATACATCTCCTTCCTCTTCCACAAGCCAATTCCACAAGCCAAAACCCACACCCTAACAACTTATCATCTAGTCTACCCATCCCGCTCCTGGATCTAATAGCTCCTTTACCAAGCTTATCCTAGAGGCATCTGAGGGTCCTCTGGGGACCACCAATTCTCCATATCCCCATTCCTTTGCTACTCTTATCAGCAATAGTACAACACCCATTGCTACCTCATCAAATACTACTAACGGTGTAGCAGAGTGCATGAACATGACGCTGATGGAGAGGGTGCGGTGTTTGTTGTCAGAAGCAAACTTGCCGGACAGCTATTGGGGTTAGGCACTTTACACAGCTGCTTATGTTATTAATTTATCTCCTAGTGCTCCTTTGCAGGGTAATGTGCCTGACAAAGTATGGTACGACAAAGAGCCGTCATACAATCACCTGCGAGTGTTTGGTTGCAAGGCCTTCGTGCATGTACCGAAGGACGAGAGTTCCAAACTTGAGCCGAAGATGAGACGGCGCGTCTTTGTCGGCTACGATCGGGATGAGTTTGGCTATAGAATCTACGATCCAGTGGGAAGAAAGCTCTACAGAAGCAGGGACGTAATTTTCGTCGAGGATCAGACCATAACCAACACTCAGGATTCCGAGATGCCTTCTGAGGCTGAGGATTTGCCTGAGTTAGAGTTATTTTGCTTCGAGCAGTTTTCAGAGGACATCGCAGAGGATCCAGTTATGGGGGAGCCAGTACATGGAGTTTCTTTCAACCTTGATCATCAGCCTACTGATGGTGGTCGGGGTGACCCTCAGGAGGATGAGCATGTCGAGAAAGTAGTTCCTGAAGGGGAGGGGACTGTTGATATACAGCCAGCACCAGTGGTTCCGTTGAGGAGGAGCGATAGAGAGCACCGACCATCTACGAGATACTCATCGGGTGAGTATGTGCCACTAACTGACGGGGGAGTAACCTCAAACCCACAACTAGTATTCCTATCATATATAGGAATACCCAATCCAAATCCAAATCCATTGACATATTCATATTATATGTAGGAATACCCAATCCAAATATATTGAGGTGTTCCTATTATATGTATGAATAATCAATCCAACTCTGGGGTATTTTCCACATAGGTTGGGAACCCCACCAACTCCAACATGATAGACCTCTCAGGAAATTTGTTTACAGGAGAAATTGTTGGGAATGAAACACGAAAATTGTTCCCTCAAATCAAGAAAGTGCGAGAGAACCGAAGTAAACCACAAGAAAACCAAATCACCAAAATCACAAAGAGCCAAAATGCAGACACAGTAGTTTTTGACGTGGAAACTTATTTCGAAAAAATAACAGAACGATCAGAATCCAACTCTGCAAAGCCTCCATTAATATAATAAGAAGATACAAACTACTTACAAACTTCTTACATATCCAAACTGGATCACCGCAACTACTTGGGCGTTGAAAATTGATTACAGACTTCCGAAGACCAATTCAATATAGCCGTCAATCCCTTTCTCTCTCCAAAAGTTGTAAATCCTTTGTAGAAGCATAAAAAATCTGGATCCATACGTCCAACAACCATGCGCCCTAAAGTAAAGCTCAGAAGAGATCAGGTCGTAGAGCCACCCTGCGGCCCAGAAAGGCGACATCCATACGTCCCAATCAGTCGAAGCAGCTTTGGCCGCAGATGGACTTGACGTGTCATCCTGACAACTGGATCATCTCTGACACAGAATCATAACAAAAAGAATTTTCTAAATGCCTCGAAGGACGTGAACACGCTAAACGACAAAAGTCTCATGTCAGTATAAACTTTACTTTAGATGGGTGTGCAGCACCACGTGTACAGCACAATAAAGATCCCATGCGTCTCTGGTCTCATGCGCCCCAGACTCCATGCGTTCCATGCGTCTCTGGCTCCATGCGTCCTAGACTCTATGCGTCTCATGCGTGTCTGGTCACATGTGTCCCAGACTCCATGTAGACCAAATATTGATGTTACAACTGAAGTAATTCTTTCCAACCAAGTGCGGACCACGTGTCAAGCTGACCAAGTCACGCACACGAAGGGCAAGAACCGTCAGGATCTCCAGGAACAGCAAAATCCCAACAAAATATCCACGTAGAAGCTTGCGCTGGATTCAACCCATATTATGCGCCCACAGTTGCAGCCATATTCTATTGAAGGAGCCCCCTGCGGCCACCAAACAGAGGCACATGCGGAACCTATAACCCATTAGCATGATGGCTATAAATAAGAATAACTTGGACGTCCCAAAGGTCGACTTTTTTTTCTTCTGTTTCAGAGAGAGAGAGCATACCACCCGACCAGCTATATAGGTGCACACAAGCTCGGGAGAGAGAAGAAAGGAGAGCATCCTCATTCCCTTATCGGACCGTCAACGGAGTAAATGAGCCACCACAGTGCTCTTTGTCCATTTTCACTACCCAGATTAAAAAATTATACTTAGATTGTCTGCCTAGGACCTATTTGTACTTTCTTTAGTTTGTTGATTAAATCAAGCTCTTTTAGACTTTCGAATTTAATGACGAACAAGATGGCGACTATACTGGAGAACTAACTTCTCCTCTGATGAGAAGACAGTGACGCAGTCCGATGCGGCCAAGCTGGGCTCAACCCAAAGGATGCTGGTGGTACGTTTCGACCAGTAACCATTCGAGAACATGCTCTACGGGGATAGCACGAGTCCTTCTCCAAGGCAAGTAATGCCTAAGAATACCTGCAGGACATGGGTAGAAAAGGCCTATGTACCTCACCCAACTGTGGAGCATGCGCTCCCCACTACTCTCCATGTTACCATAGACGGACATCATGCGTCTACCCAAACTGGCCCTGTTCATGCGGCAGTCAAAAAAGGCTCTCAACGACCAAACTCTGGCAGAGAAAAATACTACGATGCCAGAAGTTCGGTGGCTGAGATAAGCTTCATGCGACAACAGTAGAACCTGTATAAGTCTACAGCCGCAGGCAAAAGTCCACATGCGGCACCGATCGATGGCCGCCGACAAAAGTCCACATGCGGCACCGATCGATGGCCGCAAAAAAAAGACCACATGTGGCTAGCATAGTAGCATAACCTCCATCTTCGACCTAATCTCACGCAGCGCTGACTCCATGCACCTTGTTGTACAAGACTGACCCAAGTGTCCAACCTGCAGTAGAAAACGGACATGGTCAGTCTCGAAAGTCTTCCATTAACAACTTGGGGAGAGTTCTTGTACGAAACCCAAGATAGGGAGCAAAAGCTATACCTACACACCCATGTGCTTGGTCTACCTGGGCTCATAATAAGGGTGTAAAGGTGGATCAGCTCTCGTTTGATTTGCACACCGTGATCAACCACAAGCGCAAAGCAAGGAAAGCAACCCCGATATGTGACATATCCCCTCCAGGATACCCTTGTGGCAACATCTTTATCAACTACTGTTGTGCTAAAGCAGCATTGCCAATAAACAGGCAGTAAACGTTCCAACGGCTGCAACCAAAGGCACCTACCCGGCAGCATCCCAAAAAATAGGTATAATTACCAGAGGAGGAGGAGTTGCCCTTCGCATCGTTCTATTCCGCTTGGAAGTCTCCCTCCACAAGGGGAGACCGAAAGTCTAGCACCTCAAACCCTTTGCTTTTGGCCAGCATGCCGAGAAGGCGGACCCAAGGAGGATAGGCAGCAGTACCTGCAGAAGGAGTCTTCCTGGGCACCAACTCCAAGAAGAAACTATCAGCTGCTGGTGGTGGTTCTTCCTTAGGACCCCTAGTGGTTCTACAAGCTGGGGTAGCAATCCCCCAGAACTCTACGACAACCCGGCATTCCGATGGGACAACGATTTCCAAGAAACTGATGTTGAGATTCATGGGGGTAGTCACCTGTAAACCCCCTGATTTTTCAAGAATTTTTAAATTTGGAGTTTTCACAATTTTCTGAAATTCTCTGAAATTTTTTTCTGTAATTAAATTCAGGATTTTAATTATTAAATAGTTTTTAATTGATAATAAATAATATTAAAATATTATGAAAATAATATTTTTTGGTGTAAAATTTAAAAACTTGACTTAGGGTAATTTTTCTGGAATTTATTGGGCCCCGGACCTATTTTATATTACCTAAAAACTATTATTTATTTATTTATTTTATTATTTAATAAAAACCAAACCAAACCAAACCCAAATAGACCTCAGCCCAAATCAGCCCAGCCCAAACCCGTAGGCTATCGGGTCGGGTCGGGTCTGCCAGACCCGAACCCGCCGCCCGACCCGAAACCCGTTCTGAGTCCCCTCGCCTGTAACCCATTCCCCCCCCCCGCCGCGGCGCTCCGCCCGGCCACCTCGCCCGCACCCCGCGGCCCACGACCCCCTCTCTCCTCCGCCTCCTCCGCCTAGCCGGCCTCCCCCAGCCGCTATAAAACCTCCTCCTCCTCCTTCTTTCCCCCTCAGCCAGCCCTAGCCACCGCCATGCTTGCTGTGCAGCTCTCCTCCCCGCCGTGCAGCGCCGCCCGGACTCGCCGCCTCACCTCATCGTGCGCCGCCGTGCCGCCAGCGCCCCAAGCCCCTCTCCTTCCTCCTCCTTTCTCCCCTCGTCGAGACGCCGCCACCACTCACCCGCCGTGCCCCGCCCAGCTCCGCCGGTCCGCCGCAGCCCCCTCTCCTTCCTCCACCTTCCTCCCCGCCCGCAGCGGCCAGAACCCGACCCCGAGCCCGGCCTCCCGCGCCCAGCGCCGCCCGCCTCCGGCCGCCTGCCGCGTGCCGCCGCCTCCGCCCGGTGTCGCCAGCGCCGCCCCTCCGGCCCTCCTCCGGCCGCAGTGCCCCCGAGCAGCCGGAGCTCCGGCAGTGCCTCCCCAAACCCTAACCCTAGGTCTTGCGTGGTGTCGGACACGTGTCGGACACGGAAATTCTGGTTTTCAGGAGCCCCGTTCAGGTACCTGTATCTTTCTTCTCGTAGCTCTGTTTTCGATTTCGTCAGTTGCGTCGCGAACCCTGCGTGACCCTCTCGGTGCCCGTGCAACCCGCTCGGGGCATCACGTCCTGTGGCGATCGCGAACCGCGATCCAAAAACAGAAAAAATAACGCCCTGGATCACCCCGGAACCGAGTACGCCCCGCCAAACGGGACAACTTGGTCGCGTGCGGTCTTCACCGATACGTGCGCGCCGTTGATACGGACGTGCGGGATTTTGCAGAAGTTGATTTGGATGTGCGTGCACACCGGAATCAACGCGTATCCGCCGACACCGTCCCGTATCCGTCCGTTCTGGAACGCGTCGTAACTTTGTGTTCACACGTCGGATCGAAACGAAACTTGCGCCATCGGACTCGTAGCGATACGCTGGTCCTGTGACCCAAGTTTGGTTCGATTCTGAGAACGTTGACAAAATCGCATATCGTGGGCCCCACAGGCTCCACTTGACGGGCGATTTTATGACCGGCTCATCGGAATCCAATTCTGGAAGTTCCGTTGGGTTCGTATCATCGTTCCTGACCTGTTGACACTAAGTTTGGTGAATTGGGAGACCTTTGACCCTGACACATTTTTCGGTGCAAAGCGGGCCCACATGTGGATCCCGTTTTGATCCGAAATTGTCATTTTTGTCCTTGTCTCCAAATTAGACTCAAGGACAGGCGTTTCTAGCTGATTGATATTTTCTGGATCTGATGGTGATACTAGTTGGGTTTACACCCACATAGTATAAGGAACTTGAACTACTTGCAAGAGTTTATGCTTTACATGTAGATACAGTTAAAGAACATCATTAAATTGATTTTTCATGATTTATTGCATTGCCATTTAGGAATACTTTCCTGCCGGCACTTACATATGCTAAAGAACAAGGGCTCCCCATTAATCTTCATTGTGGAGAGGTGCATCAGATTTTCCCAGATATACAATTAAAAAACCGCCAAAACTATGTTCCCCATCATTTCTGTTTATGTATCATTTGGACTGGCTAATAATTTTAGTGCCACAACCTAGTGGTTGTAGGCTCCTAATCGAAAGGAAGTCCAGTTGATGTTGGATATTTGTCCCGAAAGGATAGGTCATGCTTGCCTCTCTCCTCCAGTGCCGGCGCCCGTATCTCCATCCTCGCCCAGAACCGTGCCAGCCTCGATGAGACCGTCGAGTCCGTCCGCCATGCTACCAATACAGATCTTAATTTGTAATTATAATGGTATCATTATGATCCTAAAAAGCACAGTTTGGTCATGTCGGATGTGTATCGAACACATATGGGACACACCACCAACGCTTAAAAATATACTAGGACACACCAAAATAGGTGATATGTTCAAGTCCCCGTGTCCTTGTCGTGTTGTATCCATGTCCTGGCAACATAGAATATGGTCACTCATTTTGAATTGCATGTTATTTTTTGTGGTTGCTAAATCATGAATAGGGTAACAAGTAGTATTATTTGAGTCGGGGTGGTAGTGGACTTTAGATAAGAGGTGCATGAAAGAATTTTGAAGATCACCCAAATGGTCGTGATAGGTGCTGGAGTATTTAAAAAGAATTATGCTAATAAATGGACTAGAAGTTGGTTTAAACATTTTTTTTTTTTGGTAAAATAAACACCACAAGCCATTATATTGTCCATTTGCGACATCAAATAGTGAAAGACACTACATGATCCCATATAAATCAAATTTCATTTTCGATCATGCTTGTTCCTATTGAATTCTGTACAGGATAATATACCTACCTGGTATACATTTTCTCTATAACATGATTTTTGTTGAACCACGGTTTCTAATTACTAATAGCACCTGTACTTCTTACTATTTTTTTGGTTTTGCCACTTACATTTCTTGTGCATAACATTTTTTTATAAATTTGTACAAATTCATATAAAAATACTAGACAAGAGACACTAAACACTTTACATCATTTATGAGGGATTCTTGTTTTATATTATTTTTATTCTTCATATTATCTAATTATTTCTTACTATGGGAATATATTAATAGATGAAAATGGAATTGTTAAGCTTGCAAACTTTGGAGTCTCGGCTTACATGTTTGATTATGTGGATCGACAATGATCGATAAATACATTCGTAGGAACTCCATGCTGGTGCTATTTCCAAATTTAGCGTTTCGGCGTCTTACTCTTTTCTCAGCCTTGGATGTCTGATGCTTATCTCATTTTTTCTGTAGTTCTTGCATTAGATAGGTTGACCATGTTTTGGTTTTGACATCACATTTGTGCTAATAATGTTATGTGTTTCTCATGATGGCTCCTGAAGTTATGCAGCTATTACATGGATATGATTTTAAGTGATTGGGTAACTTCCATCTGTGATAACTGGTTTAAGAACCTTGTTTTTTTTTTTTTTTTTGCCAGTAGCTTTCTACTTTTAATTTTCGTTATTGCAAACAGGGCAGACATCTGGTCCATTTTTCTTATAGTGAACATTTTATTTAATCATAAATTTGGATACTTTGTAGGTAGTTCCTTGGTATTTGGTGGGTAATTTTTGAGTGTGTATATATCATTAGATATAACCTTTCTCATACGATAGTTGTTAGGTACTTTTATTTTAGAAATTAAACATTCTTTATTTCTAACTTAAAATGTATAACTTCCAACTATAATTCATTTGATGACCACGGTGAAGAAAATATAGATTGTTGCTTTTTGTAAGAGAAAAAAACTATTTTGTTCATATATTTTGTCGTTATTGTTTATTTAGTCTAGTCTCATATCAACAATCTTCCAGGAGGGGAGGAATACCTCCCTCCTACATGTACTCACATTCCCTAAATAAAATATACATATTATTTTTGAGCCAAGTTTTCAATATGATATCAGAGCATTCCCTTTTCTTGACCCATATCTTTTGCCTTGCCCAAAATTCCTATACCCTAGCTTCCATCATTCTATCCAAAACCTAACCCTAATCACCACAACTGAAAAAAGCCATCACCACCTTTGGTTTTGCCACTTGCATATCTTGTGCATAACATTTTTTTTATAAATTTGTACTAATTCATATAGAAATACTAGAGAAGAGACACTAAACACTTTACATCATTTATGAGGGATTCTTGTTTTATACTATTTTTATTCTTCATATTATCTAATTATTTCTTAGTCTCGGAATATCTTAATAGATGCAAATGGAATTATTAAGCTTGCAGACTTTGGAGTCTCAGCTTGCATGTAGCTTGTACATGTTAATTATTAGCAATAATTATGTAATAAAGGTTTTATAGTATTTGACATATGTGAGCCTTCCCTCTAAATTATTTTGATATGATGAAGTTCTTGGAACAAAAGGCTGCGAGTCTTTGTGTTGACATCATAATATGAGACTCAGACTCTCTATGCTTTGTTCATAAATGATTCGAGTCATAGGTCCACCAACACGAACAATGCTAGTATACAGAAAGACTAGCATACTCTAACTTAATACATTTGATTAGTGACTATTCACATAAGTTATTAGTGTGGATGGCATTTTCAATTAGAGATGTAAGTTTTCGTTAAAGGATGAGTTCACTAAACTGACTCGACTAAGGAATTTCCAAATGTCGTCTTTATGCAATATATCAATCGGGGAAGTCCTTGTGTTTGTAGTACAAAAGGTACCAAGACCTAAGAATATCAAAGCAACTCTTAAGTATGAAAATGCAATTAGATTCTATTCTAACATGGTTCTCGCCAAGAGTAATGGAAGGTTATTATTAGGTACAATCATAGGACTCATATAGTTAGGAAGTAGTCAATATGAAATTTGCCACTCTAGGCATATGAATATAGAGCAATATGTCTTATATGATCTGGTTGTATTATGTTCATTAAATTACCCAGGGGTTCCATTATTTATTGCTTGTGTCTTATGTTTACCTACCTATTGTAAACAAGTATCATATTTTTTCTATGGACACTGAGACACTCTGACACTTCTCACTACACCAATTAGTTCATTCACTGAATTTGCAGCTTATGTACTCAGTGCACATTTTGAAAGTGATAAACAAGTATCCATTATTATGAAAGTGATACTCCAAGTATCCATCATTATGAATGTGATACTCAGAGCCAGTGCAAATTTATATTTTATACTCAGTAATTTCCAGTGATACTTAGAAAACAAAAATAAGTTTCTCTCATTATGAAAGTGATACTCCCAAGTTCCAATTATATGTGAAAATTTGGAAATAAAAGCCAGCTTATGAGTACCAAATATAAAATTGCAGGAAAAAAAGTAAAAAACAAACAAATACAAAAAATGAGATGCTGCATAGAGAGGCAGAAACCTGCATTCCTACCGTCTGGAATTATATTAATGATAATGTCTAACAAGCGATGTCTATGTTCTCCTGTAGTATTACATGTTTCTCTCTCTCATTTTATAGTGTTTTATAGTTCATTATTTTTTCTTTAACATAATTTTGATCCCAACTTTGCAGGTCAGGGTGGAATAATTCGAGGTATATCTAGCAAAGTTTTCCTCATCGTATTATTGGCTGCACGCGATAAATTCTTGAGGAAACATGGAAAAAGATCCCTGGAAAACCTCATAGTCCATGCTCCTGATCCAACACATTCTACTATGCAAAAGTCTTGCGAGGTAATATGTTAAAATGGTGCGATATTACATTTTAGTGTTCCATATGAAGGCAAGCATGCATAATATTTATACAAGTTTCTTTTCAGGTTTCTGTGAAGTTGTTTTGGTGATCATTTTTTTCGTTGCTTCGTCTAGATTTGGGCAAGGAATAGTACTAATTTTCTTATATAGGGCTTGTAGAGGGCCAGGTTTTCTTTGTACTCATATAGCCTAGGTCTAGGACTAAGATAATAGTTTTAAAATATAAGTTAGAGGAGCTATTTGTCATTCTTTCGGCACTAAGATAATAGTGTTAAAAGATAAGTTGGAGGACCTATTTTTTCTTAGAGAGCCACTTCTGTTACACTTAATGGGTATTGCTTTAATTAGCTTTCTAATTTTTAATGATTAGTCTGACTATAAAATATAGGGCATTGTGAGGTGGGAGGCTTGACAAGTAGTTGACAAATGTGCTTTACACAATACTTGCAAAGTTTTAGGTTGTTTTGGTTGGATTATTATATCTAGTTTGAATGTTCAGCATGGTGAATGACAGGTCCTGGAAGTTAATGTTTCTAATCCAATAGAGTATAGATTTATTCACATTTTTGGCACACACGTCTTCATTGGCTAAGAAGGGAAATCCTTCTCATTAGACACTATGCTTAACTTGGTGATATACATCATTGGAGGAAAGTGCATCAATTCTCATGTTTCTCAATACTTTTGAAGCAAACGTGTATATGATAACTTATAACTTTGTTGATTCCTTTTGATTCTTTTTAATCATGTAATCTTTACATGTATGGAAGCTATAAACTTTGGCTATATAATGATATAATCTTTCCTATTTCTCTTGTTCTCTTAGGAACTACATGGAAAAAGAAGACTGGACTGTGATGTCATATAATTAGGCAAGGTGTCATGTATTTTAGTTTAATTGTATATATAGGTTTTGGATGTTTAAGATATTGTACAAAAATCATATATTTTGGTTATTTTGATATGTGGTTGAATGTTTGTGGTATACAAATGCGTATTTATTAATATAAAAATTATGTGTATTATAGTTCTTTGATGTTTGTGATGTTCTGGATTATATAGATATTATATGTTTTTGGTAACGAGCAAAGGGAAGCATATAATTATAAATAAAATTTTGATTAAACAAAAAGTAACTTCTCTTGAAGGTTATAGAACATCAAAAAATACTTGAATTTTGCTACAAAATACCAATTCTTGACGGTTTTTGACGGTTTTTTTTTCTGTCAAGAAAGGATTTTCTTGACGGTCTTTATCCGTCATCTAGGCCAGAGTCAATAAAAGTTTATGCTTACCTTGTCGGTTTTTTGTTACATTTTTTTTGACGGTTTAAAACTGTAAAGGCAGATTTTTTACTTACGGTTTAAAACCATCAAGATAATTAAAGCAGAAACCGTCAAGAAAAGAAGGGACTTTTCTTGACTCTGGCCTAAACGACGGATCCAGAACCGTCAAGAAAACCCTTTCTTGACGGAAAAAAATTATCAAGAAAAGCCATGTTTCTTATAATGATATAAATTTGGGTATGTATTTTAGTCAAGATATTATGTTTGGATAGTACCTTGTATGTGTGTGTCAAGTGTATGAGAGTCCACATCTTCTTTGTGTGTGTGTGTGCGTGTCAAGTATATGAGAGTGTCCAAGTGACATGTGTGTATGTGTATATGTTTGAGTGAGGGATGAGTGAGCTAGTGAGGATTAATAATCTGTATAGATAGATACGTATATAAAGGTATAGAAATATACAGTTATAGAAGTAGGTATAAATATGTGTTGAGTGTCAAGAGTGAGTGGCCTAGAGTGTATGTTGGTAACAAGTTACCAAGTGTCAAGTATGGTTAGTGTCATGGGTACTTGAACTTTATCATAGTGTCAAGATACAAGAGAGTATCAATGTGACATTGTGTACCATGATATAAAAATATACTATTATAGAAATAGGTAAAAATGATATGTCTATGTGATAAACAGAGTTGTTATTTTGATGTCTACTCATGAATAATGATATGTATACTCACGTATCACAACTCGAATACTCACGCATCAATTAGAGTTGTTACTTTGATGAATATGTATATCCATTTTTGCATTCATTTGGATAATATATTTGACTGATGTCTATTCATCTTTGCAGAATTATCTAAAAATGGATCTGAATTACTACCTGCATCATCGTTCGTGGATGTACAACTGTCATCCTAATGATATGTGTGATGTGCGGGATAAATTCATACATGGGGTGGAACAGTTTCAGCAGTTTGCCAACGCGTTCCCTCACTACATGGACGATACCAAAATTAAGTGTCTGTGTGTGAGATGTCGCAACTTAAAATATTATTCAGAAGTGGATGTAACATATCATTTGCACTCGAGGGGTTTCACGCCGAATTACTATAAGTGGACCTCATACAGAGAACTTGTGTCTTTAGCATCGGATCCAGAGCCTTATGTGGAGACGTATATGGATGTCCACGACCATGCATGCTAATTATGACGACGGGTGCATGGACATGATTTTTGATGCTGCCGGACCTAGTTTTAATCTGGATAATCATGATGCAGCTAAGGAGGCACCGAATACCGATACTGTAAAGTTTATGAAGTTACTGGAGAATGCTAGGACTCCATTATATCCTGGTGGTTACAAGATTGTTGAGCAGCAAGTTTAATTTTAACATGTCACAAGAATGCTACAACCGACTGATGGAGTTGAGTATAGAGAGCTTGCCGGAGGGTGCTAAGTTGTCTAAAGACTTCTACCGATCTAAGAGGATGGTGAGATCGCTCTGGATGGGATACGAGAAAATTGATACATGTCGCAATGGGTGCATATTGTACTACAAAGATGACAAGGATGAAGATGCGTACAAATTATGTGGTGTTGATCGCTATAAGGCCACTGGTAAAGGAAGGTGTGTTTGTGCAAGGAAGGCTATCGATTCGATGCACTACTTGACCTTGACGTCGTGGTTGTAGATGTTGTTTATGGTGAAGGAGACTGTAGAAAACATGAGTTGGCACATGCAAAAATAGATCGAAGGAGTATTGGATCATCCATCCGATGGAGAAGTTTGGAAGCACTTTGATCGAGAGTATATATATTTTGCTTCAGATTCGCGTAATATCAGATTGGACCTCTCCTTCGATAATTTTACCCTATTCAAACTTTCGGGCTCCCAGTATTCGTATTGGCCTGTGATCGTCACTCCGTACAATCTATCGCCTTGGACGTGCATGAAGACTCCGTATATGTTCCTAACCGTTATTATTTTGGGTCCGAACAATCCGAAGAGGAACATCGATGTGTATTTACAGCCGTTGATAGATGATTTGAATTAGCTGTAGGAAGTAGGTGCCAAAACATACAATATTTCTAGAAAGCCAAATTTTTAGATGAGGGCAGAACTCATGGCCGTCTCTCATGTCCGTATTGCATGGACCGCATTAAGGCTTTCCGTTTAAAATACGGAGGTAAACCGTCCTTCTTCGATTGTCATCGATAATTCCTGCCAAAGGATCATCCGTACCGGAGGAAGATGAATGCTTTTTGTGTCGGCGTTTTGGATAAGGCTAATCTACCGCTAAGGTGGTCCGGATACACGATATGGAAAGAGATAAAAGATTTATCAAGTGTTATCAAAAAGCCTGCTATGGGGTACAAGTGTGACGGATTTGGTCGCACTCTTAACTGGACGAAGAGGAGTATATTCTAGGATCTGCCATATTGGAGCACCAATCTGATCAGACATAACCTTAATCTCATGCATATCGAAAATAATGTGTTTGACAACAAAATTAATATTATAATGGACGTAAAGGGGAAGACAAAAGATAATTCGAATGCCAGGTTGGACTTGAAAGAAATATATAGGCGTCCTGCGTTGCATTTGGTAGAAGAGCGGAATAAAAAGTTAAAGCAGCCTAAGTTAATTTTCTCACTGGAGAATGAGGATAAAGGGAGACTTTGTAGGTGGATTTAGGGCCTAAAATTTCTAGACGGATACGTGTCGAACTTGAAAAGATGTGTCGACCTCAAGGAGAACAAACTGACGGGTATAAAGAGCCACGATTGTCACGTATTCATGGAGAGGTTAATTTCGATTATATTTTGGGAATTCTTACCGCAGGTCGTCTAGGATCCATTAATAGAGCTCAGCATATTCTTCAGAGATCTTTGTTCTACTAAGTTGCTCGTCGATCATCTAAAAAAGCAAGAGAAGGACAATACGGTAATACGATGCAAGCTCGAGAAGGTATTTTCTCCTGGATTCTTGGACTCTTTAAAGTATTTCAAATTTATCTTTCCTATGACGCACATGTTGGTAGGCCTGTCGGTTATCGGTGGATGTACCCGTTCGAGCGGCATCTGAATCACCTAAAGAGAAAGATAAAAAATAAGGCATGGGTTGAGGGTTATATTTGCGAAGCTTATAATCTCGAGAAGATTACAAACTTTTGCTCGACGTATTTCAAATCTCATGTTGCTACTAAGAGAACGAGAGCTCCTAGAAACGACAACAAATATTAGAATTCTAATGATGCAATACTGAAAGTATTCAATGCGTCCGAAAAGCCTTCGAGGAAAATGAAGAGATAGGGGAAGCTCAGTTGTATATATTACTCAATTGCGACGAGAATTAAGTGGAGAAGCTAGAGGGGTAAGTAATTAATACGTCCACATTTACGTCATCTCAATGTAATAGTATAAGCCAATATTATGCTACTAATCGGCGGTTGCTTCGTTATTTTTTAGCGCAAATAATGATGAACTGGGGTCGATTAGACCCTACATAACAGACGAAAACGTAGAACAAGAAATGAGACATCATTTTCCTTCTTGGTTGAGCACATATGTAAGGAGCTCGGTAATTACTTTTTCTGTATACACTTGCACAATGAATAACTTACTATCGCTTCTTTGGTATTTAGATCGATCGTCTAATAACACCAGAGACTGAATCTATTAGAAATATAGCTAATGGACCAATTACTGCCAAAATATAGCTAAGTTACTGTGTGAATGGGTTTAGATTCAAGTCAATAAATGCTCTGATCAGAGACAGCTTCCTGGATCTTGATTCCACAAAAAATAATTGTTTGTGTATCAAATCTTCGAACTGCAATGACGTCGATGCAGGCAATAATTTTTTTGGCATCATACGAGTGATTGTGGAGTTGACATATAATTATGACATAGAACCTGCTAAGATTGTATTATTCAACTGTGAATGGTTCGATCCGATTCAAGATCAAGGTATAAAAATTGACAAGCATGATCTTGTGGATATAAACTACAAGCGTAGATATCAAGGCTACGAACCATTTGTCCTATCAAGTCAGGCTCAGCTCATGTACTACACAACTTATCCTAGACGGAAAACAGCAAGGTCGAACTGGTGGATAGTATGCAAGACTAAAGCAAGAAATACCTTTGACGTTAACGAAATAGCTTATTAGGAGGACGAGTTACCTCTTGTAACAAATATTATAGATGTGGACTCAACAAAAGTTACTCATTACACGACCAATAATATAGAAGAGGTAGAATTATTCGAAGATTAAGATGAAGACGAAGTTGATAAAAGTGAAGATGAGGAGGAAGAGGAAGAGGAAGAGGAAGAGGAAGAGAAGGACGAGGAAGACGAAGAAGATAAATTTTCTGAAGATGATTGAAAATAAAATAAATCAATTTGGACTTGTGACATGTATTACGTTTTGACTATAGAATGTACTATCCATTTAGACTTGTGATACTACTAGTTATTTACTGTGCAATTCTATTAATACTGTGAGATATGACATAGACACAGACACTGACACATGACATACTCACACTGACATAACACATGACACACTCACACTGTATATTTGGTTATATGTATATGACGGGCCCTATGTGTCGTATTTGGTTATATGTATATTTGTGTTACGAAATAGTTTGATTTTAACCTAATTGTCAATTGTTTGATTTTAACCTAATTCGTTTCATGGATCATTTATTCTATATAAGGGGGTTCCTACAATAGTAATAAGCTTACCCTAATGAGAGAGAATTGCCGTCATCACCCAAGCCAAGAGAGTTCACTATTTTGGCAAATTCCTTGAGCAAACCCTAGTCAAATAACCTCTACTAGTTTATTGCTTTCACGTCTCAATTGGGAGAATTAATCGGAGGTAAGATCGAGGATCTGAAATCGTTATTTTTGGAGAAAATTAGATTGAGTAGATTAGAAATCGGCTGAGCAACGAGTTCTCGTATAAGGTACTGACAAGATTTTGTAATCAAATCTTCATTTTCTATAAAGGTTTTTCCTCCCCGTTTGGGAGTTTTCCAAATTGATGTGTTTGGTTGTTTGATTGCTTGCTATTGTTGTTTTATTGCTTTCCTTGGTTCTGCCAATTACCTGTCCCCCCCACCTCCTTTAGGCCGGTTTTAGTTATTCTAATATTGATTAGGAAGAGTTGGAGTACCTACTACCTTTGGAGGTTATGGGATTGATGCTAGATGAATTTGTAGATGTACATTATTCATGTTGCAGAAGAGTATTACGGCAAACTAGGTACAACGGAAAGTCAGACGACATTTATGTCCGCCGTAAACGTCCACTCAAGCCTTACTTTCCACTAGTAAAAATAGAAGGAGAAAACTTATTCTTCAACATACGTCCAAAAATGATCGAGCATACTCTCTCTAGAACTCTCTACTGCATTATAATACAATGTAGTTTTACAATACCAACGAAATAGAAATCGTTGGGAAAAAAATATTCTACCAACGAAATCAAAAGTGTTGGTGAAAAAAATTCTGCTACCAACTAAATAAAATCAGTCGCCCTATATAGTTTATTTATAGAAACAAAATTAAAATCGTTGCCCCACCAAATATTTGGCGCAAAATATTTTTGGGGTTCCCGCATGTGGTATCGCCAAAGAAAATAATAATTTCGTCATTATTACAATGGAATTAACCAACAAAAAGTCACTATTATAAGGGGAATAGCAACGATTATATCAATTTTGTTGCTATTTTGTGTAATTTAGCAATGAAATAATATATCATCACTATTTTTTCTTAACAAATAGTGAGTTTTCTTGTAGCGAAAAAGAGAGAGACTCTATGAATCAAATGTGTACATTAATCGATACAAGAGGACTCTATTTATAGGCTTAGAAGAGAACTAACGTTTTCTACCCTAACCGACGTGGGATAAGTTACTATGACAATATAAGAATATACATTATATTAACACTCTAATTACCATTATCACAATCTAATTACCATTATCACAATCTTATATGGAGATACCAATTATGAACCTCATGTTAAGCCCAATAAACGAATTGGAAATTAACACTTTTGTAATTTTTATTTAGAATTTTGATAAATAGTGGTGATTTGAGTTTGTGATTTACGTTTAGTGTCTTACACCTTATTAATTTATCGACAAGAAAAATAAAATAAACTGTCATACAAATGAATACACAAAATGATTAAGAGAGAAGAGAAGGGAAAAAAGAAAAATTCAAATTTTGTCATATTATAACTTTAATAAGTTAAATTGTAATTATTATTGGACTGATCAATTGTAATTAATTAATTAGTGAATTTAATGTAATATCAAAAAGTTCAATATAAAAAAGAAAAAGAAAAAACAAGTTTGTTTCAAAGAAGGGGCATAATTGATTAGAGCATAAGTGTTGCCTTTAAATAGGTATGCTTCATTTTTCGCTTTAGCCGAAAATGCTGCATCTAAGCCATCCTGGAAAACTGTATCTTTCAAAGAAGGGAAACTGAGGGTAATGCTTTTGGGACCCTGAATTATGTAATCTTCGGTTGTACCCGGTGCAAAATTAATAAGCGCATATTGATCTCCTTTAAATATATAGGCTTCTTCGTTCGAGCGGGAGGAAGCAAAGGCTGCATCGATACCATTTTCAAAAATTGTATTTTTCAAAGAGTGAAAGCTATCTGTGATCTTCTTGGGTCCTTGAATAATGTTGCCACTCACAAAGTTGATGTGTGCATATATGTTACTTCTGAATATATACGCCTCGTTGTTTCTAGAGGAGGTAAATGCAGCATCGATCCCGCTAGCAAAAATAGTATTGGCCAGATAAGGAAAGAAACTACCGATGCTCGTGGGTCCTTTAATAATGTAGTCGTTGGTTGTGCCGGGAGCATAGTTGATTAGCAAGCATTGATCGGTAGTGAAAAGAAACGCCTCTTCCTGCTGGTTATTCACGTTGAATGCACACTCGATGTAATGCCCCACGCTACAAACTCGGTCAACATAAGGCTCCTCCACTATTTACATGGCGCTCCAAGTTGTAGTAATCTTCCAGACTAGTCGAACCTCGTTCTCGCGGAAGAAATCCTGTTCGAAAAATCTCATTATAGGGACGATCATCCCATCGATACACAGCCTCCACAATATCTTGGTTGTCATTAGGGTCCCGATATAGAATATTTGGCCCTTGTCTATTGGATAGTGTTAAAGCTGCTATATGGTCCTGGAGTACACGAATACTTTCTCCAGAAGCCGGTTGAGCAATCGCAGCTGCTACTCCACGATATTCTGATGTAGGTGGAAGTGCCATATCTACAAGTCAAGTTAAGATCGATCAAAAGAACAAAATATATCAGACATAATAATGACAATCGAAAGAACATCTCTAACACAACTTAATTGAGTTCGGTTTCATTTCAATTCGGGTAAAAGCTATGATTTTGAATATGATTGGAAATAATACCTTGCTTGTGTCAGAGATCGGCCGAAGACAAACTGATACTTTAACAGATGAGAAATATAAGTGAGACTAGACTGCTTGGTGGGTGAATTGATTTTATAGAGGGGTTTGGAAGTATTGGACGGATGAGATGAATTGTCTAGACAGAGATCTCTCCACGGCTCTGAAACAGAAATTGTCAACACATACCAAAACTGCATAGCAATAATATATTTCAACTTGAGCCATGTGAATTCACATGGTAGAATTTCTCGGAAAGACGACTTAGCAATAATGTATTTCAACGTGAGCCATGGAATTACATTTAGGACATCGTTCACATGGTAGAATTTCTCCGAAAGACACATAGCAATAATATATTTCATCGTGAGACATGTGAATTACAATTAGGACATCCTTCACATGGAATAATTTCTCCCAAAGAGTGGTCGAATTGGTTGGTCGACAATTGAGGTCGGCAAAATATTACTCGCCAACCGACCCTAATAAACAAGTCAGCAGCAAGCAAGAGCCCCAACTTGCACCTCTAGTTACATGCCATGCACTATAATACTATATGCTTAGAAGCACCTTTTTTTTTCCGGTAAAGCTAGCGACACAGAAAATGAGATGACAGCTTGTGATTGGATAGAGAGGAGATTAGAGAACCCATGAATGACACACAGCACAGGATTCTGTGTTGAATTTTTCGGTGTCGGTAGTGGGACTCCTTTTTCTCACTACTTTTATGTGGTATTAATTAATAGGAAGTCCTCTTTGAATATTTAAATAACAAAAATATAAATACCTTGCTTGTGTAAAAATTTATTCTTGATGCATGCAAAGCTATGATTTTGAATATGATTGGAAATAATACCTTGCTTGTGTCAGAGATCGGTCGAAGACAAACTGATACTATAACAGATGAGAAATATGTTGGTTTTGCTTGAGGAAAAGTTCAATTTTCTTCTTTTCTTTAGTCTCACATCGGATGGGCCAATTCTTCCTTGTGTACATATATTAGTTCCTCTTCTTTGCTTTCTTAAAATTGCTGTGTGGGGAACCCCTTGGACCACATGCGCGCGCCGCCGTCGCCGTCCGGCCCGGCTCGGCTCGGTTCGGTTCGGCTCGGTTCGGTTCGGCGCGTAACGGGTGCGGGTACACGCCAACATCTGCGGGCGCCGAATGCCGATTCGATTTCCTCTTCAGATTCGGGCTGAGACCCTAAAATTCTTTTTGCTCCTCTTCAATTTTTCTTTTTTAAATTTCTGAACGTTGGAAATTAATTGTGTCTGTTACTATTTGTTTTTGAACCGTTAATATATTTTGTGTCCAGGTTCATTCTCTCCTTCTCCTGTGTAACGGCTGAATTAATAGAAAAATTAATTCAGACCGTTACATATTGGATGGAGTATTATATATATGAATGGTTTTCTTTGTAAACATCAACTCTTAGGACAGAGCCAACATTCTGCCAACATCCAAACAATTGCTGCCAACATTCTGTTCTGTCCAAACTTCGTCGTTTCACTCGTCTCCAAGTTCTGGGCAGAGCTAAGTCCTGGTCGTTCTCTCCGAGTCGTGTGCGGCTACGAGATACCGGTAGTGCGGGGGTTTTACCACTAGGAGCTTTGGGAAACGTTTGCACACAGATCTCGAATCAACTCTTAGGACAGTGCTTCGTGCACGACTTCCCCAGAGGCCAGTAACATCAATCTAATTTTTTTCTATCTTTTGATTCACAAAGTTTTCAATAAGAAAACGACAATTTTTTTCTAACAATCTAAGAGTTGATTTTTTATGTTACAATTGTTGCCTATTGACCGTTTATTATATATATATATTTCTCATCAGTTAGGTTAATATTTGTTGTCCATTCTTGCTACATAACCGAAATTTTTTGTTTGAGCATTGCTTAATTCATAATATTGTAGCAACATATTATTGGCATAGTAACATATTATTGGCATAGTAACTATCTAAGAGTTCGGCTTCATTTCAATTCGGGTTGGATTGGGTTGGTCGGGTCGGGACCCGACGAACGGTTTAGGTTGCCCCAACTTGCACCTCTAGTTACATGCCATGCACTATAATACTACATGCTTAGAAGCACCTTTTTTTACGCTAAAGCTAGCGACACAGAAAATGAGATGACAACTTGTGATTGGATATAGAGGAGATTAGAGAACCCATGAATGACATACAGAATTCTGTGTTGAATAATCCAGGTTAGCTGGTCTTCACATAGCAAGAAGAAAAGCTATGTTTGGATCTCTGTGGTGGGAGATACGAGTCCGTAAACTTTGGTGGTTACAGTAGTTTTTCTGAGATTAAAAGTTATCGTTTTTCTCCAACTTTGTCTCGGTTTTCACCTAGGGTTACGCGTTGTTCGAAGGAAACTAATACACAGAGTTGGAAGAGGGATAGGTCTCGAACATACCGGTGAAGACGGGGTCGAATTTGATCGAGCGATGGAACGAGAATCCGGACATGAACAGGGGTAAGTTTTTGTCACTTTCCTGTGCGGTGCTCTCGGTCGCGGACGCGGGGCGAGCGGCGGTCGGCAGTGCTTGCTCCGGCGGCGGCGGCGACGGATCGAGGAGGTCGGTGGCGCAGGTCGTGGAGGAGGGTGGATGGTAAGGGTTAGGGTTTACAAGTTATATATATATATATATATATATATATATATATATATATATATACGGAAGGTGGGAGGTGGGGGGGGGGGGTTTGGGTTTGCATTCCGCGGGTATGGGGGTGTAGCGGGCTTAGGTGGGGGTTTAGAGTAGGAATTTGTTGCCCTAAATAAGGGCGTAAGTTGGTTGGCTGTGTATTTTTTTTTTTCCAGTTATAACGGGATTTCAATGGCTAGGCTCTTTTCTTTAATACACAGCGACGGGGATTAATATTTTTTCTAATTATATTTTTAGTAATTTACGTCCTAAAAAAGGAAATAAGTTTGTAAGTTAGACCATAAAAATGGACGTAATATATTTATATAATTTTTTAATACATACCATCGTTTGTACGTCCTATTTTAGGACGATCGTATACTGTAAATGCAAATATCCTAAACTTTATATCTTTTAAGAAATAAACTTGAACTCGATGCCTTTTAAGCAATTATCTGAAATGGAAAACTCCAAGGGAGGACCCACGATTCTTCAATTGGGAATGCCACATACTACAAAAAGATAAGAGCAGCCACCATCAATCCTACATTCATGGACAAAGTTTTTTTGTTTTTATTTTCTAGGAAAATTAAATAACTTTAATGTTTTCCAAATATAATGACAACACTAAAATAATGTTTGTCACGTTTTTATTAATCAGTGAAGTAGAAAAACGTCACACTAGTAATAACTAATAAATAGAAAGATGTTGGAAGCATGGATGTAACCAAGATTTGTATCCAGTTGGGACACGTTTTTCTTGGTCATATTTAATTTTTGTTAATTACTTTATAAAATACAAATATTCAAAGAGGACTTCATGAATTTTTCGGTGTCGGTAGAGAACAATATCCTTAGAAAGTTAAGGAACAAATTTGATACAATATTTGTTGTATAAGCATGACAATTTATCTATATAAACATTTTACATACTAAATCTTAATAATATCTTTCTTATGTATGTCCATGATAGTAGCTAGTTTCCAAGTTCTAAAAATTTAGGGTATACCGGTATGATACATGTTCATATTTTTATAAATTTTACATACTTCCATATTATAAAACAGCTTTTAGCCATCGTATGTATCTGTTTGGAGCCTAAACATAATAGAGCCATATCTAAAATGAGAGTCAAGAAAAGTGTCTTGTCGAATATGTCACGTACGGATTGTCACACCCCGCTACCGAATAATCGGGTAGGAGTCGGACATGTACAACCTAAGATGTCGTTGACAGCTGTAGTCAGCTGTCTAGACCTCAATAATTTTTAATGTATAAGTATTTGATCACTTCATCACAGCTATCTATACGCGTTTTCTACCATGAGCAATCACCATAATTACTATTGCTTTTATTACATGTCTTTTACAAAGAATGTACGGAAACAAATCCGGTGAATGTAAAGACGACAACTATCACAACACGATACAACCACAATACAAAGCAATCACAGAAATGAAACTAAACAAAAGTCTAAGTCTCCAAATGAGTGTCCTCCATGTCCAAGGTAGTTTCCAGACTAGCATCACCTAGGGGCTACTCCTGGGGATCATAGAAAGTATGATACTCTATTTCATCGTCACCTGCCACGGTTATCTAGTCAGGAAGGAGCAAAGCAACATTCATATCTCACAGTGCTATATAATATGATGCAAAAAAATAATATAGTACATAATAGATAAAATGACAAGTTACCATGAAAAGCAAGGATAACTGTCGACATGCTCTAGCTACGTGTGGAACGTATACATGGCACACTTTCAAGCATGTAGTGGCTAGATCGGGAATCAGGTATATCATGAATGATATACTATCAGTCACGCACGCATGTAAATGGACATCAGGCACGTATCACGATGGTACTAGCAGTCATGTATTTGTCCAAGACTAGAAAAACTATATGTCCTTCTAGTGTTCTCCCTCCCGACACGACATGACACGTGAAAATGTGCAAGTTAATAAACATGCATGAAATATCGCAATGAAAAGTAAGATAGCATATACTTGCCTCAATCCACGTAATGGCTGTGTTTGGAAGGATTCCCCCTAGTAACCAAAGTCCACATGTTAGTTGCCATAGTTGCTAAAAATTCTAATTAGGTTCTTAATTCCAATTCTTGCTAATTACTAACTAATTAATTTCTTAATCTAATCAGTAAACTAATTCTTATTTAACAGGCTCTGACTAAATGGCTGAATTAACTCCAATTATCCAACTTAGTACTTAAATCCTGCTACTGGTCCTTCAGACTTGCTCCCAAAGTCTGGGCTCTGGCCCAAGTTACTTATTTAGCCAACAAAACCCGAAACTGACCCCTCACTTCAGTGAATGTTTTATTCCCACAGCCAACTGTAGTTGACTAATCACTTGGAAAACTGAATTCAAGATTCAGTTTCCCGCCTGAAATCACTTGGAAAACCGAAATCACTTGCAAAGCTGAACTCGGAAATATGGTCAAGAACTGTTGACCGGTCAAGTATAAGTGTCTTGTTCCTGATCCAAAGACATCGAATTCCTTTTAGAGGATATCGTCAAATGGTTGACGTGCTACACAATGGAAATAGGCTCTTCGCGTTATTTGAAATTCGAGTATGGTTTATAAGAAGAAAACTTGGAAATTCAATGACGGAAATACCAATACTCAAACACAATCCGGTCAGTTACTCTTTTATAAGAAGAGAATTTCGAAATTTAATGACGGACTCAAACACAATGATCAGTGGCTTACTTAGTAACTGACCGGATTCCAGACTGTCACCTCTCCAGATCGGAGTTAGCCGAGATATCGGAGTTATTGTCATATGTCTCCCCATAAAGTTCTTCTCTTCATGACATTTAATTAATCAAATTCTACCTTTCACAAAAAGCTAAATCTGAAGAACAATGCTTAGAGCATAATTAGTAAGGCACATCCCATATTCTAGATTCTAAATTCAAAATGTAGAAGCTCATTTTTTATAATAGTAAGTTCCATCCCTAGTTCCAATTTCTAGATTTTCGGTTCCATCCCGTCCATAGGTGCTAAGGGTTGGGCCTCCAAATTTTTAGATTATAGATTATAGGAACTCATTTTGTAGAATTATAAATCCCAATTTGGAGCCCAACTTTGTATATTTTTAGATTAAATTTTTTTTTTTTTTCTACATCAATTTTTGATCACACAGTTTTTGGGACCGGAGCTCATTTTATCATTTCCTACTATTCTTATACAAACCCAACGCATTCTACATTTACCTATTTTTTTTTTAAATTTTGGATCCCATATTACATTGGAGAGTCCCAACTACTAATGATGCTCTTAAAAAAATAACATAAAAATTTTCATTTATCCAAAAATTTGGCAACATTAGAAGACCATCATATCCCAAAATTAATTGGGATGGGGACCCAATTGGCTTCTTTACAAGACTTTCAAATCTCCAAGTCAATGTTAATTTTGGCCATTTGGCATCAGTAGAAGACCTTCACATCCCTAATATGTCTTTGTTACAAAAGTTCGGTAGCATATAGAAGACATGATGCTACTTTAAAAGGTGTTCAGTTCTCTAGAAATAAAAACAAACAACCAAAGTACAAGATTTTTGGCAATATATGTCACTAGAACTGATCTTGTTAATAGAAGTAAAGTAAGAGGATGATAAATATAATGCCATAAACATAAAATTTTATTAATAGGCAACAAGTCTAATACAAGGGTGATATATACTGAAATCAGAAATAACTCTTCAAATTCGTTATCAAGGCATGTCACTTTTATTTGGTTGTAGCATTATACGCTAGTGGAATTGGTCTTGATACAGTTCTCTGCAACATTATGTCTCAAAGAATCTGTTCTTGATCTTATTCAGTTCATTCCTTACCATTTTAATCTCCATTCGATCCGTTGGCAAATCATTTGTGCACAGGAGACCAATTCTAAGCACCAAAGAAACACATTCAAAAGTTTTTTCATGATTTATAGTTTGGGAATGGTCACTAGTTTGAACTCCATTTGCTAGCAAGCGCTCATCCATGATGCTCATGACCCCTTCAGAAAATCCATCATTGACGAATGTACGGAGCGTTAGGCCTTCCTTAAAAGCACCATCCGTAGGTCTCTTCCCAGTAAATAGCTCAATCAGAAGTATTCCATAGCTATAGACATCTCCATGAGTAGAAACTTTGTTGGTCATTCCACACTCTTCATTTGAACAAAATATTAATAGTTAATTAGACTTCTACAAATAGAGTAAACACTAAAACTGATTCTTAACTTCTTGTGTCGACAATTTTAATTTTCATGGAGATCGTACAATGTTTTGTGTTGGATGTCTTCTACCTACTCTAACTCTCCTTTCTACATATTTGAACTGACATTTACAAGATAAGGCATTAAGAACAACACAATAAAAAGAGTAAACACTAAAAATGATTCTTTACTTCTCCTAAGAACTAGTTTGCAAAGACATGCAAACAGATTCGATACACACATGTATAAGTGACTTTCAACCATTATTTTCGTCCCTTGGAGACTAGAATTGAGCAAGACATATCTGACATGAGTGTCGAGAAAGTGTCGTGTCGAATACATGTCAGGTAAAGATACAGAGAAAGAGATAGTCCTTTCCTGGAGTATATGTGCAACAAAGCCTAAGATGACGTAAAATAGAATCAATTAGTGTCTTCATTTTTTATTCAAGGAATAAGGACAAATGAAAAGACTATCTCAGACTTGGATTGGTCTTGGAGTTATTATCATATGACTCCCGTTAAGCTCTTCTCGACATGGCTTTCTATTAAACTAAATTCTAGTAGTCAAGAATAAGCCAAAACTGAAGAGCAATTTTTAAAATCAGTAAAAAAATTTAATTCCCCAAAAACAAAAAAAATAAGAAATTCATCTCGGTAACTATAATACCTGGAGCAATATACCCAATAGTTCCTTTAATTCCAAAGGAGCTAGTAGAACTTGTTGTAGACTCGTTGATAAATCTGCCAACCCGAAGTCGCTTACTAGGGCTGTCATGTCATCATCAAGAAGAATATTGCTTGGCTTCAAATCGCAATGAATAATAGGAGCATGGCCATGGTGGTGGAGATACTCCAATGCCGAAGCCACGTCCATCGCTATATTTATCCGCTGCATAAGCTTCAATGTCTTCAGTCCGAAAGTTTCATTTCCTTCTGGATGCAACCAACTTTCTAAACTGCCATTGGGCTTGAACTCGAAAACCATTGCCTTGAAGTCGTTGCCATTGAAATCCACACTTGAACATACGGTCAATATCTTGATAAGGTTCCGATGTCGAATATTTCTGAAAGCGTCACACTCAGCTACAAAGCTCTTCAAAGCTCCAAGTTGTTGAAGGTTAAATACTTTCACTGCAATAACTTTAGCGCCAAGCTCATGATCGTCTAGCGTTCCTCGATATACAGAACCATAATTACCAGAACCAGTAAGGTTTTCTTCAGAAAATCCATTTGTTGCTTTGACAAGTTCAGCATATGAGATACTTATATGTTGCTCCTTGATGGTATAGTTTTCTATAGGTTTTCTTCTTGATCTTTGACGTATCCAACGACGGAAAGCAAAAAAAAGGAAGAGCAAGAATAAGCACAAAAATCCGCTAAAAACTGAAATGATCACTGCAATTTTCCGAGACCTATGATTCTTCTTAGGACTTGAAAATGCACAAATTGGTAGATGCAAAACTGGATCTCCCCCACAGAGCTTATCGTTGCCAAGGACCAAAATCTCACTCTTGTTTCTGAAGACCCCTTTTCTTGGCACTTCGCCTTCAAAGTTATTGAAAGATAGGTTCAGATCATATAGGTCAGGAAAGTCCCCAAGGAATATCGGTATTTTCCCTGACAAATTATTCTGTGAAAGGTCGAGCTCTTGAAGGCCTTTTAATGCACTTAATGATGTAGGGATACTTCCTTCAAAGAAGTTTCTATCAAGATGAAGGAATTGCAGAACCAGACATTTGCCAAGACTATTGGGTATTTTTCCTGACAATTTGTTTCCAGACAACCATAGGCCTCCTATATTTATCAAATTTCCTATTTCCGGAGGTATAGTTCCTCTTAACTGATTTTCCTCAAATGAAAGCTCTCTACTAAGGCTAGAGATACTAAAGACTTCTTTAGGTATTGTGCCTGTCAACTTATTGTGTTCAAGGTTCAGCAATTCCAAAGACTTGCAATTGCCGAGGTTGGTTGGGATACTTCCGCTAAAGCCATTGAAATCTAGATAAAGTATGTTTAATTGTGACAGGTTGCCCACAGTGGATGGAATTTCTCCAGAAAAATTATTGATGCCCAAGTCTAATGTATGCAAGTTCTTGAGCAACCCGATGGAGGCAGGAATATGACCTGAAAGAAAGTTTTTGCCAAGATCAAGCAACGTTAGGCCGACAAGGTTTCCAATCTCTGGAGGGATGCTTCCTTCTATGGAGTTTTGGAGCATTGTTAGCCATCGTAGAGTGGTGGAAAAGTTTGCAATTGATTTTGGTAGCAAGCCTCCAAGGTTGTTTTTGTCCATTTCCAGCACCTCTAAGATGGTGCAATTGCTTAAAGAAGTAAGGAAGCTCCAATCAAGGGGCTCCCTAGCTTCCAACTGATTGCCATACAGATTCAAGAAGCGTAAATATTGTAAGCTCCCTAGATTTGGAGGAATCCTTCCACTGAAATTGTTATCGGAAATGTCAATTTCACTAAGCTGCGAAGCATTCGACAAAGACATAGGTAGGGAGCCATGCATTTTATTAGAGTAGGCATGTATATATTTAAGGTGTGGAAGTGCATGGCCCAAATCTTCTGGAAGTGATCCTTGCAGCTGGTTAAAGTCCAAATAAAGAGCCACAAGAGAGGAGAGGTTCCATAGAGAAGGCGGGATGGATCCCTCTAAATTGTTAGCTCCAACACCGAGAACTTTCAGCATAGAGAGTTCTCCCAAGGATGGTGGAATTCCTCCTGAAAATCGATTGTTTGACAGTCCTAGAAGAATAAGAGATGATGCGTTGGAAAGGGAGGCCGGTATTTGCCCAGTAATACTATTGTTTTTTAGACGGAGAGTATGGAGGGAGGGAAGAGAACCGAACTCAGTTGGGATATATCCTCCAAGCATGTTGAAAGACATATCTATGGCTTGGAGGCCTAAACAATGGCTGAGTTCCGACGGAATTATCCCACTGAGCGAATTAATGCTAAGGTTAAGATACTGCAAACGAGACAGACGAGAGAGTTCTTGGGGGATCGGCCCATGAAAGTTATTGGAGGAGAGGTCGATCGTCCTGAGGAAGGTAAGATTGGCTAGGTGAGGTGGTATGCTTCCGACTAGGTCGAGGGACATCAAGTTCAACGAGACGACTCTCTCTGGATGGCTACGGCCACAGATGACACCCGGCCAACGGCACAAAGGAAGGGTGTCATTCCACGTAGCAAGGACTCCGTGGGGATCGAGGGAGACGTTGGACTTGAAGAAGAGGAGAGAAGATCGGTCGGTTGCATTGTTGTGCTTTGGTGCTAGTATACCAGCTGGAGCAGACATCACATGGACATGGAGATGGAGATGGTGGTAGTGGTGTGGGATGAAGAAGAAGAAGAAGAAGACAAGTAGAATTAGAGTGGTAGACGAAGAAGAAGAAGAAGATGCTACTTTACCACACAAAAGGAAGGAGGAGCACATTGCTGCGTATGGTATGGTATGGTATGGTATGGTATGGGATGGGAATATATGTATCTGATTGTTAGATTATACTCTCATACTCATTTCCCTGCCATTTATATCATTTATTCAGAGCCAGAGCCAGAGCCTATTGGAAGGTACATCATCTCTTATTCAGAACAATCTATTAGAACAGTTAAAAAATTTAAAAATCCTAAAAAATATTGGAAGGACGGTCAATCTTTTTTACCGACCTAAAAATATAGGACTGTCAAAAATCGACAGTCCTACTTATTGGAAGGACTGTCAATCTTTTTTAATAGTCTTATTTATTGGAAAGACTATCCTAAATAACTTTGAATGTTCCTTTAGAAATAACCTTTTTTTAATGATTAATTGTGATAGTGAGAAAGATATATGTATACAAAAATCTCTTTTACATTCCATGATATAATTTTTTCCATTATTACATATTCAACAACAATCTTAGCATTCCATGATATAATTTGTTCCATTATTCAACCACTTAATTTAAAATTAAGTCAACTTTCATCCGATTACTCAAAAATTTATATGTTTCAAGTAACAAGAAGCTATTTGTCACAAGTACTTCTGCTCTTCAGTTGAGTGGTCATATGTTATTCATAAAATGGCTTATTTTTAGCGGAGGAGTGCAATAGACGTCGTCCATTGATCTCGAAACTCGAAACTCGAAACAGCAACAGTGCAAGAATGTAGCAACAGCTACAAAGCGGTAAATTGGTGATATCGTCGTATTTTTTATAAACTTTTTGTGGTTACAAAACGTTGCTATGCCACTTAGTCTGGTATTGGTACGTGGGTCATATTTAAAGGTTACTTTCGACGATTCATATTTATTGTAACTTATGAAATGTTTAGGAGAGTTATATTAGTGTTTTGTAATCCTAAGGAGGTTTTGCTGATGTGCTAGAAAACCCTAAAATGTCTAGAAGGAAAAGGAGAGAGCACCTCAAAGATCTCATAAGGGTGAGTTTCGCAAGACAATATTGGTTTAAGTTAATTAACTCTTGTAAGGTTTCTACTATAATTCGTAAAAATATTATCACTTTTTCCCAGACACGGATGTCCAGGATCGAACTTGGGACAGGACAGCCAAGACGACTGTCCAGGACTCACGGAGCATGACGGCCCCAAAAATCAGTTTTAACAAATATGTATATATTAATAATCTTGGATCCAAAATGAACTAATATGTACCATGAATTTCTCTTAATATAAAACAATTATGGTGTAGTGGTTAATATGCTAGATTTGTATACCTGATTTTAGGTTCAATTCTTGGTGGTAACTTTTTTTTAGTTTACGGTTTTTTTTTTATGTTTTTAAATTTTTTTTACATTATATATGGGTTCCCATTTTGAAAATTCGTCTAGGATTTCGTGAACTCAGGGTTGACCGTGCGTAGGTCGATCATTTTTGTCTCGTGGACGTAGACGGGCCTTGGGTGATTCGCGTCATATTTCAGGATTTGTTCTTGTTGGGCTAATTTTTCAGTATAAGATTGCCTATGTTATTTGTTTGAGCGTTGCTACTTGGTCCGTCACTTGCGTGACCGCAAGTGGCCCGCATGCCACGTGACAGCTTCTGGTTGGCTAAAATTTTTGATGGTGGAGACCAGCCGAAAGCAGAGGCAAATAGGGAGGGGGGGGGTGGGGAGGTACGGTCAGTTTGGCGGTCATGGTTGGCGGTTCATAAAGTGTTTTCCTATTTGGTTTAAGTGCAACTTGGCATCATTACAAGACCTTGAAGTTTTCAAGCCAAGGTTGATGTTGTTGGTCTACTGGTAGGGAACTTTCCACTTCTCCAAGCCAATTGAGGCTGCTCTATGGCTGGATATTGTGGCATTTCAGTAGGAGACCTACAACATCATTAGGTACCTTCAACATCTCCAAGTCAATTGAGGCTGCCTATGGCTGGATATTGTGGAATCAGTAGGAGACCTTGAAGTTTTCAAGTCAAGGTTGAATACAGAAGCAAAACCAACCAATAACATATTTAATGTCAACTCTTTTTTTTTTTTTTTAATTCACTGTTATATATATATATATATATATATATATATATATAGAGAGAGAGAGAGAGAGAGAGAGAGAGAGAGATTCGTTTAACAACTAAGGATGTAGTCCTACACATGCAACCATAATTGTTAAACTTTTTATATTAAGGATGTAGTCCTACACATGCAACCATAATTTTAGTATTCAATGAAATAAATTTTCTATTATTCAACCACTTAATTTTATCAACTCAATTATTACTCAAAATTTATAGTCTACCTTTGGTCATTAAAACAGTTACTCTAGTATTTGATTTTTTATGCAAATCTATAAAATATAATGTTTATATGTATCTTGGCTAGAACATTCGAATCGGCAAAAGGTCACGTCATAGTCTATTTGTCAAATTTTTTATAGAAATTTTTTATGTTCCAGAACCAACTTTATTGATAGCAGAAGGCCTAAAAGACAAAAATAGAAGTATTTTGATTAAAAAAAATATCTTCCAAAAAGATCAAAATTCCCTCAAATTTGACTGTTAAAGTTTTTTTTTTTTTAAACTAAAATACCATCTGCCAACGTTTTTATAACAATGAAACCGACTAAATTATGCTTAATTGAGAGTCCAATTAAAAAAAAAAAAAAAAAAAGAAGAAGAAGAAGAAGGAATCTAGTAACATAAAAAGAGGACTTAGCATGTCGGCTATGCAGGAAGAAGAGAGGTGTCTTCATCAAGGCAAGATGATATATTAAGAGTTGGAGAATATAATATCGAATTGATTTCATAATCATTGTTTCACTATTTCGAATTGGGCGTTACTTTGTACCAGATACGAATTGTTTTTTTTCTTTTTTTTTCTTTTTTTTGACTTTTGTTCCACTTAATAATATAATTTTAGACCTACATTCTATTTTTTGTGCTTATTAGACTTATATTTCATTTTTTGTCACGAAAAATATTTAACTACAGTCTTTCGTGACAAAAAGTAGAATGTAAGTCTAATAAATATAAAAAGTAGAATGTAAGTCTAAAATTATATAATTAAGTGGGACGGAAGTCAAAAATTTTCTTTTTTTTCCTTTCTCCATTTATATGTTAAGTTGTTTATCTTACAATTTCCTCCCCAAACTTACGTGGATTGCTTATTTTCATCCCAAATATTTCAAGTCATCGGAGGTTAACTCATGGGACTTTTGTTTTACTTAGGGAACCCTTATGTAGAAAAGTTCAGTATCACCATAAATTTTTTTTTTTTCAAATATACTCTTGCACATTTTTCTTAATTAAATTCATTAAAATTAATAAGAACAACTAGTTAATTACAGAGTTGACCTTTGGTCTTCCTATATATATATATATATATATATATATATATATATATATATATATATATATATATATATATATGATAATAAATATAGAATAATTAAGGCACTTATTTTTTTAGTCTTTCTAAGTAGTCTTAATAAAGACGAATAATTACAATAGTTGTTTGTCTTTTAATCTTTCTAATAATAATAATATATAAAATACGTGCAACGCACATGCATACATATTAGAGTTATACCAAGACTAAAATACGTGCAACGCACATGCATACATACTAGAGTTATACCAAGACTAAAATACGTGCAACGCACACGCACATGCACACATGTGTCCCAGGAAGGGTACTCTATCCAAGCAGAACTCACATTTGCTGAGCTTGGCATACAGCCTCTCCTGCCTCAGCGTCTCCAACACGATCCTGAGATGTCTCCCGTGCTCCTCCTGACTCTTGGAATATACCAAGATATCATCGATAAATACCACCATGAACTTATGTAAGTACTGGTGGAAAACTTTGTTCATCAGACTCATAAATACTGCTGGCGCGTTGGTTAAACCAAACGGCATGAATAGAAACTCATAGTGCCCGTACTTCGTCCAAAAAGCCATCTTCGAAATTTTCTCTCTTCGTACCTTGATCTGATGATAGCCGGATCTGAGATCGATCTTCAAGAATACGCATGCGCCACTAAACTGATCAAATAAATTAGCGACGTTTAAAAACGTCGCTAAATGACCAAAAAATGTCGCTAATCACATTTAGCGACGTTTTAAAGAAGTCGAAAAAAGCAAGTCGCTAAAAGAAAAAATGTCGCTAAACGTCGCTATGCCGACGTTTTTTAGCGACTTAAATGTGTCGCTAAAATTAGCGACGTTTAGCGTAGCAGCGTCACTAATTAGCGACGTTAATTAACGTCGCTAAATGTCTCTAATTAGCGACTTATATAGCGACGTTATAGCGACATCTTTAATGACTTGGCAATACTGCCATGTCAGCAATTTGCGACGTACATCGACGTTTTTAGCGACATATTTAGCGACTTGTAGTAACGTCGCAACTTAGCGACGTATTTAGCGACGTGTAGTAACGTCGCTAAACGTCGCTAAAAATATCGCTAATTTTACAGAAAAATTAAAAAAAGAATACTGAATTGTTTCCAAACTATTATTCCTGCAGTTTATTAAATCACAATCTGTACAAATAGACCCGGAGCAACCCTCCGTTGAATTTTTGGGTTTGCCAACCCCCTTGGGTTGAACACTCAACACCGGTAAAATAACATATTTAATATGAATAATATAATAAAATTTGAAGAAAAGAAAGCATCCAGCAAATCTCATCGTAAAGAATACGGCAAATATATATCCATACAATCTCATCCTAAATAATAATAAAAATACAAATATCCAGCAACTAGCTATACTACTGCGGATCTGCAGGAGGCTGACCACCGGCGCGTATGAAGGATAAGAACAGCTCATACTGGTCCCGTGGAATCGACACCGATGTCGATGGAGAAGGCAGTGACGTCGGTGGAGTCTGTGTCGATGTAGGCATACCAGAAGACCGTACCCGCTCTAAGTTTGTGAGTCGCTGGTTGTAAGAATCCATGGTAGATAACAGCCTCGTACTGCTATGAACCATTGAATCTATGGTAGATAACATCCACCGATAACCGACAGGACCACCAACACGTGCCTCATAGGAAAGATGAATTGGTAAATGCTCCATAGAGCCGAAGAATCCAGGAGGAAACACCTTCTCGAGCTTACATAATGTTATCGCAATGTTCTTCTCTTGCTTTTCTAGATGATCGACGAGCAACTTAGTACAACAAAGATCTCTGAAGAATATGCTCAGCTCTGTCAATGGATCCCAAACGACCTATGGTAAAAATTCTTGAAATGCAATCGGAATTAACCTCTCCATGAATACGTGACAATCGTGGCTCTTCATACCCGCCAGTTTGTTCTCCTTGAGGTCGAAACATCTTCTTAAGTTTGACACGTATTCGTCTGGAAACTTTAGACCCTGAATCCACCTACAAAGTCTCCCTTTATCCTCTTTCTCCAGTGAGAAAACTAACTTTGGTTGCTTTAACTTTCCATTCTCCTCCTCTATCAAATGCAATGTAGGACGTCTACATATTTCTTCTAAGTCCAACCTGGCCTTCGGATTATCTTTCGTCTTCCCCTTTACCTCCATTACAGTATTAATTATTTTATCAAACACATTCTTCTCGATATGCATGACATCAAGGTTATGTTTGATTAGATTGGTGCTCCAATATGGCAGATCCTAGAATATACTCCTCTTCGTACAGTTATGGGTGCGACCAAATCCGTCACACTTGTACCCCTTCGCAGGCTCTTCGATAGCACTTGGTAAATCTTTTACCTCTTCCTATATTGTGTATCCGGGCCACCTTAGCGGTGGATTTGCCTTCTCCACAACTTCCGCACGAAAAGCATTCCGGTTCCTCCGGTATGGATGATCCTTCGGCAGAAATTGTCGATGACAATCGAAGAAGTACGGTTTGCCTCCGGGTTTCAAACGGAAAGCCTTAGTATAGTCCATGCAATACGGACACGAGAGACGACCATGGTTGCTCCATCCCGATAATATTTCATAGGCCAGAAAGTCGTTGATGGTCCACATAAGTGCTGCCCTCATCTGAAAATTCTGCTTTCTAGAAACATCGTACGTGTTGGCACCTACTTTCCACAGCTGATTCAACTCATCTATCAAAGGCTGTAAATACACATCGATGTTCCTCTTTGGATTGTTCGAACCCGGGATAATAACGGTTAGGAACATATAAGGAGTCTTCATGCACATCCAAGACGGTAGATTGTACGGAGTAACGATCACAGGCCAACACGAATACTGGGAGCCCAAAAGTCCGAATGGGGTAAAACCGTCAGAGGAGAGCCCCAATCTGATATTACGTGAATCTTCGACAAAATGTGGATACTCTCGATCAAAGTGCTTCCATGCTTCTCCATCTGATGGATGATCTAATACTCCTTCGATCTGTTTTCGCCTGTGCCAACTCATGTTTTCTTCAGTCTCCATAACCATAAACAACCACTGCAACCGCGGCATCAAAGGTAAGTAGTGCATCGAATCGGTAGGCTTTCTCGCACCGACAGACTTTTCTCTAACAGTGGCCTTGTAGTGATCAGCACCACAAAATCTGTACGCATCTTTATCCTTGTCGTCTTTGTAGTACAACATGCACCCGTTGCAGCATGCATCAATTTTCTCATATCCCATCCAAAGCAATCTCACCATCCTCTTAGATTGATAGAAGTCTTTAGGCAACTTTGCACCCTCGGGCAAGATCTCTATAATCAAATCGATCAGTCAATTATAGCATTCTTGCGACATGTTAAAATTGGACTTGATACTCAATAATCTTGTAACCACCTCCAACGGTGAATGATCCTCACAACCAGGATATAGTGGAGTCCTTGCATTCTCCAGCAACTCCATAAACTTTACAGCATCGATATTCGGTGCCTTCTCACCTGCATCATAATTGTCCGGATTGCAACTAGGTCCCGCCACATCATAATTGTCCGGATTGAAACTAGGCCCCGCCGCATCATAAACCATGTTCACCCACCCGTCATCGTAAGCATCGTGGTCGTGGATATCCATATACGGCTCTACATAATGCTCCAACTCCGATGCTAGAGACACAAGTTCTCCGTGCGCGATCCACTGATAGTAATTCGGCATGAAGCCCTTCGAGTACAAATGATATGTGACTTCCACTTTTGGATGATATTTTCTATTTTGACATCTCACACACGGACACTTAATTTTGGTACCGTCCATGTACTGAGGGAACGCCTTGGCGAACTGCAGGAACTGCTGTACACCCTCAATGAATTTATCTCGCATACCGCACATGTTATCAGGATGACGGTTGTACATCCACAAATGATGATGCAGATAGTAATTCATATCCATTTCTAGATACTTCTGTAAAAATGACAGTATGTATCATATAAATCAGTACATACAGTGTGGTTCTCTAAAGAAGAAGCTGACAATTAGTTGGCTAGGTAATCTATATTTGAAGTCACATAGAAGAAGCAAAGTAGGATATATATGATTATAATTGTGCATCACCGTCAAGAATAGTCCTACGGCCCTAATGTAGCTCTGTCCCTGCTTATACGTGGAAACTGATCCCCATATCCATAATTAAACTTTCCTTCTTGCCCCAAATAGGTGAAGCGATCATACATAAACCGGAGACAATCAACTCCAATAACTGAACAGATCAATATGGTCCATGTGATCGTTTGACTTATCAGGGCACCTACAATAGAAATATGGTCTAAACCCATAGAGAATTTGTTATGCTTATACATGGATGTATGCTTGTGTCTTATGTGTACAACTGGTGCCACACTACAATACCGGAGGAGTAACAAGGTCAGCTACGCATTATGGGATACACTGGCATGATGAAAATGCATGAAATGAAACTTTAACAATCATTCGGTTAAGTACCAAGTCAATCGGGAAATCAAATAAACTCCTGAGCCTATTAAACTAATTCATACTTCCAGAACCAGTATACCTGTGGTATGCCATTTTGGCAGTATATCCATGTTGGTACTCACCAAGGCCAAAATATACCAATTCTCAATCATCTCTAACAGTCGTTCCATGACAATCAATTACTATCCAACAATCAATTTCAGACTAGACCCAATCACCACAGTGATGAATACAAAACGATAATGAGATAATCAATAACTATGATACGAGAAATTAGCGGGTAAATATGACAACAAGTAAATATAAGCACTATACAATTTTAGATTGTGAACGAAGCATGCTATCGTGTGTAAAACAGTAAGGAGAAGCTATACGCTATAATACTGATTCTAGGGCTCGGGATTCCTCGCCATTTTCAGTATGCTTTTATCCAAAATCAACAACGTATCATATGGGTAAGTTCATAAATGATCTAAGCTAGCTATAGGAATAAGTTTCATCTGATTCCGAATGTATTAAGAAAGTTGGAACAATTTACCCTTAAGTTGTCATTTACACACGTGACCATTTTCAGCACGCTTTATCTCAACAAGATGTCACAGAAACCCTAACCCTAACCCCAGGTCAAAAACCCTAACCCTAACCCCAGCTCAAAAACCCTAACCCTAACCCTAACCCCAGGTAAAAAATCTTAACCCTAGGTCACGTGTGTATGTCATGTCAGTGTGTGTGTCATGTTTGTGTCAGTCTATAATGTGTGTGTGTCGTGTCAGTGTCTGTGTGAGAGAGAGAGAGAGAGAGAGAGAGAGAGCGGGTACCTAGAGGAGGAGGAGGAGGAGGAGGAAGCGGGGAGAGGACGCTGCCGTAGGGGGGTCGCCGGGAGGGAGGAGGGTGTCGCGGGTTTCGAACTTGGGAGAGGGAGAGGGAAAGAGAGAGCGAGAGCGAGAGATCGAAAGAAATAGGTGGTAGCAACCCTAATTGAAACAAATTTAGCGACATTTTAGCGACGTCACTAATGACGTCGGTAACTTAGCGAAGTTTGCGACCTAAATTAACGTCGCTAATAACGTCGCTAAATGTCCAAAAGACATACGTCACAAAATATGTCGCTAAACGTCGCTAAATAAAATATTTTAGCGACGTTTAGCGACCTAAATTGAACTTATAGCGACTAATCTTTTAAAAACTTAATAAAAGTCACTAAACATCGCTAAATGTTGCCAATTAGCGACGTCTAGCGACGGTTTTTAATGGAGTCGCTAAATTAGCGACGTTTTATTTGTCGTCGCTAAAAAATGTCGCTAAACCCGCTTATTCTAGTAGTGCACGTCGTGCACAATGATTGGTATCCGAGTTTAGGGAATAGTCAAGATTTTAAACTCTTGGATCTAAGTCAATGGTAAATAACGACGTTGGTCCTTTCCCTATCTTTCTATATCGGGATTCTGGAAGTTGTCGGTTCATAAACGTCCAAGAAAATTTTAAAAATTCGAGATGAGGGATAATAAGGTTAATACCATTAAGTTCAAGGTTGAGAGATTTAACAGTAAATTATAACTTCTCTTTGTGGCAGATAAGGGTCAAGGATCTCCTTGTGAAAGAGGGAGTGTTTAAGGTCGTAGCGGAGGACAAAAAGCCTTCATATATAATGGAGGATTCATGGAATGACATGGATCAGAGGGCACTGTGCATGATAAAGCTCCGTTTGGCGGATATACAATGTTATGCCAGAGACTTATGTGGAGGTTTATGGTTGAAGCTAAAGGACATGTATGTGAGAAAGTTTTCTAACAAGTTGTACCTAAAGAAATAACTCTGTAAACCCCCAAAATTTTCAGGAATTTAAAAACAAATTTTCTGAATTTTTCTAGATTTTTTAAAAAAATCAAGGTATTCTAGTATTAAATAATTTTAAATATTTTTATTAAATATTAAAATAGTATTTTTGGGTGTAAAATAAAATATTAGATATAGGATAATTTTCCTGGAATTTATTGGACCCCAGAACTAATTTTAAAGACCTAAAAACTAAATTTCTAAATAAACCAATTCAAACCAAAATAAACTGAACCAAACCAACCGGTTTTATTCTGAATTAAATCAAACCAACCCAACCCTGACTCAAACAAACCCTAGCGGGTCGGGTCGGATCCAAAACTCGAACCCCGACCCGAACCCACAACCCGAACCCACAACCCGAAACCCGAAATCCTAATTCTACCCCCCCCCCGATGAGCGGCCTCCCCTCTTCCTGCCGTTTCTCCGCCACCTGCCGCAGCCGCGTCTCCCTCGCTCCCGCAACCATCGTCGACCCCGATTCTCCACTTCCCCGACCGACCACCTCCCCCGTCAGTAACGGTCGGCCCCTTCTCCTTCCTCTCCTCCTATAAATACCCCGACCGGCCCCCTTAACTTCACCACCGCCACAGCCTCCTACCCGACTCCGGCGAGACCCGACGACCCCGAGCTTCCTGCGGTGACCTCCGGCGACTTCCGGCGACCACCCTGGAGACGAAGACGACCTCAGCAACAACCACCGTCGAGCACAACACCGTCGTAGCCGCGACGAGCTTCATCGCGAACGCGTTATTCAGTCGATACCGACGCCCTGCTCAGGTAAGGTTTTCTCTCTCCTCGTCCTCTCGTTTTCTGTTTTGTTAAATCATGCATGTACCTTGCATGATCCTCTCGAACCCCATGCCAATAGCCAGGGGTATCGCATCATGTGGCGATCGTAAACCGCGACACAAAATCAGAAAAAAATCTTCTTTTCTGAAAAATTCAGAAATTGTCCCGAACTCCCAAGTTTACGACCGTTTTGCGACCAACCTGTGAAATATTTTCAAAATTGGCTTGAACAATTAATTAGACCTTATGACCAAGTTTTTAAACCCTATTTTAGTGTAATTTATTGTGCTGTAGATTGTAATATTTTTGAGGGTGAAAATGACCAAAATATTGGTTAATTAAAACCCTGATTTTCCCGGAACTAGGTGCGCCCCGCTAAATGGGACAACTTGGTCGTGTGAGAACTTTACCGAAAGGTGTGTGCCGTTAATACGGACGTGTGGGATTTTACTGAAGTTGATTTGGATGTGCATGCACACCAGAATCAACGCGTATCCGTCGACAACGTCCCGTATCGGCCCTGTTCTGAAACTCGTTGTAATTTCGTGTACGCTCGTCGTTTCAAAACAAAACTTGCTCCATCAGGTTCATAGCATTACGCTGGTCCTGTGACCCAAGTTTGGTTCGATTCTGAGAATGTTGACAAAATTCTGTATCGTAGGCCTCAAGGCTCCACTTGACGGGCGATTTTGTGATCGGCTCATCGGAATCCAGTTCTGGACATTCCATTGGTTCGTATCATTGTTCTAAACTTTAGACACTAAGTTTGACGAAATTGGAGAACATTGTCTCTGGCACATTTTTCGGTGCGAAGCGGGCCACATGTGGACCCCGCTTTGACCAGAAACTGTCACTTTTGCCCCCTGTGTCCAAATTGGACTTATGGACAGGCAATTCTAGCTATTTGATATCTTCTGAACCTAATGGTAATGTTTATTTCAGCAACCGGAGGAGTACCTGCAAATTCTGCTGATACTAGAGCAGCAGTTAGAGTCAGAACCCCAAGCAAGTGTACCTTGCCAAACTTGCAGTACCTGCTTCATATTGTTATCTTGATTTATTTATATGATGTACCTGCTTAACCTAGGACCGTGTGACATTACTTAACGTCCGAATAATATTCGGGTGTCAACACCGTATGCGGAGTTGTGTAACGTCACCTAGACATGGATATCGAGACCCTATACATTCTCTTGCTTGCATTATCAAGTACGTCATACCACATGACACCTGACACTATTTATGAGACAGAATTTTCCTGAGATATTCATGGTGATTCTGTATAGGTTACATGATTCATGACATGGATATTGCATGTGCTTAGATATCATTATAACTTGCTGCATTAGATTTGATCTTGCGTGTCATGGACATGAGACGTGTGGTTACATTGGGTGGGGAGAGACTTACCATACTAAAGGCTGCTTATATTATATATATATTGTTATCTGGAGGTGTCTTAGACTCTGACACAGAGCTTTGGCACAAGTACTGGCCCTTCGAGAGAATGCTGCTAAGGGTTTCTCCGACACAGAGCCTATAGTAGTCTCAGCCTGAGTATGATTCATTCTCTCATATTGCATATTACTTAGCTGGTTATATAGTTTACCCAATTGATTCATTTATTATTACACTATATTTATTTTGGCTTGAGTTATTCTTGTACCTTGCTATATCCCCTGAGGACCTAGATCCGGATTATGTCCCTAGGTATAGCAGAGGAGTTTTATCCCGAGGTATATGGAGCAGGAGCAGAAACCGGAGCTGAACCGATCCCCGAGGATGAGGTGATAGCAGAGGATTTTTTCTGAGTATTTGCTTAATCTATACTCAGTATATGTTATTGTTAGACTCTTTCATTTCTGGTTTGTTGAACCATTGTATCAAACTCATTATCGGGTTGTTCTCCGAGTTATATTTTATTGAGACTTGATATTATTTTATATTTCTGATATTGATTGTATTCATTTTTGTGGATGAGATTAGTATATTAGACCCTTACTATTTTTTTACAGCTTAAGTACACCCCGATGGGTCCATTAAATTGGGTTTGCCCATTGGTGTGTGCTGCTGGCCATTGCCACGTGCCTAGTCCCTCAGTATTTTGGGACTGGGGCGTGACAAACTCTACAATTTATGCATGAAGGGACCCCAATTATCAATCACGTGAACTTCAATAAGGGAGTTAGTGATCTTCTGTATCGAAGTAAAGTCGGAGGAGTACCAAGTGCTATTGCTCCATTTCATTTTTGGGGTAGTATGGAAATTTGGTAACAATGATCCTTTATGGGAAGGAGACGATGGAGGAGGGTCCTCGACTTTGGTAAGAAGGTCATAATGAAAGCATATTCTCAATCATTTGACAAAAAAGTGTCAGTTGGCTAAACAGTAGTCTCTCGGTTTTGGAGTAAAGGTTGCTGTAGAGTAAGGCAATTTCTAAGTTTCTGGTGGAAAAGACCGTGGCGAAGTCAAGTAGAGGTAGTTTCGTAGTTCTGGTAGGAAAAATCGTGGTTGGACCAAATTGTACTTTCTCAATTGTGGAGGCAGTTTCTTGATAATGGAGGCAAATACCGTGATGGATTGGACAAGTGCAGTTTCACGATTCTGGAGGCAAAAATCGTAGTAGTGGTAATTAAAGTCAGTTTCGGTACTAGTTCAAAATCATATTAGTGGTCGTAGTCAATCTTGGACAAAATTGAGACGCCGATCAGTTTTGAGATTCTAGTCAAAAATTGTTGCGGTAGGAAGAAAGACCAAAAGTCGGAGCTAAGGTTAAAGGAGCGTGGAACATTGGCAAGTATCTCATGAGGTGGCGAGTGAACAACTTACCAAGGTAGAGATTTTTGGGATTATGGCACGTACTGTTCACTATTGAGTTATACTTGTGCACATCCATGGATTCGGAGAAAGCTCGAAAGGAGTCGAATCTGGCCATAAAACATGAAATATCATGCTGGCATCATACTACTGATATTGTTCAAAGTGCAGAATTTGTCCAGGCATTTTTTTGGTGCTCCCGAAGGTATACCTCAGGCATACCTTCGAGTCAGGGCTGCTACAATTTTGTGCACGGTTCATATCTAAAATTATGGTTTCGACGGTTCCGATCGCTCTTTGTTTAGGTTATGGATGAGAGGCCTATTAAGGCTCTCATAGCAGTCTAGGGTCAAATTGGAATGTTTATTGCTTAGGAGTATTGGTACTCGAGCAAGAAGGGACTTTTATAGGGTTTCTAGAGGCCATTGAAGGAGCCTTTAAGGGAGGTTGAAGGAGAGCTCGTTGGATATCTCATAAGGAGAGAGTTGCTCTTTGCGGTATTGTGTGTAACACTTTGTAAGGTTTCTTGATTGACTCAATATAATATTTCTTTCCTTGCACCATTGAGTAGGTCGCTCTTAACTGAACCATGTTAAACTTGTGTGTGTGATTTGATCTTGTGCTATTTGTTCCTTGTTAATTGTCTTGTTAGGGTTAAAGTATTGTTCGTGCTTTCGCTTCCGCATCGTGCACCACAGGGACATGAACTACTGTACAAGGCTGATTAATTGTCGAGTACAAGTTTTTGGCCCTGGCCTAGTTAATTTTCTTTTAATTGGGTCAATAATCAGCCAGGCCACTTAACCTAGCGGGTAATGAACGGAGTAAAAAATTATGCTTGGTTGGGACATACATTAGTCCAATTGGTGAAGTAAAAAAGAAAATTTTCTAGTAACATGAAAAGAAGAGAAAAGAACACACATAGCATGTCGGCTATGCGGGAAGAGAAGGCCTGAGGTGGGAGAAGGAAGACACAGCCTAGCATGGATAATGGTAAGGTGTTGTAACTTAATTGTTATGGAATTTAATTGGGAAACTTGGCAGTTGAAATGCTTTTTTTCTTCTGGAGATACTGAAAATTTACGGGTACCAACAGTCGTCAAGTGCTGATTCAAGCGTAATTTGAATGTTTTAGAATTTTATATAGAATATTGTGTGAAAACTTTTGCATAAACAGGTCTCCCAGTATCTCAATTATCTTTCTCAAGAAAGTTGCTTGGTACATTTATTTTAAATCCATAAACAACTCATTGCTTGCTTGATATTTTACATAAATTAGATCATGATTCATTTTTTTTTGAAAGTGTTACTAGGGACTACTTTGAAAACCTGCTCAGGAGCCCTTTTGATCTCTTCTCAGTAAAAATGTATGAGCTGCTGTTGGACGCAGTAGTGTTGTTTGTTCATAGTGTTGTTGGACCCATTGAAACATAACTTTATTCCTTTGTATATTTAATTTATATCCATAATGTATGTATGTTACCAAACTATTTGAGTCAGACCAGCATGCAGACCAAACACCTACTAGAAAAATGGATTTTTTTTTTCTTTTAGTTAGACTACTACTATGGTGGTGATATTTATTGTCTTGAAATTTTGTTGCCTTTGCAGAGAACATTGGATGAGAGGAAAAATTATTTCAGGCCCAATTAGTTTCCCGAAGAATGCATTGCGTTCACCAAGATGTAGAGATGTCTCTAGACATTTGGGGTTAGAAGAGCTTCATATTCCTGAGATATCTTGGTTACGAAGTTCGGTAGCTTACGGAAGCAATTGGGATAATACTTCCGAAAGCTGCTTCTTTCCTCGGAAGATAATAACAAACAACTAAGTGCAATTTTTTTGGCAATATATGTCACTAAAAGTAAAGCAAGAAGATAAATATAATGCCATAAACAAGAAGTTTTATTAATAGACAACAAGTCTAATACAAGAGCGATATATGCTGAAATCATAAATAGCTTTTCAAATTTGTTGTTAAGACATATCACTTTCATTTAGTGGTAGCATTATATGCTAGCGGAATTGAACTTGTTACAATCCACTGCAACATTATCTCTCAAAGAACATGTTCTTGATCTTATTTAGTTCATTCTTTACCCTTTTAATCTCCATTCGCTCCGTTGGCAAATCATTTGTGCATAGGAGACCAATTCTAAGCACCAAAGAAACGCATTCAAAAGTTTTTACATGATTTATAGTTTGAGAATGGTCACTAGCTTGAACTCTATTTGCTAGCAAGCGTGCATCCATGATGCTCATGACCCCTTCAGAAAATCCATCACTGACAAACGTACGGAGCGTTAGGCCTTCCTTAAAAGCACCATCCGTAGGTCTTTTTTCAGTAAATAGCTCCATCAGAAGTATTCCATAGCTATAGACATCTCCATGAGTAGAAACTTTGTTGGTCATTCCATACTCTTCATTTGAACAAAACACTAATAGTTAATTAGACTTCTAGAAATAGAGTAAACACTAAAACTGATTCTTAACTTCTTATGTCGACTATTTAAATTTTCATAGAGATGCTACAATGTTCTGTGCTGGACGTCTCCTACATAATACAACTCTCCTTTCTCAAGATTTGGACTACCCTTTACAATTTACAAGATAAGATGTTAAACACAACACATTAAAAAGAGTAAGCACTAAAACTGATTCTTAACTTCTCCTAATAACTAGGTTGCAAAGACATGCAATATGGAATACAATCCTGTTGAAATTTTAAGATACACATATACTTTTCAGATATATGTTATATATATGCATGAAGATATATCTAAATACATATTTCACTCACAAGATCTTAATAATATCTATATTTATTATATTTATGTATGTTCATGGTAGATGTTTAGGTTCCAAAAGGTACTAAAATTCCGGATACGAGTACAATAAGGATACATGTTTTACACACTTTCTCATATCTCCAATATGTTTCGCACTGATCTCAACCACACAAAATAACTTTCAACCATTATTTGGGTCTCTTTGGAGCCTAGAATTGAGTGAGACATATCTAATATAAGTGTAGACAAAATGTCATGTCGAATACATGTAAGGTAAGGATAAGAGTTAGTCGTTTGCAAGAGTTATTGTCATATGGCTCCCCTTAAGTTCTTCTCGACATGATATTCAATTAAATTAAATTCTAACTGTCAAGAATAAGCTAAATCTGAAGAATAATTTTCAAAACATCATAGAAAAATAATTTATCCCAAAAAGAAAAAAAAATCATCTTGATAACTAACCTGGAGCAATATACCCAATAGTTCCTTTAATTCCAAAGGAGCTAGTAGAACTTGTTGCAGACTTATTGATAAATCTGGATAGCCCAAAGTCACTCACAAGGGCTGTCATGTCATCATCAAGAAGAATATTGCTTGGCTTCAAATCACAATGAATAATAGGAGCATGACTATGGTGATGGAGATACTCCAATGCAGATGCCACATCAATTGCTATATTTATTCGTTGCATAAGCTTCAATGTCTTATGTTTGAAAGGATCGTTTCCTTCCGGATGTAACCAACTTTCTAAACTGCCATTGGGCTTGAACTCGAAAACCATTGCCTTGAAATCGTTCCCTTTGAAATCCACACTTGAACATGCAGTCAGTATCTTGATAAGGTTTCGGTGTCGAATATTTCTATAAGCATCACACTCAGCTACAAATCTCTTCAAAGCTCCCAGTTGTTGAAGGTTAAATACTTTCACTGCAATAACTTTAGCTCCAAGCTCATTATCGTTTAGTATTCCTCGATATAGAGAACCATAATTACCAGAACCAATTAGATTTTCTTCAGAAAATCCATCTGTTGCTTTGACAAGTTCAGCATATGAGATACTTATATGTTGCTTCTTTATGGTATTGGGTTCTATAGTTTTCCTTGTTGATCTTTGACGTATCCAACGACGAGAAGCAACAAAAAGGAACAGCAAGAACAAGCACAAAAATTCGGTAGAAACTGAAATGATCACTGCAAGTTTACGAGACTTATGATTCTTCTTAGGACTTGAAAATGCACAAATAGGTAGATGCAAAACTGGATCCCCCCCGCAGAGCTTATCGTTGCCAAGGACTGAAATCTCACTCTTATTTCCGAATACACCTTTTCTTGGCACTTCGCCTTCAAAGTTATTGAAAGATAGGTTCAGATCATGTAGGTCAGGAAAGCCCCCTAGGAATGTCGGTATTTTTCCCAACAAATTATTTTGTGAAAGATCAAGCTCTTGAAGTCCTCTTAATTCACTTAATGATGTAGGGATACTTCCTTCAAATAAGTTTCTACCAAGACGAAGGCTTTGCAGAACCTGACATTTGCCAAGACTATTGGGTATTTCACTTGACAGTTTGTTTCCAGACAACCATATCTCTCCTATATTTATCAAGCTCCCTATTTCCGGAGGTATCGTACCTGCTAATTGATTTTCATCAAATGAAAGCTTCCGGGTGAGGCTAGAGATACTGAAGACTTCTTTAGGTATTGTGCCTGTCAACTTATTGTGTTCAAGGTTCAGCAATTCCAAAGACTTGCAATTGCCGAGGGTGGTTGGGATACTTCCGCTAAAGCTATTGAAATCTAGATAAAGTCGGTTTAATTGTGAGAGGTTGCCCACAGTGGATGGAATTTCTCCAGAAAAATTATTGAAGCTCAAGTCTAATGTATGTAAGTTCTTGAGCAACCCGATGGAGGCAGGAATATGACCTGAAAGAAAGTTTTTGCCGATAATAAGTACCGTTAGACCGACAAGGTTTCCAATCTCTGGAGGGATGCTTCCTTCTATGGAGTTGCCTGCCATTGTTAGCACTCGTAGAGAGGTGGAAAAGTTTACAACCGATTTTGGTAGAAAGACTCCAAGGTTGTTTTCATCTATTTGCAGTATCTCTAAGATTGTGCAATTGCTTAAAGAAGTAAGGAAGCTCCAATCAAGTGGTTCCCTAGCTCCGAACTGATTATTTAACAGATTCAAGAAGTGTAATTGTTGTAAACTCCCTAGGTTTGGAGGAATCCTTCCACTGAAATTGTTGTTCTGGAGCAAAATATCACTAAGCTGCGAAGCATTTGACAAAGAGATAGGTATGGAGCCAATCATTATGTTATAGTGGATAGCTAGATATCTAAGATGTAGAAGCTTCTGGCCTAAATCCGGTGGAAGTGAACCACGCAGCTGGTTGAAGCCCAAACCAAGCATCTCAAGAGAGGAGAGGTTCCATAGCGATGGCGGGATGGATCCCTCCAGATTGTCATCATTCAATGATAGACTTTTCAGTACAGAGAGTTTGCCCAAGGATGGTGGAATTCCTCCTAAAAATGTATTGGTCGTCAGTGATAGAAAATTAAGAGATGACGCGTTGGCAATAGAGGCCGGTATTTGCCCAGTAATATTATTGTGTCTTAGATTGAGATAATAGAGGGCGGGAAGAGAACCGAACTCAGCAGGGATATATCCTCTAAGCATGTTGTAAGACATATTTATTGTTTGGAGGCCTAAACAATGGCTGAGTTCCGACGAAATTACACCGGTGAGCGAATTATTGCCAAGATCAAGAATCTGCAAACGAGACAGTCGAGAGAGTTCTACGGGGATCGGCCCATGGAAGTGATTGGAGGAGAGGTCGATCGTCCTGAGGAAGGTAAGATTGGCTAGGTGAGGTGGTATGCTTCCGACCAGGTCGAGGGACGTCAGGTTCAACGTGATAGTCTCTGTGCAAACTACGTAAAAGAATGTGACAGGAAGATGAACCAGCACACAAAGGGAGAGAGGATTTTATTAGCTAAGTTTTCGTTTCTACATTTATTTATTTGCTTTTATAAGCATAACAAAGCATAACCACATTTCCTACAAACATGGATAACCATGTGTTCCCCTTGAGAATTGGTCTACTAACAGTACACAGTTTAAACAATAATCGCTCCCTAAACTTTTGCGATTACTTGATGACGATCATCCCGATCTTTGAGCGAAGCTCCTGGAACCTGACCGGCCCAGGGCCTTGGTCAGTATGTCGGCGAGCTGCTCATCTGTTCGGACATACTCTACCTCAGCTGTCCCGTCCTTGATGCAGTCACGAATGAAGTGGTACCTCGTCTGGATGTGTTTGCTGCGATCATGAAACACCAGATTTTTGCTGAGGGAGATTGTTGATTTGTTGTCGATGTGCAGATATACACATCTGATATCGTCACCCTTCATGTCCGCCAGCAGCTGTGCGAGCCAGAAGCCTTGGCAGACGGCAATGGTTGCTGCGACATACTCGGCTTCGCAGGATGACAGTGCCACCACCTTCTGCTTCTGTGATTGCCAACTGATAGCGCTATTGCCTAGGAAGAATAGTACACCTGTCGTGCTCTTACGGTCGTCAACATCCCCGGCCATGTCACTGTCGTAGTAGCCGACCAGCCGGGGCTCCTCTGTTCCTCGTTCGTAGCGGCAGTCGTACCCCGCGTACCAGCAACATACCGGAGTATGTGTTTGACCACCGCTAGGTGCTCAGTCGTCGACTTCTCCATGAAGCGGCTCACATACCCGACTGCAAATGACAAGTCCGGCCGGGTGTGCACGAGGTACCACAAGCTTCCTACTATGCTCCGGTACTCTGTGGCATCTGCCGGCGGTGCAGCACTATCCTTGCTGAGCTTCAAACGTGGCTCCATAGGTACATGGCAAGGGTTGCAGTCGCCCAAGCCACTCTTCTCCAGTATCTTGGCTGCGTACGCAAAATGGTTCACTGTGATACCGTCTACGTTCTGCTGTACATTGATGCCAAGGTAGAAAGAAAGCAAGTCAAGATCGCTTATCTTAAATGAGCTGCTCATCTCGCGCTTGAACTTGTCGATCTCGCCCGCATTATTTCCCGTGATGATGAGGTTGTCGACGTAGACACCCACGAGCAGCCTTGCCTCGCCATGGCCACACACGTAGATGGCGTGCTCCGAGGGACTCTGGCTGAATCTGAGTGTGGACACGCACTTGTCCAGCTTCGCGTTGCAGGCCCTCGGCACTTGCTTCAGGCCGTATAGTGCTTTGTGTAGGAAAAAACTTTCTGCTCCTCGCCGACGGCTGCAAAGCCAGGTGGCTGCGTGACGTAGACCTCTTCGTCGAACTCCCCGTTCAAGAATGCTGTTTTCACATCCATGTGATGGACAACCCAACCTGCATGACCGGCAAACGCCAGTAGCAACCTGATGGACTCAAGTCTGGCTACTGGCGCGAAAACCTCTTCGTAGTCGATCCCGTGCCTCTGCATATACCCCTTCGCGACGAGCCGGGCCTTGTGCTTGATGATGACGCCATGCTCATCCTTCTTCGCCTTGTAGACCCATTTGAGTCCAATGGGGCGGTGTCCAGTGGGCAGGTCCACGAGCCGCCAGGTGTTGTTCTCCTCAATGGATGCGAGTTCATCCAGCATCGCTCGGCGCCAGCACTCGTGTTGCTCCGCTTCTGAAAAAACAGAGGGTTCGTCATCCATTGCGAGGAGGAGGTCCTCAGAGTCGTGGTGGTGCACCGAACCAACTTCATAGATGTCTTGCAGATAGCGGTATCGGCACGACAGTTCATTTGGCGGATCGGGCGTTGCTCCTGACGGCGGTGAGACGAATCGGATCAGAGCCGTACCCGTCGTCTCAGGCGTCGAAACTGCTGGCGTCATCGCGGCTGATGTCGCGGTTGTGCAAGCGGTCGTCACGGCCGGTGGTGGGGACGCGTGACTGGCTCCCGCCTGCTCGGGTGGAGGCAGTGTCTGCGTCGATGCGGGTGTGGCTGCGCCCACAGCCTCTGGCGATGGACCTTCATTTTTGGCCGTAATGAACGTGCCGGGAATGAGCTCGTGGGGAAATTCAACTGTGAATGCCTCGCCGATCCCGACGAGGCTGGCGTCGATGTCGGTGTGCGTCCAGTCCCACTGCCCCGCCTCGTCAAAGATGATGTCCCGGGTGACATACAAGCGACGACCGACTGGATCGTAGGCCCTGTAAGCCTTGGACCCCGCCTCGTAGCCAACAAACACCATTTGCTTGCTTCGATCGTCAAGTTTCTTCAAATTTGGCTGCACCATCTTCACATGAGCAATGCAACCGAAAGTACGTAAGAAACTTACATCGAGGCGCTTATCATGCCACGCCTCATATGGCGTCTTTCCCTTCACTGCGGCTGTTGGCGCCATGTTTAGTAGGTACACCGCCGTGGTCACCGCCTCGCCCCAGAATGCCGTAGGCATGCTCTTCGCCTTGAGCAAGCTTCGGGCCATAGCTACCACAGTCTGGTTCCGGCGCTCGACGACGCCGTTTTGCTGATGCGAGTAAGGCGCGGTGAGGTGGCACTTGATGCCGTGGCGCTCGCAGTAGTCGTTGAAATCGTTCGACATGAACTCGCCGCCACGGTCTGTGCGTAGTACACAAAGCTTGCACTTTGACTCGACCTCCGCCGCAACCTTAATGTGTTTGATTGCCTCGCTCGCCTCGTCCTTGGATCTCAGCAGCTTGATCCACATGAACCTGCTGTAGTCGTCGACGAGGAGAAGGAAGTAGCGCTTCCCGCCAGGTGTCGCCGGTGAGATGGGACCACACAAGTCCGCGTGCACCAAGTCGAGAGGGTCGGTGGCGCGATAGTTGGCGTGCCGGGGAAATAAAGTGTGTCGCTGCTTCCCGGCCAGACAGCTGTCGCACAATTGATCGACATGATCAATGTGCGGAAGGCCGTCCACCATTTTTTCCCTGCTCAGGCGACGAAGGGCGTCAAAGTGTAGATGGTCGTAGCGCGAGCATGAACATGCTAAAACATAGTTCTTTGACTATCTTCAAGGATTTTTTTACTCTCTAATCCTATTTTTAATTTTTCTGGTCATCTTTTGAGTAATAAATCTTAAGAAAACTCCATATATTTTTAGGTGAGGCGGAATCATGGATTAGAGAGACTTCATCAGTGTACAGAGAAGGATCTCAAGGTCTATCTTGATTCAGAGGCGCCCATGAAAGATTTCAATGACTTTCGTACAAAGCTAGCTGGGTTAACTAGGTACTTTTTCATTTATTATTTATTACGTTTAGGATGTTAAGCTTGTTACCTGTCTAGGTCTTTTGGCATGAGCAAGTTAAAACCGCAATTCCAAACAACCAACCACACAATGCGATTTTGGCGGAACTACAGTTGCGCAGAGCGCTTACGCGCAGCGTCCGTGCGGAGCTCCCATCCGTAGCGCGCATGAAGCGCCTAACATGGAAGCCCCACACGCAACCTAGTTTGCAACTCGCATAAAAACGAGCGTAATGAAGCACAAAAGCTTCATATCGCGTCCTGCGCCAACAAAGCGACACTTTGCGTCTGAACCCGAGTCCGAGTCGCTAATCCCCTTCCTGTCTTAGCTCCTAAGAAAAATTCTAAAGAATGAGTGACAAAAAGCAATATTATTTTCATGGTGTCTTGATACTTGCCCATTAGGAAAACACTCTACCATCTCAACCACATGGAATACCACACCCATGTACACAAATCAATAAAAGAAGAATTTTATATTGAAATACACACTTAGGGTTCGATTATATGTGGGACTATTATTCTAGAGTTCAAGATAAAATTCTAACATTTTCACAGTTTTGGTAGAAAAGTTCGTTGTAGGGCCAAGTTGCACTTTTTTGATTGTGTAGGCAATCGTAGTGGAGGCAGTTTCTTGATAATGGAGGCAAAGATCATAATGGAGTGGTCAAGTGCACTTTCACGATTCCGGAGGAAAAAATTGTGGCAGTGGTAAAATCAGTTTCTGTTGTGGTTCAAACCTGATTGAAACTCCAAAGTATCCGGGACTGTTAGGTCGCCAAGGCAATCCACGAACCAGGGGAACGCATCATGTCAAGTTATATCTGAATATAAATTATGGACTTGCATGTCAACTTGTGTGAAATTCATAACCAATGATCCACCGAGTCAGGAGCGGCCTGGGATGGCTTGTAGCGAGGATAATGACCTGCGCCTACAACCATTGTCGTTTACTCAGAATAATGAAAGAACAACAAAGAACTCATTCATTCAGTCACGGACGCTTATGCATGAGCTTGATCTCCACGGAAGGGGCGCTGGGGCACCGGGACCGATCCGGCCTAGGGGAAAGATCCGGTAGTCGTGCTAGTTTGTTCCTAGAACGGATAAGTTCAGTCGGGTTGCCGAGGCATCGGGGCCACCGTTTTATTGCGACTATGTCCATAATAGCTACGCCAACGACTCCTGTGCATACATATGATCATACTCGCTTAGCGGCAATCCACGTGCGAGTCATTGTATTGCATCTATGAATCTGAATTCAAGTATCCTGATAAAAGAGCTATGAATCTGTGGATCATTTCTGAATCTGAGTAATAAATATATACCTATGTTCCATAATATAGTTTAAAAGAAGAACTCAGGCACCTGATTTAGAACTTGCTCGTAGCATACTTGTTTTGTATATGCTATTGCCCATGATTGTTCATGAATCCTTGTGCTTGAATTAACTTGGTTTATACTTGGATAGGGAAGGAGAAGTGGTAAGTTGGTAAGTCTCGCCGTGTTTCCTCCTATATCGCACGACGCACTGCCACACGAGTTAGGCTTTTCATATATGCCATGAAATTGATTCTAAGGTACAACTAGAAAGACAACAAAATAGTTGGTGCACAGAACCTATATTACGTGTTTGGATTCGTCGAGCGGGCGAGTAGCCTCTCCACCAGTGCATTCGTGTACTGATAATCCACCAGGTTGTTTGCAGGGGTGTGGGAGAATCTTGTTCGGTGCGGATGCATCCTTCGTGCATGCTAAGGCGTGGAGTTCACTCTGGAGCCTTGGAGCGCTGCGTCCGAAACTGATGCAAATATACATGACATAATATTGGAACATCGCCTATACATCATTCCATAAATATAGCCACTTGGTACGCTTTTATGTTTCAGAGAGAGAGAGAGTGCTCGAGCAACTTGTAATCTCGGCTATACGCCGCCTGTAACACTTATTTCAATATGAATAAAAAGAGTTGTCTTACTTCTATACTTATGTTATTTAATCTTTGCTTTCGCTACTGTCGACTTAGTGAACTTGTTACCATTCGCTTATTCGTTTATATATTCCGCTGCACTCGGACAATCTGTGCGACTCTATGGCTTAGATCTCTTACCGCCAGCCAATGAACCATGGCCTTGCACGGGAGCAGTTCACGTTCATGCGGCATCACGCCCAGATGGGTAAAAACGATCGTCCCATGGGAGCGCTGGCGCGGTGATTCCCGCCTAGCGTGGACGGCCGATTAGCCTGCGGGAGATCGGGACGTGACAGCCGTAGCGGAGGAGAAAAAAAATCCTTCGTATATAATGGAAGATTCATAAAATGACATAGATCAGAGACTACTGAGCACAATAAAGCTCTGTTTGGCAGATGTGATAATGCACAACATTATGTCAGAGACTTCTGTGGAGATTTATGGTTGAAGCTAAAGAGGGTTTGTATATGAGAAAGTCGTTGTCTAACAAGTTGTACCTAAAGAAGCAACTCTATATATAGTTTATGCTTGAAGAGACCCCAATTCTCAATCACTTTAACAACTTCAATAAGAGAGTTCTTGATCTTTTGTGTATCGAAGTAAAATCGGAGGAGGACCAAGCGCTATTGCTCCCATCTTCACTTTTGGGGTCGTATATAATTTGGTGATCATGATCCTTTATGGGAAGGAGACAGAGGAGGTAACTACTACCCTTCTTTATAGTGAGATTATGAAGAGGCCAAATACACTCGTGGAGGACTTGATAGTATACTACATGATTTTTCTGCAAACAAGAAGCGCTTACGAAGAGGAATTGTTCAAAGTACAATGAGTGGTTAGAGAAGAAGGAAAAATACGTCAGTTCGGAAGGTCAAGGTCCATTCATGCTTTCTGCGAAAGTCGAGAAGTTGTCGTTTGATGGGCTTACGTTGCCTAACAAGAAGGTTAATTTCTCCTAGAATTAGATTCAACGCTAGGTGCTCATATCACGTGTCTGAACTGGAAGCGGTTATGAAACTATAAGAGGCTGGATGGTATTGTTATAATCAGGAACAATGCATCTTGCGAGGTCATTGGCATAGGAAATATCAAGCTAATGATGTTCGATGGGGTTGGTGCATACACTCGTGAACGTGAGACACGCACCCGTGCTCAAGCAAAATCTCCTCTCTCTGGACGTATTGGACGCGGCAGGGTGTTAGATCATTGGCCAAGCTAATTCACTAAGGATAGTGGAGGACAACTTGGTGGTCATGAAGGGACATAAATTACAGTCGAACTTATATCAGTTGGATGGGAGCATGGTCACAGGTGATATGACCACAATTATAGAGAATGAGGTGGAGGAAAGCACAATTCTTAGGTGGTACTCCAGTTGGAGGAGGGTCCTTGACTTCGGTAAGAAGGTCGTTATGAGACCAGTTTCTCGGTCATGTGACAAAATTGTGTCAATTGGCTAAACGTAGAGTCTCTCCAATTTGGTGTAAAGACTTCGACAGTGTCGCGCAATTTCTAGGTTTATAGTGGAAAAGACCGTGTAGAAGTCAAGTGGAGGTATTTTCTGTTATTTTATGGGTTAGAAAGATAGTAGCAAATACGTGAAAATCGAATATCATAATTGATTGCAGCAACCCCAGACTTATGCAATCGGATGATCATCTTTAGTTCTAACTACAACTTGTACGAAATAAGGATTACAAACTGACTCTTTTCTTTCAAAAAGTAAATACTAGCAACAACAAGTTACAGATATCAGAAAATAATAATAATGAACTTGCAAATGCAGTTGCTACAATAAAATTAAATAGAAACAAAATATGAAAAGAAGTAGAAACTTCTTGCTAGGGTGATGACGATCACTCCTGCTAAAAGCAAGATTCGATATTTTTCGTCGATCTGCTCTAGGAACCAACAAGTTCAAAGTATTTAACTTCTGGAAGGCTCCTTGTTACCTTTGCTGTGAAACTAGAAGTAGACGAACTGGCGGCAGCACTTCATGGGTCTATTACGGCTGCTGCTAACTCCCCTATCGTAGAAATATAATTTCTCTCTCTGAAGAGGAAATATATAGGAGAGGCACTCGCCAAAACCCTAATCAGCTGCTGCCCAATTAATTTGGAGATAATCTCCATGTATAAGGGGCTATTGTTAACCTTTTATCTCCAAATCTCAAGAGACAAAGAGCAGTTTAAACCGCAATTCAAAACAAACAACCACACAATGATATTTTGGCGAAGAACTACAGATTTTTTGCGCAGAGCTCTTACGCGTAGCGTCCGTGCGGATCTCCCACCCATAGCGCGCATGAAGCGCCTAATGTGGAAGCCCCACACGCAACCTGGTTTGCAACTCGCATGAAAACGAGCATAATGAAGCACAAAAGCGTCATATCGTGCCCTGCGCCAACAAAGCGACACTTTGCGTCCGAACCCGAGTCCGAGTCGCTAATCCCCTTCCTGTCTTAGCTCCTAATAAAAATCCTAAAGAATGAGTGACAAAAAGCAATATTGTTTTCATGGTGTCTTGATACTTGCCTATAGGAAAACACTCTACCATCTCAACCACAAGGAATGCCACACCCATGTACACAAATCAATAAAAGAAGAATTTTATATTGAAATACACACTTAGGGTTCGATCATATGTGGGACTATTATTCTAGAGTTCAAGATAAAAATTCCAACATTTTCACAGTTCAGGTAGAAAAGTTCGTGGTAGGGCCAAGTTGCACTTTCTCGATTATGTAGGCAATCGTAGTGGAGGCAGTTTGTTGATAATGGAGGCAAAGATCATAATGGAGTGGTCAAGTGCACTTTCACGATTCTGGAGGCAAAAATTGTGGCGGTGGTAAAATCAGTTTCTGTTGTGGTTCAAACCTAATTGAAATCCCAATTTTCCAACCACCCCCCCCCCCCCCCCCCCCCCCATTCTCTTCTTTATGTTTGATATGGATCTTGATGCTTAAGTTATGTTTGTTATTGGCATCTCATAATTGTTATTGTTATTTAGATGCTGACATGCATATATATGGTCTTCTATTTGTAATTAGTCCTAAAGTTTTTTCTTTTCCAGTGTGACTAGGAACTACTTTGAAAACCTGGTGCGAGCACAGGAGACTAGGCTAAAGGATGTGGGTTCTACTTCTACTTCTACCAACCAAGTACATTCCACATGCAGCAAGAGCTCAAGCTCAAAGACTCTGGCCAAGGGAAAGAGCAGGAAGATGAAGATGGTTGGGTCCAGTTCGAGGTCAACCGGCGGTGGCCCAAGCAACAGCTCCGATGACAGTGGCCTGTGGTCATGCAAGCATTGCACATATGCCAATCCCAAATCCACCACCACATTCCAGATGTGCGAGCAGCATAGATAGGTTTTTTTAATTCTCATGAGCCTATTGTTGCGCTTTGTTGTTGTAAAGAACTAGTGCTCTCCGCTCAGTAACCTTTTTGATCTGTTCTTAATAAAAATGTATGAGCTGCTGTTGGACACAGTAGTGTTTGTTCATAGTGATGTTGGACCCATAGAAACATAACTTTATTCCTCTGTATATTTAATTAATATCCAATAATGTATATATGTTACCAAACTATTTGAGTCAGACCAGCATGCAGACCAAATACCTACTAGTTCGATGCCACAATGCTGAAAAAAAACGATTTTCGCTTTTAGTTAGACTACTACTATGGTGGTGATATTTATACCTTGTCTTGAAATTTTGTTGCTTTGCAGACACAACATTGAACGTGAGCAAAAATTATTTCAGGCCCAATTAGTTTTCGAATAATGCATTGTCTTCACCAAGATGCACAGCTGTCTCAAGATATTTTGAGTTTTAAGACATTTGGGGGTCTTAGGCAAATTAGAAGACCTACATATTCCTGAGATATCTATGTTACAAAAATTAGGTAACTTATGGAAGCAATTGGGATCTACTTTCGAAAGCTGCTCCTTTCCTCGGAAGATAATAACAAACAATTAAATGCAAATTTTTTGGCAATATATGTCACTAGAAGTAAAGAAAGAAGATGATAAATATAATGCCATAAACAAGAAGTTTTATTAATAGACAACAAGTCTAATACAAGAACGATATATAATGAAATCATAAATAGCTTTTCAAATTCGTTGTTAAGGCATATCACTTTCATTTAGTGCTAACATTATATGCTAGTGGAATTGAATTTGTTACGGTTCACTGCAACATTATTTCCCAGAGAATATGTTCTTGATCCTATTTAGTTCATTTCTTGCCCTTTTAATCTCCAGTCGCTCCGTTGGCAAATTATTTGTTCATAGGGGACCAATTCTAAGCACCAAAGAAACACATTCAAGAGTTTTTTCATGATTTATACTTTGAGAATGGTCACTAGTTTGAACTCCATTTGCTAGCAAGCGCTCATCCATGATGCTCATGACCCCTTCAGAAATTCTATCATTGACGAATGTATGGAGCGTTAGGCCTTCCTTAAAAGCACCATCCGTAGGTCTCTTTCCAGTAAATAGCTCCATCAGAAGTATTCCATAGCTATAGACATCTCCATGAGTATAAACTTTGTTGGTCATTCCACACTCTTCATTTGAACAAAATATTAATAGTTAATTAGACTTCTACAAATAGAGTAAACACTAAAACTGATTCTTAACTTCTTGTGTCAACTATTTTAATTTTTATGGAGATCGTACAATGTTTTGTGTTGGATGTCTTCTACCTACTGTAACTCTCCTTTCTACATATTTGAACTGACCTTTACAAGATAAGACATTAAGAACCACACACTAAAAAGTGTAAACACTAAAAATGATTTTTAACTTCTCCTAAGATAGGTTGCAAAGACATGCAAACAGATTCGATACACACATGTATAAATGACTTTCAACCACTATTTTGGTCCCTTGGAGCCTAGAATTGAGCAAGACATCTGACATGAGTGTCCAGAAAGCGTCGTGTCGAATACATGTCAGGTAAGGATACAGAGAAAGAGATAGTCCTTTGCTAGAGTATATGTGCAATAAAGCCTAAGATGACGTAAAATAAAATCAATTAGTGTCTTCATTTTTTATTCAAGGAATAAGGACAAATTAAAAGACTATCTCAGACTTGGATTGGTCTCGGAGTTATTGTCGTACGACTCCCGTTAAGCTCTTCTCGACATGGCTTTCTATTAAACTAAATTCTATTAGTCAAGAATAAGCTAATTCTGAAGAGCAATTTTTAAAATCTGTAAAAAAAAAAGTTTAATTTATCCCAAAAAAGAAAAAGAAATTCATCTTGACAACTATGATACCTGGAGCGATATATCCAATAGTTCCTTTAATTCCAAAGGAGCTAGTAGAACTTGTTGTAGACTCGTTCATAAATCTGGCCAACCCGAAGTCACTCACTAGGGCTGTCATGTCATCATCAAGAAGAATATTGCTTGGCTTCAAATCGCAATGAATAATAGGAGCATGTCCATGGTGGTTGAGATACTCCAAAGCAGATGCCACGTCCATCGCTATATTTATCCGTTGCATAAGCTTCAATGTCTTTAGTCCGAAAAGATTATTTCCTTCTGGATGCAACCAACTTTCTAAACTGCCATTGGGCTTGAACTCGAAAACCATTGCTTTGAAGTCGTTGCCTTTGAAATCCACACTTGAACATGCAGTCAGTATCTTGATGAGGTTCTGGCGTCGAATATTTCTAAAAGCGGCACACTCAGCTACAAAGCTCTTCAAAGCTCCCACTTGTTGAAGGTTAAATACTTTCACTGCAATAACTTTAGCGCCATTCTTGTGATCATCTAGTGTTCCTCGATATACAGAACCATAATTACCAGAACCAATGAGATTTTCTTTAGAAAATCCATTTGTTGCTTTGACTAGTTCAGAATACGAGAAACTTAAATGTTGCTCCTTGATGTTATAGTTTTCTATAGGTTTCCTTCTTGATCTTTGACGTATCCAACGATGGGAATTAGCAACAAAAAGGAAGAGCAAGAATAAGCACAAAAATCTGCTAAAAACTGAAATGATCACTGCAAGTTTACTAGACTTATGATTCTTCTTGGGACTTGAAAATGCACAAATTGGTAGACGCAAAACTGGATCCCCCCCCCCCCCCCCGCAGAGCTTATCATTGCCAAGGACTAAAATCTCACTCTTATTTTTGAATACACCTTTTCTTGGCACTTCGCCTTCAAAGTTATTGAAAGATAGGTTCAGATAATATAGGTCAGGAAAGTCCCCTAGGAATGTCGGTATTTTTTACGACATTATTTTGTGAAAGATCAAGCTCTTGAAGGCCTCTTAATTGACTTAATGATGTAGGGATACTTCCTTCAAATAAGTTTCTACCAAGACGAAGGATTTGCAGAACCTGACATTTGCCAAGACTATTGGGTATTTCCCCTGACAATTTGTTCCCAGACAACCCTATCAATCTTGTATTTATCAAACTCCCTATTTCTGGAGGTATCATTCTTGTTAACTGATTTTCCTCAAAAGAAAACCCTTGGGTGATGCTAGAGATATTGAAGACTTCTTTAGGTATTGTGCCTGTCAACTTAATTGTGTTCAAGGTCCAACAATTCCAAAGACTTGCAATTGCCAAGGCTGGCTGGGATACTTCCGCTAAAGCTATTGAATCCTAGAAAAGGCTTGTTTAATTGCGAGAGGTTGCCCATAGTGGATGGGATTTCTCCAAAAAAATTATTTGATCTCAAGTCTAATAATTGTAAGTTCTTGAGCAACCCGATGGAGGCAGGAATACAACCTGAAAGAAAGTTTTATTTCAGATAAAAATACTCTAGGCTGAAAAGGTCTTCAATCTTTGGAGGGATGTTTCCTTCTATGTAGTTGCTTCCCATTGTTAGCACTCGTAGAGTGAAGGAAATATTGGCAATTGATTTTGGTAGCAAGCCTCCAAGGTTGTTATTGTCTATTTGTAGCCTCTTTAAGATGGTGCAATTACTTAAAGAAGTAAGGAACCTCCAATCTTGGGGCTCCCTAGCTTCCAAATGACAAGAAGGCAGAAGCAAATTGCGTAAATGTCGTAAGCTCCCTAGGTTTGGAGGAATCCTGCCACTGAAATTGTTGTCGCCAAGCTCAATATCACTAAGCTACGAATAATTGGAAAAATAGATAGGTATTGAGCCATGCATTTTGTTAGAGTAGACATATAGATATTTAAGGTGCGGAAGTGCCTGGCCCAAATCTTGTGGAAGTGAGTCATGTAGTTGGTTGTAGGCCAAACAAAGTTTCACAAGAGATGAGAGGTTCCATAGGGAAGATGGGATGGATCCCTCTAGATTGTTACCTCCCAGACCGAGACCTTTCAGTACAGAGAGTTGACCCAAGGATGGTGGAATTTATTTTTTACATTATGGATATACTACTACATATTCAACAATAATCTTAGCATTCCATGATATAATTTTTTTCATTATTCAACCACTTAATTTAAAATTAAGTCAACTTTCATCGGATCACTCAAAATTTGTATGTTTTATGTAACAAGATAAGATGTTATTTGTCACAAGTAGTTCTATTTTTCGGTTGAGTGGTCATATGTTATTCATAAAATGGCTCAAGTTTAATGTCGGAGTGTAATAGATGTCGTTCTTTGATCGAGAAACTCGAGAGGAGTCAAAATAACAAACAACATTCAGATATGTACAAGTTTTTTGCAACAACTACATATCAATATACTAAACAATCACCATATTTTCAAAAAAAAAATTGGAATTGGAATAACGTTAGGCCGCTCAATCTGATATTGGTATGCAGGTGAGATTTAAAGGCGTCTTTCGACAGCATAACTTATGAAACATTTATAAGAGCTATATTAGGGTGTTTTCTAATCACAATTTATATGTTCAGAGGGTACGAACTAAGGAGTATTTGCTGATGTGCTAGGAAACCCTAAGGAAATCTAGAAAGAAAAGGAGAAAGCTCGTCGAAGATCAGATCATAAGGGAGAGTTTTGCAAGACAATATTGGTTTGTGCAACTCTTGTAAGGTTTCTCTTGTAATTCAGTAAAGATATTATCTCTTTACTCCAATGTCGTAGGTCGATCATTTTTGTCTCATGGACAAAGACTATTCAGTATTTGTTCTTGTTAGTCCCAAGGCGGATCTAAGATGGTAGAACACGGACCAATAGCAGAGCTTCAAGCGAGACCCAAAAGTATGCTCTCTACTATAACCCAACTTGTCGTCGAGATAGAGTTTCGGGCAAACAAATTTTTCCTATGAAGAACTTGATTCCAACTGATCACAAAGAACCAAGGGAGAAGTTGGCACACCAGAAACTTGCAAGAGTCTCTCTTCAGGTGATGCACAACTCCTAAGAAGCAAACCTCCAAGAACATGTTACAAAGTGACTACAAGAAAAGAAAACTACAAATAAAATTGTTCTTTTTTTTACGTTGGCAGTCGCTACAATAAGATAGAACAAAACAAATAGAACAAGAAGAAATATCATAAAAGAACTCTTGTTGGGGTGATCAAAACCATCGTTGCTCAAAGCAAGATTCGCCCCATACGCGATCTGCTCCCAGGATCCAATAAGCTCTCGATAAACTTCTGGAACGCTCGTGTCACCTCTTCCGAATCTCACGATCTCCTTGACTCCTCTTGTGGCGCATCAGCCTCTCTCCAAATCTCTCTCTCTCTCTCTTTCAAATTATGTATTACCCTTAAAAAAGCAATGAAGGAGAGTATTTAAAAGGAACCTGGCACATAGTCGGTTACAAAGAGATAAGAACAAATTTAATTCAAATTCCACAAAATCGAATCTAGATTAAATATGCAATCTTTCCATAACCAACTCTTAACCGCCTTCAGCGCAGCAGCGCATCAGCACAGTAGCGCAGCGGCCCAGCCGCATGCGCACAGCATTGCAACGGCCCAGCCGCATGCGCACAGCAGTGCAGCGGCGAATTGTAATGCCCCGCTCCTAGCGGGTTACTTATGGAACACTTGTTACCTTGAATCGGTTGAGAATCAAGTCTTAGGAAAACCTTATCGCCAAATAAACACGGACGAAATATAATGAACCCTTCAAATTGATGGAACGACTTCTATTAAAATGAGTCCAAGAGTTTTTGTTGGTTATTTTGCTTCTTGGTTTTGTGTTGCTTTATGTTTTGTCTTGCTTTTGATGACTTGGTTTTCATGATTTGCTTTTCTCGCTTGCATATTCTTTCTGAATCGTAAGGAAAAGAGATCGAAGGATGCTAACCAAGTATTATTGCAATTTCAGGACACATAATGAAGGAGTGGCCGTTGCATAAGGCTTCCCCATCCTCTCGTTCGATTCAATCGGTGAGTGGCTTAGGCCCTTCGATGAATCCTTCAGTCCATACGCTTTAACAAATGATCTCTAGTTCATTTGAATTGCATGTCCCTATGGTAAATGTTAATTCACTACAAGTTATGCTAAAAGAAATGAAATGCATGCTAAATGTATAAAAAGTTACTGCTTTACTTCAGTTAATGTTTACCTCTTACTCACATGTTGCGCCACAAAATCATGTATCAAACCTTTTATGGTTAGTGATTGTGTCCCGTGTAAAAGATTAAAAGAAAAGAGTTTAGTAGCTCGTCCTGATGTTTCGGTCCTACGGGATCTAGGGGATGTGGCTATTAGATAGTGATATGCTTGTTCATGTTTGGTGCATCCTAATAGTTTAATCTGATAGAATGTTGCTTGTCATACATTGGTCTCAGACAACTTATGCACAAGGTAAATAGTCTCTCGAACGATTCTTGGGGCACTGGAAATCGGTTGGTCCGGAGGAGATTGTGAGAGCACCCTAATATTCCGATCCTACGAGATCTAGGGGGTGTTGTTATTCATTAGTGGGACAACTCATGGGCCATCATATAGTTAGGTCGCATGCTAGGTTTAACTTCTTGCTTACCTAACTCTTGTTGCCATACAGATAGATACATGAGTTTTATACACATATGCAAATTGTTGCTAACTTGTGTGTCTACTGTAGGAATAACCGCTCGACCATGGGTAAGATTTATCATATGCATAGTCTATCTATCATCGATATTTTCTTGCATTAATTTTTAAAAAGAAACTAGACAACTAGAAAGATCACCTAATAATGCTAGCTTCACATGTTTACTTAGTGTGGATTTTTAGGTGAGTTTGGCCATGATCGCTCACCAGTACATATTGTAGTACTGAACCACATTTGTGGGCAAATCTTTAGTTTCTAGTAGCGAAAGCTTGGCAAGAATTTTGAACCAGTGTTAGCGCATCCTTCCAGCGGGATCGTGCTCGTGCTGCTTCCTTAGCTTTCCTCTCATGTGTGCAAACTTCTCTTCGGCTAGTTATTTTGATTTTTGGCCCTACTAAAAGAATATAATGTATGGACGTTGTGGCTAGTTTTGGGATTATAAAAAGAGTTGTAAGCCTTCTATGGCATATTTTGTAACTCAGCCAAGCAAATACTTTGTAATCCAATCTTTAAGTATTCAATAAAGAAAGTATTTTGTGTTCCTATTAAATGTGTTCAACTTTCGTTCTCTGTATTTTATTCTGTGTCTATATATGTATATTTTTGTCTAACTTGTGTCTTGTGCAGGTACTATGCCTGGTGCAAGCGCAACTTATGCTTGTACGACATCACGCCCAAGCGAGGACGATCGGTTTCGTAGGAACCAAGCGAGGACGATCGGTCCTTACGGGACCGGGGCATGACAGGTGGTATCAGAGCACGGCTTTACGTCCTTGGCCTATTCAAATATCATTTTCAAAAATGATATAAGTTTTCAAACGGTTTCAAAAGTCATGAATTATGAAAATAGTTGCGAATCTATAGAAGTAAATCGAAAGTATAAAATGTTTCTATCTTGAAAAGTATGAAAACCCAACATCCCATGCAATGAGTCCATAATACATTATGAGACTAATGCAAGCTACTATATTTTGCAGCAAGATGACTAAACAGGTAACCAAGGGATATCGCGCATAGCGAGCGTGAGCGATGACCAAATCGATAGGCTGATTGCTATATTCGAGAATCAGAATGATCGATATGAGGCCCAACGAAAAAGGTTCTGTAACGAGCCGCTCCGCTCAACTCGAAGGGCCGATTCAAATGGCACAAGTACAATGACCCGACCTACCTTGCTCAGCGAGAAGACTCGTTCGATGCAAAGGCATTCCAAACTTGGATCTTCAAATGAAGTTTAGACTTAGACTTTCAGAGGCATGCTCGGAGTCTCGCTCGACCGATACGATTCATCGTTAAGGTGGGTGGCCCCGGTGAACATGTCTCTACTTAGCTGCACACTAAGAAAATGAATAATATATGCTAGTTTCCAGTGATAACTATTTGCATGCTAATAAAAAGATATGAACGAACATAGCTAAGGGGATAACCCCGTCTTATCATTATATCGAACATGGAGATCTTACTTGCTATTTGCGTAAACGGGCTTATTGAGTCAAAATATAGTAGCTTCTTATATATGCCACCAAAGTAGTTGAGTTCACAGTGAGGAGATCTTACTTGCTATTTGCGTAATTGGGCTTATTGAATACAAATGTAGTAGTTCCATATATACGCCATAAATGTAGTTAGAGTTCACGTTGAGGCATCGCACCGCAAGAATATGACACGGGATAGAGTATAATCATGTTTGTATATATAGACGAGAAAGACTATCAAGTAGTCATTCTGAGTCAAGAGAAGTAAAGAAAAAAAGTACTCAGGATATCCAAATAATCGAGACAGTATCTAATCAGGGAGTTGCGCAAAAAAAAAAAGATTCGAGTATAGTCCTCGGTAAGATTGAACCAAGTTGTTCTCGGCTAGGAAGTGGGAGAGTAGTGGCATGGTCACAGTCAACTGGTTGCGCACCAGCAAGAGATGAGTCCTCGACACGATTGCTGAAAAATCCAAATCATGTCAGCCCGGGAGGACTAATGACAGTGTAGTCCTGGTAATACGCTAGCTGATGTACTAGCGGGCAAGTACGGGTCCTCCAGCAAGGCTTGCTACTAACTTGGATGGTCGCCGTCACGTCGGATGGTTCGGGACGTCCAGCGAGGCTAGCAACCGAGCTGGAAAGACAACCGTCCATCCAAGATCTTATCCAATATAGCTAACAGAGCTAGTGACCTTCATATAGATAAGTCATGTTTGCATTGCGGCTATTCGCATTTAGAGGAGGAGTAACATAAAGGAGTATATTTGCACGTTACTTTGCATATTTAAATGGATGTACGATATATAACATAGTTCTAGTAGAATGGGTTTGAGGCAGAGAAACAAAACATAGCACTTGAATTTCATAGATGTTCTATGTTATTCAGTAGATGATTATTCATATTGTTGTATATGACAGGGAAGGTCGAATGGTAAGAAACGATAAGACGAACTCAGTTGTTCATTATTATGACACTCTTGTGCAGACATAGATAGACTTTTATTATATTGCCATGTAACTGATCCTAAGGCAAAGACTAGAAAGACAACATAATCATTTGGTGCACATAACTAATGAACGAGCTTATTTTGTGGCGTGGGCGAGAGGCCTCCCCACCAGTGCATTCAATGTAGTGATATCCAACAAGATTGCATATAGGGTGCAGGGAGAACTCGTATGGATTCGGAGCTCATTTAACGCATTAAAGCGCCTGGTCACACTTGGCGTCTTGGAGAGTGGCGCGCAGACATGGAGCTTACATATATGAGATATAATGTATGGGAATATCATCATTCAGAGTGTTTGATTCAGTTTTAAGCCTAAGAGCATATTCATTGTAAAGAGAGAGAGAGAGAGAGAGCACGAGCGACTTATAATCATGGCCTAGCGCCGCTTGTAATCTTTACTTCATATCAATAAAGAACTTATTTTGGATTCAATACTTGTGTTTATTCTATGTTTCCGCTATGATGACTCTGTGAACTAGTTATCAAAGGCCATTTTGGTATTTGCTTCGTGCGGGCGCAACTCCAGGTTCGTGCGATATCGCGTCCCAATGAAAATGATCGTCTCGCGGAAGCGCTGGCGCGGTGATTCGTGCCTAGCGGGGACGGCCAAGTCCTGCGGGAGATCGGGGCTTGACAGGTTCGAAGCTCAGCAGCAACGTGCTGAAGCTAGAGCCTTGGTGCAACAATAGTAGCTTAACTCATTAACTCAAATAGTGACAACCTTGGTGGCCAACAGTGGTGCATCAGGAACCGTCGTGACACCTATGGCATCTGCACCCGTGCCCCGAGAAGCTGGCCCAGCAGAAGCAGATAATCCTCCACAAGCGATCAGAAAGTCTACTTTAAAGGCACCGAGTTCCTGAAGTTGAACCCTTCAGAGTTCGAAGGAAGGGCCGCGACGGATAAGGTGATGGACTGGGTCGCCAAGTTGGAGGGCTTATTTGAGTTTGCTAGGATACATGTGAATAAGAGGGTGGCATGTGTAGCTATGCAGCTGCGGTTATATGCACACGATTGGTGGCAGATTAAGAAGCTAGATCTTGGCACAATATGCAGTGATTGTAAAATTACTTGGGGGATGTTTAAAAATACATTCCTTGCACAATATCTTTCGCCAGCTATCAAATAGAGAAAAGAAGATGAGTTTATCAAACTTAAGCAAGAGAGCATGTTCGTCGAAGATTATAAGTCAAAATTTTCCAAGATTGCTAAGTTCGCTAGCTCAATGATTCCTAATGAGAGGGCCCATACACATCGGTTCATAAGAGGCCTGAACGATAACCTGAGAAAGGATGTTATGAACCGAGAGTGTACATCGTACATACAAGCTTTTGAGGCAGCGGTGCACAAAGTTTATACCGCATAGTTCTCAAGAAAAGGAATCGGCTTCTCGGAACCCTCCTGCAAAAAGATACCATGATGGAGAGAAGAAGATCAATTCAGATGAGAACCCTGTAAAAGTGTACGGTTATTACGGCCGTCACTGTCACACTAAAGAAGCTTGTCATTTCTTCAATAGGCTGTGCTTCAAATATGGACAACCAGGCCATAAACTCCGAGATTGTCCAACTAGGAGGGCCACACAGCAGAATCAAAATAACAATACAGAACATGGACAAAATCAGAACCCCGCCCCAGCCCCAGCTAATTAACAAACTGATCAACCAAGAAGGCATAGAGTTTATCAGTTGAACATTGAACGCGATACTAGCGGGCACGATGTTGGTGAGTCTGATTCCTTTGACCTCTTGATGCCTTAATCGTCGACTCCTTGATCTCTTAAGTTTTAAGGACGAAACTTCTTCTCAATGGGGTATTATGTAATGCCCCGCTCCTAGTGTCACGCCCTGATCTCCCGCAGGAACCGGCCATCCCCGCTGGACATGAATCACTGTGCCAGCGCTTCCGCGGGACGATCTATTTTTATCAAAATATGATGCCGTATGAGCCTGGGGTTGCATCCGCACAAGGCAACATCGTTAAAGTTATGACTATCATCGATTCGATTTAGTACGCAGTGGAGGGACATCGTTGCAAACAATAATCCATCTGAGTATACGAGACAAATCATAACCCACGAGATTCTCTGAATTTAATGGCATCATTCCATACATTATGTCCTTCTATACAAAAGTAGGACAAAGCAATCGATACGGCTCAAGGCATCGAAACCAGATTTTTGGGTCATGGGGATGAGGCATGACTATCGCTTTCTCGTACAATCATGCACCTGCGAACAAGCAAACTGTTAGTGGGCCAGCACTTTGGAGAAAGTTCTGGTGAGTCTACAATAAACTTAAACGATGTTGCCTTGTGCAGGTGCAACCCTAGGCTCGTACAACATCATGTCCTGGTATCAAATGGGCCATTCCTCGTACCCGCGGGATAAATGCCGAGGCGTGGTGATGCTCGCCCGGTGTGCCGTGATGCGGTAATTCGCGTCCGTGTCCGGCGGGGGCAGGCGGTGGTCCGGGCGGCCCTCGGGGCTGAGGCGTGACATAATGGTATCAGAGTGGAATCGATTCTTGCCCAAAATTCTATTGCTATGACTCTGAGATTTGCTCGATATGGTATTGCAATAGAGCATTCCATATAATAAGTCCATAGATATCCTAAAAGTTGTGCAAAAGTTTTCTTGACTTAATTTGCTTGATTGTTTCAATTGAGTATGGCGAGGGATGAGGATTATCGCTGCTCGGGATATCGAGAATTTTATCCTTGAGGTTTCGAGGACGAAACTTTTTGTTGGTTGGTAAGTATGTAATGCCCCGCTTCGCGTTGGCATTATGTATCAATGTGAGTGGGCAGAACTTCGTTCTCTGATTCTTGTACGCCTTAATAATAAATCTAAGTTTTTGCTTACTTGTTTTCATAAGAGAATGATAGAACCTACCTTGCATGCTAATAAACGAACTCACCTAACTAGTCTTTGAAACGAACATGTCTGCTTAACTAAGAGATGTCACCACCCCATTTCCAGAGCCGGATATTTTTTTTTATATTTTAATTTGGGTTAATTGTGTATTATTTATAATTAATTGTATTTATATTTAATTAATGATTGTATTATATTTTTATTGATTTTTTTAGGATTTTGGCTAGCCTGGACCCGTGTCAGACCCTAGTGGACCCATGTCCGACCCAGCCCACACCCCTGTGAGACCTATTTTTGGGTTTAGAATATTTATTATATTTTTAGTGGGTCAGTTGGAGAGATTTGGAGCTAGTTTGAGTACTTTTGGAACCCGAAACCCAAAACCAAGTGAGAGGGGGGGGCATTTTGGGCATTTGGAGATTTATGAAACCCCTTTATTACACCTTGGCCGACCAAACCAGCCCCTCACCCGCACATAACAGCAGCCACAGCCCCATTTTCATCTTCTTCTTCATTCTTCTTCTTCTCTCCACTATTTCTTCTTATTTCCTCCTCCCAACTTCAAGTAAGCATCCTATTTCTCTTCTTTCTTCTTCTATTCTCCATGGTTGCTAACTCTAACCCTACATTCTTCCCCAACCTAGGTGGGTAGAGCTTAGATTTGGTGTTGGAGCTAGATTTGGGAGCTTGGAAGCTTGGTTTGGTGGATTTGGAGCTTTTTGGAGATTTTGGCTTGGGATTCCAACTCTCAAGAGGTAAACCCTAATTTTCCCCTTGTAATTACTCTTATATAGTGTAATTAATAGTTTAGAACTTTCCTAGACCCTTAGGCTACCCGTGGGAGAAAGTTGGAACTAGTTTGGTAGTGTTTGGAGACTTTAACACTAGGTTTTGTGTCAATTTCGGGTGGAATCCGAATTTGGCCCAATTTTGGGTGATGTCCTAGGTTAGATGGACCTAGGTAGACGTTGTCGGGTGTCTTGAGGGTGAGTGTGTGTCTCCGTTCAGACACGGGAAGCCGTGTCGCGGAGAAACGGGCATTTCGGGCGTTTTTGGGGTTTTCGTCGTCGCCGATTCTAAGTGCGTGCGCGTTTTTGCCACGAACCTAGAATCGATGCGGTAGCATTTTTTCTAGGATCTAGACATCGTTTAGGACTCGTGGGTAAATTTTGGGCCGATTCCGAGCTGGTTTGGTTTGCGTTTCAGGAGGTTTTCCGAACCGCACACCGCGTGTTCGTCGAAATGACCGAACGGCCATTTCGGCGTGGTTTTCTAGTTTCGGGCTTGTGCGCGCGTTGGGTTAGCATCGGGGAGTGTGTGCTAGAATTCTTGGGCTATATTTTATATATTTATGGATGTTTGTGTGTGTCGGGGTCGTTGGGCGTGCGTTGGTGAGCGTTGTGGGCGTTGTGTGCGTTGTGTTGTGTGTGTGTTGTGTTTATATATATATATGTATATATATTTGTGTGTGTGTTCTATATATATATATATATATATATATATTTATGTATGTGTTTTTATGTGTTTGTGAGTGTGTTAGTGAGTGCTTGTGTGAGTGTGAGTGAGTGTTTAGATATATATATATGTATATGAGTTTGTGTTTGTGTGTATATGTATATATGTATATGTGTGTATGAGTATATATATATATATATATATATATATATATATATATATATATATATATATATGTATGTGTGAGAGTGTGTGTGTTAGTGTGTGTGAGAGTGTGTGTGCTATAGTGTGTGTGAGAGTGTGTGTGAGTGTATAGATATATATATGTTTGAGTGTGTGAGTGTGTATATGTATATATATATATATATATTAGTGTGTATATATATATAGATATATGTGTGTATATATATATAGATATGTGTTTGTGTATATAAGTGTGTGTGTTTGTGCATATGAGTGTGTGTGTTAATATGTGTGTATAAGTATATATGTTAGTATGTGTATGAATATATATAAGTTAGTGTGTATATATATCTATAGAGTTATATATATATATATATATATATATATATATATATATATATATATATATATATATATATATATATATGTATATATATATGTATATATATATATGTATGATTATATATATATAATGATATATATATATATATATATATATGTATATAGGTGTGTGTGTGTGTGTGTGAGAGTGAGAGAGGGGGGGGACTGAAACAGCACACAGTAGCAGCAGCTGCTGCTGCACTGCAGCAGCAGCACAGCAGCAGCAAGAACAGCAGCAAAAGGCAGCAGCTGCAGCAGCAATTCAGGCAGCAAGCAGCAGCATGGGCAGCAGCAGCAGCAGGGTTAGCATTCGCAGTATCGGGTAGCAGCAGAGCGAGGAAGAGAGAGTGGTATATATATATATATAGATATAGATAGATTAAGATATAGCTAGATAGATATTAGATCAATATGAAGATAGTTAGATAGCTAGGTGGATGGATAGATGTTAGATAGATAAATACATAAATAGATACTTAGATAGATAGGTAGTTTGATAGATAGATAACTAAATAGATAGATAGGTATTAGATAGTTGCATAGATAGATTAAATAAATAGCTAGATAGATAGATATATATAGATAACTAGATAGATTGATAGATAGGTAGATGGATATAGTTAGATATCTAGATAGATAGATAGTTAGATTGGTAGATAGATATATGAGATAGATATATAAATAGATAGTTAGATAGATTAATAGATAACTAGTTAGATAGTTAGATAGATAACTAGATAGGTTGATACTAGATAGGTAGATAGATTGATAGATTTAGATATATAGTTAGATAGATATATATCTATAGGTATAGATATATAAATACATATAGCTAGATATATATATGTAAAGGTAAGGTAAGGTATATATGTATGTGTATGTGTGTGTATGTGAGATATATATGTAAATACCTAGGTATATGCCTATATGTATTAGATATCTATATTTTAGCCTAGGTTATAGCTAGATGTATATGTTTATGCATAGTTAGTTAGCTAGAGGGGTAGTCGGGTTGAGTTTAGAACGGTATCTCAATACCTTGAGATACCGAGGTATCTCAATACCTTGAGATATCCAAGGTATTGAGTTTCGAGCGGGGTATTTGAGCAATAGCCTAGGAATAGTATTGGAGTGATTTTTATATGCTTATGTGTATATATTTACGCGTGCTAGCATAGGTTTTAGCGGGTTTAGGCGGTGTGTGTAGCCTAGGTTGAGGTATCGGATACCGAGGGTATCCCGGTATCTCAAGGAGGCGAGTTTGAGAGTTTTCTAGCTTAATGAGCTCGGTTTGACCTAGAATTTCAGGGGCACCCCAGTTTGACCTAGACTTGACCGTAGTTGACTCGGTTGACTGCCAAAGTCAACTTTTGACCTAGTTTGGACCCAGAGTTGACTTTTTGGACCCAGTGTTGACCCAGATTTGACTTTTTTTGACCCAGATTTCACCGGTTTGACCCGTTTGACCTAGAATGACCCTGAAAGCCTATTTTTAGTTATTTTATATCTGTTTAACTCATTAGAACCCTGTTTAACCTTGCTTTTCGTAATAGGTCCTTGCGATACCAGTTCGGATCGCCAGTTGCTCAGGACGTCAGGCGAGTACATTCTCTAATAGTTTTCATTATCTGATGATTATTATGATTCAGCTTCTAGTATAGTATCATCTGATTATTCTGGCACAACACGGGACACTGACTGGTATTTCTGGATTTATTTACTTGCGACACGTACATTTCATGTTTCTGGCCTCTATTTTGGAATTACTATAGACATCACTCATGTTCAGGCTGGACTCATGTTGATTTACGTGTCGGGTCTTGGATTCACTTGTATTAGTCAGGGCAAGAAAATACTCAAGTAGACATGTAAACATTTCCATCTGGAATCATCAGGAATCACTCCCTCTGGTCTAATCTGGAATGATAGCAGCCGCGCACCTAGTGCGCGGTGAGCCGTACTTACCCCTAGTCGTTTACATGTCGAAACAAGTATTTCAAAGACACCGAGTTCATTCTTTATAGTCTGGACTCTCTTGCATTTCTTGCTGGTCTCACTTACATGTTTCTGGACTTGACTCACTACATGTTTTTCATGCTGGACTCACTACACGTTCATGTGCACGGACTTGATCTTAGCTTAGATTCTTGTATCTTGCAGTCATTACTATCTTGTTTCGGTTATCCATGCATCTTTACCTTTATGCACCAGTGGTTTATATATATATTTCTTGTTTCATACTTGCTTCATTCTTCTTGCTACTTGCTATAACTGTTTTATAGTTTTTATCATTTAAATGGAACTGCTGTTAGAGATGTACTTGCTCCAGTCCTGACTGGACATATTTTTCAGAGTATCCGGAGTATTGGTGTCCGACGTTTTATGGACCTGAGCCTGTCGATGGTGCAGACAGGGACCCTCTAGTTTAGGAGTAATTTTCGGGTTGGTAGCCGGGATCACTAGGACCTTGTTATTATTTTTATTAGCTTTTAGCACCGGATTTGTCTCCGGTTTTGGATTGAGACCTTGTATTGTATATTATTTTGGATGATGTATTATTATTATTATTGATGTTGTAGTTTTTGTAGTAGTTGTTGTTGGTTAGACTTTATAACTGTTAGTCTTCTTTGTTATCTTATCGTGCTTAGATTCGTGATTGAGTACTTGATTATCATTATGATATTGCTCCTCTGTTTGGAGTTGAGATCTTGACAGGTTTATATATTGATTGCGTGAGATTGTTATCTAGATAGTTGACCTAGACAGCGTTCTACCGCCGATGCTGCGGCGTAGGCTGGACGTACCCACGACTCATGCCCAATTTTTCGGGTACGGGTCGTGACACATTTTTGGTGGTGGCCCATGCAGGTCTCGATTTGCAATTAGTGCGATGTCGTGGTGGTACAACAATTTAGTTGTACTGCTGCGAGCCTGCTATAGGATCTAGGATTTAGGATGAGAGTGTACTCAATCACGACTAGGAACAATTCCAATCTTATTATTCTGAAATTGTTTTCTTTTGAAATATCACTGTCCTTCTTTGATGATATCGTATCTTGCACCGTATTGACTTCTTTTGATCTGTGTTCAGGATGCCTCCGAAGACATGATCCTATCGTACCGCCCCAGTAGTTGCCACTGAGAGGTCCGCTACCTCTCGTCTAGCTCATATTCAGGCAGCTGCTACCGCTCCACTCACCACTCCTGCGGTTGAGGGAGCATCTATTTCTCTCGGGGATCCTCCTTCACCTGTCGATCCGAGGACTACCCCAGTCGTTCCGGTGGTTCCTCCACCACTTCCTACTCCAGTAGATGCCGCGCAGTTGTTTGCGTTCTTCAGGGAGATGATGGACGCGTAGTACCGTCAGGTGGATGTGATGAGACTGGGCATTGAGAACGCCCACCAGGTAGCCATGACGGCAGTGGATAGAGTGGCACAGATTCAGCCACAGGAAGATCAGATTCAGCGCCCGAGGCCGAGAAGTATTATTGACTTCCAGAGGATGCGGCCCAAGGAGTTCCGTGGTACAGAAGGGATCCTGTACGCAGATGACTGGATAGAGCAGATCGAGGGGATCTTCAGGCTGGCACAGATTCTAGACAGCATGCAGATAGAGGCAGCGGGCAGTCAGATGTTCGACCTCGCTTTGACATGGTATCGCACAGATACGAGGATCGCGACACCAGGGCTTACTTGGGAGGCTTTCAAGAGGCTTTTTAAGGAAAAGTTTTTCCCAGATGTGGCACTCAGTGCTTTAGAGAGCCAGTTCGAGGCACTCGTCCAGGGGAGCATGACGGTAGACGAGTACGCAGCGGAGTTCTGCCGTCTGGACAGATTTGTAGATGGCTTGAGTGAGCCAGCAAAGGCGAGAAAGTTTCGCAAGGGCTTGGTCATGGCGGTCAAGTCTTTGACTAGGAGCGACCGCGAGGCAACTTTCGAGCAGATAGTAGAAGACGCTCAGAGAGTAGAGGATGACTTGGAGCTCAAGTCCAAGAGAGGCAAGGATGATTTAGGCAGTGCGAGTGGTAGTGCGGGACCAGCTAAGCGTCCCTATGTGCAGAAGGCAGCGCAGCAGGGTCAGGATCAGAGAGCGCCCACTTGTGCCTACTGTAGGAAGGCAGGACACACTTGGGATGTTTGTAGGAGGAGGCTGAAGGTGTGTTTGTTCTGTGGATCCGCTGCTCACCAGATGCGAGATTGCCCCACTGCACCTCCATTGGGTGAAGCACAGGATCAGAGAGTTGGAGCTAGGCCACCTGTGGCACAGCATCATGCCCCGCACCAGCAGAGGGATACACCCCAGCCGGGCAGGGCTTATGCGTTGACGGTCGAGGAGGCCGATGCTACGGGTGTCGGGTTAGCAGGTCTGTCTCTTTGTTCTTCTTCTCGTCCTTTCCATTCCTTGTGGTGTGCTTCATTAGTACCTGTTAGATTTTCTTTGTGCTGTGGTAGATAGTGTAGTAACCCTGATTGAGATTGTGATAACACGACCAGTAGGACCATGATCTTGTATGTTGTTTAGGTAGAATTTCTTGACTGTGATTGTTGGGGGTTTGACCTAGAGAGAGTGTGGTTGACTTTAAATTTCGAGGACGAAATTTTCTAAGGAGGATAGGCTTGTCACCACCCCATTTCCAAAGCCGGATATTTTTTTATATTTTAATTTGGGTTAATTGTGTATTATTTATAATTAATTGTATTTATATTTAATTAATGATTGTATTGTATTTTTATTGATTGTTTTAGGATTTTGGCTAGCCTGGACCCATGTCAGACCCTAGTGGACCCATGTTCGACCCAGTCCACACCCCTGTGAGACCTATTTTTGGGTTTAGAATATTTATTATATTTTTAGTGGGTTAGTTGGAGAGATTTGGAGTTAGTTTGAGTGATTTTGGAACCCGAAACCCAAAACCAAGTGAGAGGGGGGGCATTTTGGGCATTTGGAGATTTGTGAAACCCCTTTATTACACCTTGGCCGACCAAACCAGCCCCTCACCCACACATAACAGCAGCCACAGCCCCATTTTCATCTTCTTCTTCATTCTTCTTCTTCTCTCCACTATTTCTTCTTATTTTCTCCTCCCAACTTCAAGTAAGCATCCTATTTCTCTTCTTTCTTCTTCTATTCTCCATGGTTGCTAACCCTAACCCTACATTCTTTCCAAACCTAGGTGGGTAGAGCTTAGATTTGGTGTTGGAGCTAGATTTGGGAGCTTGGAAGCTTGGTTTGGTGGATTTAGAGCTTTTTGGAGATTTTGGCTTGGGATTCCAACTCCCAAGAGGTAAACCCTAATTTTTCCCTTGTAATTACTCTTATATAGTGTAATTAATAGTTTAGAACCTTCCTAGACCCTTAGGCTACCCGTGGGAGGAAGTTGGAACTAGTTTGGTAGTGTTTGGAGACTTTAACACTAGGTTTTGTGTCAATTTCGGGTGGAATCCGAATTTGGCCCAATTTTGGGTGATGCCCTAGGTTAGACGGACCTAGGTAGACGTTGTCGGGTGTCTTGAGGGTGAGTGCGTGTCTCCGTTCGGACACGGGAAGCCGTGTCGCGGAGAAACGGGTGTTTCGGGCGTTTTTGGGGTTTTCGTCGTCGCCGATTCTAAGTGCGTGCGCATTTTCGTCACGGACCTAGAATCGACACGGTAGTATTTTTTCTTGGATCTAGACATCGTTTAGGACCCGTGGGTAAATTTTGGGCCGATTCCGAGTTGGTTTGGTGTGCGTTTCAGGAGGTTTTCCGAACCGCACACCGCTTGTTCGTCGAAATGACCGAACGGCCATTTCGGCGTGGTTTTCTAGTTTCGGGCTTGTGCGCGCGTTGGGTTAGCATCGGGGAGTGTGTGCTAGAATTCTCGAGCTATATTTTATATATTTATGGATGTTTGTGCGTGTCGGGGTCGTTGGGCGTGCGTTGGTGAGCGTTGTGGGCGTTGTGTTGTGTGTTGCGTGTGTGTTGTGTTTATATATATATATATATATATGTATATATACTTGTGTGTGTGTTCTATATATATATATATATATATATTTATGTATGTATTTTTATGTGTTTGTGAGTGTGTTAGTGAGTGCTTGTGTGAGTGTGTTGGTGCTAGTGTATGTGTGTTAGTGAGTGCTTGTGTGAGTGTGAGTGAGTGTTTAGATATATATATATGTATATGAGTTTGTGTTTGTGTGTATATGTATATATATATATATGTGTGTATGAGTATATATATATATATATATGTATGTGTGAGAGAGTGTGTGTGTGAGAGTGAGTGTGTGTGAGTGAGTGTATAGATATATATATATGTTTGAGTGTGTGAGTGTGTATATGTATATATATATATATATATATACATATATATATATATATATATACATATATATATATATATACATATATATATATATATATATATATTAGTGTGTATATATATATATATATATATATATATATATATAGATATATGTGTGTATATATATATAGATATGTGTTTGTGTATATAAGTGTGTGTGTTTGTGCATATGAGTGTGTGTGTTAATATGTGTGTATTAGTATATATGTTAGTATGTGTATGAATATATATATATAAGTTAGTGTGTATATATATCTATAGAGTTATATATATATATGTATATATATGTATGGTTATATATATATAATGCTATATATATATATGTATATAGGGGTGTGTGTGTGTGTGTGTGAGAGTGAGAGAGGGGGGGACTGAAACAGCACACAGTAGCAGCAGCTGCTGCTGCACTGCAGTAGCAGCACAGCAGCAGCAAGAACAGCAGCAAAAGGCAGCAGCTGCAGTAGCAATTCAGGCAGCAAGCAGCAGCATGGGCAGCAGCAGCAGCAGGGTTAGCATTCGCAGTATCGGGTAGCAGCAGAGCGAGGAAGAGAGAGTGGTATATATATATATATATATATATATATATATATAGATATAGATAGATTGAGATATAGCTAGATAGATATTAGATCAATAGGAAGATAGTTAGATAGCTAGGTGGATGGATAGATGTTAGATAGATAAATACATAAATAGATACTTAGATAGATAGGTAGTTTGATAGATAGATAACTAAATAAATAGATAGGTATTAGATAGTTGGATAGATAGATTAAATAAATAGCTAGATAGATAGATATATATAGATAACTAGATAGATTGATAGATAGGTAGATGGATATAGTTAGATATCTAGATAGATAGATAGTTAGATTGGTAGATAGATATATGAGAAAGATATATAAATAGATAGTTAGATAGATTAATAGATAACTAGTTAGATAGTTAGATAGATAACTAGATAGGTTGATACTAGATAGGTAGATGGATAGGTAGATAGATGGATAGATTTAGATATATAGTTAGATAGATATATATCTATTGGTATAGATATATAAATACATATAGCTAGATATATATATGTAAAGGTAAGGTAAGGTATATATGTATGTGTATGTGTGTGTATGTGAGATATATATGTAAATACCTAGGTATATGCCTATATGTATTAGATATCTATATTTTAGCCTAGGTTATAGCTAGATGTATATGTTTATGCATAGTTAGTTAGCTAGAGGGGTAGTCGGGTTGAGTTTAGAACGGTATCTCAATACCTTGAGATACCGAGGTATCTCAATACCTTGAGATATCCAAGGTATTGAGTTTCGAGCGGGGTATTTGAGCAATAGCCTAGGAATAGTATTGGAGTGATTTTTATATGCTTATGTGTATATATTTATGCGTGCTAGCATAGGTTTTAGCCGGTTTAGGCGGGTTGCGTAGCCTAGGTTGAGGTATCGGATACCGAGGGTATCCCGGTATCTTAAGGAGGCAAGTTTGAGAGTTTTCTAGCTTAATGAGCTCGGTTTGACCTAGAATTTCAGGGGCACCCTAGTTTGACCTAGACTTGACCGTAGTTAACTCGGTTGACCGCCAAAGTCAACTTTTGACCTAGTTTGGACCCAGAGTTGACTTTTTGACCCAGATTTCACCGATTTGACCCGTTTGACCTAGAATGACCCTAGAAGCCTATTTATAGTTATTTTATATCTGTTTAACTCATTAGAACCCTGTTTAACCTTGCTTTTCGTAATAGGTCCTTGCGACACCAGTTCGGATCGCTAGTTGCTCAGGACGTCAAGCGAGTACATTCTCTGATAGTTTTCATTATCTGATGATTATTATGATTCAGCTTCTAGTATAGTATCATCTGATTATTCTGACACAACACGGGATACTGACTGGTATTTCTGGATTTATTTACCTGCGACAAGTACATTTCATGTTTCTGGCCTCTATTCTGGAATCACTACAGGCATCACTACAGGCATCACTCATGTTCAGGCTGGACTCATCTTGATTTACGTGTCGGGTCTTGGATTCACTTGTATTAGTCAGGACGGGGAAATACTCGAGTAGACATGTAAACATTCTCATCTGGAATCATCAAGAATCACTTCCTTTGGTCTAATCTGGAATGATAGCAGTCGTGCACCCAGTACGCGGTGAGCCGTACTTACCCCTAGCCGTTTTCATGTCGAAACAAGTATTTCAAAGACACCGAGTTCATTCTTTATAGTCTGGACTCTCTTGCATTTCTTGCTGGTCTCACTTACATATTTCTGGACTTGACTCACTACATGTTTTTTATGCTGGACTCACTACACGTTCATGTGCACGGACTTGATCTTAGCTTAGATTCTTGTATCTTGCAGTCATTACTATCTTGTTTCCGTTATCCATGCATCTTTACCTTTATGCACCAGTGGTTTATATATATATTTCTTATTTCATACTTGCTTAATTCTTTTTGCTACTTGCTATAACTGTTTTATAGTTTTTATCATTTAAATGGAACTGCTGTTAGAGATGTACTTGCTCCAGTCGTGACTGGACATATTTTTTAGAGTATCTGGAGGATTGGTGTCCGATGTTTTATGGACCTGAGCCTGTCGATGGTGCAGACAGGGACCCTCTAGTTTAGGAGTGATTTCCGGGTTGGTAGCCGGGATCACTAGGACCTTGTTATTGTTTTTATTAGCTTTTAGCACCGAATTTGTCTCCGGTTTTGGATTGAGACCTTGTATTATATATTATTTTGGATGATTTATTATTATTATTATTGATGTTGTGGTTGTTGTAGTAGTTGTTGTTGGTTAGACTTTATAGCTGTTAGTCTTCTTTGTTATCTTATCGTGCTTAGATTCGTGATTGAGTACTTGATTATCATTATGATATTGCTCCTCCGTTGGAGTTGAGATCTTGACAGGTTTATATATTGATTGCGTGAGATTGTTATCTAGATAGTTGACCTAGACAACATTCTACCGCCGATGCTGCGGCGTAGGCTGGACGTACCCACGACTCATGCCCGATTTTTCGGGTACGGGTCGTGACACGAGACCCTAAATCGCTTGTCTAAAAGTATGTGTTTGCATGACCATGTTCCACTATTGCCTATGTCCGAGAGAACCATATTGTGTGCCTGAATGTGTTCAAAGATAAGGCGGCTTGCCCCACAATAATAAAATTTCGTCTGATGGTTCATCTCGTCTGTATACTAGATTTTATTTGATAGTGTTTTATGCATTCACATCAGTCGGACAATAGCTATTGGTGGAGGGCTGAACTGCATGTGTCACGGCTGCTACAGAGATAATAGAAAGCAACCATAAGTCACAGTTGCCAATAGCATCAGATAAATGAGTCATTGGTATGCTGGACCAACCACTACCAATCCTGAGATACTCGGAGACCGCACTGCATATAGCTAGTTCATTGTGTTGGCTTTGATAGAGGACTGCCCCTAAGATATGTATTTGTGTCTAAATTTGCATTTGTTCCTAGAGTCCCACGAGACCCGCTGTGCACACCCTGAAACAGAACAATCGGTTTGTCTTGCTTATATCGAATATGAAACTTTGTTTTGTAAAGATTTTTCCAAAAATACTGTAATATGACTCTGCTATCAAACTGCATAAAATAAACATAGGTAAAACTAGAAAGATCACTAGTAATGTAATTTTTTATAACATGATTACTTAGTGTTGGTTTTAGTGAATGATTGCTTCTGTTCAGTTATTTTATCTCACCAGTACTTATAAAAGTGCTGACCCGCCAACAGTTTACTTATTTGTAGGTACTGAATCGTCCGAGGGAGCGATAGGCGTACCTCATCCCCAAGACACGGAATTCGTGTTTTGATTGCCTCGAGTTGCTTTCGTATAAAGGGGCATAATGTATGGAACGATGCCTTTGATAAGAGAAATCCATTCCTTCGATTTGTCCCGAATACTCAGTTGGCTAAATGCATTGCATTACAATAATGTCCCTCTGCTGCTTACTCGATTGATGCGATGATAGCCAAATAAACTTAAATAATGTTACCTTGTGCGGGCGTAATACCAGGCTCGCACGGCATCATGTCCCGGTATTAAACGGGCCATTCCTCGCACCCGCGGGATAAGCACCAAGGTGCGGTGATGCGTGTCCAGTGTGCCATGGCACGGTAATTCGTGTCCGGGTCCGGCGGGGGCAGGCGGTGGTCTGGGCTACCCTCGGGGCTGAGGAATGACATAAGTTAGCAATAATTTTCATATATAAACATATGGTTCTCCTTCTCGGTCCGTATCTACATCAAACATTTAGGTATGCAAGAAGGCTAGCCTAGCATGCTTCCTAACTACCTGAATGCAACTATCTCCATGAACAAGCTAACTTCTCTAACACAAACTCAAACTCTTCTCAACAGAAGCACCACCTCTCGTCTAATAGCCACATCCCCCTGGGTCCCGTAGGACCGGAACATAAGGATGCACTATTTGTCTTACCCCATCAATCTCCATCCACCATTCTAATAGCCACACCCCGATCTCAGGGCACACTATTAGTCTCCAAACTTGTCGTTTAGCCTCCATCCACTGCAAGCTCCCTCGATGACAAGCATATCACATATTACAATAATAACACAAAGCATTCAATCCATCTATCTCTTATCTAATAGCCGCAACCCCTTATATCCCATAGGACCGGAACATCATGGCGGGCTACTAGTCTCTGCACAAACAAGGCAAGCATTTACTCTTATAACAAAATAAGCAGACATTCCAACAAGTTTTTGCATCCAAGACAAGCAATTATACACATGATATCAAGCATAGATATGAACGATCTTTAAATTAAGCTAGCATGGCACGGGTCTATTTAGCTTTTCAAGTTAGCATGTAGTTCTACTCTTTTTTTTAGCATGGCAAGGTTCATTCAATAGTTGTGTCAGTGTAACTAGCATGCACATTTCTTATACTTAGTATGGCAATGGTTCTATCTCTTTTTAGGCAGGCAGATTCTCGTTCTATCATTCATGCAAACTTATCTTATTAAGCAAATAAGCATTTCAAAAACTCATATTCATTATTAAGGCATGCAAGAATCAGAGAATAAAGTTTTTTTCACTCATCTAGATCAGTCATCTCCTGGTTCAACAAGGAGTTCTTCAAGAAGATTTTCTTTTTGAGTCAGCAAATCGATATCTCTTGTATATAGTGCCGACGTAGAGTGTGACACTACATACTTACCCACCAAGAACAAGTTTCGTCCTCAAAATTTCAAGGAGAAACATTCGTTATCCAGAGCAGCGATAGTCCCCATCCCTCACCATCCTCAATCGAAAACTCTAGCAAACCACGAGCCCGAAAGCACAACTCTCAAGCAACAAATCAAATCTAAAAAAATTTTGTGCGCATCTTTAAGAATATCTATGGACTTATTGTATGGAACGCTCAACTCAGCAACAATATCAATGCAAAAGTAATCGTTATCTAGGAACATCAGTAAAATGGGCGTAAGGCCAGAGGATCGAGTTACTCTTATACCATTATGTCACGCTACGATCTCCCACAAAAACCGGCCGCTCCCGCTGGGCGTGAATCACCGCGCCAGGGATCCCGTGCGACGATCTGTTTCCATCGGGATGTGATATCGCGCGAGCCTGGGGTTGCGCCCACACAAGGCAACATCATTAAAGTTGTGGCTATCATCAATTTGATCAAGTACACAGTGGAGGGACAGTGTTACAAACAATAATCCATCTAAGTATACGGGGTAAATCACAACGCACGAGGTTCTCTGAATTCAATGGCACCGTTCCATACATTATGTCCCTATATACAAAAGCAGCACAAAGTAATCGATACGACTTAAGGCATCAAAACCAAATTTTTGGGTCCTGGGGATGAGGCACGGTTATCGCTTCCTCGAACAATCTAGTACCTGCGAACAAGCAAATTATTGGTGGGTCAGCACTTTGGAGAAAGTACTAGTAAGTCTAAAATCAACGAACAAAAGCAATATTTACTAAAACCAACACTTAGTAATTATATTATAAAATATTATATTACTAGTGATCTTTCTAGTTTTACCTAGGTTCATTACATGCAGTACAGGAACAGAGTCATATTACTTCTTTTGAAAACATCTTTGAAATCAGAATCAGTTCTTTTCAACCAAGCAATCGAGAAAAATAGTTTAAGCACGGTGTACCAATCAGGGTATGCACGGCGTGTCTCGTGAGCTATACTCAAGAACTCTAGGGACAATGGAGCATTTACTGGACTATCATTCAATCAAGAAAACAAGTTGAACTATCAATAAGATGTTAGTTTCCAAGAAACTCAAGATCAATAGCGGTAATCCAGCTAACCAATGACTCATTTATCTAATACTATTAGCAGCTGTGACTCATATTTTAGCTCTGCACTAATAGCCATTGTTCGACCGATACAAATATATGAAACACTATCAGATAAACTCTAAGTTGTACATGTTCATGAACAAGCAGGCTATATATTAACTCTTTGTGTTTCTTACCCCTTGCCGATCGGTTATCCCTGCAGCAGACATACAAGTTAGTAACAATTTGCATATATAAACTTTTTTGTCCGTCTCAGTATCAAATAGTTAGGTATGCAAGAAATCTAGCCTAACATGCTCCCTAACTACCTGAATGCAGCTATCTCCATGAACAAGCTAACTTCTCTAACACAAACTCAAAATCTTCTCAACAGAAGCACCACATCCCATCTAATAGCCACGTCCCCTTGGATCCCATATGACCGGAACATCAGGACGCACCATTAGTCTCACCCCATAAATCTTCATCCATAATTCTAATAGCCACACCCTGAGCTCAGGGTGCACTATTAGTCTTCAAACTTGTCATTTAGACTCCATCCACCATAAGCTCTCTCGATAACAAGCATATCACATATCACAATAACAACATAATGTGACAATACACGCATTCAATCTATCTATCTCTTATCTAATAGCCGCACCCCCTAGATCCCGTAGGACCAGAACATCAGGGTGGGCTACTAGTCTCTGTACAAACAAGACAAGCATTTACTCTTATAATAAAACAAGCATACATTCCAACAGGCTTTTGCATCCAAGACAAGCAATTATATACACGATGTCAAGCATACATATGAACGATCTTTAAATTAAACTAGCATGGCACGGGTCTATTTAGCTTTTCAAGTTAGCATGCAGTTCTACTCTTTCCTTAGCATGGCAAGGTTCATTCAATAGCTGTGTCAGTATAACTAGAATGCATATTTTTATACTTAGCATGGTAATGGTTCTAACTCTTTTTAGGTAGGCAGGTTCTTGGTCTATCATTCATGCAAACTTTTCTTATTAAGAAAACAAGCATTTCAAAAACTCAGATTCATTATTAAGGCGTGTAAGAATTAGAGTGAAGTTCTGCCCACTCACCGAGATCAGTCATCTTCTGGTTCAACAAGGAGCTGTTCAAGAAGGTTTTCTTTTTGAGTCAGCAAATCGATATCTCTTGTACATAGTGCCAATGCGGAGCAGGGCACTACACCTAGCGGATTACTTATGGAACACTTGTTACTTTGATTCGGTTGAGAATCAAGTCTCAGAAAAACTTTACCGCCAAATCAACACGGACAAAATACAATAAACCCTTCAAATTGATGGAACGGCTTCTATTGAAATGAGTCCAAGAGTTTTTGTTGGTTGTTTTGCTTCTTGGTTTTGTGTTGCTTTGTGTTTTGTCTTGCTTTCGATGACTTAGTTTTCATGATTCGCTTTTCTCGCCTGTGCATTCTTTTTGAATCGTAAGGGAAAGAGATCGAAGGATGCTAACCAAGTCACTACCAGAAAAAGTCAAATTAGCGACGTCTAAAAACGTCGCTAAATAACCAAAAATCGTCGCTAATTAGGTTTAGCGACGTAATTAGCGACGTTTTAAAGAAGTCGGAAAATACCAAGTCGCTAATACAAAAAACGTCGCTAAACGTCGCTATGCCGACGTTTTTTAGCGACTTTAATGTGTCGCTAAATTTAGCGACGTTTTGCGACGCCAAGTCACTAAAAAGCGACGTTTAGAAAAGTCGCTAAACGTCGCTGATTAGCGACATCTATCGCGACGTTACACCGACGTCTTTAATGACCTGGCTATACTGCCATGTCAGCAATTGGCGACGTTTAGCGACGTCATTAGCGACGTTATTAGCGACGTTATTAGCGACGTTTTACGGCGTCGCTAATTAGCGACGTAATTAGCGACGTAATTTAACGTTGCTAAACGTCGCTAAACGTCGCTAAACGTCGCTAATAACGTCGCTAATTTTTAAAAAAAATTAAAAAAAAATTCCCAGAATCAAATATTGTGATTCCCTGCAGTTTTACATCATCTTCATCATACACACCAACATGATTTAACTATATTATCCAATTAAATTAAAGACCACAAGAAGTATCAATCCAATTAAATGTGGATAACTATATAATCCAATTAAATTAACTAAAAAATTAATGACCACAAGAAGCATCATACATCATGTCTATTGTTGAAGTACCAATAATTCATAAATAATAATAATAATAACTAGACTACTACGGATCTGCAGGAGGCTGACCAGCGGCGCGCTTCAAGGATAACAACTCCTCATACTCGTCCCGTGGAATCGACACCGATGTCGATGGAGAAGGCAGTGACGTCGGTGGCGGCCGTGCCCGCTCCAAATCTGCGAGTCGCTGGTTGTAAGAATCCAGGGTAGATAACAACCTCGTACTGCTATCACCCATTGAATCCTGCATCCTCGTCAGGTTCTCGCCCATCGATAGCTGTGACGCATGCATCCTCGTCAGCTTCTCGCCCATCGATAGCTGTGACGCCTGCAGCTCCATGATGTTGCGATCATTGGAGGCTCTAATATCATTTGTCAATTCTCGTAGCTCCGTCATGCTGCGGTCGAGCATATCCAATCGTGCGATAAGCATCGGATCGTCCGCCTGCGGCTGGGACCGGGACTGGTCCTCCATACTTCGCAGCAAGTCGTCACGGAGAGACGCAATCTGACGGTCAACGGCCTCCTGGACGGCCTCCTGGACTCTGGCCGACGACTGCGAGGGCTGCGACTGCGAGGGGTGTGTGGAATGCACAGCTGTCGGGGAGGCCCTAGATGACTGCGTCGCAACCAGGGCGCCATAGGAGCCCGTACCGTAGTACGTACCCCTCTGGAGACCACCAGCTGCGGTCACCCACAGGTCGTCCGCCGACGAAGATGGACCGGGCTGCGACGAAGCACCAGCCTCTCCAGGTGTAGGTGCACTAGCAGTCGCCCGCTCACGAAGCCTAAGATACTCGGCCTAGAAAAGGTTTGGAAACTCAATAATTGCCTAAGTTATATTAAAATAAACACAAAGTAAAGTAATACTTACATAGGTCTGTGAGGCCCTCTCATCAATGAGATTTCCGTCCTTGCGATGGGTGGCCAAGAAGACGGTCACCATGTTCGCATCCTCACCCCTCTGTACCTGTTAAAAATATATTTTTTATTACTAAACTTAAATATTTATTCCAAGTACCATTTTATGGTACTTATATTAAAATAATATATTTTAAAAGAAAAAACATACCAAACGACGGAAATGTTTCGTCATCGGAATCGAGCCACCACACCACTTGGCAGCATTCTGCCTAGCCGCCTTGGCCTTCTTAGACCTTTCCTTGTAGCTCGGATCGTCGAATCTAGCCCTCATCGCAGTCCACTGCTCAGGTGTGATCCAACCTTGGATCGGTTTTCCAGCACGATCACGAGCCTTCTGGTCATCCAGAGCATCTCGGATAAGCTTGGCGGCAACGGTAGGAAAGAGCCGCTCGATCAACTCGGCCCGGTGCGGAGGATAAAAATACGTTTGCTACAATAAATAATTCATTAAGTTAGCATCACGAATATGCATAAATTAGAGGATTTATTTAATATACTTTTACCTGGAAGTGCGCAAACCAGAACGCCTTCCTCTCCTCCGGAGCCTCCGAATAGTTGATCCAAGGGCCACCGTAGTTGTTTCTCAGAAATTGGCCCAGGCGTCTCTGAACCGACGATGGACGATATCTATACAGAAATAATAATTTAGATTACTGAAAAAGTCAATATACGATGAATAAAGAGAAACACAAATATATATTAAACCATCTAATTGACTTACTTTGTACCGTCGGCCCAAATCTCTGTCCTCGTCTCCTCCGGTGGTGCGCATGGAGGATCTTGCTGATGCTGGGACAACGTCGGCACGACCTCCTCTACATGCTCATCTGTCTCCATGCTTCCGTCAGCAGGAGGAACGCTGGACGAGGGAGTACTATCACGCCTGGAACTACTCGTCCCAGGAGTGATGCCACGCAACGTCGTCGCAGTCGGAGATGTGGCTGCTCGATATACTGGAGTACTGGGCGACGATGATCCGGAACCAACAGTAGGCAGTACCGGAGTGGCACTCTGTCTACCTCGGGACCTGCCGAATCCTCCGCGTCGTCCTGTCATATCTGATAACAACATATGATGAATATAGAGAAACACAAATATATACTACATTCTACAGTCGGAATGTGATACATATCTCAAAGTATTATACAGTCAAAATATAATACATATATTCGTTAATGTCAACATCTACTTCTACATGCAATATTTATAGTCCAAATATAGTTACATTCTACATGGAATATTTTATATTTTCAATCATCTTCAGAAAATTCATCTTGTTCGCCTTCCTCGTCCTGCTCTTCCTCTTCCTCGTCTTCACTTTCATCTACTTCGTCGTCCTCTCCGGATAATTCTACATCTTCTACATTATTACTCGTGTAATGAGTAACTTCCGTTGAGTCCACATCTACAATATTTGTTACAAGAGGTAGATCGTCCTCCTGATAAGCTATTTCGTCAATGTCAAAGGTATTTCTAGCTTTAGTCTTGCATACTGCCCACCAATCCGACCTCGCTGTCCCCCGTCTAGGATAAGTTGCGAAGTACACGAGCTGAGCCTGACTTGATAGGACAAATGGTTCGTAGCCTTGATATCTACGCTTGTAGTTTATATCCACAAGGCCATGCTTGTCAATTTTCCAACCTTGATCTTGAATCGGATCGAACCATTCACACCTGAATAGCACAATATTAGCAGGTTCTGGGCCATAATTATATGTCAACTCCACAATCTCTCGTAAGATGCCAAAAAAATCATTGCCCGGATTGACGTCTTTGTAGTTAGAAGATTTGATACACAAACCACTGTTTTTCGTGGAATCAAGATCCAGAAAGCTGTCTCTAATAGGAGCATTTGTTGACTTGAACCTGAACCCATTCACACAGAAACTTGGCCATATTTTTTCGGCAGTAATTGGTCCCTTGGCTAGAGTTCTAATAGATTCAGTCTCAGGTGATATTAGACGATCGACCTAAATACCAAAGTAGCGATAGTAAGTTATTTGTTTTGCAAGTGCAGAAATAAAAAGTAATTACCAAGCATCTTACATATGCGCTCAACCAAGAAGGAAAATGGCATCTCATATCTTGTTCTACTTCTTCGTCTGTTATGTAGGGCCTAACCGACCTCAACTCATCATTATATGTGCTGAAAAACAATGAAGCAACTGCTGATTAGTAGCATAATAGTATCTTATACTATTACATTGAGATGATGTAAACGTGGACGTTAATTACTTACCCCTCTAGCTTCTCCACTTTATCCTCGTCGCAATTGAGTAATATATACAATTGAGCAGCCCTTAGCTCATCGTCATTCAAATATCTCTTCTTCATTTTTCCCGAGGGCTTTCCGGATGCATTGAATACTTTGAGTATTGCATCATTAGATTCCTGATATGCGTCGTCGTTTCTGGGAGCTTTCGTCCTATTAGTAGCAACATGCGGATTGAAATACGTCGAGCAAAAGTTTGTAATCTCCTCGAGAACATAAGCTTCACAAATAGAGCCTTCAACCCGTGCCTTATTTTTCACCTTTCTCTTTAGGTGATTCAGATGGCGCTCGAAGGGGTACATCCACCGATAACCGACAGGACCGCCAACACGTGCCTCATAGGAAAGATGAATTGGCAAATGCTCCATAGAGTCGAAGAATCCAGGAGGAAACACCTTCTCGAGCTTACATAGTGTTACCGCAATGTCCCTCTCTTGCTTTTCTAGACGATCGACGAGCAACTTAGTACAACAAAGATCTCTGAAGAATATGCTCAGCTCTGTCAATGGGTCCCAAACGACCTGCGGTAAGAATTCCCAAAATGCAATCGGAATTAACCTCTCCATGAATACGTGACAATCGTGGCTCTTCATACCTACTAGTTTGTTCTCCTTGAGGTCGACGCATCTTTTCAAGTTCGACACGTACCCGTCTGGAAACTTTAGACCCTGAATCCACCTACAAAGTCTACCTTTATCCTCTTTATCCAGTGAGAAAACTGACTTAGGTTGCTTTAACTTTCCATTCTCCTCCTCTATCAAATGCAATGCAGGACGTCTACATATGTCTTCTAAGTCCAACCTCGCCTTCGGATTATCTTTCGTCTTCCCCTTTACATCCATTACAGTATTAATTATGTTATCAAACATATTCTTCTCGATATGCATGACATCAAGGTTATGTCTGATCAGATTGGTGCTCCAATATGGCAGATCCCAGAATATACTCCTCTTCGTCCAGTTATGGGTGCGACCAAATCCGTCACACTTGTACCCCTTAGCAGGCTCTTGGATAGCACTTGGTAAATCTTTTACCTCTTCCCATATCGTGCATCCGGGCCACCTTGGCGGTGGATTGGCCTTCTCCACAACTCCCGCACGAAAAGCATTCCGATTCCTCCGGTACGGATGATCGTTCGGCAAAAATTATCGATGACAATCGAAGAAGCACGGTTTGCCTCCGTGTTTCAAACGGAAAGCCTGAGAACGGTCCATGCAATACGGACATGAGAGACGACCATGGGTGCTCCATCCCGATAACATTCCATAGGCCGGAAAGTCGTTGATGGTCCACATAAGTGCTGCCCTCATCTGAAAATTCTGCTTTCTAGAAACATCGTACGTGTTGGCACCGACTTCCCACAGCTGATTCAACTCATCTATCAAAGGCTGTAAATACACATCGATGTTCCTCTTCGGATTGTTCGGACCCGGGATAATAACGGTTAGGAACATATACGGAGTCTTCATGCACATCCAAGGCGGTAGATTGTACGGAGTGACGATCACAGGCCAACACGAATACTGGGAGCCCGAAAGTCCGAATGGGGTAAAACCGTCAGAGCAGAGCCCCAATCTGACATTACGCGCTTCCTCGGCAAAATATGGATACTCTCGATCAAAGTGCTTCCATGCTTCTCCATCGGATGGATGATCCAATACTCCTTCGATCTGTTTTCGCCTGTACCAACTCATGTTTTCTGCAGTCTCCTTAACCATGAACAACCGCTGCAACCGCGGCATCAAAGGCAAGTAGTACATCGAATCGGTAGGCTTCCTTGCACCGACAGACTTTCCTCTAACAGTGGCCTTGTAGCGATCAGCACCACAGAATCTGCACGCATCTTCATCCTTGTCGTCTTTGTAGTACAACATGCACCCGTTGCGACATGCATCGATTTTCTCGTATCCCATCCAAAGCGATCTCACCATCCTCTTAGATCGATAGAAGTCTTTAGGCAACTTTGCACCCTCGGGCAAGATCTCTATAATCAAATCGAGCACTCGATTATAGCATTCTTGCGACATGTTAAAATCGGACTTGATGCTCAATAATCTTGTAACCACCTCCAACGGTGAATGATCCTCACAACCAGGATATAGTGGAGTCCTTGCATTCTCAAGCAACTCCATAAACTTTGCAGCATCGGTATTCGGTGCCTCCTCAGCTGCATCATAATTGTCGGGATTGAAACTAGGTCCCGCCGCATCATAATTGTCAGGATTGAAACTAGGCCCCGCAGCATCATAAACCATGTTCACCAACCCGTCGTCGTAAGCATCGTGGTCTTGGACATCCATATACGGCTCCACATAGGGCTCCGACTCCGATGCTAGAGATACAAGTTCTCCGTGCGCGGTCCACTGATAGTAATTCGGCGTAAAGCCCTTCGAGTATAAATGATATGTAACTTCCACTTCAGGATGATATTTCCTGTTGCGACATCTCACACACGGACACTTAATTTTGGTACCGTCCATGTATTGAGGGAACGCCTTTGCGAACTGCAGGAACTGCTGTACACCCTCAATGAATTCATCCCGCACACCGCACATGTCATCAGGATGACGGTTGTACATCCACGAACGATGACGCAGATAGTAATTCATATCCATTTCTAGAAACTTCTGCAAAATTGACATAAGCTATCATATAAATCATTACATGCAAAATTAACCGTACTATAAAAATCATAACTGATATAATACATATTTTCATTTATCAAAACTGCAGCTGCCCCCAACCCCATAGTACTATGAACTGCACTATAAGTGTGCAGTCAACACTACAAATAGTGTGTCATACTATAGAACTGCAGCTGCCCCCAACCACACTCCTAGGTCAGTGTCCGTTATGGGAAAAGCAGTCATGGTATTGCACTAAGGCACCTGGTGCTTGAACAATTTTTGCATCAAAAGTTTCCCAAGTACACGGGCTATTGCTCTATGAAAATATACCATAGCTAGGAGTAGAGCTGTCGAGTGGGCCGGGCCTCTCAGGCCCATGCACTATAACGGGTCAGACCGGACCTAAGGGTAAAAATCTAAGTCCAGTTCGACACGTGACCCACGGCACAGTGAGTTTCAGACTGGACCGAGCCGGACCGGATCGGACTTGGGATTCCGTGAACCCTACAAGGACTTCAAAGTAGAGATTGAAGAACAACTAACATTTTATTTTTAAATTATGAAGTGTAGGGTTGAATGTGCATAGGAGATGGTTGGGAGCGCATTTGTTTTCGGGAGAAACAACACAGATGGTATGCTCTCTCGGATGAACTTCTCTACTTTGGGATATGTAAACATAGCACAAAAAAATAACACACTGCAAGTTCTTGCTTCATATTTGTCTTGGAGATTCACAATCCATTTGTTTCAATCTATATACAAGAACTTGGCAGATTGTATGCATACCAAATCCCATAGATTGGCGTAGGACTATGTAATACATGGATGTGTATAATACATCAAATAGTATAAACCAGGTTGTCGATCAGGCTAGCAAGCAGCAGCGTGTCGGGCCGGGCCGAGCTGTGCCTTGGGTCGGAACGAGCCTGGGCTTCGGGGCCGGACCTCTCTTATGGGCCGAGATATGAGGTCCGACACGTCCCTATATATTGGGTCGGGCCAGGCCGAGCCCACGATAATTCGGACAGGGTTTTGCGGGCCGGATTCGTGCCGGGCTGGTCATCCCGGTCCAATTGTCAGGTCTAGCTAGGGGTGGGCGTTCGGGTTATTCGGTTTCAACACCGAAATAATAAAAATCGAATAAGTAAAAATTTTAAAAACCCAAAGCTGAAATAAATTATCTATAACCGAAACAGAACCGAATTGATAATCAATTTATTTTATTTGATAATCAAAGCTAGTAAGCAGTGCTCACTGCTGCTGTTACCTCTCTCGTAGACTTGGGCCAGTCGGCCCTAACCCTAACCCTAACCCCATGTCAACAAACCTAACCCTAACCCTAACCCTAGGTCCTCATCAGTGTCTGTGTCAGTGTGTGTGTGTGCCGTGTCTGTGTCTGTGTCAGTGTCTGTGTGTGTAGTGTTTGTGTCAATGTCACATGTGTCCTGTGAGAGAGAGAGAGAGAGAGAGAGAGAGAGAGTAGGGTTTACCGGAATAGGGTGGAGAGCCGATCGACGGAGCGCGGGGGAGGGGGGGGGAGTTTTTCTCTTTTCGAATTTTCAGCAGATGGGGAAAAATGAAACCGAGCCCTAATTAACCAAATTTTAGCGACGTTTAGCGACGTCCAAGTAAAACGTCGCTAACTTAAATTTTAGCGACGTCATTGACGTCGCTAAACACGTTGCTAAATATTTTTAATAAAAAGGTCGCTATATACGTCGCTAAACGTCGCTAAATTAGACATATTAGCGACGTTTAGCGACCTTTATTTAACTTATAGCGACTTAACTTTTAAAATCTTAATAAAAGTCGCTAAACGTCGCTAAATGTCGCCATTTAGCGACGCCTAGCGACGTTTTTATAAGGAGTCGCTAATTATATATTATTAGCGACGTTTCTTTTGACGTCGCTAAAATACGTCGCTAATAGCGCTTTTTCTAGTAGTGAGTATTGTTATAATTTTAGGACGCCTAACCAAGGAGTGACCATTTTATAAGCCTTCCCTATCCTCTCATTCAATTCAATTGGTGAGTGGCTTAGGCCCGTCCATGAATCCTTTAGTCCATACGCTTTAACAAATGATCTCTAGTTCACTTGAATTGCATGTCTCTATGGTAAATGTTAATTCACTACAAGTTATGCTAAAAGAAATGAACTGTATGCTAAATGTATAAAAAGTTACTGCTTTACTTCAGTTAATGTTTGCCTCTTACTCACCTGCTATGCCATAAAATCATGTATCAAAACTTTTATGGTTAGTGATTGTGTCCCGTATAAAAGATTGAAAGAGAAGTTTCTAGTAGCCCGCCCTGATATTCCGGTCCTACGGGATCTAGGGGGTGTAGCTATTAGATAGTGATATACTTGTTTATGTTTGGTACATCATAATAGTTTTATCTGCTAGAATATTGCTTGTCATGCATTGGTCTCGGACAACTTGTGCACAAGATAAATAGTCTCTAGAACGATTCTTGGGGCACTGGGAATCGGTCAGTCCAGAGGAGATTATGAGAGCACCGTGATGTTTCGGTCCCACGAGATCTAGGGGTGTTGTTGTCCATCAGTGGGGCAACTCATGGGCCATCATATAGTTAGATTTCATGCTAGGTTTACCTTCTTGCTTACCTAACGCTTGTTGTCATACAGATAGACACATGAGTTTTATACATATATACAAATTGTTGCTAACTTGTGTGTCTGCTGCAGGGATAACCGCTCGGCCGTGGGTAAGATTTATCATATGCATAGTCTATCTATCGTCTATTTTTCTTGCATGAATTATTAAAAAAAAACTAGACAACTAGAAATGTCACCTAATAAAGCTAGCTTCACATGTTTACTTAGTGTGGATTTTTAGGTGAGTTTGGCCACAGTCGCTCACAAGTACATATTGTAGTACTGACCCATGTTTGTGGACAAATCTTCAGGTTCTGGTAGCGAGAGCTTAACGAGCATTAGGACCAGTGTTAGCGCATCCTTCCAGCGGGACCGTGCTCGTGTTGCTTTCTTAGCTTTCCTCTCCTGTGTGCAAACTTCTCTTCGGATAGTTGTTTTGATTTTTGGTCCTAAAAAAAGAAGATATGGGCATTGTGGCTAGTTTTGGGATTGTAAAAAGAGTTGTAAGCCTTCTATGGCATATTTTATAACTCAGCCAAGCATGTACTTTGTAATCCAATCTTCAAGTATTCAATAAAGAAAGTATTTTGTGTTTCTATCAAATGTGTTAAACTTTGGTTCTCTGTATTTTATTCTGTGCCTATATAGGTATATTTTTGTCTAACTTGTGTCTTGTGCAGGTACTATGACTGGTGCATGCGCAACTTAAACTTGCACGTCATCACACCCAAGCGAGGACGATCAGTTCCGTAGGGACCAAGCGAGGATGAACGGCCCTTATGGGACCGGGCATAAAATGTATGGCCGCGCATGGCCATGCATTATCTATGCATGCTCCCGTGCAGCTCCCGCTCAGCACCCGCGCATGCAACCACGCTAGCAACAATGCATGCAACACGCGCATAACCTAGCGCATTAGTGCATCAAATGCGTACAAGCGTCATGCGTCGATGCTGACGTGCTAAGTGCAAAGTGCGCCAAGAAAGTACCACTTTGAGCCGTTGAGCCCGAGTCCGAGGGGCTTAGCGACTATAGAAATAATTCCAAGATCATGACAAAAAGTATAAATGCTTTCATTGAGTTGTTAATCCTTTTTCCTCCTAATTAAACACCCCCACATGGCACCCATGTGCCTCACCGTACCCCATATGCACACCTCAACACAAGCAAAGCATTATATTTAGATACCCACTTGGTGGTGTAGCCAATGTGGGACTATCATTCATAGTCCAAAGGTAAAAATACCAACAATCCCCCTCATATCTCAATATATAGATTGACATTCCCTACAATGATTTCCCATCATGCATTAGGATAGATGTCGCTTCGAATTGAATCTTCTTGCATAGGTCAAATAACAGTATGATAAAATAATGGACTAAATCTTGAATTTTGTACCATAGTTGCAATTCTTTTCACTCACACAATGACATCAGTGTGCTTCTGGTTACACCTTAAAGGCCTTATACACGCCTAGTTTTGGTGTATGTATTTTGGAAGTCTACAGGTTTTTTCTCAAGAGACGGCATGTATCTTTTTCCACACACTCTAGGTGAGTTCTTTTAAAGTGTCATTGGCATAAAGCATTGCGCTTCCTTGCGTTGCTACACCCTTTAACATGGCCTAAAGCCGAGGCTCTACCTCATCATGGTGTCATCCACTGTAGCATGAGGTCTCAGCCTCTTTGTAGTGCCAAACTACCCAGCATGAAGCCTTGTGCTTCCTAGCGGTGTTATATCGTTGTGACATGGCTCCTGTAGCCTAGGCATTACCCTATCGAGGAACCTTTATGGTGTTACACTACTGTAACATGAGGTCACCGGCCTCTTTATAGAATTGTCTACCACTCTTTATTCTACAATATTAGGCTACCTGCCTATGTGTGGTGCTAAGCCGTTGTGACATGGATCACGAAGCTGAGGCATTATCCAGTCGAGGAACCTCATGGTGGTGTCACCCACTGTAGCAAGGAGACCTTACGCTCATTTATAGTGATGCGCTACTGTGCTTTCTACAAAGCACACCAGGCATTCAAAATTGCCTGAGAACTTATTAAGGCGTCTAAGCCAACCTCCTACATGACTTGTTCTACACAAAGAATAATTAGTAGACAACAATGGTTCTGGGATCATAACCCCTCCATGTCTCAAAGAACTACCCATTGTTTCTGATATTCTCACAGTCAATGATCCTTCTTTGAACCAAAAGCTAGATGCCTAGTAGATTTCTCTTTGAACTAATGGCATAAAACTTTATGGTAGAATTACAAAGATACAATATCAGAATATCTTCAAGCCCATTTTGATTGCTGTGTCCTCGACCAGCTGGCACTTGAGACCCTTGGTGAACGGATACGCCAGATTCTTCTGGCTCTGAACATCAATCATGACAATGATTTCAGTCTTGATAAGATTATTCATTTCCCGGTGCCTTAGCCGCACCGTCCTCTTCTAACCAATGAAGATGTTATTTGATGACATCATTGCAGTTGCCTGGTTGTCACAGTATATTGGTACGCTGAAATCTGTGCACCAACCAATGGAAGATCATACATGAGCTTCTGAAGCAACTCTGCTTCATCTACTGCAGTCGCTAGTACATAGTGTAGAAGCATGAATAATACGCTGAATAGCTATACGCAGCATTTTAATGCGGGACAGCGTAAAATATGGCTTCGGAGCCATCGGCGTACAACAGAGCTTTTCCGCTAAGAACAGCGTAAAATACAAGCTCGAGGACTATCCGCATAAATGCAGTACGTCCAGGCTGCTTTAGCGTAAAAATGGTGCTATATCGCCTTTATGGCGTGAAACTCATCCACTCTTAATGCAGCATTGAAGTGTACGAGGAACGCTTCGTATTCCTCGAAATGAACCTGTCAAATCATGCAGTGAACCTGACGTCTGACTCCTGACAAAAAGTACTGCACGACTATCCAGACGACGGTTGTAATGATGGTGCGACACAGCGACCCAGACCGTCGTTTAGTGACATTTCCTCGACGTAAGCTGCTTTTACGCATACAAGGGGATACGCTGCCTAGTTTTACACAGGCAGATATGAGCTTTTATGCTCCGCAGAAGACAAACAGGCTGCCACGTCAAAAGCTGCTCTTCGTACAGGGCTCGAGGCACGTCTCTACATTTAATGCACAGAATGATGGCAGATCCTCGAGACACGTCTCTGCATTTAATGCACAGAATGGTGGCAGATCTTTGAGATACGCCTCTGCATTTAATGTGCAGGATGATGGCAGATCTCTGCATTTAATCTAAGAGATTTGATTATATCCCCAAGAGCCGTAATTTCGGCTAAAACGTCCACATCGTCACTTTGGCACGTTACGCCATTTTCAGCTAAGGAGCACGCTGTACGCTATCTCCTTGAAATACGCCAACTCAGGCCACATTTGCATTGGTGCGTATTAGAGCTATTCGGTCCATAATTTGCTCAAAGCCTCAGTCAAGGGAGGGGGATCAGCTGTCTTCTACGCCCACCCGGCTTCTACGCCCACTCGGCTTTTATGCCTGCTCGGTTTCTATGTCGATTTGATAACACTTTGGCTTCTATGCCGTGGTGACAGTTATTGGCTTCTACGCTAACCTTTTCTACGCGAGGGATAACTACCTAAGTGGCTTCTATGCCGTGATCTTCGCAGCAGTTATACGCATCATCTCCTGATGGGACACGCATCACACGTATATACAAAAAATCATTTATACGTAGGTAACGGTTATTGTAACCTTCAGCGTAAAAAGTGCCACACTCTCCACTGTACGGCTTCTGTGCCGATTGGACAGTTACTGTCACTAAAACTCCTATAAATAGAGACCTCTGTCCGCAGAGGTCCGGGGTCAAAAAATTAAAAGGTGGAGAAATCAAAGAAGAAATCCAGGGTCGAAGACTTGGAGCTGAAGAACTCAGAGTCGAAGAGTCTTGGAGAGAGAAGAATCCAGAGCTCAGACGAGGAGTAGTGATCGACGACTTTGGCACTCTCTCTTGCAACCTTCGAAGCGCTTCTTTCTGTCTTCTACGGCACTATCTTCATCATCGTGTGGTCCAAGGGACAAAGTGATCGACTGCAGATCAGACTCCTATAGCAATATTTACCCAGATTAAAATTTGTACTCGACATCCTCGTATAGGATTAATTGTACTGCTTATTTGTAAACCAAAGAGCGGGTTTCGTATAAACCTCGTCTTATCTTCTTTCGTTTATCACCATAAACAAGATGGCGACTCTGTTGGGGACATCTTTCTCTTCTGATGAGAAAGCAATTGCTCAACACGATGCGGTATCCGTAGGATCCGTAAAGAAGACCCTGGTCGTCCAGTTCGACCAGTCTGCCTACGAAGATATGCTTCGAACAGGGGGTAGCTCTCACTCTCTCTCTGTCCAAGACAACAGGAAGCTGCGTAAGGTCTGGATGCCCAAGATATCCCCTACCATTCCTGCCGACTCTCCGATCTCTCTGATCGACCAGGTTGTAGCTGCACAACCTTCACGCCCTACGCGTAAAACTCTGTCTCCCATCACTAGCGGAATAGACAAAACTTCTGGTAGTGCCTTAATGTCGATCCATAAGCCCAATCCGCGCTCTGCGTGTAAAACTCTGTCTCCCATCACTAGCAGAATAGACAAAACTTCTGGTAGTGCCTTAGCGCCGATCCAGAAGCCCAATCCACGCTCTGTGCGTAAAACTCTTGTCTCCCGTCATTGGCAGAATAGACAAAACTTCTGGTAATGCCTCAGTGCTAGTCCAGAAGCCTACTTCGCGCTCTGCGCGTAAAATCCAGTCTCCCGTCGATGACGTGGCAGACAGAATTTTTGACAATGCCTTAGCACCAAAACAGAAATTCCAAGCGCACTCCGCGCGTAAAATTGCATCTGCCCTCCGCGGAAAAGCAGATGATCCCTGCAATCTACGCAAGGGAAAGCTAGTGGTGGACTGCTCAACTTCTCGGCCTTTACGCCAGCAAGGGAAGAATCTCCCCGCCCTCCGGATTACGCGAGAAGCTGACGGCCGACTGATGACCTCCTCAACTTTACGCCAACCTGAGCAGAGCTCCAAATTATGCCAGGTGAAGCCCCTCAGCATAAAGAAGGCTCAGTTTGTGGAAAAACATGCTCCTTGGGGATCATCCGCTACTCAGATGGCCAACCTGTTGTATACGGGTGGCACAGGGAGAACTATGGTTCCCAATATCCGCATGCCCACTGAGGTAAACAGAAGGAATAAGCGATCTTCTTCTTCTTCTGCAAATCCTCCTGACCTGCGTGAGTATCTGAACCAGAAACGCAAGGATAGGGGATCTTCCAGCATGTCTATTACGCCTCCTAGCGAGCACTATTATAATAGTCATAGGATTGTAGTTAATTATTGCTGTTCTGAAACAAAACGGTCAGTTTTCGACCGGTAGAGCTACTCTCCGTCTTTCCAGGAAGAAGAGCCCACACATGCATCAGTGAACATGGCTTCACACATACCTAGAGGAAGGTCGAGCTCAAGACATCAACCCTCTAGAACTCCAAGCAGAAGGAGATTCAACAAGCTCCTTAGAAACACTGAAGCTGGGGTGTTCCGAACCACCCGTTCGAGGTCACGACAACCGGCTTCGTACTCTTCTGATTCCGATGCTGGGGGTCGCCAGTCTCCCGAATCAGATGTTGAAAGTATAGAGTCAATTTCTACAGAGACCTATACTAACCCTTCAATGACACGCAGGAAGATGGGAGTCTATGCCATTGGAGATGAACGCGAGGAAGCTTCCCCGTCCGGGAGCGCTGAGCAACGCATTACTGTACTGGAGACATCTCTGAAAGAGATGCAATCCATGATAGAGAACATGCACCAGATGATGCTGACTCAACACACAGCTGCTATGGCTCAAGCATCGGTCCCTCCAACTCAGATACGTGTGGGGGTGGACTTACCACCATCCAACGCGATCCAAGAGCCTGCTCTAGATCAGGAGTCAGCAGTTCCTCCGCTTCCTCACTCGAAGAATGTATTACCTTCCGTTGGAGTCACGATGCAACCGATTCCCTACCACTCCGTGGTCCTGCTACCGGCTGAAAATTTGATACAGGCAGTACGGGAGTTGAAAGCCTAATTTGATGCCCTGAAGCACAAAGATCAGCTCAAGAAATTGGGAATCAACCAGCCTTACCCAACTATCTGGGAAGAGGTCTCTTTCCCTCCTAGATACAAACCGCAGACTATGGCTTTGTTCGAGGGAAAAACATCACCGAGTCAGTACATGAACTACTTCAGTATGATGACGGTATTATTACAGGGGAATGACGCCCTCCTCACTCGGGTGTTCAAGGGCTGTCTCTCAGCAGTGGCTTATCAGTGGTACCGTAGTCTGGCGGACAACTGCATTACTTCCTTTGAAGACTTCAAGGCTTTATTCTTCGCACGATTCTACGAGGGAGGGATGGACATGTCTATGTCCTCTCTCTTCGAAGTGAAGCAGAAGAAAAAAGAGGACGTTCGCACCTTCATCGAACGTTTTCGTCAAGCCACTTTACAAATGCCTCCCGGAGTTCCAAACTCGGCATTGGTGGACATTTGCAGGAAGAACCTTCTTCCCGTAATCTCGGTGTTCACAGGACCATATCAGTTCCATGATTGGCCCTCGTTCATCATCTCAGCGGTAGCCGCCGAGGACAACAGTCGGAAGGCGCGTGATAATGGCATCATGATCTCTGCCTCCGATAGAGGCAAGAGGTCATCCCCCAACAGTGACCATCCTCGTGGTTCCAAAGGAAAAGAAGCTCTGGCAATCAATACGTCCAGGCAAAAGACTGCGGCAACCACACAGACGAAGTCTGGGACTTCCAGTCCCATTGAAGTATACTCTTTCGACGACGACGATATTCCGAGCATATTCGAGTGTCTCATCAAAAGCGGCAAGATTACCCTTCCCGAGGAGAAGCGGCCTAATAAAATCGGCAGTACTAATAACCCCAAGTACTGCATCTTCCATAGATACATACACCACCCTACAAAAGTATGTTATGTACTGAAGAGGAAGATCCAGGATCTGATCGATGCTAAGGCCATCACTTTGTGCAACAGCGAGAAGACGGTCACGGCCAACATAATCTCTCTACAATTCGGCAATCTGCCTCCCCGAGAAGTCCCGGACGGTGTTACACCTATTTCCCGAACAACGATGAACATCGTTAATCTTCCTCCAGCTAGGGGTCAAAATCATGACCTGGTACCCCTAACTACCCAGCGGGGCGAGATCATGTGGGTTCATCCCGATCTGGTGTCAGAAATCGATAAAGAGACTCAAGCTGCTAAGGCTAAGTCTAAGAAGAACTCGAAGCGTAAACCGTGTCACATGGTTACAGCACACTCGACATCAGAAGACGAAGTTTTGGCTACTGCAACCCGTTCAGGGAAAGCTTACCTCAAGGACTATGGAGCAAGTCAGGAAGATGCACCGGCAGACGCTTCAGCTGCCAAGCCTTCAGAACCAGAACCCGCCATACCAGAGGCCGGTCCTTCGAGACCAACTTCGACGGACAAAGGGAAGCAAAAAGAAGTGCGCTTCGATAAACCTTTGAAAAACATTCAAAACAAAGGTTTAGAGAAGCCATACGGTTTCATCCGGGAAGAACAACATCCCGACTGGGTCGCCAATGTTGTCCCGGTCATGAAGAAAAATGGGAAAATACGTGTCTGCATCGATTACCGAGATATGAATGCAGCCTGCCCCAAGAATGAGTTTCCTCTTCCCATTACGGACGTCATGATTGACAATACATGCGGTTTTGAACGTATGCCTTTCATGGACGGATTTTTCAGGATACAATCAAATCAAGATGCATCCTGAAGACGAGAAGCATACTGCCTTCCGGACACCATTGGGGGTATATTGCTATACGGTCATGCCCTTCGGATTGAAGAACGCTGAGGCTACGTACCAACGGGCTATGAGTAACATATTTCATGAGTATTTACGCAAAACAGTAGATTGTTACGTAGACGATGTAGCTGTCAAAAGCCGTCTCAAGGATAATCACATCCAAGACTTGAAGACAGTATTTGAGTTGATGTGCCAACATCAACTCAAAATGAATCCTACAAAGTCCTTTCTGGGTTTATCCAGTGGCAAATTCCTGGGATTTGTCATTACCGCCAAAGGCATTCAAGTGGACCCTGATAAAGTCAAGACCATCTTAGAAATACGACCGCCCCGTAATCTGAGAGAACTCCGGGGATTTCAAGGTCGTCTGGCTTATATCCGAAGATTCATATCCAACCTCTCTGGGAGATGTCAGCTTTTTCTTGTCTCATGAAGCAAGGTGTATCCTTCATATGGGACGAAGCCTGTCAGCAAGCGTTTAATGATATCAAATGCTACCTCACTCATCCTCCAGTTCTGGTGCCTCCCGTCATAGGAAGACCATTCTTGCTGTATGTTCGAGCGATGGATCATTCACTGGGAGCTCTTCTCGCACAAAAGAACGATGCGGGTCATGAACAGGCTATCTACTATCTAAGCAGGATGATGGTCGGAGCTGAACACCGGTATAGTCCAGTAGAAAAGGAATGCTTGGCTCTGATGTTCGCTATTCAGAAAATGCGACATTATGTCACAGGCCAGACTATTCATATCATCTCTAGGATCAATCCTCTTCGGATATTGATGAACAAGCCAAGCGTTCTTAACTCCCGACTCGCGACTTGGGCGATGTTATTAATACCGTATGACATGGTGTAGGTCCCTCAGAAGTCCATCAAAGGCCAAGCATTGGCCTACTTCCTAGCTGCTCATCCGATCCCGGGGGCCTCCAAACTATACGAGGACATTCCCGACGAAGTTGCAGAATGTAATTCCGCAATGGAAAGTGATGCATGGCAACTATTCTTCGATGGTGCCTCCAGGACTGGTCCCAGGGGAAACATGGTTTCAGGAGTAGGAATTATCCTGGTTACTCCTGATAAACTTGTCATCTATCGAGCATATTCTCTTAGCGAGCCCTGTTCCAATAATGTTGCGGAGTATAACGCTCTACTAATCGGGCTCGAAGTCGCTAAAGATTTGGGCGTCGAATCTCTGGAAGCTTTTGGTGATTCTCTGCTGATCGTCAATCAAGTCAGAGGAATATATAAAGTCCGAAATCCAGACCTCATCCCCTATCACCGAGCAACGGTCGAGATAGCCATGACATTCGAAGGATTCTTCCTAGAACATGTGCCTCGATCTCAGAATCTGGAAGCTGATGCCCTAGCCAGTCTAGCTGCAGATTTAGCTATTCCTATAAGAAGGCAGAATTCGGTGATCCTTCTTAACAGAGATTTGTTCTGTGTGAAGTCCCTTTATAAATTTCATGGCATACGGAATCTTGCCGGAGGACCCTAAAGAATTAGTATCCGTCAAGAGACGATCATTACGCTTCTACTTCGATGCGTCTTCACAGTGTCTATATCGCCGGACCTACGATGGACTTCTATTGAGATGCCTCTCCGATGACGAGGCACAGCGAATTATCCGTGAAGCTCACGATGGCGTATGCGGAGCGCATCAACCCGGTCCTAAACTACATGATCGTATCAGAAGGATGGGCTATTACTGGCCTACTATGATCGCGGATGCAATAAAGTATGCAAGACAATGCAGAGCCTGTCAGGTTCATGCAGACTTTATACACCAACCTTCTGAACCTCTACATCCTACGGTTGCTTCCTGGCCTTTCGAAGCATGGGGTATGGATATCATTGATCCTATTCACCCGTCTTCTTCCAGAGGTCACCGGTTTATACTGGCCATCACGGATTACTTCTCCAAATGGGCAGAGGTGATCCCTCTTGCTGAGGTGAATACATCTAATGTGATCAGCTTCATCAAGCATCATGTCATTTATCGCTTTGGGATTCCTCGAAGGATAATTCATGACAACGGGTCTCAGTTCATCAGCCATGCGTTTCATCAATTTTGCGATAAAAATCAGATACAAAATATGGCCTCTACGGCACATAATCCTGCTGCTAATGGTTTGGCGGAAGCTTTCAACAAAACCATTATCAAACTCTTGAAGAAGTTCGTCTCTTCGAACAAGAGAGATTGGAATGAGAAGCTAGGTGAATGTCTCTGGGCATACCGCACAACGGTACGAGCACCGATGGGTTGTACCCCATTCTCATTAGTTTACGGAAGTAAAGCAGTTCTCTCCATTGAAATCCAAATTTCGTCACTCAGGATAGCAGTGGATAATGAGTTGACACAGGAAAATAATGACCTATTAAGGCTTCAAGAGCTAGAAGGATTAGACGAGAAATGCCTTCAAGCCCAACAGCGCATCGCGTTCTACCAGGCACGCATTTCCAGAGCTTTTAATCAAAAAGTAAAGGAAAGAGTGTTCAAAGTTGGTGAGCTAGTTCTAGCTGTAAGAAGGCCAATGATCATTACTCACAAGAGTAAGGGTAAATTCCAGCCCAAATGGGAAGGCCCTTATGTGATCGAGACGACGTTCTCAAACGGCGCTTACAGGTTAGCCAAGCCTAATGGAGACCTGTTAATGGCTCCTATCAACGGCAAATTCCTGAAGAGGTACTATGCTTAACCTCCTTTGCTCGAATGGAGTATGGTGAAGATCTTATTCTGACAATACAACTTCCAAAACGAAACTAGTTGGATCGTATTCTATCATGTCCATATAACCTCTGAATATATATGTCTAAACTAATTTGGAACTTCAAGATCTATCACGTCCATATTACCTCTGATAGTGTTTTGTGTACAAATTTTAGTCGGAGCATATTCTATCACGTCCATATAACCTCTGAATAGATATGTCCTGCTAAAGATTACCGAGAGTATATCACGTCCATATTACCTCTGATATCACTTTCACCCAAATTTGTCATTTATATTCCAAAATGATGGGTCCACAAAGTCAGATAAGAGCCTCTTTACTATTCCAAAAAGAGCAAAATTAAATTAAAAAGCAAAAAAAGTACATCATTGCGGGGGAGCGGTTAGGTCGCGAATCTGCTGCGCCATAGTAACCATTCTCTCCTCCCTGGAGTTCAAGACGTCGGCGCGAGCCCGTTCCAACCTTGCCGCATCGTTGTTCAAGGCAGATAGCTCGGACCTAGCATTTACAAAACCTGTGTGGATCATACCCACATGTATCAGGTTCTGCTGAGCAGTCTCCTTTCGATCCTTCAGCGCCTGCCTTCGCCTCTGCTTGAATGAGCTCCTCTTTCAATCTGCGGACCCTCGCTGCCTCTTCCTCATATTCGGCTTCGTACTGGGTCAGCTCAGGAATGACATACTCCAATTCAGCACGCTCACGATCCATCTCCTGCTGCTCTTCCTGGATGGACTTATTCAGAGATTCCAGTTGCCCAGCAAGCTCTGCAGTCAGGAAGTCATACCTAGCTTGAACAAGACCGTCAATGCTGCCTCGAGATAGCTGCAGATAGTCGTTAATGGGTTGTTCCAAACCATTAACTATCTGCTCCAGCATGTCAGCTCTCCCAGCATCGTCGAAGCTTCTGATCGGCACTATCGCAGACTGGGAGGACCTCCTCAGAGCCTCGAAGCTTAGATTCTTCTCCAACACCATTGATATTAGCGTTTTCAAGGTGGTGTAGAAGATGCTAGTATACTGCTCAGTCAGCATGGCTAGACCCGAATGTACGCTGGGGGTGGTTACAATATTGGCAAACCTCCCTCCAGGAACGACCGCAGACGATGTTACCACAGCCATAGACTCCACAGATGGTGCAACAAAAGAAGATGCGCCAGCAACGGACGAAGTGACCGGCGTGCTCAAAGGAGGCATTGTCATAGTGACAGGCTCATCCTCCTCTCGAGATACCGAAACCATTTTGGGCGAGCCAGCACCCGAAAACGTTTCTCCTTCAAAGTTAGGCACCTCCGTGCCATAGACAGGAGCGGAAGCAAAGTCGAAAGTCGTATCAACGTTGTCCTCTCCGTAGATGTCTTCCCCTGAAAAGAAGACAAGAAAGATAATATCAACATGATATTTATTTTTCTAAAAAAGGGCATAAGGATGACATTTACCCATTGCTGATGGTATATATGTCGCATCTGCAGCCAGTACAGCTAAATCATTTCTTAATGACGCTAAGCGAGCTGTCATACCTGGAGAAGGGGGTGTGCTAACTGACGTCGGCAGGTACTCTTCCGAATCTTCACCCAGATCCAATCGAGGTTCGTCAGTTGGAATCTTGCTGGGTATACTTACAGACACGGCAGGGGTTTCTCCCGTTGCCGGTCTGGATAAAGACATCCTTATTTGGCTCGGCCTGGTAGGCGATCTCGTACCACTACCTGAAGCGGTAGCAGCGACAGCAGCCTCGAGCAGGAATTCTCCGGCACCACCAGCCGGAACTGTGGAGGTTCCCTCTCCAAAAAGCGAGGAACCTCTAATCGAAGAATCATCCCCAACAGGGGAGATAACAGGTTCACTTCTAGGAACCTCAGGGTGAGAAGTCCTGACAGGACGACTAACCACCTTCTTCTTCTTCGTGCGAGGGGAAGTCTCCTTCAGAACAAAAGCCCTTCGCTTACCAGAGATGACCAGAGGCCCTGCAGGCTGAGGTATCTCGCCTCTATGTACTGCCAGCAAAGGCTCATCTGGATTAACTGAATCCTCACCCTCGTCAGAGGAGACCGAAGGGATTTCGTCTCTTCCTGCAGACTTGAAGGAAGGCATTCTGAAACTTCTGTGCATATCAAAGTCGCGGTGGAAGGTGTTGGTTGCCACATAAAATTGGCATACGAGTGGAGGATGCGCAGCTCCGTGGAGGGGGAAATGATGGGCACAGTAAAAATTGCTTCAGTACAACCCATAATGAAGTATCGCCATCCTCTCGCTCCATCAATGAGTCCAACCCTGGACTTGAAGCTGGTGACGGCATTGCCCACATGCAATTGGTGATACCCAAACTGCCTGGCAAACCGACTAGGCAGGTAGGGTTCCAAGAAGCATTGGTCTTCACTTCTGTACAGTAAATGGGAAGGTCTAATGCAGACCAACCAATTAAAAGCTTCAGGAGAAAGAACGGTCTTTCCTTCACTTGAATTCTGAAGCCTGTGTTATGACCCGATTCCGTAGAATCGTTGGGGCATCCCCCGAATCGTGATACCGTACGGGCCTGGGGTTGCGTCCGCACAAGGCTAAAGTATTTTGCATAACAAGCACATATTCAGAGTACGCAGATAAATTGAAACACAGATTTAAAACATGGAAAAGTTCTCTTTATTGATAATGAACATCTATTACAAACTCTTGAACGAGTCAGCTAATATGCCGCAAGGGCTTACAAAAGTGTTGACTCAAAATGAGATAGCAGTCCTGTACATTACATCCCTTTATAACTTCAAAATGTATAGACCTCCTGGCTGGAGGACGGCTTTGCCACGGAGCTGCATTTGTGTATGAAGAGTTGCAAGCTCCGGTCTTCAAGTACTTCAAAATGTGGTACGATCAGGATGCGCCAACAGCTGGACTGGATTTGGGAAGACGACTTCAGCTCCTCGCTCGGTTCGCCTTAGTGCGGAGAACCTGTTTCAACGAGGGTCAGTATATCGAAACATACTGGTGAAGGCGAGCTAACCGAACTATACCAATCAACACGTTGTTTATATGAAGCATGCATATTTTATGGATTTCTATCTTGCCTTAGTTCATTTACAAGTAAGCAGCATATAGAAATTTACTGAAAATGAACTTGCCACCGTTCGGTAGATTTTACCTGACCGTCTGAACTACCTGCACAATACTTACCATGCCTTCCCTGCCACGAAGACACAAGTTAGTTTGTAACAGGTTTAAATATACAGGGGATCACTGGCGGGATGCCATAATGGACGGGGCATAGTACATGAATGAAATAACGAGTAACGCAATGAACAGGGGCGCCACAAGTTATTCTATCCGATACAGGCGACTATTCAGAAGTTCCGTCCAGATCGGATCGGTGCCAGTGCCCCAGCGACCGTCCGCAAGAACTAAGACCTTGTGCACAAGTTGTCCGTGATCAACGTTATACATTAAATTAGCAGTCGAGGCAATTCGGGGCAATATCAGGCACAGGACAGTACCAGGGGGAGATCTACTTTTGCATAGCCTCCTTATTCAAATTATTGCATTCAGGATGAGTTCTGTTCATAGCATAATTTAAGGAAGAGTATGAAATTCTAACTTGTATTTATGCATATGATAAACATTCCAAGCGAACAAGCATGCAAGTAAGTAACCGTTCACAAGTTTGATTGACAAGCAGTAATATCCAAGTCTATTCTCTTTTATCCTGGTATCTTTTATTATTACTTGGTATCGTCTGATCGGGGCAACAAGAATACAAGAGTTTTTGGTGTGAAGACTTGGAAGCAGGGCTAGCTAATCAGGATGGTAGCCACTCACTTAGATTCGTTGAAAGGGAGAAGGAAAGAGGCGCTTCACGACTCCGCTCGCAAGCCGCCTACTGCTCGTTCACCTACATTACAAACAGCTCGATCAATACCTCTTCCACTTTTCCAATCTCGGAATTGAAGTGCAGTTCAATGAATGAAAACAATAAAAACCATCGAAACCGTTCAAGGAAAACAAGTAAATCCCAAAACCAACTCAAAGCACGAAAGCAACAAGCAACATCGAAAACTGAGGCAATAAAAGATAGCAGCGGAGAGGTCCCTCCTGACTCTGCCGCTAAGTCGATCCCGGGGGCACGGTCCAATGAATGTGGGAATCGATTCTGAAGAAACAAATCCATAACGAGGACGAGTTCTTGTTTCAATTTATCCCGATCGAACGATACCGTCTTGTGTTTCTTAGCCGCACTCCCCGTACCGGGGGAACGGGGCGCTACATCCTACCTAACCAATTGGAAGTTTCGTCCGAAAACTTAAGAATAGGGCCTACCGTTAGGGAGCATTATGCTGAGTACGACGATCCGAGAGGGAGCAAACATCGACCCGATGGTTGGGATCACCGCAGCGGAGGCAAGACCCTAGCTTGCGACGACAATTGTCAGCTGTATGCCCCGGTTTGTTACAGAAATGGCAAATTGGCCTCCGATTCCCTTTTTTGTGAACCGCCGTCGTTGTGACGCTTTGCAGCGTTGTTTCCTCTCTCGTTGCCTTGACATTTGTGATTGTAGGTATGCACAGCGCCGGTTGAAACATGAGGATACTGCGGTTCAAGTGATAGAGCATGATTCATGACTTCACACATTATCCCATACTGATTAACGACCACGTGCGCATTGATGGCAGGACGCAAACCGCCTTCAAACCTTCTGGCTCTACTCGCTGCATCAGGTAAATAGGCCCTAGCGAATTTGGAGAGTCGGTTGAATTCGGCGGAGTACTGTTTCACTGTCATACTGCCCTGCCGCAGCTGCACGAACTCGTTTTCTATCTGACGTTGTACCGGAGGGGGTATAAACTCCTCTTCAAACGCGGCACGAAAAGTCGTCCACGAGATCGCCTCCTCTCCGTGATCAAATTGGAGAGATCGTCGATGCACGTCCCACCAATCGTGCGCGTTGAGGCGGAGCTGTAGTTGCACGCAGGCAACACGCTTCTCTTCGGGGACCGCTAGCAGAGCAAAGTGGTCTTCAAGTTTGGCCAGCCAATCTAGGGCCACGATGGGTTCCTCAGTCCCGTTGAATGGAGTGTTGCAGACTTTCTTGAAGTGGCCAAAGTCGAAGGCAGTCACTTCCCTCGGCCTTGGAATTTGCGGTGTCTCGACTTCAAGCACAGGATCTTCCACCGGAGTCCCTGCTGTTGCCGCGGAATGGTTGGAAGCCAAAGTCTGAATGATTTGTTGCAGGGCATCCACCTGCTTCTGTTGGACTGAGAATCGGGTCTCTAGATTGCTTTCGAACTTGGCTTGGCGAGCATCGTCTCTTTGTCGTTGCGATTCTAACATTTGCATTACCCGCTCGAGCGGATCGACTTGAGACATGCCCCGTGTCACGCCCCGATCTCCCGCAGGCTAATCGGCCGTCCCCGCTAGGCGGGAATCACCCTCGCCAGCGCTCCCGCGGGACGATCGCTTCGGCCCATCCGGGCGTGATGCCGCACGGGCGTTAACCGCGCTCGTGCAAGGCCATGGTTCATTGGCTGGCGGTAAGAAATCTAAGCCACAAAGTCGCACAGATTGTCCGAGTGCAGCGGAATGTATAAACGCATAAGCGAATGGTAACTAGTTCACTGAGTCGACAATAGCGGAAGCAAGATTGAGTACACAAGTATGGAAGTAAGGCAACTCTTTTATTCATATTAGAACAAGTGTTACAGGCGGCGTATAGCCGAGATTACAAGTCGCTCGAGCACACTCTCTCTCTCTCTGAAACATAAAAGCGTGCCAAGTGGCTACATTTATGGGATGATTGAATAGGCGATGTTCCAACATTATGCCTTGTATATGTGCATCAGTTCCGGCCGCCGCGCTCCAAGGTTCCAGAGTCAAACTCCACGCCTAAGCACGCACGAAGGAGGCATCCGCACCGAACGAGGTTCTCCCGCATCCTACAAGCAATCTGGTGGATTATCAGTACATAAATGCACTGGTGGGGAGGCTACTCGCCCGCTCGTCAAATCCAAACACGTAATATAAGTTCCGTGCACCATATATTTATTGTCTTTCTAGTTGTGCCTTAGGATCAGTTTTTTGGCATATATGAAAAGCCTAACTCGTGTGGTCGTGCGCCGTGCGATATAAGAGGAAACACGGCGAAACTTACCAACTTACCAACTTGTCCTTCCCTGTCCAAGGCAAACCAAGTTAATTCATGCACCAGGATATATATAAACATTCAGGCATTAGCATATGCAACCATAAGTGTCTCAAGCGAGATTCCATATCGGGGCACGAGTTCTCCTATTTAATTCATTTAACACGAGCATACTTATTTCTAAGACTCAGGAATGATTCACAGATTCATTGTTCTATTACCAGGGTACTTGAATTCATATTCTTAAATGCAATGCAATGACTCGCACACGGATTGCCGCTAAGCGAGTATGACCATGAATGCACACGAGTCGCTGGCGTAGCCATTAATGGACATAGTCGTAATAAGACGGTGGTCCCGAAGCCCCGGCAACCCGACCGAACTTATCCGTGCTAGGAACAAACTAGCACGACTACCGGATCTTCCCCCCAGGCCGGTTCGGTCCCGGTGCCCCGATGCCCCGAACCGAGGAGATCAAACTTGTGCACAAGCGTCCGCGACTGAATGAATGAGTTCTTATTGTTCTATCATTATTCCGAGTAACGACAATGGTTGTAGGCGCAGGTCATGATCCTTGCCACAAACCATCCCAGGTCGTTCCTGACTTACTGATCCTCTTATTATGCATTTCACCCAAGTTGATAAGACAATCCATGATTTATCGTTCAGATGCAACTTGACATTATGCGCTCCCCTGAATCGGGGATTGCCTTGGCGACCAATCGGTCCCGGATACCAGCAGGTTCGTTTTACACTTGAGGACTATTTACTAGTCATCCAGCTAACAAGATGCATGCACGGTGTTTTACTTGATTAAGGCATGATTCCATATAACTATCGTTGAATCGAGGCAAGGGTATAAGTTAACAATTAGCAGGCAAGCATGCATTTCCAAATAAAACTTAGACATTCACGTTGGCTCGGGCCCGAAGGTAAGCCGAGGAGTGAAACCGCAAGGAACTTATCGAACTACATGCTCCAGGGTCGTGCAGTGAAATGAGAAAACATAGTGTACTTGTATCATCCTACTCGAGGCACAGCGGGGTCAAGGCAACATTACCAGTTAACATATCGAGCAGACAGGCAAGCAACTTAACAATCACTTTAGCTCGGGCCCGAAGGTAGGCCGAGAAGTAAAACCGTTAAGGAACTTAACGAGCGACATTATCTAGAGTCGTGCAATGCAACCAGGTGAATAGTGCACTAAGGAAAGCAATACTCATATCGATCTATCGAGGAATAGTAGGGTCCAGTTGCCCAAGGAAACGGTAGCATGCGAGGGTCTAAATATAAGCAACGTTTCATTTCCATGTTCTAACACAATCAGTGCAAGTTGGGATTATTCCCTTAGCTAGGTGCGTTGAATTCTTATTAGCATGCAAGGGTGATTCACCTAACGACTAGCATGAAACATTCCGTATTTTATGTGTGCTGGCTAAGCAAAGACAAGTTCACCGTAGCCACCCACCTTAGCGATGATTCGCCCCGGTTGAGCTATACTCCGAGCGAGCCACTGAAAGTCTAAGCCGAACTCCTGAAGGGCCAAGTCTGGATAATCCTTTGCCTCAATGAGTCGTCTCACTGAGCAAGGCAGGTCGGGACGTTGCACTTTTGCCGTTTGAATCGGCAGTCCACTTGAGCGGAACGGGGTGTTACATCATACACCACTCAGAAAAAGTCTCGTCCTCGAGACTTCCTGAGGGCAAGCCGTTCTATCAAATTTAGTCCAAGCGTAGTTACCGGTACCCCTAGATCCATTTGAACACCATCTCTTACTCGTTCCTTACGCCGTGTTGCGTGTGTTTCTGAGTCGGTCTTATTTGCGCCTCAGCGCAGGACAACTTGCTTAACGCGGGGTAACGATACAATCCCTCGGGAATGACGATCTAAGGCTGAGGCAAACTTATACAAGTCATTATGCTTGTTCGGTAGGATATTCACTTGCACTAGCATTCGAGATCAGCATATCGCGAGTCTGGATCGTGCACGGATTCGAAGCGTCCTTCAAACACATGCATGTCAACCAACTTGGCGATAGCGAAGTCTGTGCACTCGAATTTCACATCTCAACGAGTCTTGGATCGTGCAAACGTTCAAGGCATCCCCCAAACATATGCAGTCAACCAAACTTAGAGATAGTGAAATCGGACAAGCTACTTGCGAAATCTCAAGGGTTCCCGTTTATAAATCATAAGGATACTTCCGATAGGGCCAAATCAAACTCCAAGTAAGTTCCATTCCAACTTTTATCAAGTATTTGCACTCCGTTAAGCATGATCTATTCGATTCAACCGTCTAGCGTTCATCCGCTTGGGTCAATTGTAGCGCACATTTCCGTTCCCAGTCTAACACTAAGTTTTGCTGTCCCAGTTTTGCTTTACTCTAGCAATGTTCTAAAGTCGATTGCACAGGTTCATTCACTCAGTACATAGTCGTCTGCCTAGTTGCTAGGTCAGCTCACAAGGTCATAGGTACAAGCTCAAGCATACGATATATCGTGCAAATTCGTCGCACGATGCTCGCCCCAATTCCTAGGGTCAAATCATTGTTCTTTTGCACGGGGTACTCTACCCAAACTCGTTTCACTCAGATTTCTAAACATCGAGCACAGATTCTTCCTACTCTCCATAACACGTTCGTTTGCACGGGGGACGAGTCCGTTCAGTACAAATTCACAATATCCAAGTTGCAGGACCAGCCTATTGATTTACGTAGTCTATCTCTCCAACACGTTTTGATAGAAACCATTTCCATTTCAAGTCTTGACCACCAAGCCAGATTCAATTCTAAACCTTAGACTATATCCCCAATTCGTTCCACCTGATTCATGTATTCATTCACGAAACCATCCAGCATGATTTATTCCAAGTTCTAGGCTAACTCATCCACAAACTCTTTTGATTCACTGCATTTCTAGTTCGTCTCATCGTGTCGAACCAAAAGTCAAAACGATCATTTAGTTGTCACACTCCGGTCTCCCGCTAGTTCGATCATCCACGTTGGACGCAAGATCATCACGTCAACGCTCCCGCTGGATAATCGTCCTAATCCGGGCGCGACGCATGTGCGGGCATAGAATTACGCTCGTACAAGACAAGAACGTTTGAGTGTTATGGCTATCTTCGACACGATCGAGACAACTTATCCTTTAACCTTTAATTCCATCCAACTGTACATCCATCAGTTTATTCAGTGACTATAGTTCGTCTTGCAAAATCATCCAACTTCGATATTACCGTTCGATATTTCCACAGTCTACTTATGCCATTCCTCAAGAATCAAGTTTCTATATTCGAACCCAAGTCTATTCTATTTCGATACGTTCCATTCATCGAGTCCGTTCGGAATAATCACTGAATATGTTCCCTTGAGTCCGATCATCCCCGCCGTACGCGAATCACCACGTCGGCGCTCCCGCAGGATAACCGTTCTAGTTGGGACTGATTTCGAGAGTTATCTTTTCAAACTCGATTTCAAGACCGTTCTTCCGAACATCATGCCAAAACCATTATCGTTCATCTCTTTCCTACGAACCACAGTATTCATTCTCGGGCTAACTTATTCAAGCGATATTATATTCAAGTTCTATCCCTTGTTTCAATCCAAAATCGCTCGTACAATTCTCAAGTTTCAGCAAGTTCATCTTTTAACTAAGATGTTGGTTTCCACTTCTGAAAATTTCCATTCGATATAAGCCTTAACAATTAATTCAAGACATTCTACAATCATTCAATTCGACTATCGCACGAGACTTTCAAATCCGTATGAACATTTCCAAATGTTCCATACACCACTCGGAATCGAGTCATCCCATTAAACCCAAAATCCAATGTTTGCATTTATCGTTAGTATATTCACCAAGTCACACCTAAGAATTCTTGCACGATATTTAGGTATCGCCTAGTAAAATCTCAGTCTCGTCTCTATTCCGGATTTAATAGTCATCCAAGCGACTATATCGACTTGTGTCTTCCAACACAATTATCGTTCGAGCCATTTCCCATAATCAAGCATGATTCTTAACATTCGCCTAAACGATAAATCCGATAATGTTTCTATCGACTGCAGTTCTAAGTCTAACTTTGTCTTACTCCTGAACGATGTCCAATCTCGTCACAACTCAACTTCGCACCGAAGGATCTTAGCGCGCGATACTGAACACAACTTAGCCAAAAGGCTGTGTGCATAGCTGTAAAACCCCCTTCCTAGAAAATCGTAAATACCCTTTTATTTATTTATTATTAATTAAATTATAGTAATTAGGTCTAAATAGGAGAAATAAATTTTTAATAATTTTTATGTTAGGTGTTCGGGCACTTAGATGACTTGTGGGACCATCAGGAATTTTTCGGAATTTATTCCATGTAGGAGACCCCTTAAGCAGTTGCTAGCCTAACGATGTGCAATACCCTATTATATAAATTTTTATGAGTATATATATATATATATATGTATATACAAATATATATATATATGTATATATATATTTTATAAAGAGAAGAAAGGAAAAGAGTTATTAATTAATAACTAACTAATAATATAATAATATTAATAATATTAATACCTAATCTTCTATCACTAAAGTTGCTCTTCAGCAAAGAGTTGCTGTGACTTCATCCAGCATCTTAGCACCCACGTCCGCCCACTTGCAACAGGTAGCCCGATCCTATTCAGCGGCTCCAAAACCCGCGGAGAACTCACCCACTTCCCCTCTCTCTCCTAATATATAATATATATATATATATATATTAGCTCTCTAAAACCCTAACCTAGAAACTCCAGACTTCCTCTTCCCATCTAGAGCCGTCACCACAGCCAGAGAAGCCTCCCCAAGCCATCCAACCATCCCGTCGACGCCGACGTCGCGAACTGCAGTTTCCCACTCGAGGCACCTTCGCTCCGGCGTGATTTTCCGTTGGCTCGCTCGACCAAACGCTGTTCCGTTTTCATAGGTATGATCTTCCCTCAACCCTCTCCAATATTTGTTTTATAGCCTACCTTGGAAAACGTGTGCCCCTAGGTGAAAAACAGCGCCCAAGTCAGCGCGAGCAGACAAGATTCTGCAATCGCAGAATTCCAGAATGACCACCCATATTGTCGAGTTCGTATCTCCCACCACAGAGATCCGAATTCGATGATTCTTTTTGATACCTGTAGATTACATGACCTAGTTTATTTTCTGTATAATAACTTTGTGCTATTAGTCGCTGTGGACAGAAATATATTCGTCACAAAACTGCCGCCATGTGCCAAGTGTACAGAAATATATTCGTATCTCCCACACTTTTTCCGGTTTTCCAAAAGTTGGAGATCGGAGCGCGCCCCGCCAAACGGGACCGCCCCGCCATGTGCCAAGTGTACCGAATGGTGCACGCAGCATAATGGGACACATGAAAATTCGTGGAGACTGATTCGGACGCGTGTGCGCGCCGGAATCAGGCCGTATCCGCGGACACATTTCGTGTCGCCACTTTTGTGGAACTCGTGCGTATTTTGTGCACGCTTGTCAGATTGCGACGAAACTTGCGCCACTGGACTCGTGGTAACGTGCTGGTCCTGTGACCCAATTTTCACGCATTTCTGAGACGGTTGACCAGATCGCCAATTGGCGGGCCACACAGTTGACTTTTTGGACCAAATTTTTTTCGGCTCATCGGAATCCAAATTTGGACATACCGTTGGGTTCGTATTGACATCTAGAGTTGTTTGACCTATAGTTTGTCCCATTTAGAGACTGTACCCTCGGCACACTTTTCGGTGCAAAGTGGGCCACACGTGGACCCCATTTTTACCCGAAATTACCGTTTTGCCCCTGTGTCCAAATTGGACGAAAGGAATGTGCTTTTTAGCTATTTTGCTCATTCCGGAAATGTTGGTGATATTTATTTCAGCATCCGGAGACATTTGTTCTGTGGCCATAGCTTCTGGTCCTGTGTACTGGACATCTGGACGTGACATTTTGCAGCTTCTTGCCAGGCAAGTATACCTTGCCATTGTACTGTTATTTTTATTCCATATGTTGCATGCATATTGATTTTCTATCTTTTCATATATTTTAACTGTTATATAAAATGCTCGCGACGGTGACGTCGCGATAGGTTTTATTTATGTATTGCATTGACCTTGTTCATGAGACTACCCCATTATCATGTAGCACCATTAGGTTCATTGGCTGTGACACAGTGGTTACACGAGTGTGAGTCTCATATAGATCACGGACTGCGTGACAGGTCTGGCCTCCTGTACGTATGGGCCGTGCGTTAGGAATAACTGCCGTTAGAAACTTTGCATGCTAGTAGACTTGGCAGTTATTAGAGATTTATCGTGTCATGGACATGACATGCTTAGAGCATTGGGTGGGGAGAACAACAAGTACCGCATTTGAGCTCCTTTACACTTTTTTCTATGAAGCCCAGATTCTCCGCTGGAGATACGGGTGATGATGACCACTATATATTATGTACTATCAGGCGGGCCACCGGCGTTCAAAAGACGACGTGCCTTTTAGGCCCCTGGATCTTCAAAAGAGAACTATGCCAAATCCCAGTTTTCAGCCAGATAGCTCACTTGTGGGGAAAGTTGTTCTTAACTGCATTCACTTTAGACGGTTAGGCGACCCCATTGGATATTTATTTCAGTACTTTATTGGCATGTGTTTAAGTATACTTGTTATGTCCCTCTGAGGACCTGGTCCGCTGCCAGGTGTACCTGCTCTTGAGTATTTGCAGGAGCACAGATTTGGAAGGATATAGATGCTCCGTGGATGTCTTCTCTTCGAGCCGTGATTGGTAGCTGATACTTATATTGTTTGAGTGAGTTGTACTTATATTGTATTTACTTTTCCCATTTGAGTTGGTAGTGGATTTGTTTCCACCCAACTATCATCCTTAGATACTTCTTGTTGAGATCTAGTTTCATAGATACTGGTTATTTATTTCTATGTGATTTGGTGGATGAGATTTAGATTTTACCCTGTGACTTGTATTACATTTTATACCACTTGTGGATTTTATATTCATATTACAGCGTACGTATGGATTTGGTTTCCATATATTGGAGTTGCCATATCCATGCGGCTGGCATGATTACGTGTCCTAGTCCTACGTATTTCTGGGACTGGGGCGTGACATGTTTTTGTGGTAGCCCATGCAGGTCGAGAGCATATTGTCTCGGTTACGTTACTGTACCGAACAAGCCTGCACCTAGGACTAGAGTATAGGATCTCATCCACATTGACTATGATTCATCTTCCTCCTATCTGTTCTATTTGAACAATTGTATCTTGCTTGATTCCTGTACTTCCCTAATAATTCTTTAAGTATAGCCTTCTCCTAGAATATAGAAGTTCCTGTTGTTAGATGATAATTAGAGTAGCACACCTATTTAGAATACAACGAGAATATAGAGACACCACTAAGTTTAGAATATCTAGCGAACCCTAGAATCCCTTATCCCTATAATTGGTTTACCATTACCCGGATGTATTATGAGGACTTGAGAGTAGTATAGACACTACTAGAGTTAGTTAGAAGGTTACCATAATGTTTGCCCCTAGTATTGAGGAACCCATAGAAAACAAAAACTTAATGTTTGGACTGAACCTAACCTTCATAGTTAGATGATATTGGAACTATAAACTTATATCATTATCTTGTTATTAGCAGACAGCACCCTAGGAAGCCTAGAGGAATGTAATCAACACTTCTCCCTTGATCATACCCCGAACATAGCAACTAACACCCCACTCCCCTTAGAGAACCATGATGCCATCTAGAGCCCTCTATCTTTATTTTTTATTGTTTCCCTGCGACCATAGCGCTCGCTATTTTGCGACGGCTAATTAAGTTTCTTCTCTTCATCCTTCAACTCGTGCCATCTGACACTTCGGATAGTAGGCCAAGTAAATTTATTCTTGTTAAGGACACATAGTTTGCTAGGATTATAGTTGCAGTCTTGAATTTGAACATTTTTGTGCTTGGTAGTTAAAGTTTGATAAGTTTGAGTTGTTCTTGCAGACTGCGACCCGATGATTATCCCTTAGTGTTAAATCGCATAATTTGTACCCCCACCTCGATACAAGTTAGATCCCTTTCCCCTTAACGGCTAGTAACTCTTCCATCCCTACGATTGACACATGTTCTATGAGCACTATGATTAGGACTTAAGGTGACCCTTACCTATATAATGCAATAGGAGACCCTAATAAGTACCAAGATTTTCCTCATACACCCTAATAAGAGTTTCTGTTTTAATTACATGTGCAAGGTTATTTTGTAGGATCCTCTTAAGACTGTCACAATAGTAGTTAAATTATTTTAAGTTGGGTAGTATACCTCACCACCTAGTATCATATAGCCCTTGTGATCCGTTGATGAAGTGTAACTGAATGGCATTAATTGCATGCTAGCAAAAGACGACAGTATTTATTCAGACGATAGAACTTAGAGGCTCATACCCCTACTTTGTCGACTATCGACTTAGACAAGGAATTAATATGTTAACTGTAGAGATTGTAGAGTCTTTTGTTATTGTTGCTTATGTTGTGTTGTTTTTGCAAACTTGAATTATTTGTAACTTCCCTCATCATAATCCAGCGTTATATTTTCTGTACTACCTTGACTTATGCTGCTATTATAGCCTAGTTTTGCAAGCTTATTCTTTATCGAGCTTGTTCATGACATGTATTATTGGAGTACTACACTAATACATTTCAGAATCAGTGTATGAAGGTCTAGCTAACCTTAGTGCGCTCGATTCGCCCTTCGTAACGCTACTTTACGTGGATTGAGATATGTAGTGATTAGTAGACGAATATACTTGCCCTAGACATGTCTGACATATCGTATCGGTTACATGACCGTACTAATACGAGCATGTGAATAGGAACTACCAAAATAGGATTTCAATCCACAACTGCTTTGATAATTCCCAATTGAATTCTTTAAACGCCTTGATCATAATACTTCTATTCTACTACGCTGCCCTTGAACTCTTTATTATTGATCTTCGTCTTCCCCTATTTCGGAAAGACGAAACCTCGTGCTGGGTATAAAGTTTGATACACAGAGAGTACTAGATATACCCCATAGGCCGATCACATACTTGAGGATTATTCTTTCATAATTAAGGACATATCATATGTGATATGATCGGCGTTGACGTTTCGAGGATTGAACGACATGAGTAAATAAATTAAGGGATATTTTCTTAAGGTATATAGCCTTAGGTGATAAGTAGGTAAATTCTAAGTTGGGTAGTAGTGCATTGTCAACTTGAGAGAAATTTCTTTTAGATTGTGACCAAGTAAGATTAGATTGGGAGATTCAAGTCATTGTAATTTTGAGAAATTTAGAAGGATGACTAAGATGATGAGGATCAATGAATTGATATTGAGGACCCAATATTTATACCTTAAGTGCATGAGTTAAATTTTTGAACAATGAAGGTAGAATCACCAATTTAAATTTAGAGGATAAATATAGAATTTCAGACTTGAATATTGGTGGACTGCATTTAAATTATTTTTCAAATTTGGTGATTTGAATTAAGAATTAAAATTTTGGTTAGACGACCTATTTGAAATAATGAGGATGTGAATGGAATTTAAAGAGTTGAGGCATACAAAATTTTATCAGTGAAAATGGGAATATATTGGACTCAAACCACTTCTAAAGGAGATTATGATAGTTAGAGATCGTGAGGTAAAAGTTATATACGTATGTAAATCTTGGAGATGTTATGTGAATATGGATAAATTGAAACAAGGGGAGAAGAGATAACCATAGGTTAAATTTTGATTGGAGCAGTGGTCATCTTAACCTAGAAGTGATTGCAATGGATATGATTAGGATTTTAGTTATCGCAAGAAGATTGTGACTGACTTGCCTTATTGTACATAAAGGATTAACTGATTCTGCCTTATTTCAATTTTGAGGACGACATTGTCTTAAGTTGGCTGAATTGTGAAACCCCCTCACCTAAGAACTTGACCTACTCGGCCTAGATAGTGAGACTGAGGCTAGCACGAATCCACTTAGAAATAGAACACGGTATTTTTATTTAGTTTACAACATGATATCACTTGACACGCCTTACCGTGCTCCGATAATTGGAGCACTACACTAGCCACTGCCTTCCTACAAATTCTACACCCTTATCCTAGACATGCCTATCATCCAATTCTCATCTTTGTGCAATTTTCCAATTGTTGGACGCTTTTATGCAAAGCATTTATGTGTCCACACCATTGGACATGACACATGAAGAAACCTATTTTTCGCTCATATGGATTGTTCCATGATTTTTCTGGGATGTGCAACGTGCAACATCGCCCACCCCTTTAAACCTAGCCTTGCATTTTAAACAATGCAAATCTTATACCATCATTGCATTCTATTGTGGCTTAATTTTAATTTCGAGGACGAAATTTTTATAAGTTGGATAGAATGTAAAACCCCCTTCCTAGAAAATCGTAAATACCCTTTTATTTATTTATTATTAATTAAATTGTAGTAATTAGGTCTAAATAGGAGAAATAGATTTTTAATAATTTTTATGTTAGGTGTTCGGGCACTTAGATGACTTGTGGGACCATCAGGAATTTTTCGGAATTTATTCCATGTAGGAGACCCCTTAAGCAGTTGCTAGCCTAACGATGTGCAATACCCTATTATATAAATTTTTATGAGTATATATATATATATATATGTATATACAAATATATATATATATGTATATATATATTTTATAAAGAGAAGAAAGGAAAAGAGTTATTAATTAATAACTAACTAATAATATAATAATATTAATAATATTAATACCTAATCTTCTATCACTAAAGTTGCTCTTCAGCAAAGAGTTGTTGTGACTTCATCCAGCATCTTAGCACCCACGTCCGCCCACTTGCAACAGGTAGCCCGACCCTATTCAGCGGCTCCAAAACCCGCGGAGAACTCACCCACTTCCCCTCTCTCTCCTAATATATAATATATATATATATATATTAGCTCTCTAAAACCCTAACCTAGAAACTCCAGACTTCCTCTTCCCATCTAGAGCCGTCACCACGGCCAGAGAAGCCTCCCCAAGCCATCCAACCATCCCGTCGACGCCGACGTCGCGAACTGCAGTTTCCCACTCGAGGCACCTTCGCTCCGGCGTGATGTCCCGTTGGCTCGCTCGACCAAACGCTGTTCCGTTTTCATAGGTATGATCTTCCCTCAACCCTCTCCAATATTTGTTTTAAAGCCTACCTCGGAAAACGTGTGCCCCTAGGTGAAAAACAGCGCCCAAGTCAGCGCGAGCAGACAAGATTCTGCAATCGCAGAATTCCAGAATGACCATCCATATTGTCGAGTTCGTATCTCCCACCACAGAGATCCGAATTCGATGATTCTTTTTGATACCTGTAGATTACATGACCTAGTTTATTTTCTGTATAATAACTTTGTGCTATTAGTCGCTGTGGACAGAAATATATTCGTCACAAAACTGCGCGCACCCACTTTTTCCGGTTTTCTAAAAGTTGGAGATCGGAGCGCGCCCCGCCAAACGGGACCGCCCCGCCGTGTGCCAAGTGTACCGAATGGTGCACCCAGCATAACGGGACACATGAAAATTCATGGAGACTGATTCGGACGCGTGTGCGCGCCGGAATCAGGCCGTATCCGCGGACACATTTCGTGTCGCCACTTTTGTGGAACTCGTGCGTATTTTGTGCACGCTTGTCAGATTGCGACGAAACTTGCGCCACTGGACTCGTGGTAACGCGCTGGTCCTGTGACCCAATTTTCACGCATTTCTGAGACGGTTGACCAGATCGCCAATTGGCGGGCCCCACAGTTGACTTTTTGGACCAAAATTTGTTCGGCTCATCGGAATCCAAATTTGGACATACCGTTGGGTTCGTATTGACATCTAGAGTTGTTTGACCTATAGTTTGTCCCATTTAGAGACTGTACCCTCGGCACGCTTTTCGGTGCAAAGTGGGCCACACGTGGACTTATTGTTTGGAACATCCCACTGAGGCATTGAAAGAGTGTGTGCACATAACCCACAAATGAGCTTTCAAAACTGAGACATTCGAAACGAAGTTCAAAGGCGTATAAGCCAAACTCTGATACCACTATGTCACGCCCCGATCTCCCGCAGGCTAATCGGCCGTCCCCGCTAGGCGGGAATCACCCTCGCCAGCGCTCCCGCGGGACGATCGCTTCGGCCCATCCGGGCGTGATGCCGCACGGGCGTTAACCGCGCTCGTGCAAGGCCATGGTTCATTGGCTGCCGGTAAGAAATCTAAGCCACAGAGTCGCACAGATTGTCCGAGTGCAGCGGAATGTATAAACGCATAAGTGAATGGTAACTAGTTCACTGAGTCGACAATAGCGGAAGCAAGATTGAGTACACAAGTATAGAAGTAAGGCAACTCTTTTATTCATATTGGAACAACTGTTACAGGCGGCGTATAGCCGAGATTATAAGTCGCTCGAGCACTCTCTCTCTCTCTCTGAAACATAAAAGCGTGCCAAGTGGCTACATTTATGGGATGATTGAATAGGCGATGTTCCAACATTATGCCTTGTATATGTGCATCAGTTCCGGCCGCCGCGCTCCAAGGTTCCAGAGTCAAACTCCACGCCTTAGCACGCACGAAGGAGGCATCCGCACCGAACGAGGTTCTCCCGCACCTTACAAGCAATCTGGTTGGTTATCAGTACATGAATGCACTGGTGGGGAGGCTACTCGCCCGCTCGTCAAATCCAAACACGTAATATAAGTTCCGTGCACCATATATTTATTGTCTTTCTAGTTGTGCCTTAGGATCAGTTTTATGGCATATATGAAAAGCCTAACTCGTGTGGCCGTGCGCCGTGCGATATAAGAGGAAACACGACGAAACTTACCAACTTACCAACTTGTCCTTCCCTGTCCAAGGCAAACCAAGTTAATTCATGCACCAGGATATATATAAACATTCAGGCATTAGCATATGCAACCATAAGTGTCTCAAGCGAGATTCCATATCGGGGCACGAGTTCTCCTATTTAATTCATTTAACACGAGCATACTTATTTCTAAGACTCAGGAATGATTCACAGATTCATTGTTCTATTACCAGGGTACTTGAATTCATATTCTTAAATGCAATGCAATGACTCGCACACGGATTGCCGCTAAGCGAGTATGACCATGAATGCACACGAGTCGCTGGCGTAGCCATTAATGGACATAGTCGCAATAAGACGGTGGTCCCGAAGCCCCGGCAACCCGATCGAACTTATCCGTGCTAGGAACAAACTAGCGCGACTACCGGATCTTCCCCCCAGGCCGGTTCGGTCCCGGTGCCCCGATGCCCCGAACCGAGGAGATCAAACTTGTGCACAAGCGTCCGCGACTGAATGAATGAGTTCTTATTGTTCTATCATTATTCCGAGTAACGACAATGGTTGTAGGCGCAGGTCATGATCCTTGCCACAAACCATCCCAGGTCGTTCATGACTTACTGATCCTCTTGTTATGCATTTCACCCAAGTTGATAAGACAATCCATGATTTATCGTTCAGATGCAACTTGACATTATGCGCTCCCCTGAATCGGGGATTGCCTTGGCGACCAATCGGTCCCGGATACCAGCAGGTTCGTTTTACACTTGAGGACTATTTACTAGTCATCCAGCTAACAAGATGCATGCACGGTGTTTTACTTGATTAAGGCATGATTCCATATAACTACCGTTGAATCGAGGCAAGGGTATAAGTTAACAATTAGCAGGCAAGCATGCATTTCCAAATAAAACTTAGACATTCACGTTGGCTCGGGCCCGAAGGTAAGCCGAGGAGTGAAACCGCAAGGAACTTATCGAACTACATGCTCCAGGGTCGTGCAGTGAAATGAGCAAACATAATGTACTTGTATCATCCTACTCGAGGCACAGCGGGGTCAAGGCAACATTACCAGTTAACATATCGAGCAGACAGGCAAGCAACTTAACAATCACTTTAGCTCGGGCCCGAAGGTAGGCCGAGAAGTAAAACCGTTAAGGAACTTAACGAGCGACATTATCTAGAGTCGTGCAATACAACCAGGTGAATAGTGCACTAAGGAAAGCAATACTCATATCGATCTATCGAGGCATAGTAGGGTCCAGTTGCCCAAGGCAACGGTAGCATACGAGGGTCTAAATATAAGCAACGTTTCATTTCCATGTTCTAACACAATCAGTGCAAGTTGGGATTATTCCCTTAGCTAGGTGCGTTGAATTCTTATTAGCATGCAAGGGTGATTCACCTAACGACTAGCATGAAACATTCCGTATTTTATGTGTGCTGGCTAAGCAAAGACAAGTTCACCGTAGCCACCCACCTTAGCGATGATTCGCCCCGGTTGAGCTATACTCCGAGCGAGCCACTGAAAGTCTAAGCCGAACTCCTGAAGGGCCAAGTCTGGATAATCCTTTGCCTCAATGAGTCGCCTCACTGAGCAAGGCAGGTCGGGACGTTGCACTTTTGCCGTTTGAATCGGCAGTCCGCTTGAGCGGAACGGGGTGTTATACCCCGTTGGCTCCGAGAGCTTCCCGAAGTGCCCGAACTACTTTCTTGGCCTTGCGTTTCGTCCGGGGCTAGCGCTGCAGATTGTGCTGGTACCATTCCTTCAAAAGAAGGTAAATTACATTAGAATCATAATGTATTATGGACTTATTGCATGAACGTATCTTATTTTGGCTTAGCGAGTTCAAGAGTTCGCACAGGAATTTGATCGTTAAAGGAACTTTTCCAGTACGAGTCTAAGGAACTTGAATCTGTCCTCTGATACAATTATGTCATGACCCGATTCTGTAGAATCGTTGGGGCGTCCCCTGAATCGTGATGCCGTGCGGGCCTGGGGTTGCGCCCGCACAAGGCTAAAGTATTTTGCATAACGAGCACATATTCAGAGTACGCGGATAAATTGAAACACAGATTTGAAACATGGAAAAGTTCTCTTTATTGATAATGAACATCTATTACAAACTCTTAAACGAGTCAGCTAATATGCTGCACGGGCTTACAAAAGTGTTGACTCAAAATGAGATAGCAGTCCTGTACATTATATCCCTATATAACTTCAAAATGTATAGACCTTCTGGCTGGAGGACGGCTTTGCCATTGAGCTGCATTTGTGTATGAAGAGTTGCAAGCTCCGATCTTCAAGTACTTCAAAATGCGGCGCGATCAGGATGCGCCAACAGCTGGACTAGATTTGGGAAGACGACTTCGGCTCCTCGCTCGATTCGCCTTAGTGCGGAGAAACTATTTCAACGAGGGTCAGTATGTCGAAACATACTGGTGAAGGCGAGCTAACCGAACTATACCAATCAACACGTTGTTTATATGAAGCATGCATATTTTGTGGGTTTCTATCTTGCCTTAGTTCATTTACAAGTAAGCAGAATATATAAATTTACTGAAAATGAACTTGCCACCGTTCGATGGATTTTACCTAACCGTCTGAACTACCTGCACAATACTTACCATGCCTTCCCTGCCACGAAGACACAAGTTAGTTTGCAACATGTTTAAATATACAGGGGATCACTGGCGGGATGCCATAATGGACGGGGCATAGTACATGAATGAAATAACGAGTAACGCAATGAACAGGGGCGCCACAAGTTATTCCATCCGATACAGGCGACTATTCAGGAGTTCCGTCAGGATCGGATCGGTGCCAGTGCCCCAGCGACCGTCCGCAGGAACTAAGACCTTGTGCACAAGTTGTCCGTGATCAATGTTATACACTAAATTAGCAGTCGAGGCAATTCTGGGCGATATCAGGCACAAGACAGTAACAGGAGGAGATCTACTTTTGCGTAGCCTCCGTATTCAGATTATTGCATTCAGGATAAGTTCTGTTCATCGCATAATTTAAGGAAGAGTATGAAATTCTAACTTTTATTTATGCATATGATAAACATTCCAAGCGAACAAGCATGCAAGTAAGTAACCGTTCACAAGTTTGATTGACAAGCAGTAATATCCAAGTCTATTCTCTTTTATCTTGGTATCTTTTATTATTACTTGGTATCGTCTGATCGGGGCAACAAGAATGTAAGAGTTTTTGGTGTGAAGACTTGGAAGCAGGGCTAGCTAATCGGGATGGTAGCCACTCACTTAGATTCGTTGGAAGGGAGAAGGAAAGAGGCGCTTCACGACTCCGCTAGCAAGCCGCCTACTGCTTGTTCACCTGCATTATGAACAGCTCGATCAATACCTCTTCCACTTTTCCAATCTCGGAATTGAAGTGTAGTTCAATGAACAAAAACAATGAAAACCATCGAAACCGTTCAAGGAAAACAAGCAAATCCCAAAACCAACTCAAAGCACGAAAGCAACAAGCGACATAAAAAACCGAGGCAATAAAAGATAGCAGCGGAGAGGTCCCTCCTGACTCTACCACTAAGTCGATCCCGGGGGCACGGTCTACTGAATGTGGGAATCGATTCCGAAGAAACAAATCCATAACGAGGACGAGTTCTTGTTTCAATCTATCCCGAACGAACGATACCGTCTTGTGTTTCTTAGCCGCACTCCCCGCACCGGGGGAACGGGGCGCTACATTCTGATCCCCTGTTGATTGAGATGTACAGAGGGGACAGTGCACAGAAGCTTCCAGCTGTGACTGAAATTCAGTACCTGCCGACAGTCTAAAACTGTGGTCACATTCCAGGAGGAATTCTTGTAGTTCAGCAAGAAATTACTCCCCGAGCTACTGCCAGAGCCGGAATACATCACCCTGGGATTATGGAGAATTAGCCATCCCATCAAATACAGGTACGGTAATTCTACCCTGGGAAAGCTATCACGTCGAGTTTCGTCGGCAAGCAGCCCATCAGTAATGGCCCTCAGGCCAGCTTGAATGCCGAACACCATGGCAGGGAGCAAACCCAGTCTTGCCCCGAACACCAGACGCACAGCAGGCCATAAGGTGTTGCGGTGAATGCTGTCCGCAGATGCAATACCGGGTACCACCAGTCGGCGCAGCCATATAGAGAGGAAGCCAGCCAGTTGAGCTTCCTTGGATAGAGGCCTATGGCAATGCCTCAAATAACTATAGGCCTTAGTGCCTATAGGATATTTCCCTATCCCTTCGTCGAGAATTCGATCTGGAGCCTCAGCGTCTTCCATAAGATCATCGACGACCTGAGCACTCAGCACGCTCAGAAAGCTCAGAGGCTGATCCTTGCTATCCAAGACTTTCTCTGGCTTAACAGCCCTGGCCCGGTGGAAGAAGAGGTAGGACGCCCACTTATTGGTATGAGCCAAATCTGAAGGCTCATTATAAAAGGCGGTGCAAGCAAGGTAGTGGCACATCAGCTCCTGGTACACTGCCACTACCTAAGGGTCTGAATCCCCCAACTCCCGATTTGTGGGAACATACTCTTCATAGGGAGTATCCCCCATTGGCAGTCTCGAAATCTCTACCATTTCGTGGAGGGCCAATCCCAACTCCCCCAGTGGAGTGGCAAAAGTCCCAGTGAGCGAGATGTATCGCTCCATCAAAGCCAGAAATAGACTGAGGTTGAGAGGTAACCCAATACTGGTGGCACTCACAGCTTCGTACAGACCAATGCTCCACAGCTCGGTCTGAAAATGCTTCAGGGCCCAGTCAGCTAAACGAGCCCATCGAAGATTTGTAGGGGTGATCCACCCATTGGTCCGAGGATTAACCTTGGGGTATACTCCTCCATGCCCCATAAAATTATTGCAAAAAGTCGGTAGTTGGACCGGCTGGAGCAGTAAACTATCTTCACTCGGGATACTGCCCGGATACAATCCCCTGAACGGCATCACAGAGCCAGAAGGGCGGCTGATAAATGACCCTTGGTCAGATCCTTTCTGATAGAATATCTTCCCCGGTCGGCCGTGAAGATTGGGAGTCAGCACCCACGACATCCTCCTAGGATGGGTGGCATGGAAGAATGCCGAGATAGGGTAGTCCCTCAGCATCTTGGGCAAATACATGACCAAGCCCCCGGCAGGGAAAACCCAGAGTTCTTTCTTGGGCTTCGTCTGGGACTGCTTGTTAATCATGTCCCCAAAGAGAAAAGCTGGTTTTATATATTGGACCCCGTCTATGGACGTCAGGGGCTCTCCGTTGATCATATTCAGCAACATCAGCTCGCCTAGAGACGATATCAGGATTCCCCTTCCTTCAGGATACTGGGGTCCGGAGATAGGAAATGTCACGTGGGACAAATCCTCCAGGTAGTTGGAATGCAGCATCCCGGCAGCAAAACCCATCACCTCGGCCAGTGAAGACATATGCAAGTTAACTGCAAAGTGCAAGAAAAACATGTCAGTTTCTATACTAGACATTACAAATCTTGCAGCATATGCCAAGAGTCAACAGCCTGTACTTTACGCCAAGACTGTAAAAACTTGATCTTTTACCCTGGAATCTTATTCTAAGGCGTAAAATTCAAGATTGACAGTATACACAAAAAATCTGACAGTCTGTGCTTTACGCCAAGACTGCCAATATTTGAACTATTACGCCGGAATTTCCATCCAGAAGCATAAAACTCAAATTTTATAGTATACGCCAAGTTCCGATAGTCAAAGCTTTTACGTACGACTGCGGAAATATGGAGTTTTTACGCTGACACATTAGAAATATGGGCGTAAGAGATGAAACATCTCTGTGCATCATCTTCCTCGAAGAGGCTATCAGCACAGAAGACGACCTAGCGCGTTCACGTACAACGTGTGCGAAGGATTTTCTTCGTTCATTTCGTCCCAAAAGCTTTACCTTTAACTCCGGGTGCACAGCTCGTCGGCGGGACACTTCGTTCAGAATGAAGCTCGTCTTGCCCGACGAATGTCGCTCTTGCGTGGACAGAGGAGCGAGAAGAAGAGTCGGCCTTCTTTCCCTTAGAAGAGATCGGTTTCGGGGCCATTGCTGAAAACTCTGAATGCTCGGAGAGGAAACGAAGGAGAGAACTCGAAGAGTCGAAGGCTTTCTTTTGCAAAAGACAGATGAAAAGTTTTTCTCTGAAAACCTTGGGATATATATAGAGTTCGGATGGACTCCTCGAGTCCCGAACTAAATCCGACATTTAATGTTCGGTCATGATTGGGGACTACGTCAGCCTATTACTCTTGGAAGGCGGACAGTCAGCGAATTCGAAAAGTTTTCGTGCAAAGCAGATTCGTGGTTCTACGCCAAGGAGCTTTTTACGCTCGGCAGCTACAAATCTATGGTTTTACGCTCAGAGGCTATAAGTCTATGGTTTTACGCCCGGATGCTTTTATGCTCGGTAGCTTTTATGGTCGAGAGGCTACAAATCTATGACTTCACGCTCAGGAGCTACAAGTCTATGATTTCACGCTCGGTGGCTTTTACGCTCAGAAGCAACAGATCCACAACTTCACGCTCGGAAGATTTCCTTTTCAAAGGCTACGAATCTACAGTTTCTACGCTAAGGAGCTTTTACGCTCGACAGCTACAAATCTACGATTTTACGCTTGGAGGCTATAAGTCTATGGTTTTATGCCCGGATGCTTTTATGCTGGGTAGCTTTTACGCTCGAGAGGCAACAAACCTACGACTTCACGCTCAGGAGATACAGATCTATGATTTCACGCTCGGTGGCTTTTACGCTCGAAAGGCTATGAACTCAGGATTTTACGCTTATCCACATTTACGGATCTATACGTAGGCCAGAGCATGCATATATATGGACAGATCCCAAGACGGTCAATTGCAAGGGTTCACGCAGAGGATACTCCTTCTTGGCCCCAAAAATACTCCAAGTACCCGAAGCATACGGAGTTCAAACATTCAAAATTACTCTTCTTCTTGGGTCGATTGGAAGTTCATCCAGAATCCAGTCTGAATAGTTCCTCTACAGTTCAAGATGGCGACTCAGTTTGACAGCCGTTTCTCGCCCTATTTCAAGGGATTCTCAGGAAATTATTCTTGAAGATGATGGTCTGAACAAAAAATTCTTCTTATCAGAAGTGACGGTTCAGAATTCTACGCGGCTCCCCATTCCTAAAATAGCAGGACAGTTCGAATACTCGACTTAAATGCTAAGCGGCTTTCTGCGCATCCTTAGTTATACATAAAAGACAGGACGGGACCTAATGCTCTTTCTATCAGAGTCGGCGTAAAATTACCAGACGTGTTGAAGCTACACATATTCAGACTTTATCACAGCAAAATATATGGCAAGATAATCATATGCACAGAAGAAGACGATTTTATTAAATCATGATTACATATGAGGGAAATCCGGTATACAAAGGGTTTTTCTTCATTTTCATGATTACATATGAGGGAAATCCCGTCTACAAAGGATTTTCTCATCTTCATCGGAAGGCCACCCCCAGAATCTTTTCTGCTAGGTTCTCGTATTGGTGGAGATCTTCTTCCATCTTCTTCAGCAGTTAGTCGGTTTTCGCGACCGATTAACAAGAAAATGATTAATGGCGGGAGGATACAGAACTGGGCATGTATAAACAACCCATCCTTCATACGCCATGACAGATTGAGTTGAGGTATTAAACCCAACTCAATACTCGAGGACGGCAGTTACAGTTTGTCTGCTATCGTCCACGAAAGTATCAGGAGAAAATACAGCTTGCAAGGTGTGTGGTCTAATACGACCCTTCCTCTCTCCTGGGTGAATCGCCATATGGAGTTGCTGATTATCCCGAGCAAAGGAAGCTATGATATCCTTCTATGATCCATCGTTGCAGAGGATATTTGCTCGAAGACGCCTTCTTTTTTGGCTCCTTACATGCTGGAAGAACATGGTCTTCTTCTTCCTCAAGTTGACCCGACGAACTCCGGCGATCATCTCTGTGTGGTGAAGGAAATATGGAAAGAATAGGTTAACTCCTCAGCCTTTTTATAGGCAAAAGAGAACACACCGAATCCCAACAAGTCCTCATTAATCCGCCATGAAATCAGCCTTGAAGAACGAGTCAGACTTGACCGTTTTATGCTTCATTCAAAGCGTTTTAAATTACGAGGAATTTGAAAGCTTTGAAGGGGGTCTTGTAGAAGCATGAATAATACGCTGAATAGCTATACGCAGCATTTTAATGCGGGGCAGCATAAAATATGGCTTCTGAGCCATCGGCGTACAACAGAGCTTTTTCGCTAAGAATAGCGTAAAATACAAGCTCGAGGACTATCCGCGTAAATATAGTACGTACAGGCTGCTTCAACGTAAAAAGGGTGCTATATCGCCTTTATGGCGTGAAACTCATCCACTCTTAATGCAGCATTGAAGTGTACGAGGAACGCTTTGTATTCCTCGAAATGAACCTGTCAAATCATACAGTGAACCTGACGTCTGACTCCTGACAAAAAGTACTGCACGACTATCCAAACGACGGTTGTAATGATGGTGCGGCATAGTGACCCAGACCGTCGTTTAGTGACATTTCCTCGGCGTAAACTGCTTTTACGCATACAAGGGAATACGCTGCCTAGTTTTACACAGGCAAATGTGAGCTTTTACGCTCCGCAGAAGACAAACAGGCTGCCACGTCAAAAGCTGCTCTTCGTACAGGGCTCGAGGCAAGTCTCTGCATTTAATGCGCAGAATGATGGCAAATCCTCGAGACACGTCTCTGCATTTCATGCGCAGAATGGTGGCAGATCTTTGAGACACGCCTCTACATTTAATGCGCAGGATGATGGCAGATCTCTACATTTAATGCAAGAGATTTGATTATATCCCCAAGAGGCGTAATTTCGGCTAAATAGTCCACATCGTCACTTTGGCACGTTACGCCATTTTCAGCTAAGGAGCACGCTGTACGCTATCTCCTTGAAATACGCCAACTCAGGCCACGTTTGCATTGGTGCGTATTAGAGCTATTTGGTCCAGAATTCGCTCAAAGCCTCAGTCAAGGGAGGGGGATCAGCTGTCTTCTACGCCCACTCGGCTTCTACGCCCACTCGGTTTCTATGCCTGCTTGGTTTCTACGCCGGTTTGATAACACTTTGGCTTCTACGCCGTGGTGACAATTATTGGCTTCTACGCTAACCTTTTCTACGCGAGAGATAACTACCTACGTGGCTTCTATGTCGTGATCTTCGCAGCAGTTATACGCATCATCTCCTGATGGGACATGTATCACACGCACATACAGAAGATCATTTATACGTAGGTAATAGTTATTGTAAACTTCAGCGTAAAAAGTGCCACACTCTCCACTGTACGGCTTCTGCACCGATTGGACAGTTACTGTCACTAAAACTCTATAAATAGAGACCTCTGTCCACAGAGGTCCGGGGTCAAAAAAATCTAAAGGTGGAGAAATCAAAGGAGAAATCCAGGGTCGAAGACTTGGAGCTGAAGAACTCAGAGTCGAAGAGTCTTGGAGAGAGAAGAATCCAGAGCTCAGACGAGGAGTAGTGATCGACGACTTTGGCATCGAACATCCACTCTCTCTTGCAACCTTCAAAGCGCTTCTTTCTGTCTTCTACGGCACTATCTTCATCATCGTGTGGTCCAAGGGACAAAGTGATCGACTGCAGATCAGACTCCTATAGCAATATTTACCCAGATTAAAATTTGTACTCGATATCCTCGTATAGGATTAATTGTACTGCTTGTTTGTAAACCAAAGAGCGAGTTTCGTATAAACCTCGTCTTATCTTCTTTCGTTTATCACCATAAACACATAGAACTCAGATTCCATCGAGGAATGAGAGAGCATTGTCTGCTTATTCGACTTCCACGATATAGCAACTCCACCCATGGAGAAGACGTATCATCCTGTGGACCTTTTGCTCTCTACTTCTGAACACCAGCTTGCATCACTGAAGTCTTATACCACTATCAGATACCTGCTGTAGTATAGTGCATACTTCTAAGTCCTCCTGAGATATTTTATCACTCTCTTCACAGCCTTTCCAGTCCTCCATACTTGGGTTTCTCGTGAATCGACTCAGCATCCCCACAATGAAAGCTATGTCAGGCCTTGTGGCAGTTGTTGCATACATCCAACTCCCGATAAAGTTTGAGTACTCCAGCTGCCTGTCATTTTTCCTAGGATTTGGCTTCAGCTTCTTGTCACACTTATACGGAGTATCGATCCCTGAAAGATCCTGATATCCATACAGTATGAGTATCTTCTCAATATAGTGAGATCGTAATTGCGCCACTCTAATGTTCGTTCGGATGATCTTTATCCCAAGGATAACATCAGCTTCCCCCAAGTCCTTCATACTGAACTTGGATAATAGAAACTTCTTTGTCTCAGTGACTCATGCTAGATCCGTGCCCAGGATCAGTATGTCATCCACGTACAGACAAACGATGACTCCTCTTCCGTCAGCAAAATTTTTATAAACATACTTGTCTGTCTCACTGACCCTGTAGTTGTTTGATCTTATGACTTTATTAAACTTCTCATACCACATTTTGGGAGCTTGCTTCAGACCATATAAAAATTTTACCAACTTGCAGACTTTATTTTCAAGGCCCTTGACGATGAATCCTTCTAGTTATTGCATATAAATCTCTTCGGTCAACTCTTTATTCAGGAATATTGTTTTGACATCCATCTGATATATAACTAGCTTGTGTATTATGCTTAAGATCAATCAACATCCTGATCATCTCCATCCGTGCGACTGGAGCATATGTATCGAAATAGTCGATCCCTGCTTCTGAGAAAATCCCTTGGCAACCAACCTTGCCTTGAACTTGTCAACAGTTCCATCGGCCTTCATCTTCTTCTTGAAGATTTATTTGCATTTGATTAGTTTAGCTTCTCCAGGAAGATCGACTAACACCTAAGTTTTATTAGAGGTTATTGAGTCATACTCATTATTTATAGTCTCTCTCCAGAAAATAGCATCTCTGGTATTCATCATCTCATCATAGGTATGCGGATCTGCTTACATGTGATAGGTGACAAAATTATCTCTGAAGTACTTTTGTCTCCTCACCCACTTAGTTCTCAGTTCTGCGAGTTCTGGTTCGAACATTGTCTTTGGAATGATAACTTCTTCTTGGACTACATCTTCATTGGAAGCTTCAGCCTCCTGTGCACTCACACTGTTCTCCGAAATATTCGAGATAACAATATTCTTGTGCCTTACAAATTTATCTTTAAAGAATTCTGCATCACGAGATTCAATGATATGATTTAATTCTATATCAAAAAACTTTCGAACATCACTCTTCTCAGCATAACCCAGGAAGATGGTCTTCATAGTCCTCGTACCTAGCCTTGAATCTTCAAGTTCGAAAGCTTCACATACGCCAGACACCCCCACACTCGAATGACATTCAAGTTGGATCTGACTTTGAACCAGAGTTCATAAGGATTAACATCAAAAGTTGTGTACGACACTCTGTTCATGATGAACGTAGCCGTCAATGCAGCTTCTCCCCAGAACCAGTTTGGAAGACTCGCAGTCAATAACATTGATTTTATCAACTCTGTCAACATCTTATTCTTTCTCTCAGCTACTCCATTTGATTAAGGAGAATATGGAGCGGTCGTCTCATTGACAATTCCATATTCTTTGCATAACGATACGAATTTAATAGACCTATAATCTCTGCCTCGATCACTTCTGAGTCTCTTGAGTTGTTGCTCTGTTTGAAGTTCAGCCTCAGCCTTGAACTCTTTGAACTTCTTGAATGCTTCATCTTTGGCCTTGAGCAGATAGATGAATGCATACTTTGAGTAGTCGTCGATGAATATAATTAAGTACTTCATCTTGGCCTTTGTGGAGAACTGTTTGAAGTCACAGATATCTGAGTGCACCAACTCCAGAAGATATGTGCTTTAGTTAACCCGCTTGAACGACTTTCTAGTGATCTTTGTCTGCGCACAGACCTCACACTTCTCCACCTCTTTATCCCCACATTTAGAGATAAGACCTAAACTAGACATATTATTTATTCTTTTACAATGAATATGTCCTAGACTATTATGCCATAACTCAAGAGAGTAACTAGAAGAGGAGACTACATTTATAATTTTATGCAGAGTTACAAGTTAAAGTTTGAACATCCCTTTGGTATAAAATACTTTTTTGAAGCATGTTCCTTTGTAAGATACCATCATCTCTCCAGCATTGATGTCCATCCTCAAGCCTGTATTGCAGAGCAGACTTCCTGAGACCAGGTTCTTGGCTATCTTCGGTACGTGCTTCACATCCTGAAACGTTAGCGACTTTCCTGAAGCCAGGTTCAGTACCATCGTTCCAGTCCAAAGTACTTCAGCTTGTGCCTGGTTCGCTACCATAACCTTCTCAGACGTAGACTTGTATATGGTGAACAACTCCCTCTTTGAGCAAATATGATAGGATGCGCCATTGTCCACCCACAAGTCATTGTCGATACCAATCGTAATAACCTGCACAATCATAGCAACCTTGTTAGGATCACATTGCTCTGTCTATTTGGGCTTGGATCTGCAGTCTTTTCGGTAGTGGCCCTTCTTGCCATAATTGAAATAAGTCACTTCTGACATGGGCATGGGCTTCGGTTTGAACGAGGTCGACTTCAACTTCAGATGGTTGAAGTCATTCTTGTTGTTGTGAGAAGCCTTCTGCTTCCCCTTGGAGTCATTAGCATGCACCAAGTTGGCTTTTGCCAACTGCTTGGACAGGGAGTCCAACTTCAGTTGCCCCCTGGCTTCATCTTCTATGTGAATCCAGTGAAAAATATCTTCGAGCTGGATCTCTATCTTCTTACGGTAGATGTTAGTCTTGAACTTGATCCAGTCCGGAGGAAGTTTGGTGACTATAGCCCATACCATGAACTTATTTTTCTTCTTCATGCCTTCTTCCTCCAGTATCTGCTGTATTTTCAGAAGTTCCTTGACATGTGGAAGCATCACCTTCTCGTCTTCAAATTATATAGTGAAAATTTTCTCGACGAGATATATTTTTGACATCTTTTCATCAGTTTTGTAATGCTTCTCAAGAGCTTCCCAGATGCCTCTTGCCTTCTCTTTCTTGTTGTGGGACTCTGCCATCGGTCGTCCATTGCATTTAGGATTAACATCTTGTAGAGGTCGTTGTCCTCCTTCCACTTGGAGTGCGCATAGCCACACCAACTTCAAGTTCTTCTCCATCTTCAGGAATGGTAGGTTCTGGATCAACCAACACATAAGCAACTTTGACAAGATGAAGATTCAGAGAGATCTTTCTCTTCCAAATGTTGTAGTGTTCATCATCAAACTTCTTAAGCTTGTGAAAGCTAGTATCGAGACAGTTTGAGCGGTTCTCTATCTAACTCAGATCTTGCTTTGAGATTGTTAGTCCAGAGGCGGATCTAAGATGGTAGAACACGGGCCAATAGCAGAGCTTTAAGCGAGACCCAAAAGTACGCTCTCTATTAGAACCCAACTTGTCATCGAGACGCAGAGCTTCCGGCAAACAAGTTCTTCCTATGAAGAACTCGATTCCAATTGATCATAACGAACCAAGAAAGAAGTTGGCACACCGAAAACTTGCAAGAGTCTCACTTCAAGCGATGCACAACTCATAAGAAGTACACCTCTAATAACAGGTTACAAACTGACTACAAAAAAAAGAAAACTACAAATAAATTTATTCTTCTCTTTACATTGGCAGACGCTACAATGAGATAGAACAAAACAAATAGAACAAAAAGAAAGATCAGAAAAGAACTCTTGCTGGGGTGATCAAAACCACCATTGCTCAAAGCAAGATTCGTCCTATACGCGATCTGCTCCCAGGATCCATCAAGCTCTCGATGAACTTCTGAAACGCTCCTGTCACCTATTCCGACTCGCACGATCTCCTAGACTCCTCTTGCGGTGCAGCAGCCTCTCTCCAAATCTCTCTCTCTCTCTCTCTCTCTCTCTCTCTCTCTCTCTCTCTCTCTCTCAAATTATGTATAACCCTTAAAACAGCAACGAAGGAGAGTATTTATAGAAAAACCTGGTCACTTAGTCGTTTACAAAGTGATAAGAACGAATTTAATTCAAATCCCATAAAATCGAATCTGGATTAAATACAGAATCTTTTCATAACCGACTCTTAACCGCCTTCAGCACAGTGGCGCATAGCGTCACTTTGCGCCCTTGAGCCTGAGTTCAGGGCTTAGCTTCTATGAAAATAATTCCAAGAGCATGACAAAAAATATAAATATTTTTATTGAGTTTTTAATCATTTTTTTCTCCTAATAAAATACCCCCACATGGTATCCATGTGCCCCACCACACACCCATGTGCATATCTCAACACAATCAAAGCATTATATTGAAATACCCACTTGATGGTGTAGCCAATGTGGAAAGATCTTTCATAGTCCAAAGGCAAAAATACCAACAAATATTGTTGGACTAATTTTTTACTATAAGATTGCCTCGGTTATTTATTTCCATTATTCAACTATATTCTAAATTTCTGTATGCATATTTTTACATGGTCATGTTGTGTTCCATCTATACACTGTTAGATTTTTGGAAAAGGGGAACATTACACATAGCTTCCTTAGAAGGTCATCACATCTCAAAATTAAGATAGATAGCTATAGCATAGATCAATTTGTGGTTCGAGTTCAAGTATGACGTAGTGCAACTTGGCATCATTAGAAGTATTGAGGTGCTCTTTGCTTAGATATTGTGGATCACAGAACTAAGCCTATATTCTATCCCCCTTCATTATAATACTTTGAAGTTTCTAAGTCACTGTTGATGTGGGCATATTGGCATCATTAAGAGACCTTCAACATCTCCAAGTCAATTGAGGTGCTCTATGGCTAGACATTGTGGAGCTCAGAAACCTAGATACATTCAGCCACTTAATTTTATCAACTCATCTATTACTCAAAATTTATAGTACACCCTTGGTGATTAAAATTGTTATTCTCGAATTTCATTTTTTATATAAATTTATACAATATCACATTTATAGCTATCTTGACTAGGACATTAGAACCGACAAAGGACCACGTCTGAGGCGATCATAAAAATTATGTGTCAAATTTTTTATGCAACTTTTTTATACTCCATAGCCAACTTTGTCTGATAGGAGAAGACCTAGTAGACAAAAATAAGGAGTATTTTGATAATATAAAAAAAAATCTTCCAAAAAGACCAAAATGCTCTCAAATATGACTGTTGAAGGTTTTTTTTACCAAAATACTCTCTGTTTACTTGGTCTTGGTCCGGACCTGACTAGGCTCACAGACCGGGATGGATCGACTGAGTTTTGATATTAAACCAAGCCCTGACATGCTGTTGGTGGTGGAGCTGACTGGATTGGCCCGTTGACTGGGCTAGGCCGACCCAATTCGGGTTTGATTGGGTCAAGCCCGGAGCGGGCTTCTGGTTGCCCAGCTCAATAAACACTATGTAGAGTTTATTTCTATTTCAGAAGGTAGGCTGTTATGTCAATGAAGTTGGATGCAATGGCGTGTTTTATTGAGGCAATTATTAGATATACTTTGTAGCTTATTTTGTTATTGACGTTATACTGAAACATTTCTAACTGTTGCAATATAATAATTGGAATTCTATAACTCAAATTAACATAGGACCAAAAATAAGAAAAGTTAAAATTGAAGTACATATGGTTCACGTTCTATGGTCATGCGAGACTTCTTTGCTGTCTAGCATATTATGACATTTTCTTTAAAATTAAAACGAGTTCAGTTTCTTGGAGCATCCATAATTGATGAAGCTTTAAAAAAATACACATAGAGGCCCATATTTACATTATATAAATAAATCTAGAATGGATTAGGCATGTATGAGAATAGTAGAAAATAATTCAGCAACATAAATGACCTTTGTTGGAAAATGTCTAAAAAATTATGTGATGTAAAATATATAATCCAAAAGTGTGTACATATATAGGAGATCAATTCTAAGCACCAAAGAAACACATTCAAAAGTTTTTGCATCATTATAGTTTGAGAATGGTAACTAGGTTGAACTCCATTTGCTAGCAAGAGCTCATCCATGGTGCTCATGACCCCTTCACAAAATCCATCATAGACGAACATATAGACCATTATGCCTTCCTTAAAAGCACCATCGGTAGGTCTCTTCCCAGTAAATAGCTCCATCTGAAGTATTCCATAGCTGTAGACATCTCCATGAGTAGAAACTTTGTTGGTCATTCCATACTCTTCATTTGAACAAAATACTAATAGTTAATTAGACTTCTACAAATAAAGTAGACAAAAACAACAACAAGAGCCATTATTCCCAATTCTTGTGTGACTATTTAAATTTTTGTAGAGATCATACAATGTTATGAGCTAGATGTCTTCTACCTAATGTAACTCTCCTTTCTCAAGATTTGGACTAGTCTTTACAAGATAAGACATTAAGCACAACACAACACAACACAACACAACACACTAAAAGGAGTAAACCCTAAAATTGATTCTTAACTTCTCCTAATAACTAGGTTACAAGGACATGCAAGCAAATCTGATACACATGATACACAAATGGAATACAACAATGTTGAAATTTTAAGATACACATACTTTTCGGAAATATGTTATATATATGCATAAAGATCTATCTAAATACATATTTCACTTACAACATCCTAATAATATCTATATTTATTATATTTATGTATGTTCTTGGTAGATGCTAGGTTTCAAAAAGTTATAAAATTCTGAATACGAGTACAATAAGGATATATGTTTTACACACTTTCTCATATCTCCAATATGTTTAGCACAATCACAACCATACAAAATGAGTTTCAACCATCATTTGGGTCTCTTTGGAGCCTAGAATTGAGCAAGACATATCTAATATAAGTGTAGTTAGAGTGTCATGTCGAATACATGTATGGTAAAGATAAGAGTTAGTCGTTTGCAAGAGTATCTATGCAACAAAGCCTAAGATGAAGTAAAATGGAATCAATTAATATCTTTATTTTTATTCAAGAAATAAGGACAAATGAAATGACTTTCTCAGACTTGGATCGGTCTCGGAGTTATTGTCATATGGCTCCCCTTAAGTTCTTCTCGACATGACATTAAATTAAATTAAATTTTAGTTATCAAGAATAAGCTGAAGAACAATTTTCAACAATATCGTAAAAAATTAATTTATCCTAAAAATGAAAAAATGGAATTCATCTTGATAACTAGCTAACCTGGAGCAATATACCTAATACTTCCTTTAATTTCAAAGGTGCTAGTTGAACTTTTTGTGGACTTATTGATAAATTTGGCTAGCCCAAAGTCACTCATAAGGGCTGTCATGTCATAATCAAGAAGCATATTGCTTGGATTCAAATCACAATGAATAATAGGAGATACTCTAATGACATATCAATCACTATATTTTTTGCGATGTAAGCTTCAATGTCTTATGTCCGAAAGGATCGTTTCCTTTCGGACGCAACCAACTTTCTAAACTGCTATTGGGCTTGAACTCAAAAACCATTGCCCTGAAGTCATTGCCTTTGAAATCCACATTTGAACATGCAGTCAGTATCTTGATAAGATTTTGGTGTCAGATATTTCTAAAAGAATCACATTCACCTATAAAGCGATTGAAAGCTCCCAGTTATTGATTGTTAAATACTTTTACTGCAATAACTTTAGAGCTTAGTGTCAATCTCATGTTCTTCTAGCGTTCCTCTCTATATATACAAAACCAGAATTACCAGAACCAATTAGATTTTCTTCAGAAAATTGATTTATTTCTTTGATAAGTTCAGCATATGGAGATACTTATATGTTGCTCCTTGATGGTATAGTTTTCTATATGTTTCCTTCTTGATCTTTGACGTATCCAATGACGGGAAGCAACAAAAAGGAAAAGCAAGAACAAGCACAAGAACAAAAGTCTTCTAAAAACTGAAATGATTACTAGAACTTTGGGAGACTTATGATTCTTCTTAGGACCTGAAAATGCATAAATAGGTAGGCGCAAAATCGGTTCCCACACCCCCTCCTCCCACGTGCGTAGAGCTTATTGTTTCCAAGGACCAAAATTGCACTCATATTTCTTAACACCCTTTTTCTTGGCACTTTGCCTTCAAAGTTATTGAAAGATAGGTTCATATCATGTAGGTCAGGAATATCTCCTAGGAATGTCGATATTTTCCCCGACACATTATTTTGTGAAAGATCGAGCTCTTGATGGCCTTTTAATGCACTTAATGATGTAATGCCCCGCAACCGCACAATGCATTACGCTGAGTCTGATTGAATGAGACAAAGGTTTGGTTGCATTTCGATAAGTTGGATTTGGGAACAAGTATTGATTCAAGTTGGTTTCCATGTGCAGATCGCGTGCAGAGTTCAGTGGGATCAGAGTATCGCCTCGCACGGGCTGAGGCATAGGCGACGAGCAATGGAATTAGGTGTTCGATCAAAGCAAGTACAGAAATAGTAGAATTTGGAGCGATAATATCGTCTTCCTTAGTCTGATCTGATCGGATGATTTGGGGAGCACGGCATGCTCGCACGGTCATTATAATTGAGTATATCGTGTTCGCATGGTTTCTCTTCACCACAGATTTAAGAAATCGGCCGTATCGGCAAGGCAGAGTGCTAAACGTATTCAGACTTAGTGAGTGGGCTCTGCCCCTTCTTCTCTATTTCTTTATGCCTAATAAATGGAACGCACGTAATATCTTGGATACTTGGACTAGAACATAGAAAATACCGTACTGTGGCATGCATAGAGTATGCGTCGTTTGGATGAATATGATTTGTGGATTTAAGTATCGTTTGGTTGGAGTGTGGGATCACTTCGAGCGAGCGAGCGTACGTTGCGCACTAGTGTCAAGTTGGGACACTTTGTCAAGCAAAGTGTGTAGTTATTGTTCTAAATAGGGCAACTGCATCTGAGAGGGCATTGTGCCACTATTCAGACATTGTGCCATGGACCTTTCAGAGCGAAGGGTGTTGCACCTATCGGAGCACTGTATTGAGAAGCAACATTGTGCCTAATGGAGATATAATTTGAGAATGGTGCCTTGGGCTATATTTAGAGATTTGACTTGGTGGATTAGATAGAATGGGTCGAGTATAGTTTGGTAGGACGAGAAGGCTCGATTCTCTCTTTATACCTACATTTCTTTGTTGCATGGTCACGGACAACCTGTTGCACACAGGATATGGTTTCCTCGAATGGGATAGGCTCCGGGGCACCGAGATTGTTCTGCCATGGAGGAAACATTTGGGTATCATGCTTTAAGCATGGTACCGACAGTTCGAGACCACTAGGCGGGCTAACTACTTAGCACTAGATCGGGTCAAAATACCACAGATTAGTCCTTATTGCTTGGCCAATGACCTTCATATAGATAAGCTTTGGTTTGAGAGTATTACGTTCGAGTAGACGGCGGGCGGCCACCTTACCTCACGCAAGAGTGTGCACATTATTGGAATTGAGACTTGGATGGATGATTGGATTTGAGACTTGGAGTACGATATGATTCGATAGGCGCATGCGTAACTTACGAGATTTGAGTAGAACGACTTTCATACTTAGTTATCTTTGAGATTGATAAACTGCTAGTGTATTTGCTTGAGTTCAATGCTTGCATGCTTAAATTTCTTTATGTAGTATCCCGCTCCGCGTTGGCACTATGTACAAGAGATATCACTTTGCTGGCTTGTAAAACCCCCTTCCTAGAAAATCGTATATACCCTTTATTTATTAATTATTAATTAAATTGTAGTAATTAGAGCTAAATAGGAGAAATAGATTTTTAATAATTTTTATGGTAGGTGTTCGGGCACTTAGAGGACTTATGGGACCATCAGGAATTTTTCGGAATTTATTCCATGTAGGAGACCCCTTGAGCTGTTGCTAGCCTAACGATGTACAATACCCTATTATATAAATTTTCTTATGTGTGAATATATATATATATATATATATATATATATATATATATATATACAAATATATATATGTATATATATATATTTAAAGAAAGAAAGGAAAAGAAAAGAATTAAATAAGTATATAATAATAATACTAATAATAATAACAATAATAATAATCTACTTATACTTAAAGTTCCTTAGAGTTCCTTAGGAACTTTGCTACAGCAGGATTGCTGCTGGAACCCGCCTTCAGAATTCCCAAGGGAGCCCGCCCCTTAGCCCTCGTATGACTTCCCAGACCCGACCCTTTACTATCCCACTTCGGCGGCCGCTCCAAAAAACCCACTCCTATTAACCCTCTCTCTCTTCCTATATAATATATATATATATATAATTCTCTCTCAAAACCCTAACCTAAAACTCCAGACCTCCTCTTCCCATCTAGAGCCGTCACCGCAGCCAGAGAAGCCCCGTCAAGCCATCCAACCATCCCGTCGACGCCGACCTCGCGAACTGTAGTCTCCCACTCGAGGCACCTTCGCTCCGGTGTGATTTTCCGTCGACTCGCTCATCCAAACGCTGTTCCGTCTTCATAGGTATGATCTCCCCTTAACCCTCTCCAATATTTGTTTTATAGCCAACCTCGGAAAACGTGTGCCCCTAGGTGCAAAACAGTGCCCAAGTTGACCCGGACTTACCCAATTCTGAAATCGCAGAAACTTGCGATGACCACCCATATTGTCGAGTTCGTATCTCCCACCACAGAGATCCGAATTCGATGATTCTTTTTGATACCTGTAGAATACTTAACCTAGTTTATTTTTTGTATAATAACCTTGTGCTATTAGTTGCTGTGGACAAAATTATATTCGTCACAAAACTGCGCGCACCCACTTTTTCCGATTTTCCAAAAGTTGGAGATCGGAGCGCGCCCCGCCAAACGGGACCGCCCCGCCGTGTGCCAAGTGTACCGAATGGTGCACGCAGCATAACTGGACACGTGAAAATTCATGGGGACTGATTCGGACGCGTGTGCGCGCCGGAATCAGGCCGTATCCGCGGACACATTTCGTGTCGCCACTTTTGTGGAACTCGGGCGTATTTTGTGCACGCTTGTCAGATTGCGACAAAACTTGTGCCACTGGACTCGTGGTAACGCGCTGGTCCTGTGACCCAATTTTCACGCATTTCTGAGATGGTTGACCAGATCGCCAATTGGCGGGCCCCACAGTTGACTTTTTGGACAAAATTCTGTTCGGTCCATCGGAATCCAAATTTGGACATACCGTTGGGTTCGTATTGACATTTAGAGTTGTTTGACCCATAGTTTGTCCCATTTAGAGACTGTTACCCTCGGCACGCTTTCCGGTGCAAAGTGGCCCACACGGGGACCCCACTTTTACCCGAAATTACCGTTTTGCCCCTGTGTCCAAATTGGACGAAAGGGATGTGCTTTTTAGCTATTTTGCTTATTTTGGGAATGTTGGTGATATCTATTTCAGCATCCGGAGACATTTGTTCTGAGGCCATAGCTTCTGGTCCTGTGTATTGGACATCTGAACATGACATTTTGTAGCTTCTTGCCAGGCAAGTATACCTTGCCATTGTACTGTTATTCTTATTCCATATGTTGCATGCATCCTTATTTTTCTGTCTTAGTTCATATATTTTAATTGTTATATAAAATGTGCGCGACGGTGACGTCGCGATATATTTTTATTTATGTATTGCATTGACCTTGTTCATGAGACTACCCCATTATCATGTAGCATCATTAGGTTCATTGGCCGTGACACAGTTGTTACACGAGTGTGAGTCTCATATAGAGATCACGGACTTGCGTGCAGGGTTGGCCTCCTGTACGTGTGGGCCGTGCGTTAGGAATAACTGCTGTTAGAAACTTTGCATGCTAGAAGACTTAGCAGTTATTTGAGGTTTATGGACATAGCCTATTGTAGTACGGTGGTCCCATCCTTGTCCTTGTTTGGTTGCAGGATTGGCCTAGGGTACTAAGAATAGGCTATGGACCAAATCGTGTCATGGATGTGACATGCTTAGAGCATGGGGTGGGGAGAACAACAAGTATCACATTTGAGCTCCTTTACACTTTTCTTCTGTCACCCGGAAGCTCCGCTGGAGATACGGGCGGTGATGACCCCTATACTACTTGGCGGGCCTCTGCCGTTCAAAAGACGACATGCCTTTGAGGCCCCTGGTTCTCCGAGAGAGTCATGCCAATCCCAGTTCTCAGCCAGATAGCTCACTTGTGGGAAAGTTGTTCTTAAACTGCATTCACTTTAGACGGTTAGGCGACCCCATTGGATATTTATTTCAGTACTTTATTGGCATGTGTTTAAGTATACTTGTTATGTCCCTCTGAGGACCTGGTCCGCTGCCAGGTGTACCTGTCCTTGAGAATTTGTAGGAGCGCAGATTGGAAGGTTATAGATGCTGCGTGGATGTCTTCTCTTCGAGCCGTGATTGATAGCTGATACTTATACTGTTTGAGTGAGTTGTACTTATATTGTATTTACTTTTCCCATTTGAGTTGGTAGTAGATTTATTTCCACCCAACTATCATCATTAGATACTTCTTATTGAGATCTAGTTTCATAGATACTGGTTATTTATTTCTATATGATTTTGGTGGATGAGATTTAGATTATAACCTGTGACTTGTATTACATTTTATACCATTGTGGATTTTATATTCATAATACAGCGTACGTGTGGATTTGGTTTCCATATATTGGAGTTGCCATATCCATGCGGCTGGCATGCTTACGTGTCCTAGTCCTACGTATTTTGGGACTGGGGCGTGACATGGCTCGAGCGAAAGCCTTCTCGAAGAGTTTCCTGATCGAAACACAAGACGATTGATCCAGGTGAGTGGACATTCTCTTATTCTTGCATGCCTTAATAATGAATCTGAGTTTTATAATGTCTGTTGCTAAGAAGATTATTGTTTTTGTTGCATAAATAATAGAACTTCATACTTAGCTAGAACTTGAATGCTTGTCAATAGAAGAACTTTCCCATTCTAATAAGAAGAGTAAAGGATAGCTTGAACATGTTTCCTTATCGCTTATGTGTTGATAGAACTACTTCATGCTTGAACTTGATCAGAGAGATGGCAGCTTGACCGTACAGAGATGGATAGATAGTCTGCTTGATCTTGATCGTCTGCATCATAAAGTTTATCTGATAGTGTTTTATGCATTTGCATCAGTTGAATAATGGCTATTAGTGCAGAGCTGAACCTTGGTCCCAGCTGTATTTTGAGCATATTTTAGTGAATAGAAACCATGAGTCATAACTGCTAATAGCATCAGATAAATGAGTCATTAGTTAGCTGGATTATCGCTACTGATCCTGAGTTTTTTGGGGACCGACATCATATAGATAGTTTATCTTATTTTCTTGATAGAAGGATAGTTCCCAGATGGTGCATTGTCCCTAGAGCCTTTGAGTATAGCTCACGAGACACGCTGCGCACACCCTGATTGGTACATCATGCTTGAACTCATTGTCTTGTATGCTTAGTTGTATTGAACTGAAATCTGATTTCAAAGATGTTTCTAAAAGAAGTAATATCAATCCGCTCCTACTTCCGGTAACGAACCTAGGTAAAACTAGAAAGATCACTAGTAATATAATATTTTATAACATAATTACTTAGTGTTGGTTTTAGTGAATGTTGCTTCTGTTCGTTGATTTTATACTGACCAGTGCTTTCTCCAAAGTGCTGACCCACCAACAGTTTGCTTGTTCGTAGGTGCTGGATCGTCCGAGGAAGCGATAGTCGTGTCTCATCCCCAGGACCAAAAAGTCTAGTGTTGATGCCTTGAGCCGTATCGAGATATTTTGAGCTGCTTTTGTATAGAGGGACATAATATATAGAACGATGCCATTATATTCAGAGAACCTCGTGCCTTGACCCTTGCCCCGTATACTCAGATGGATTATTGTTTGTAACACTGTTCCTCTGCTGCGTACTCGATCGCTTCGATGATAGCCACAACTTTAATGATGTTGCCTTGTGCGAGCGTAACCCCAGGCTCGCACGGCATCACACCTCGATGGCAAACGATATATGTCCCGCAAAAATGCTGGGGCACGATGATTCACGCCCGGCGGGGGCCTTGTCGGGACTTCGGGATCTGGGCATGACACTTTATAGCTTTTCTTAACCTGTCATGCCACTGCCATAAAATAAATCTAGGATTCAAGTAGAAAAATCACCATATAACTGCTTTTATTCACTATCTATTTAGTGTCGGTTTAGACGAGTGGGTTATCATGCTCACCAATACTGCTGTGTACTCACCTACGTTTGTGGACATTATTTCCTGGTACGCATGTGTAGTGGCTCAGCTTGGATATACGGGACATGATGTATGGAACGGTAAGTACCTTTGTGGAAAAGAGAAAGAGTAAGAGTGTTGTAAGCCATTGTGGCATTCTCCTTTTTAGCATATTCATTTGGACCCTTCGAGAGCTTTGTTGCGTATATTCTAATGTGTTCTTGGTACACAATACTTGACTTTTGCTGCTACTTGGTCATTTCAATGATAACCATGATGTTTGACATTATTGCCTTGTAAGAGCGCAACTCTAGGCTCGCACGGTATCATGTCCCAATGAGAACGATTGTCCTACGGGAGCGCTGCAACATGGTAATTCATGTTCAGCGGGGACGATCGAACTTGTGAAAGATTGGGGCATGACAAATGATGCAAGGATACTTCCTTCAAAGACTATTAGGTATTTGCTCGGATAATTTGTTCCTAGACAACTGTATCGCTCTTGTATTTATCAAGCTCCCTATTTTAGAGGGTATCGTGCATGTTAACTAATTTTCCTCAAATGAAAGCCCTTGGGTGATGCTAGAGGTACTATGGCCATCTTTAGGTATTGTGTCGGTGAATTTATTGTGTTCAAGGTACAATAATTTCGAAGACTTGTAATTATCAAGGCTGGTTGGGATACTTTCGCTAAAGCTATTGAAATCTAGATAAAGCAGGTTTGATTGTGAGAGGTTGGCGATAGTGGATGAGATTTTTCCAAAAAAATTGCTTAATGGCAAGTCTAGTACATGTAAGTTCTTGAACAACCCGATGGAGACATGAATATGACTTGAAAGAATGTTTGGACCGAGATCAGGTATCGTTAGACTGAAAAGGTTTCCAATCTCTGGAGGGATGCTTCCTTCTATGGCACTATTTTCCATTGGTAGCCATCGTAGAGTGGTGGAAATGTTTGCAGTTAATTTTGGTAGCAAGTCTCCAAAGGCTATTTTGGTCTATTTACAGTATCTCTAAGATGATGCAATTGCTAAAAGAAGTAAGGAAGCTCCAATGAAGGGGCTCCCTTGTTGGCTACAAGCAGCAGGTTGTAACCTGCAGGAAGACTGACAGAGAACTAGGGAAAGCTATTGTTTATTTATTTTATTTCTCTCATCTTAAAACAAGAAACTACACTCACATTTTATAGTCACTACTGGTAACAACTCAATTCTGAAATTAAGCTAACAGATTCTATTAAGATGGATCTGAACTTTGACAAGTTTTATTCCTACAAGCAAGGGTCATGACTAGATTATTAACTGATATTCTCCTCCTTAATCTAGTTTTGATCAAGGTTGATAACTCCAAGCAACTGCTGCATCTCAGCGAACTTCACTTTGTCCAGAGCCTTTGTGAGAATGTAGGCACATTGCTTTCCAGTGCTCACAAACTCCACCTTTATCTGCCCTCTTTCAACACACTCATGAATAAAATAAAAGCGAGTATCAATGTGCTTACTGTGCCCATGAAATACTGAATTCTTCATCAACGCAATTGCAGACTTGTTATCGACATAGAGCGTGACTGGCTTAGGTTCGCGGCCAGTCACTTCACTAACCAGATTTTTCAGCCACAAAGCTTGACACGCTGCAGCCGTTGCCGCCATAAACTCAGCTTCACAGGAGGACAACGCGACAGTTTTTTACTTTTGAGATGCCCAAGTGATCAGGTTCTTGTTGAGGTAGAACACCATTCCTCTGGTTCTCCTTTTGTCGTTGATATCTTCGACTAAGTTGCTATCGGTGAATCCGTGCAGTTCATCTTCACCATGTCCTCTTCCATACATGAGTCCATACTCAAGTGTTCCCTTCACATATCTGAGGATCTATTTTACATCCTGGTGATGCATGGCTGTTGGCTTCTCCATGTACATACTCACTATTCTGACAACATTATAAATATTAAGACGAGTGTGAGTTAAGTACCAGAGGCAACCAATTATATGCCTATATTGCGTCGGATCGACTGGTGTTCCTTCAAGGTTCTTGGTGAGTTGTAGTTTAGCTTCCACGGTAAGTGTAGCAGGTGTAATCGGGCCACAAATGTCAGCGTGCACAAGTTGCAGTGGCCTCTCGGCTCTGAAGCTTGTGTGCAGAGGGAACGGTTGTAATTCTTGTTTGGCAATGAGGCATCCTTCATAGAGCTGGTTTAGATGAGAAATCTTCGGCAGCCCGGTAGCCATTCCCTTCTCTGCCATCATCTTGAGCGCAAAGAAATTTACGTGTCCGAGCTTTGCATGCCACAACCAGGCTGAGTCTTGTACTTTGGCCATTAGACATATCGGCCTGCAAGATTTAAGAGCTATTTTGTACAGGCTGTTGGGTGATCTCCTCACCTTCATTAGTAGAATATCGTTCCTGTCGAATACCCTCAAGTAGGAACCGACAATCTCCACCTTGCTTCTATCTTCTGTTAATTGACCAAGGCTCAATATATTACTTCTTAAACTTGGAATGAAGTATACCTCCGATAGAAGACGTTGTTCATCATTCTTGCATTGGAACAAGATTGATCCCCTGCCCTTAATCTGCACGGTTGAGCCATTGCCGAACTTGACACGGCCGGTGATATCCTGATCAAGGTCCTTGAACTTTCCTCGGTGGCCCGCCATATGGTTGCTAGCACCGTTGTCAAGCTACCACACGTCGGTGTCGGCCTGCGCTTCTCCGGCACTGCGCAAGTCTGATACTATCTTCTCTTTATTGAGCGTGATGACGTCAGGAGTCTCCTCCTGAGTCTCTCCCAACAGCAATGCGGCCTCCTCGTCTTGCTCTCGTGCGAGGTTCGCCTCCTCATCACGACGTTTGTTGCGACACTTCGACGCATAGTGTCCATAGTTTTCATAATTGAAGCACTTGATTTTTGATTTGTCGCGGTTGGAGCTTGAACCGCGAGTCCCCTCACCCTCTTGGCGTTGCACTATTTGACCACCACGGCTACCCCTGCCGTGCCCGCGGCCACGTCCATGAGGCTTGCCACGGCCCCGGTCGTAGCTAGAGTGCCCATTTCCGCTCGACGGCAAATCAGCACTGCCTTTCTTCAACCGCTCCTGCCACTCAGCGTGAGTAAGCAGGAGTTGTCCGCTGTTGCTCTCACCTCGACCGTATATGCGTTCTTTATACGCTTTGAGGCTGCCGATCACTTCCTCGACCGGTATGGTCTCCACATCCGCAAACTGCTCGATCGCAGCAACGACCTACAGGTACTTGTTTGGGACGGAGATGAGCAGCTTCTTGACGATGACAACGTCCTCCATCTGGTCTCCCAATCCACGAATCTTGTTTGCGAGGGTAGTCAATTTTTTCGCAAATTCATCGATGGAATCTGTTTCCTTCATACGGCAAAACCTCGAACTCACTCTTCAAGGTTTGAATCCTTGCCTTCTTCACCCGATTAGCGCTGAGGTACATTGTCTTCAGGCTTTCCCAAGCTTCCTTAGCTGTTTTGTGCTTGGCCAGCTGGAATAGGATCTCCTCGGGTACAGCTTGAAAGATGCACGCCAACGCCATCTTGTCTTTCTTCTTTTCTACGACCACCCCGGCTGCGGGTTCAGTGGCGTCCCAAACGCCTTGAGCCTCCATGAAGACCTCCATCTTGATCGTCCAAGTGGAGTAGTTGCTAGATGTCAGCATCGGGTAGTGCAAGATTATGCTTTCCTCCTTTGTTGCTGGCGCCGTCGAGTGCTCGACGATTGACATCTTGTTGAGCCGAAGGTACTTTGGCTTACACTTGGCTTTGCTACCAGATGTTGGCTACAGGCAGCGGGTTGTAACCTGCAGGAAGACTGACAGAGAACTAGAGAAAGCTATTGTTTGTTTCTTTTATTTCTCTCATCTGAAAACAAGCAACTACACTCACGTTTTATAGTCACTACTGCTAACAACTCAACTTTGAAATCAAGCTAACAGACTCTATTAAGATGGATCTGGACTTTGACAAGTTCTATTCCTTCAAACAAGAGTCATGACTAGATTATTAATTGATATCCCTAGCTTCCAACTGATTATTAGACAACAATCCGCATAAATGTCGTAAGCTCCCTAGGTTTGGAGGAATCTTTCCAATGAAATTGTTATTGTTAAGTAGAATATAACTAAGCTGCGAAGCCTTCGACAAAGAGATAGGTATGGAGCCATGCATTTTGTTATAGTTGGTAGCTAGAAATTCAAGGTGTGGATGTGCCTGGCCTATATCCTATGAAAGTGAGCCTCAAGGTTTCACAGCGAAGGCGGGATGGATCCCTCCAGATTGTTAGCACCCAAATAAAGATTAGAAACTCTGTATCGTCAAATTAAAAAAAATTTAAAAAAAATATGAAGGCCAGACAAGTTATTTTCTTTTCGCCCAAAGATGCTTCAGCACCTTACAACCAAACCATCTACCAAATGCAAATTCTAGAAAGCCCACGCATATCAAGTGAAGCCGTTATAACAAGTCATCTCCTAAATGGAGCACTGCTATTAGTATAGTAAAGCCCTTAAATACCCATCAACAAAAGCTTTGTGCTCAATCAAAACATTCCAAGATTCAACCTTTTAAAAGCCAAGCATCCTAATTCATCATTAAAAAAGCTTTTTCTTCTTGAGATTGATTATAACGAGATCTTTCGTACTTCAATTACAAGCCAGCACCTCCAAGATTCCTCCTTGTTTTCGAAACAAACCTAAATTCAAGAAAAGTTATTAGACTTCTCCGAGTTGTGTAGAAAACAATGACGACAAAATGTTTATGCCAAAAAATTGTATCTCCTGATTTAATTTTCATAGAGATCCAACAATGTTTTGTGTTGGATGTCGACTGCCTAATGCAAACCCTCCTCTTTTATCCAGATTTAAACTAACAGGTAAAAGGTAAGACTTTAAAAATAACACAGTAAAATAAGTAGACACTAAAGTGATTCTAAACCTCTCATAAATGCTAGATTTTAGAAACAGGGACACGAAGTTAGATACTGACTCGATACGGATTTAGAGAACAATATCCTTAGAAAGTTAAGGAACAAATTTGATACAATATTTGTTGTATAAGCATGACAATTTATCTATATAAACATTTTACATACTAAATCTTAATAATATCCATTTTTATGTATGTCCATGATAGTAGCTAGTTTCCAAGTTCTTAAAATTTAGGATATACCGGTATGATACATGTTCATATTTTTATAAATTTTACATACTTCCATATTATAAAACGGCTTTTAGCCATCTTATGTATCTGTTTGGAGCCTAAACATAATAGAGCCATATCTAAAATGAGAGTCAAGAAAAGTGTCTTGTCGAATACGTCACGTACGGATTGTCACACCCCGCTACCGAATAATCGGATAGGAGTCGGACATGTACAACCTAAGATGTCGTTGACAGCTGTAGTCAGCTGTCTAGACCTCAATAATTTTTAATGTACAAGTATTTGATCACTTCATCACAGCTATATATACACGTTTTCCATCCTGAGCAATCACCATAATCACTATTGCTTTTAATTACATGTCTTTTACAAAGAATGTACGGAAACAAATCCGGTGAATGTAAAGACGACAACTATCACAACACGATACAACCACAATACAAAACAATCACAGAAATGAAACTAAACAAAAGTCTAAGTCTCCAAAGGAGTGTCCTCCATGTCCAGGGTACGTAGTTTCCAGACTAGCATCACCTAGGGGCTACTCCTGGGGATCATAGAAAGTATGATACTCTATTTCATCGTCACCTGCCACGGTTATCTAGTCAGGAAGGAGCAAAGCAACATACATATCTCACAGTGCTATATAATATGATGCAAAAAAATAATATAGTACATAATAGATAAAATGACAAGTTACCATGAAAAGCAAGGATAACTGTCAACATGCTCTAGCTACGTGTGGAACGTATACATGGAACACTATCAAGCATCTAGTGGCTAGATCGGGAATCAGGTATATCATGAATGATATACTATCATTCACGCACGCATGTAAATGGACATCAGGCACGTCTCACGATGGTACTAGCAGTCATGTATTTGTCCAAGACTAGAAAAACTACATGTCCTTCTAGTGTTCTCCCTCCCGACACGACATGACACTTGAAAATGTGCAAGATAATAAACATGCATGAAATATCGCATAAAAAAGTAAGATAGCATGTACTTGTCTCAATCTACGTAATGGCGGTGTTTGGAAGGATTCCCCCTAGTAACCAAAGTCCACATGTTAGTTGCCCTAGTGGTTTTGCTAAAAATTCTAATTAGGTTCTTAATTCCAATTATTGCTACTTACTAACTAATTAATTTCTTAATCTAATCAGTAAACTAATTCTTATTTAACAGGCTCTGACTAAATGGCTGAATTAACTCCAATTATCCAACTTAGTATCTTAAATCCTGCTACTGGTCCTTCAGACTTGCTCCCAAAGTATAAGTGTCTTGTTCCTGATCCAAAGACATCGAATTCCTTTTAGAGGATATCATCAAATGGTTGACGTGCTACACAATGGGAAATAGGCTCTTCGCGTTATTTGAAATTCGAGTATGGTTTATAAGAAGAAAACTTGGAAATTCAATGACGGAAATACCAATACTCAAACACAATCCGGTCAGTTACTCTTTTATAAGAAGAGAATTTCGAAATTTAATGACCGAAATACCAATACTCAAACACAATGATCAGTGGCTTACTTACTGAAAAGTTGGTCACGAAATCTGGTGAGTAACTGACCGGATTCCAGACTGTCACCTCTTCAGATCAAGCTAGCTCTGACTCGATCAGATCAGATCAGATCAGAACTGAAGGAGCAAGGAGTGGTCAGAAGCTGACCGATCAAAAAGTTTCCTCCAGTCCAAACTCGGCTCGAACTCGTTCTAATGATCAGAATAAAAAAGTTATACGGATGCAAACATGTCAGGCACATAAACGAACAGAGATACGATCCTTTGCAGGATTATCTGTACAACAAAGCCTAAGATGAAGTAAAATGAAATCAGTTATTATTGTCTTCATTTTTATAATAGTAAGTTCCATTCCTAGTTCCAATTTCTAGATTTTCGGTTCCATCCCGCCCATAGGTGCTAAGGGTTGGGCCTCCAAATTTTTAGATTATAGATTATAGGAACTCATTTTGTAGAATTATAAATCCCAATTTGGAGCCCAACTTTGTATATTTTTAGATTTAAATTTTTTTTTTTCTAAATCAATTTTTGATCACACAGTTTTTGGGACCGGAGCTCATTTTATCATTTCCTACTATTCTTATACAAACCCAACGCATTCTACATTTTCCTGTTTTTTCTTTTAATTTTGGATCCCATATTACATTCGAGAGTCCCAACTACTAATGATGCTCTTAAAAAAATAACATAAAAATTTTCATTTATCCAAAAATTTGGCAACATTAGAAGACCATCATATCCCAAAATTAATTGGGATGGGGACCCAATTGGCTTCTTTACAAGACTTTCAAATCTCCAAGTCAATGTTAATTTTGGCCATTTGGCATCAGTAGAAGACCTTCACATACCTAATATGTCTTTGTTACAAAAGTTCGGTAGCATATAGAAGACATGATGCTACTTTAAAAGGTGCTCCGTTCTCTAGAAATAAAAACAAACAACCAAAGTACAAGATTTTTGGCAATATATGTCACTAGAACTGATCTTGTTAATAGAAGTAAAGTAAGAGGATGATAAATATAATGCCATAAACATAAAATTTTATTAATAGGCAACAAGTCTAATACAAGGGTGATATATATTGAAATCAGAAATAACTCTTCAAATTCGTTATCATGGCATGTCACTTTTATTTGGTTGTAGCATTATACGCTAGTGGAATTGGTCTTGTTACAGTTCTCTGCAGCATTATGTCTCAAAGAATCTGCTCTTGATCTTATTCAGTTCATTCCTTACCATTTTAATCTCCATTCGATCCGTTGGCAATTCATTTGTGCATAGGAGACCAACTCTAAGCACCAAAGAAACACATTCAAAAGTTTTTTCATGATTTATAGTTTGGGAATGGTCACTAGTTTGAACTCCATTTGATAGCAAGCGCTCATCCATGATGCTCATAACCCCTTCAGAAAATCCGTCATTGACGAATGTACGGAGCGTTAGGCCTTCCTTAAAAGCACCATCCGTAGGTCTCTTCCCAGTAAATAGCTCAATCAAAAGTATTCCATAGCTATAGACATCTCCATGAGTAGAAACTTTGTTGGTCATTCCGCACTCTTCATTTGAACAAAATATTAATAGTTAATTAGACTTCTACAAATAGAGTAAACACTAAAACTGATTCTTAACTTCATGTGTCGACAATTTTAATTTTCATGGAGATCGTACAATGTTTTGTGTTGGATGTCTTCTACCTACTGTAACTCTCCTTTCTACATATTTTAACTGACATTTACAAGATAAGACATTAAGAACAACACAATAAAAAGAGTAAACACTAAAAATGATTCTTAACTTCTCCTAAGAACTAGTTTGCAAAGACATGCAAACAGATTCGATACACACATGTATAAATGACTTTCAACCATTATTTTCGTCCCTTGGAGACTAGAATTGAGCAAGACATCTGACATGAGTGTCGAGAAAGTGTCGTGTCGAATACATGTCAGGTAAAGATACAGAGAAAGATATAGTCCTTTCCTGGAGTATATGTGCAACAAAGCCTAAGATGACTTAAAATAGAATCAATTAGTGTCTTCATTTTTTATTCAAGGAATAAGGACAAATGAAAAGACTATCTCAGACTTGGATTGGTCTTGGAGTTATTGTCATATGACTCCCGTTAAGCTCTTCTCGACATAGCTTTCTATTAAACTAAATTCTAGTAGTCAAGAATAAGCTAAATCTGAAGAGCAAGTTTTAAAATCAGCTAAAAAAAGTTTAATTTATCCCAAAAAAGAAGAAGAAATTCAACTTGATAACTATGATACCTGGAGCAATATACCCAATAGTTCCTTTAATTCCAAAGGAGCTAGTAGAACTTGTTGTAGACTCGTTGATAAATCTGGCCAACCCGAAGTCGCTCACTAGGGCTGTCATGTCATCATCAAGAAGAATATTGCTTGGCTTCAAATCACAATGAATAATAGGAGAATGGCCATGGTGGTGGAGATACTCCAATGCAGATGCCACGTCCATCGCTATATTTATTCGTTGCATAAGCTTCAATGTCTTCAGTCCGAAAGTTTCATTTCCTTCTGGATGCAACCAACTTTCTAAACTGCCATTGGGCTTGAACTCGAAAACCATTGCCTTGAAGTCGTTGCCGTTGAAATCCACACTTGAACATGCGGTCAATATCTTGATAAGGTTTCGATGTCGAATATTTCTGAAAGCGTCACACTCAGCAACAAAGCTCTTCAAAGCTCCCAGTTGTTGAAGGTTAAATACTTTCACTGCAATAACTTTAGCGCCAAGCTCATGATCGTCTAGCGTTCCTCGATATACCGAACCATAATTACCAGAACCAATAAGGTTTTCTTCAGAAAATCCATTTGTTGCTTTGACAAGTTCAGCATATGAGATACTTATATATTGCTCCTTGATGGTACAGTTTTCTATAGGTTTTCTTCTTGATCTTTGATGCATCCAACGACGAGAAGCAACAAAAAGGAACAACAAGAACAAGCACAAAAATCCGGTAGAAACTGAAATGATCACTGCAAGTTTAGGAGACTTGTGATTTTTCTTAGGACCTGAAAATGCACAAATAGGTAGATGCAAAACCAGATCCCCCCCGCAAAGCTTATCGTTGCCAAGGACCGAAATCTCACTCTTATTTCCAAAGACCCCTTTCCTTGGCACTTCACCTTCAAAGTTATTGAAAGATAGGTTCAAATCATTTAGGTCAGGAAAGTCCCCTAGGAATGTCGGTATTTTTCCAGACAAATTATTTTGCGAAAGATCGAGCTCTTGTAGGCCTCTTAATGCAATTAATGATGCGGGGATACTTCCTTCAAGGAAGTTTCTACCAAGGCGAAGTTTCTCCAGAACCTGGCAATTGCCAAGACTATTGGGTATTTGCCCTGACAATTTGTTTCCAGACAATGAAAGATATCCTGCATTCATAAAGCTCCCTACTTCCAGTGGAATCGTGCCTGTTAACTGATTTTCTTCAAACGAAAGCCCTTGAGTGATGCTAGAGATACTAAAGACTTCTTTAGGTATTGTGCCTGTCAACTTATTGTGTTCAAGGTCCAGTATTTCCAAAGACTTGCAATTGCCGAGGGTGGTTGGGATACTTCCGCTAAAGCTATTGAAATATAGATAAAGCACGTTTAATTGTGAGAGGTTGCCCATAGTGGATGGGATTTCTCCCGAAAAATTGTTAAATGACAAGTCTAATACATGTAAGTTCTTGAGCAACCCGATAGAGGTAGGAATACGTCCTGAAAGAATATTTGGACCGAGATCAATTATCGTCAGGTTGACAAGGTTTCCAATCGCTGGAGGGATGCTTCCTTCTATGGAGTTGCCTCCCATTGTTAGCACTTGTAGAGTGGTGGAAAAGTTTGCAACCGATTTTGGTAGCAAGCCTCCAAGGTTGTTTTCATCTATTTGCAGCCGCTCTAAGATGGTGCAATTGTTTAAAGAAGTGAGGAAGCTCCAATCAAGGGACTCCCTAGCTTCCAACTGATTAAAAGACAGAAGCAAGAAGCGTAAATGTCGTAAAGTCCCTAGGTTTGGAGGAATCCTTCCACTGAAATTGTTGTAGGCAAGCTCAATATCACTAAGCTGCGAAGCATTCGACAAAGAGATAGGTAAGGAGCCATGCATTTTGTTAAAGTTGACAATTAGACGTTTAAGGTGCGGAAGTTTCTGACCTAAATCCTGTGGGAGTGAGCCTTTCAGCCGATTGTGGCCCAAACCAAGAGCCACAAGAGAGGAGAGGTTCCATAGCGAAGGCGGGATGGATCCCTCTAGATTGTTAAAACTCAATCGGAGTTCCTTCAGGACAGAGAGTTGACCCAAGGATGGTGGAGTTCCACCTGAAAGTCGATTGTTTGCCAGTGATAGATAATTAAGAGATGACGCGTTGGCCAGAGAGGAAGGTATTTGCCCATTAATACTATTGTTTGCTAGATCCAACCTGTAGAGGGCGGGAAGAGAACCGAACTCAGTAGGGATATATCCTCCAAGCATGTTGTAAGACATATCTATGGTTTGGAGGCCTATACAATGGCTGAGTTCCGACGGAATTACCCCGCTGAGCGAATTATTACTAATGTCAAGATACTGCAGACGAGACAGTCGAGAGAGTTCTACGGGGATCGGCCCTTGGAAGCTATTGGAGGAGAGGTCGATCGTCCTGAGGAAGGTAAGATTGGCTAGGTGAGTTGCTATGGTTCCGACTAGGTCGAGGGACGTCAAGTTCAACGAGACGACTCTCTCTGGATGGCTACGGCCACAGATGACACCCGGCCAACGGCACAAAGGAAGGGTGTCATTCCACGTAGCAAGGACTCCGTGGGGATCGAGGGAGATGTTGGACTTGAAGAGGAGGAGAGAAGATCGGTCGGTTGCATTGTTGTGCTTTGGTGCTAGTATACCAGCTGGAGCAGACATCACATGGACATGGGGAAGGAGATGGTGGTAGTGGTGTGGGATGAAGAAGAAGAAAAGTAGAATTAGAGTGGTAGAAGAAGAAGAAGAAGAAGATGCTACTTTAGGACACAGAAGCAAGGAGGAGCACATTGCTGCGTATGGTATTGGTATGGTATGGTATGGATGGGAATATATATGATTGATTGATTCTACTCTTTACTCATTTCCCTTCCATTTATATAGAGCCAGTGCCAGAAGCACTTACGGACTTTCATGGAAGTACGAAACGGAGGCTGCTTTTTGAAAAACCAGAAGCAAAACCAACCAACCCCAGTCATGCATGCTGTGTTCGATCATGATATGTATTACATATTCAATGCTTGATTAGTCCATTCTACCCTCGTGTGGTCAGTGAGAAGGACTATAACTTTTCTGTCTAGGCAAAAATAGTTTCACAATCAAATCACAAAAAATATATGGAACAATAGACTCAAATGACATGCAATACAGTATACACAAAATTTCGTACGTATCGTCAGACATCTCAAAAAAAAAAAAAAAAATCTCTTCTTCATTTTTAATGATTAATTGTGCATGAAGATATGTACACGAAAATCTCTTTTACATTATGTATATATTGAAAAACAATTCAACAATAATCTTAGCATTCCATGATATAATTTTTCCTTTATTCAACAACTTAATTTAAAGTTAACTTTCGTTCGGATTACTCAAATTTTATATTTTTATGTAACAAGATATTATTTGTCACAAGTTGTTCTGCTCTTTGGCTAAGTGGTCATATGTTACTCATGAAATGACTCGTGTTTAACTATTGAGTGCAACGGATGCCATTATTTGGTTGAGAAACTCGGGAGGAGTTGAAACAACAAACAACGCTCAAATATGTACAAGTTTGTAACAACAACTACATAGTGCTAAATCAATGATATACCAAATAGTTACCATATTTTTTAGAAATTTTTGGGATTAGAAAAACGTTATTATGCCACTCAGTTTGAAATTGGTATGCAGATCACATTTAAATGTTGTTTTTGACGGTTCATATTTTTATCCTAATTTGTGAAATATTTAGAAAGCTATATTAGGATACTCGTCAGATAATATTGGTTTGCGTAACTCTTGTAAGATTTTTTTTGTAATTCAATATCGATATTATTTCTTTACCATGGAGACGTAGGTCGATCATTTTTATCTCGTGGAAAAAGACAAATCTTTGCTGAACCACTTCATATTTAGTGTTTGTTCTTGTTGGACTAATTTTTTAGTAAAAATGTGCCTCTGTTATTTGTTTTCATTATTCAGCTATATTCCAAATTTTCATATACATATTTTTACAAGGTCATGTTGTGTTCCATCTAGACTCGGTCAGATTTGTGAAGGAGGAAAAAATAACACGTAGCTTCCTTAGAAGACCATCACATCAAAAAATTAAGATGGACAGCTGTAGCAGAGATCAATTTGCGGTATGAGTACAAAAATGATTAGTGCAACTTGGCATCATTACAAGACTTTCCAAGCCAAGGTTGATGTTGGCCTATTGTTAGGAAACCTTCAACATCGATCTCCATGTCAATTGAGGTTGCTCTATGGCTGGACATATATTGTGGCATCAGACCTTCAATTCTCCAATACTGGGGTGAGCATTATTCGATTTTGGATCGAATCAAATAGAATCAAATAAGAGATTCGTTTCGGTTTAAAAAAAAATTAATTTGGTTTCGGTTTTAAAAATACAAATTTTTTTTATTCGGTTTCGATTTCAATTTTGGATTTCAGTTTCGATCCAAAACCGAAAATAGAAAAAATAAAATATATATATATATATAAAATCTGCAAATAAATCAAAAAATTGAAAAATCGAATAAATCGAAAATCTAATCGATTTAATTCGGTTCGATTTGATTCGGTTATGGTCTAATTCGATTCGGCTTCGTTTTTGCTTATTCGATTTTCGATCGAATTTAGATTTTTTTATTCGGTTCAATTTTGAATCAAATCGAACTGAAACCAACTGAAGCTCACTCCTACTCCAAGGACCAAGTCAATCGAGGCTGCTTTTTTATTCGGTTCATTCTATGATTTATATATTTGTGCATCAGGTGACGATTTATGGATCGGTGTGTCAGAGAATTGTGCATGCACATCTGTTCTGTTTTGGAGTATTTGCTAGCTGCTTCTCTGCAAATAAAAAAAGAACAAATTTCATATTTGTAGAATGTCAGAAGGAAGAAAGAATATCATGACTTACATTGATACATATAAGAAGCAATATCTTTCATATGTGAACACATTTACGAGGAGAGTAACATCTGTTACTAAAAGATAAGGGTTCCAAGTCTTTAGTCATGTTGTGTTTCCCTCTAGAGTCTGTCAGGTTTGTGGACGAGAGAAACATAGAAGACCATCACATCTCAAAATTATGATAGATTGCTATAGCAGATCAATTTGTGGTTTGAGTTCAAGATTGACTATTGCAACTAGGTAACAGTAGGAGACTATCCTATTGGCATCAGTAAGGGACCTTCAACATCGTTTTGGAAAAAAATTTCTAACCATACAAATTAAAAGATGTAAAATTAAAAACAGAAATTAAGTAGAGGATTTGAGACACGTTAACTGCTGTCTATAGAATATAATTTTGTCCCCACGAACAGTGCAGCGGCTTCCTAACGATCTATTCTCGAGATACAACGAATCCCTTCCATCCACAACACCGTTCACTTGGTGGCGAATCCTACGAAGAATCACAGCCTTTTGCTCGGAAGAGAGATTGGACGGAGGACTTTCTGGAAAAATTTAGATTATGGTGGTTTTTTTCTTTCCGTCTCTATACGGTTTCTCTTCCGAACAGAGAGCGAGAGAGAGGAAAAATTAAAACAGATTACTGTTATCAGATTTCAGTATTGCGTCCTGGATATATATATCTCACGTAATATTTTCTACTCAAGCCGTGGCGGGATTACGTGAACGGGTCTGTTCCGCGGTGCGCAGCGCTAAGTGCTAAGTGCGCGAGTGATAAACTCGTCAAAAACGTGCATTAATTATAAGTTTATAAGGACACTACACATTTTACTCGGGACTAGCCCATTGAAAATTTACAAAAAATTACAAGTTTGTCATCCTAAAAGTTACTTGGGGCTAGCCCAAATTTTTATTATTGATAATTACAAGTTTGCCACTTCCAAACTCGGGACTGTTATAATCAGGACTGTCAAAATTTTGACAGTCCTACCACTTGGAAGGACTGTCAAAATTTTGACAGTCCTACAAATTGTTAGGACTGTCATAATTTTGACAGTCCCACAAGCTATGTGGACTATCAAAATTTTGACAGTCCTAATTTTAACCCACCGAAAATTTTATATAAAACTAGGACTGTCAGGATTTTGACAGTCCCACAAACAATGAGGACTGTCAAAATTTTGACAATCCTCATTTTAATTGTTAGGATATTTTCTTTTAATTTTTTTTCTATTTAGTTAGTTTTGGATTTTGATTTTTTTTTATTTAGTTTAACATCCAAAATAAAATATGTTACCCTCTGAACCCAAAAAAAAAAATACCGTACGAATATTACGTCTGCCGTCGATCAGACTTCGAACGGCCATAATTATTTATTTTCAAATCGTTTTTCGTCACACAATAGGTCGATTTGTATGTTTTCGACGAGAGTAACACAATTCGTGTAGAGAAAATTTTCATCCGAAGTAAGACGTACATATTACAGGCAAAAATATAAAATATAAAACTTTAAAGTATCATAACTTTTGACTGGGAGATCGAAACAAGGTTCAGTTTGTGCCAAAATGACCGTATGGAAAAGTACTTCGGGATAAACAATTTCACTGTTCGACGAACTTCTCAAATTTTTAGAATCGCAAAAAAACGATGTTTCGACCTCCAAATTTTACTTTTGGTAATTTTTTTTTTACAAAATATTTAATGTACCAATAATAAATTTACTATTTTTAATAACAGAATACTTTAACAAATTTTAAGGATAGAAATTTGGGATATTTTGAAATTTTGATACATATCGACAACTGAGTTAATTTATTTTAATTTTTTGTTAATTTTAAAATTTCGATACAGTAAATTTACTATTAATTTATTTTAATTTTATTTCGTTAAAATATATTTTCTTAAATAAAACATAAAATTAACAAAATAAATTGACCCCTCCACCAAGTAACAAAATAAATGAACAGAAAATAAATTTTAGGACTGTCAAAATTTTGACAGTCCTACCAATTGGAAGGACTGTCAAAATTTCGAAAGTCCTAAAAATTCAACATATATTTTTAGGACTGTCAAAATTTTGACAATCCTTCCAATTGGTAGGACTGTCAAAAGTTTGACAGTCCTAAAAATATATGTTGAATTTTTAGGACTGTCAAAATTTTGACAGTCCTTCCAATTGGTAGGACTGTCAAAATTTTGACAGTTCTAAAAATCAACATATATGTCAAATTTTGACAGTTCTTCTATTTTTTCTTTTTCTTTTTTGGTTTCCTGTGTACTGTTATTTTTCTTTGTCATTGTGTTATTATTCATGTCTTCCGGCGGCGGAGTGGAGGACCTAGTGGTAGTAGCGACGGAGGAAGGAGGGGAGGGAGGAGCGGCGGACGGGTGCCGAGGTAGTCGAGCACCGAAAGGGGGTACAAGACGGAGGAACGGGAGAGGAAGGAGGCGGCGGGAGGCGGGGGAGGAGGCAGAGGCGGCGACGACGATGGGAGGCGGCGGCGGAGGACGGGGTAGGAGGCGGAGGAGGAGGGCTCCGACAAGAAAGGGAGGAGGGAGGAGAACTCCGGTGGAGATTAGGGGGGTTTGGGCTAGTATGAGTAAAAAATGGGCTAGTGTGAGTAAACTTTGTTCATTAATAGGCTAGCCCCAATCCTGGGCTAGTCCTAAGTAAACTTTGTAGTGCCCTTATAAATTCCCTAAAAGAATGATGCCTTTATTGAATCACATAGGTGTTGCTTTACAAGTAACACACCCAAATAAATTCAACAATACCCCACATGATTCCATAAGGGAACAAAAAAATGGTATAGCACGACAGGATATAGGAAGGAAATACAATATATGGACAATCACACTATGTATCAGAGGAAGGTGTCTTCCGGACTTGAATCTCCCCTTAGTGTTATAAATTTTATCTATACGAACCCAAATTAACAAAAGTCTTAAACTTAGTATCTTAATTCTACAGACTCAACATATACACAAATACATTGTAGGTATTTGATCCTATCAACAGTTGTGTATTTTTTTGTCATGTGCTATCTCGGTTTCTTGAGAGCTCTAGAGAATAGCCCGAGTTCCCATAGAAAGCGGCTCCACTTTCACTCTTAAATAGGTGACTCTTTCTGGGTATTCTGTAATTTATATACCTTATTTTACAAGCCACAGATTCATTATGATTTTACAATCACCCTTTTATTTATTGCAGATCAACCCTATACAGTAGATGAATAGTTCTTTACAATTACAATCTTATAGTGCTTTCAGTCACACATAAATTTTGTTGTTACCCATTGAACCTTTTCTTGGTGCTTCCAATCGAAGGTCGGGTTTGTCACGCCCCAATCTTCCGTAATCTCGATCGTCCCCGCTGAACGTTAATCACCACGTTGCAGCGCTCCCGCAGGATAATCGTTCTCATCGGGACGTGATGCCGTACGAACCTGGAGTTGCGCTCACACAAGGCGATGTTGTCAAACATCAAAGTTATCATTGAAACAACCAAGTTGTAACAAAAATTAAGTATTGTGTACCAAGCACACATCAGAGTAAATGCAATGAAGCTCTCGATAGGGTCTAAATGAAAATTCCACGAAGGAGAATGCCACAAAGGTGATGTAACACTCTTACTCTTTCTCTTGCCCATAAAGGTACTTACCGTTCATATATCATGTCCCGTATATCCAAGCAGTGCCACTACACCTGCGTACCTGAAATAATGTCCACAAATGTGGGTCAGTATATAACCATACTGGTGAGCGGAATAACCCACTCGTCTAAACCGACTAAGTAGAAAAGTGAAAGCAAACAGTTATATGGTGATCTTTCTACTTGAATCCTAGATTCATTTCATGGCAGAAGTATGACATGTTAAGAAAAACTATAAAACAGGTTATACATGTAAGCATTCAACTCAAGTTAATATATAAGCAGATATATCCAACTCAAAAGAAAACGAGCATACAAACCGTCCTACTCAAACCCAAGCAACGCGTGACCCTATCTAATCATAATCCAAGCCTCAATATCCATCCTTAAATCATACCACAGTCCAAGCCTTACTAATTCAATCATCGATATACACACTCTTGCTTGAGGCAAGGTGGCTGCTATCAACACAAAAAACATAAACCAAACCAAAGCAAAGCAAGCCAACTCTTATCTATATGAAGTCACTGGCCAAGCTATAAAGGACTAATCAACTGCAGTTTTATCCGATCCAGCTGGATAGCTAGCCCACCTAGTCATATCGAACTGTTGGCACCGCACCCAAGGCATATTACCATTGTCTCCTCCATGGCCGAACGATCCTGGTGCCCCGAAGCCTATCCTGTTCGAGTAAACTAAACCCTGTGCGCAACAGGTTGTCCGTGACCGATGCAAACTCCAAGTAGGTAAGATAAGAGAATCGAGCCTTCTTACCCCACTAAACTATCCTAGCCTCAATCCAACCAACTATCCATAACCAATCTCCAACTATAGCCCAAGGCATCATTTCAAGTTATCCCCATAGGCACTATGCCGCTTCGACACAATGCTCCAATTGGTGCAACACCCCTCGCTCAAAAAAATCCCGTGGTACAATGCCCCAACAGTGGCACAATGCCCTCACCAATGCAGTTGTTCAATTTTGAACCACAACTGCACGCTTTGCTTGACAAAGCGCCCAACTTGATACTCATGCACGGATGCACGCTCGTCCGCCCACCCAAAATGCCTCGATGTTCCAACCAAGATGATCCACTCAAGCTCCAACTTCCCCAAATATAATCCAACTCAAGCTCCAACTACCCAACGCAAAACCAACTCAAGCCACAAATCTATCCAAGCAAACGACATACACTTTATATACGCCACAGTGTAGTGATTTCCAAGTTTCAGTTCCAAGTGTTCAAGCCATTACGTGTGTTCCATATTATTAGGCATGAAAGAGTAGAGGAGAAGGGACAGAGCCTACTCACCGAGTCTGAATCTGATAGCACTTTGCCTTTGTTGATACGGACGATCCCTTGAACCCGTGGTAAGATGCAAAGCACGATCTACTCAATTGGTATGACCGTGTGAGCAGGCCATGCTTCCAAATTATCAGATCAATCGGAATAAGGAAGAAGGCAATATCGCTCCAATCTTGCTATCCCAGTATTCTTTGAACGAACACCTGAATCCATCAAACTCCGCTTGCAATCTGCACATGAAACCTACTCAAATCAATACTGTTTCTAAATCCAACAAATCAAAATATAACCAGCTATTGCCTCATTCCGTCTAACTTAGCATAATGCACCGTATGGTTGTGGGACATTACAGGGTTGCCTTTTGAGGTGACTCAATCTATGGGCTTCAATCCCATTCCTCTTGTCGTCTCCAACACTAGTCTCCTTGAAAGACCTTTAGTTAGAGGATATGGTAGATTGTTCTTTGATTTGACAAAGTCAATTGCAATTACTCCACTGGACCATAATTGCTTTACCTGATTGTAACTCAGACGTATATGTCTAGATTTTTTATGTATTATAACTTGTCCTTCGAGCCTTTGCTATTGTAGCTTGGCTGTCACATTGTACAGGGATAGCAGGAACTGGTTTACACCACAGGGGAATATCTATTACCAGATTTCTAAGCCAGTTTGCTTCCTCACTAGTGATCGTCAAGAGCTATGAACTCTGCCTCCATAGTAGATCTAGAAATACAGGTCTGCCTAGTAGGGTTCCAAGCGACAATAGCTCCACCCAATATGAATACATATTCACTTGTGGCTTTGGTCTCATCTGTATCAGAGATCCAGTTTGCATCAGTATACCCTTCTAATACAGATGGATATCCTCCATAGAATATCCATGGGATATCGTTCCCTTTAGGTATCTCATTATCCGTTCTAAGACAGTCCAATATGAACTATTCAGATTACTAGTGTACCGACTAAGCTTTCCTACTGTGTAGGAAATATTAGGTCTAGTATGATTAGCAATATAATCAGGCATCCGATTTGCTGCGAAAACTTTAGTTGAGCCACATTATCTCCTTTATTCTTCTTTAACCTGATACTTGTATTATATGGAGTGCTTACAGGTTTAGAATAAAAATAGTTAAATCTTTTTAGAATATTTTCTATATAGTGAGATTGGGATATGCCAATTTTCTCAGAAGTATGACTTAATTTAAGTCCTAAAATCACATCAGTATGTCCTAAATCTTTCATATCAAAATTTTGAGAAAAAAAACAATTTGGTATCATAAATAATATCAATGTTGGTACCAAAAATAATAATGTTATCAACATACAGATATAATATTACATAGGAGCTACCAAAAGTTTTGCTATATACACATTTATCAGAATCATTAATAGCAAAATTATATGATTGAATTACCTTATCAAATTTATCATGCCATTGGTTTGGCGCTTGTTTCAGCCTATAAAGATATTTTATTAATTTGCATACCTTACATTCTTGTACTGGAACAACAAACCCTTCAGGTTGTGTAAAAACTCTCAATTTTTTTATTTATATAAACAATAATTAGAAAATATCAATAAAAACCGTATAGGCTTAGGAGAACCCAAAGATAAATTTTCTAGAATTTTTGAGAATTTATATGAATTTTCTAGACAACATTAGCTAATAATATATAAATAACCTAATAACTTTAATTAACCCTTTAACTAAAAATCCTAAACAAAACACTAATCCTAAACCTACCCCCCCCCCTCCCCCACCCGTGTGGCCCAAGAGCAGAGTCAACACCTGCGACCCCCCTCTCATTCTCTCTCTCTATATATATCATCTAACGTAAACCCTAACCCTAGCTTCTTGTCACTACCACATTTTCTAGGAAATGATATTTTAGTCTTTTAGTAATTAATTAAATATTATGCATGTTAAATATTTATTTATTGTATTATTTATTTATGGTTAGCATGTTAGGTTTATTTTTGGACTTGTGTTAGTGTACCTAACTAGTTAAGTTTAGACTCATGGACCAACATGTATTAATTGTTAGAATTTGAGCCCAACTAGAAAGCCCATTGATTGACTCTTGTGCATCTACTCTCATGACAGGCGACGCATGTATAATACGTAATTATGTATCAGTAGGTCATGTTTTAGATATTACTGTTGCCAATGGTGGTTCACTAACAGTCCGTGGATGAGAAAGTGAAGTGCCCGTCTTTCTTCCGAACTATCACTCAATTCAGTATTACATACACCTGGAAACCCGTTCAGTTTACTTTTAATTAGTTAGATTGCTCGTGACATGCATTGCCCGGTAATATTTTTTCTGATGGTTGTATTTTTCAGGACCTAAAGACTACGATGACTGTCGGTAAGGGGCATGTGGCTAGGAGCTTGTACCTGTTTGACGTCCCTCTTCTGTTGCTTGTGCCGGCATGTAACTCGATCTTTTCGAGTTATATTATCAATTAGGCCATCCATCAATCCAAGCTCTACAGAAACTATACCCATATGTTCTAGTTACTTTTTATTGTGAGTCGTGTCATTTGGCTAAGCATCATCGGGTTTTCTATCCGATGAGTCATAATAAAATTGCATTTGCTCTTTACGTGTTGGTGCATTCTAATGTATGGAGACCTTGTCCAGTTGAGTCAATGATGGGTTTCAAGTACTTTGTTATATTTGTTGATGAATACTCACGTGTCACTTTTGTCTATCTGATGAAAAATTGCTTTGAATTATTTGAAATTTGGTACAATTTTTATGCAGAAATGAAAACATAATTTGGTGTTCTGATTAAATGCTTTTGAAATGACAACGGTCATGAGTATCTATCTGGTTTGTTCAATAATCATCTATTCCGCAATGACATAATCCACCAAACTTCTTGTCCTTACACACCACAACAAAATGGTGTGGCCGAACGCAAGAATTGCCATCTTTTGGAAACAACGCGTGCTCTTATGTTTCTAGAACGTACTCCCAAAAAATTTTGGTCGGATGCGGTACTTACAACTTGCTATCTTATTAATCGCATGCCATCATCGGTTTTCAATTGTGCTACTCCATTTTCTTGGTTATATCCCGAACGAGAACCGTTTCCTCTACCTCTCAAAATTTTTGGTTGCTTGTGCTATGTTCGGGATACCCGAAGCATTGTTGCCTATTTGGTGAAGTATTCAAAGTAATTAGACATATTCAAATACTTTCTAATTCACTTGAAAAAAAAGGTATTCTTGTACAATTAATTTAACAACATGAAAAACACATCTTACATGAAAGTTATCTTTCTAAAATAGGTAGAAATTATCGATTTCAAAATATTGATATAAGAAATATTATTATTAGCATTATTAAAAAAATTGAAAAAAATCTATTATGAATATCATATTCACTTAAAACTTGTAACATGGCTCCGCAGATTGCATTTCCAGTATGAAAAAATTTCAACTATCTTAAACAAAGAATTTATTTTTGTAAAACCTATTTTGCATCTAAATAATGTGATGTGATAGAAACAAAAGAATAATATTGTTCACTAGTCCATATATCCAAAGTTAAAGAAAATCTATTAATATTTTCAAAACATTGTTAAGCAGTCTTTTCTTTTTCAAATATTTTAAAAGTTCTAGGAGTAGATCTGTAAACTTTTGTAAAACAAAGATTTATTGTACTACGTGCATAGCCATAATATTCTTCACTCTCACAAAATGTGAAAGGTTGTCCATCACAAATAATATTGGTGAAGTTGGTTTTGTTGTGGGCACACGAATAAGTTAATAATTTTAATGAAGAATCTTGAGCACCGGTCGATGCTTAATTGTGTTTGTTTAGTATCAATTATGTTTTTACCTTAACAACTTTTATAGTGTTTCTTTAAATTTCGTGTGCCTTCATTTTTTTTTCCATTTAAAGACTTTTTTTGTATTTATTGCATCGTGCAACTCTAGGTATTGGTTTCTGTATTGGGATCTAAGACTTCCTCTCCCTAATCATTTGTGACATATAATTTAGTAAAATAATTTTAATAAATTGATCTAGATCTACTTGGAACATAACTATTATTACTTTTATTTTCGGAAGGTGACATTTATGTCGTTGGTTCATATTCTACATGACTAGCATAAATATTGTTATCAAAAGTATTATAAACATTGTAACAATGATCCAAAAGACTATCAAAGTCTTGGTTAGAATTTGTACCACCATTATGATCCATACTATATTTTAAAAAATTGTAATTTAAAAATAAATAAATTTAAAATATCAAAATTAACTACTTATATAATATAATATGAAAAATATTTAAACCTCAACTTTATTTTCTCTACAGCCGGATGTAGAAGTGTTGCAGTTTGGTGATGATCAATCATATTGAAGCCTCAAAATCTAATTTTTTGAACTCGTGCAATTTTTTTTGAAGTTCAGTCTCCAGAAAGTAGTTAATTCACTGAATATAACACAAAATTGATTGAAAGTATAAGAAAATGGAAGAAATTTTGTCGTGGTAAATTTGGATAAAATAGTCCCTATTTATAAGAATTTTCAGGTGCCAAATGACCACGAATATTCTTATAATATAGTTGTTATAGGAGTGTTTTGGTCAATTTAAGCAAAATGACAAAAATACCTTTGATAAACATTCATAAATTATTAAATAATTAGCGTATTTTGCATAGTTTGCAGTATCGGTCGATACCGATCCGATACGGCCGATACCGATACAGTTTAGCATGTCCCGATCCGATACCGATTGATACCTGATACTGATCGATACCGACATTAGAGGACTCTTTTTCGGTCAATTAGACAAAGAAAATTGAATGAATAAGACAAATTAGTAAGTGTGTAAAAGTATAGTAAGATTGTAAAAGCATATAAAAGAGGAAAACTTATCAATCGCATGTAAATCAATCGACGGGGTGACTACTATTTTATTCAATTTCAAAAAATACTAAGAAACAACACAGAAAATACTTAAAATTATGCATAAATGTATAAAATATATTTTCTAAAATGTTAATAATTTACTAATAGTTGTTTACTTTTCGATACCAAAAAATCCGATACTGTCGATCCGAAACCGTCGATACTACCGATACCGTCGATCCCGATACTCATAGGAATAGTCAAAAACCGATACTTTGAACCTCGGACTATTTTGGTGAAAATACCCCCTTAAAAGACCAAAATATCAAAATATTACTATCCTCTTTATACCAAAATATCCCTCAAAATTATAATAACCGTTAGTGGGCGGGTGTAAAATGGTTGCTTCTGCATCATACTATCCTCTTTTGAAGTCTATCTTAAACAGACTTTGGAATTGCGTCATATAGGAAATATTACTCTTATCATCAATAGCTAACCCTAATCTGTTTTGGATAGAATATAGACTAGTTCTGTGATCCACAATATCCAAGCATTGAGCACCACAATTGATTTTGGGGATGTTGAATGTCTCCTACTGATGCCAATAGGCCAACATCAACCTTGACTTGGAAACTTCAAGGTCTATTTTGGACAATCAGGATGATTTTGTATTTATGTTCTGTAAGAAAAAATGAGTTGGGTTTATGAGGTCCTACTTTTCTTTATTGTATAGAATTTAGACTAGGTTTCTGAGATCCACAATGTCCAGCCATAGAGCACCTCAATTGACTTGGGGATGTTGAAGGTCTCCCACAGATGCCAATAGACCAACATCAACCATGACTTGGAAACTTCAAGGTTTTGTAACGAAGTGGGATGTGATTTTTCTTAAAAAATAGATAGCTCTCCTAAACGTTTCAAAAGTCGGGATAAATATGAATCGTCGAAGGCAGCCTTTAAATTTGACCCACATACCAATACCAGACTGTGCGACATACCAATAGCAGAACGGTGTCTTTCCTTCGTATATTGAACGTGAACCGAAGAGCAGAACTACTTAACCGAAGAGTAGAACAACTTGTGACAAATAACATCTTGTTACATGGAGACTATAAATTTTGAGTAATAGTTGAGTTGATAAAATTAAGTGGTTGAATAATGGAAAATTTATTTCATTGAATACTAAGATTATGGTTGAAAGTGTAGGACTATATCCATAATGTAAAAAATATTTTTGTACACAAATCTTTCTCTCTATCACAGTGAATTATAAAAAAAATTAAGAAAGAGAGAATTAACATTGAATATGTTATTGATTGGTTTTGCTTCTGCTTTTCTAAAAGAAGCCTCCATCCTACTTTCATAGAAGTCCATAAGTGGTTGTCTCTGCTTCTATATAAATGGAAGAGAAATGAGTATGAGAGTAAATCAGTATAATGAATCAGATATATATTCACTTCCTTTTTGTGTCCTACTTTTGGACATTCAAAATGATTTTGTATTTAACTTCTGTAAGAAAAAAAATGAGTTGGGATTTCTTAAGTCCTACTTTTCTTTGTTGTATTGAATATAGACTAGGTTTCATCAGATCCACAATGTCCAGCCATAGAGCACCTCAATTGACTCGGGGATCGATGTTGAAGATCCTCTAATGATTCCAATAGGCCAACATCAACATTGACTTGGAAACTTCAAGGTCATGTAATGAAGTGGGATAGAATATAGACTAGTTCTGTGATCCTTAATATCTAAGCATAGAGCACCTCAAGACTTCTAATGATGCCAGTAAGTCATTCTTGAACTCAAACCATAGAGCACCTCAATTGACTTGGGGATGTTGAAGGTCTCCTACTGATGCCAATAGGCCAACATCAACATCAACATCAACATCAACATCAACCTTTAAACTTCAAGGTCCTGTAATGAAGTGGGATGTGGTGGTCTACTGATGATGCCAAGTTGCACTAATTGCCATTTTTGAACTCAAACCACAAATTGATCTCTGCTACAACTATCTGTCATAAATTTGGGATGTGAAGCGATGTGTAATATTTCCCTCAATGTGAAGCTATAAAAACTGTTTTTTTTCAAAAAAAAAAAAAAAAAAAAATTTATATACAAGATATGTTAATAAAATCTGCTTTCCATAAAACAAATATACTACTAGATAGTGAAAATGATACAACACAACAAAAGGAGAATATTAATCTAACAACAACATACAAGTAATAAATAGAAGTCTATAATACAGAACAACAAAGAGCGAATGTTAACGCCATAAAACATATTACAAATAGAGGTCTACATTTTCATATAAAAAAATATATGAGTATAAGTAATCGGGGTCGGTGATTTATCGGGACGGGAAGTACTATACCTATACCCAGTCCCAAAACCAACTAGAATTTTTTTTAATCTCTATCCCCGCCTCCGTCCCGCCCCCGTTTTTAAATTCTCAAATCCGTCCTCCGTCGGAGAAAAATATTGGGTCCCCATCGTGTTCGATTGAAATTGCAATCCCTACTAAAGATGCATTGTTCAACTCCATCTGCTGTGGATGCTCCAAGAAAATTAACTCGTTTTGATTTTAAAGAAAAGGTCATAATATGCCTAGACAGCAAAGAAGTCTCGTAAGACCATTAAACGTAAACCATATGTACTTTATTTTTAACTTTTTCCTATTTTTGGTCCTTTGTTAAGCTGAGTTATGAAGTCCAGTTATTATATTACTTCAAAGAACAGTTAGAAATGTTTCAGTATAACATCAATAAGAAAACAAGCTACAAAGTATATCTAATAATTGTCTCGATAAAACATCCCATTGCATCAAACTTCATTGACAAAACAGCCTAGCTTCTGAAAGAGAAAGAAACTCTACATAGTGTTTAGTGAGCCGGGCGGCCGGAAGCCCGCTCTGGACCTGACCCAATCAAATCCGGATTGGATTGGCCCAAGCCCAGTAAACGGGCCAGCACGGTCATGGACCGACACTAACAGCATGTCCGGACTTGATTTAATCTCCAAACTCGGTCGATCGGTCCCGGTTTGTGAGCCCAGTCAGGTCCGGATCAAGCCCCAGTCAACCCGGCCAAAACCCCTCCATGTTTGATTCATGGATTTAAAGTTTCAGATTCAATTTTTGTTCTTAATCAGAAATCCTAGATCGTCTGATCTAATTTAATTTAAGGTTCCAATCGATCGATTAAAGATCTTGTGATCATACGTCACATAAAGAATAATACTTTATCAAAATAATTGTTATATGTCTCAGTTTTTTGTTCTTTGCATCTGACATTAGAACTACAGGAATTTAAGATCAGCTTATTTGTCAAATACTGACATGAATTTGTCAAATACTTTATCAAGTCAGATGGTGAAGGAATTCACCCAACCATTAGATCTCAGGGAATGCTAATTTATGTATACCATTGAGAAGTCGGTATAGTAATTAATGAAGGAAGGAGCAACTTCTGTGATCACAATTATTAAAAGATTTGTCCTTTTCATTGCTTAAAATAGTTCCTTTGAAATAAAGTAATCGGTCCTTATATGATACATGTTCCTGGAGGCTGAAGCTTATGTTAGGATTAAAGTTTCTTTAATCTATCTTTTATTGGTTCTACAGTAGCTGCAATTATTATTTGCGGGTCTGCAATTTTTTTTGTTTTTTGTTTTAAACTAATTTAAGTCTTTGTATCTGCTGCATCTTTTGTTGGTGTTTTCCACTTGACTTTGGGAGTTTTAGTCCCACAATGAAAAATCATCAATGTATATATCTCAATATATAGTTATGCTTACTATTAGTATATTCACATGGGATGGAGGTCCATGTGAGCTGACTTTCCTAGAGAGATTAAGTGTGAACTCCATTATGACAATCTTTGTTTTGTCACCATCTTTAGGAAGTTTTCCTTAGGAGCTAAGTCCCGCAGGGGCTTAGCGACTCGGACTCGTACTCAAGGGCGCAAAGTGGCGCTTTGTTGGCGCACTTTGCACTTAACATTGTCGCATGATGCTCATGCTAGCTCGGACGCATGCAGCCAGGCGCTATGCGGCTCGGTGCCCATGCGGCCAGGACCTTGCGGCCTGGTCGACATGAGGCAAGGTGCTATGTGGCTCGGTGCCCTTGCGCCTCGATGCGCATGCGGCCAGGTGCCCACGCGGCTCGATGCCCATGCGGCCAGGGCCTTGCGACCTGGTCATGAGGCAAGGTGCTACGTGGAGAGTTTGATGTGGAGGGGACAGGGTTCTACGCGCAGGCGGTGCAGGCGGCGCGGTCAGTGCAGGCGGCGCGTGGCTCTTTGTGCCACGCGGCTGCAGCTTTTGGCGTCTGGCAGCGCTGTCTTCTCTGTGGATTACATTGTGCAAGCGGCGCATGCGGTGCGGGTGGCGCCAGCAGATTTGACTCTCAGATTTTGGAGGATATGATCGGTCAGCACTTAATTATGCGGCCTGGAGTTTTCTCAGGCCGCATAGGTGTTGTTTTCTTCTATATATAGAGGGCATCCTCTTTCATTTGAGGAGAAAGAAAAACAGATGGAAAAACCAAGAACACCAGATCATATGCGGTCCAGAGTGTTTCCCTCTCACATGGTATTTTTTAAGTGTTTTTCGAAGGTGACATTGAGTGTTCCAGAAGTTCATTTGTGAACTTTCTGGTTCCTGGGGGCAGATCGTCTGTACGACGAATCTTGCTTTGAGCAACGGTGGTTTTGACCACCCCAGCAAGGAGATCTTCTTCAGCCTTTTCTTTGCTTCGTTCTTTCTCATTGTAGCGTCTGCGAACGTATAGAGAAGAACATTTTACTTATTGCTTGTTGTAATCTTCTTTTTCTTCAGAGCTAGTTTGTAACAAGTTCTTGGTTCGTGCATCGTTGGAATCGAGAAATATCAGATGAGGAACTCTTGTGTGAATATCTGATCTCGACAACAACTTGGGTTCCAGTAGAGAGCGGACCTTCGGGTCTCACTAGCAGCTCTTCTATGGCCCGCGTTCTACCATCTTTGATTCGTCTCGGGACTAACAATCTCAAAGCACGATCCAAAGAAACGGGTAGAACATCCAATCAAATCTTCTCGGCAATAAGTATTCACAAACTAGAGAAGATTGACGGGATACACTTCGAACATTTAGATGAGGGAAGGAGTCATTTGTCAAATATTGAACGTGAGTTGTCGTAACCTACCATTTCTCAGGATGGAGGAGTTAGCATTTGAAGGATGCGCATTCCGGTTGGAAGGAAGATTATAAGATAACCAAGGATTGCAGAGTTTGCGCATGACAGGACTTAGCGCAAGACAGTTCTTGGCGGTTGGCAAGACTCTTGGCCGCATGGCAGTTTCTTGTCGCATGACAGTCTCTTGCCACATAAAGATTCTTGCCGCATGGCAATTTCTTACCATAAAGACTCTTGCCGCATGGAAGCACATTGAAGGTCTTGGCGCATGGCAGAGCTGGCCGCATAAGTGACTTATGCGCATGGACGTCTCTAAGCATGGCAAAGCTGGCCGAATAGTAGCTTATGCGCATGCAGGACGCATGGAGGCTGAAGCGCGTGGCATGACTTAACGCATGGCTGGAATTGGAGCTTAAAAGAAGAACCAATTCGAACCAATATAGCAAGGTATAGCTAAAACTTGGTTCCTTTGATTACTTAACTTGGTTGCTATGATTGCGCAGGTTAAGTTATCAAGCGTGGTTACTGACTGGTGGGTAAATACTGGTGCATTCGGCCACGCATGCTCTGTGAAAGATCTGTTCACCAAGGAAGAGCACTATCTAAAGAAGGAGGTCTCTATGGTTAACAAGTGTCAAACAGGGGATCTAGGGATCAGGATTGTAATTCTGGACTTCCGGCTTGAGGAAGGGATTGCTCTTATTTGAGTTGTGTCGTATTTGACTAAGACATATCTTTTTCAACAAAGATGTCTAAGTTCAGGGATATCTCCAAGATATGGGGGTAAGGAGGTGGAAATACGTGATGGCTAAGTTCAGACATAGGTAGTCACGAAGCCGCTTAGACGGATGACTATAAGTACAGATCCTATAGAGCTGGTGTGCTCAGATATCTGTGACTTCTATTCTCTACAAAGGGTCGGGGTGAAGTTTATCACTTCTTTCTTTTACGATTTCTCAAAAAGTGTGTTCGCGTATCTTCTCATAATCGAATGATAAAGTGTTCAAGAATCTCAGGGACTTCAAGTTTGGAGCTTAGTGTAATATCGGTCCTCAACTCAATAGACTCAAAAGTTTTCTATACGAAGAGCATTGTTCTTTGGATTCACATCGTTCAGCTTTCTTTGAATTCGCATCATTTAGCTTAGAACATGGAATTGACTATGGAACATGCATCGTTCTTTGGATTCGTATCGTTCAACTTAGAACATGGAATTGACTATGGAAAAAAATCTTCGTACTCTCCCAGTTCATTAAAGATGCAGATAGGAAGGACGAGCAGTTAACAGTAATGATGACTTCTATATTGTTATTCAAAGGGCCTTCTAGATTGTCTGTGGGATAAGGTTGCACTTACGGTCAAATCCTTAGTATCGTTCGTCACTTCTGTTGTAACACTGGTTCAAAGTCAGATTCACATAAATTTCGTTCGTTTATGGGGGTTTTCCGGAGGACATATCAGTAAGAGTTATTGGCACTTCTGTAAAAGAAAACATAGTCCAGGAAGAAGTTATCTTTTAAGAGACAATATTTGAACCAAAACTCGAAGAGCAGTCAGCTAGAAGAGTTAGGAGGTTGAAGGACCAAAGATGATCTTATTACCTATCATATAAAGGTCATGCCACTTACCAATGATGAGACGATGAAGACCAGGGACTCGGTCTGCTGGGAGGTGGCAGTCCATGAAGAGATTGATCCCATAACAACACTTGGATGTTGATCAATCTGCCTGAAGCAGCTAAACCTATCAGATGCTTATATATCTTCAATAAAAGAAAATGGAAGCAGACATAACAGTTGAGTTCAAGACTAGGCTTGTAGCCTAGGGGTTTTCTCAGATATGGGGGACTGAGTTTTGTGGCACCTCGTTGAAGTATCATATATCAGAAGTGTCACTAGAAAAAAGATATCCTTTTATCCAGACTTAGGATATGGGATTGCGGATATCATCCTAAGGATATAAGATAATCCAGATGCCAAGGGGATTGCTCAGTCACAAGCAGTGTGCATGAACAGTTGGTCACACGCTTTGGGTATCAGGGTCGATACTCCTCAGGTGTGACATGGAGATGAAGCCTAATCCAAAGAAAAACATCAGACAATTGGTATACTCAAGCATCATCAGGTGCATGATTCAAGCTGTGAGTACCACCTGGTCTAATATAGCTCTTGTTGTAGGGATGCTGAGTCAGTTCACGAGTAGAATACGTGTTGTTGAACACTAGAAGCTATGAAGAGAGTCGTCAGAATTCTCAAGTGGACTCAGTGATATATCCTGCACTACAACAGTTATCCAGATATGTTAGAAGGCTTCAGTGATGTTAGTTGGTGCTAAAAAATGAAGAGTAAAAGATCTACAGGAGGACGTAACTTCTCCAGGAGTGGTATTACTATATCGTGGAAGTCGAAGAAGCAGTCTTTACTCTCAGAGTTCTTTGTATTATAAGCTGCAGCATATAAAGTAGAATAGCTCTGGAAGCTCTTAGATGATCTTCCAACTGTTAGGACACAAATTCAGGTAATTCTGACATACTGTAAAAACCAGAAAGCTGCACCGGTGGTATCTATTTATCTCTTCAAAGGCCTGAAGAGAGTTGTGTAGATAAAATACAGAACACTGAATGAGCGCAGCCAATGTGGATCAATACAGTAGTTAATGTTCAGAGCCAGGTGATTCTGGCGAATCCGTTCATAACAGGCCAGTATAGAATACTGAATAAGCGCAGCCAACGTGGATCATTATAGTGGTTAATGTTTGGAGTCAGGTAAATCTGGCAGATCCGTTCATAATAGGCCAATACAGAACACTGAATGAGTGCATTTAGCGTGGATCATTACAATGGTTAAAGATCGAAGTCAGGTAAATCTGGCGGATCTATTCATAATTGGACTCAAGCGCTAGCTAATCGTAAGAACTATAAAGTAGCATAGTACTCCGTGTTACTGTGGGGTAACACCACTATGAGGTACCTCGAGAGGGTAAAGCCTCAGCTTCGGACCAAGTTATAGCGGCAGTAGAACCGCATATAGTCAGAGTCAAGCACTATAAAGGAGTGTAGTACTCCATGTTACTATGGGATGACACCACTATGAGGTACCTCGACAGGGTAAAGCCTCGGCTGCAGGCCATGTCACAGCGGCAGTAATACCGTACATAGTCAAGGACATAGCAAATATGGGCTTGGAGGACCTCTGGTATTGCTTCTCTATAATCCTACCATTTAGTTTTATGCTATTGGTTCAAAGAGAAATCTACCAGGCATCTAGCTATTGGTTCAAGGGAGGACCATTAACCAGGAGAATATCAGGTACAGTGGGTAGTCCTCAGGGACATTATAGGATACGTACCCAGAACCACTGTGGTCTACTATCTGTTCTTGATCAGAATATTTCCCGTGGGAGGATGGCTTTGACGCCTTAATGAGTTTTCGGGCAGAGTGAATGTTCGGCGTGTATTGCAGGAAGTACGAGTAGTTTCAGCACTACAAGGGACTTGTATCCCATGCTACAGTGGCGTGACATCACACGAGGGAGTGAACCTTAGCTTCTGGCCATGTCACAACAATGGTAGCACCGTACATAGGCAGATAACCTAATGCTGAAAAGAAATAGAGAGTGGTAGTACAACACTACAAAGGGGCCTGTGACCTCATGCTATAGTAGATGACACCACATGAGGGAGTGAACCTCAGATTCGAGCCATGTCACAACGGCGTTGCACCGTACGAAAGCACAAGGCTTTATGCTGAAAAGTAGTGCAACATTACTAAGAGGCTTGTGACCTCATGCTACAGTAGGTGACACCACATGAGGGAGTAAACATCGGCTTTAAGCCATGTCACAGCGGTGTAGCAACGTACAAGAGTGCAAGGCTCTATGTTATGTGTAGTAATGACACTATTAAGAGGCATGTGTCCTCATTCTACAGTGTTATGATACCACAAGTGGGGGATCCTCGGCCTTGGGCGACCATGTCATAGCGGCGTAGCACCGCATATAAGCGTAAGGCTTCATGCCGGATAATAAACTCTCTATAGTAAAAGAACTCACCTAAGTGTATGGATATAAATATAGGCCGTCTCTTGAGGATAAGCTTGTAGACATCCAAGATACATATACTGAGACCAGGTCAGTAAAGGGCCTTTAACGTGCGACCGGATGGCACAGCTGAGGGCATTGTGTGAGTGGAAAGAATAACAGCTATGGTACAGAATTCAAGGCCTAGTCCATGTCACTGCCCGTTCCCGATATACGTATTTGGAATATAATTTATTTTAGCATGGTTGCATGTGCATGGAGACTAGACATTCTTTGGTTTAACCTGGTTCATGGTTTATTTTGTGGGTTAGTTCAAGTCAAGAGAACCCTTGGTTCAACCCTCAACCCTACCATATATAACCCAATATTTTTTCTCTCTCTCTCTCTTCACTTCTTCATTTCTTCCTCTTTCTTTAGTTTTCTCTCCCAATTTCCATAGGCAAGTACACCTTGCATGAGAAATAGAGAAATCCTTCATATTATTATTCTATTATGTTTATTATATATTTTTAAGCACTTTTAGAACTTAAAGTTTTATGTTTTGATGGGTGGTTATGAGTAGATCTACATTTCTAACTTAGAGTTTTTATGGGTTTTATGAGTTTTTCTCGATTTTAATCTATTAAACATGTATTTTAGAAAACTAATTTTTGCTACATGATAGAGCTTTCAATTTAGAGTATTTTGGCTTTTTGTTCACCCGATTTGGACTTAAAATGAGAATTTTATAGACAAAATAAGATTTCAGTTTGTGAAGCTTTTTCGCCATGGTCGGACCTGCTGTTGGAGAAGACGAAGTTCTCATGCGGCCAGTGAGCTATGCGGCTGAGAGTTCCATACGGCCTGAGAGGGTTATGCGGCCTAAACTCTTGCCGCATACTAACAGCATGCGTCCATCTTGTTGGACACATGACTGCTAATTTACACAAGTGTCCTTGAATACCTTATGCTTTCACTCACTGAACGAATGAGAAATTTGCTAAGTCCAAAAGATAACCCATGCGACACCGACACTCATGCGGCATGGAGAGCATGCGCCACTATTTTCCTTTGACGCATGGCTTTGAAGCGTTGGCACTTATTTTTTTGGTTTTGTCTTTTCTCTCTGACAAACTTTATTGTATTGTCACATCAATCACTTTATATCACATCACTGACACTTTATTTATTGTCCGTCACTTCAACACTTGTCCCAAGGAGTAGACCTTAACCTTGAGCATGCGGCCAAGTAGTTCATGCGACCAGGATCCATATGCGGCCAGGATTCATATGTCGCCTGACTCCATATGAGGCCAGGACTTTTTATGCGGCCTGACTTCACATGCGGCCAGGACTTGTCATGCGGCCAAGTGATTCATACGGCCATGACTTCATATGCGGCATGGACTTCCCATGCGGCCTAGAGACCCATACTGCCTTGCTTGTTTGATTGGATATTTCTTGTTATTTCGTGACCCAATGTATAATTGGTAATTGGACTCAAATACTATATCAGTGCTGATACCACTATTGCCTGATAATTGTTCATAATTTAATGTGCACCGAGGTACGACAAATCGTGTCACGTGTTAAGTAATTATATTTGGATTGTGCATCGAGAATGCCTCTAAATTCCTGAATGCTTGATATTATAAATATATATATATATATATTGTTTCCCTAGTACGGGCATAATAACGAGTCAACCACCAAAGCGTGGCTAGGATATTGATTGTCTGAATATTGCATATACGCTCGGATGAATCCAGATTTGACTTCCATGGATTCGTATCTAGCGTGCCCGTATTTATACGACATCTTAAGGAAAATTCTCATATGACCATGCCTTGAGATTTCAAGCACAACATAGGACTAATTAGGTAACTAAAAGTTATAGTAACATTGGAGAAAACGGTATCCCGAGATCATGCCAACGAACCTTCCTACAGAGATTGATTCTAAGTGCGCTATGGGCTGGTCACCACAGATACTGTATATTATCTGCCTTAGTGGAGTGCAGTATCTGATTATTATTATGTCGAGCCACTGTTTTACTATAGGAACACTGGAACCGCTAATACTGTATTTTTAGTGCAGTAGCCCTACGGAGGACTAGTACATCCTACAAGTGTCTGTTTTATTTATTTAGTTCGGTTAGCTCATGTTCGGCACTGGCGTGATCTGAGGATACTTATTATGCATTATTTCTGAGATAATCTCAGACTCCACAAAAATAGTAATCTGTACAAATGATTGGCCAATTTAAGAAAATGGACTTGGTTGTGATTATATTTATCGAATAGTAGCCTAGAAAAGTGGACTATCAGTGTGATGGTTCAACCCTTGTCCTTATTTGGATTTAGGGTTGGGCCTTTGCGCTAGAATATGCTATGGACCTAAGTTACGACACTGAACCTATGTATTATTATACATTTTTCTTTGGTTTTTGTTTCTTTATTTCGTGCTTTCTTTCTGGTACTTTCTATTTGGGGTCTAACCCCACTAGTTTTGCGTGGCCAGGTTTTGAGCCAGCACTCGAGGATCCAGTGTACGTTCCCCTACTCATGGAGCGTACTAGGAATATGATTATAGGGGATAGCGAGTGGGTTTTCTTCTTCCCTGCTCATCATTGAACATTTATTTCTTTGGGCGTTTAGCAAACGACAATGTTAACCGGCTGGTCTAGACATTAGTTTTCTTATATGATTGTATTAAATCAGATTGCAGCTGATCACTTTCATGTACTTTTGTTACTCTTTCAGCTTCTTATTTTGGATAGCTGGACTCCAGAATATTTTAAGAAAGCGTTTGGGATGCCTTATTGCTTTATTATATATGTTCTATGCTTACTGTTTCTTGTTTGAATGATTGAGACATAGAAATTTTTGGCCATAGGAGACTTGATTGTAGCATGCACCCCCTTGTCTTATACAACCGTGATCGTCGTACGATGTACAACATCTTATACGGGATACCTGTCCATGTCCGTCTCTGTATTCCAGTACTGGGATATGACAAGGTTTTAATGGTGGCCCATGCAGGTATGTTCTTCAAACTTGTGGGTTATCATGGTCATAGGAGTCTCAATCAAACATGATCCTTCTTGAAATCCTGAATTTGTTATCTTCGATACTTAGCTTGAATTCTTCCAGATAGATTGCTTTCTTGTTTCTTCTCATAATGTACTTGATATTTATTGTGCTCTTTCTTAGGGGTTCTCCTTCCCCCGATGCTGCAGCAACAAGAGAGGCAGAGTTGCAAGTGGAACGAGATCCTATGGAACCTCAGCCAAGGATCCGAGTTGAGCCCACGATGAATGGGACAGAGCAGCAGGCTCCAGGTGTTCCCGTACCTCCCGCAGCGTCGGCAGTACTGGATATCCCATCTTTGCTAGAGATTATCCATAAATTTTTGGCTGCCCAACAATACCAGATGGTGGTGCAACAACAACAACCACTACCAGAATAATTAAAATTAGCGACGCTTGAAAACGTCGCTAAATAGCCTAAATACGTCACAAAAAAAATTTGTGACGTAATTAGTGACGTTCTAATGGAGTCGCATTTTAGCTAGTCGCTGACACGAAAAATGTCGCAAAACGTCGCTATAGCGACGTTTTCTAGCGACTTATATGCGTCGCTAATATTTTTCTTATTAGCGACGGTTAGCGACGTTGAGTCGCTAATTTTGTGACGTAATTTGTGTCGCTAAATGTCGCTAATATAACGACGTATGTTTTTCCCTAGCGACATTTTTTAACATATTTTGCGACATTTTATTGACGTGGCAAATACTTCCATGTCAGCAATTTACCGATATTCAGCGACATATTCAGCGACGTACGAATTTAGCGACGTATAAAAATGTCGCTAAACATCGCTAAAATTTTAGTAAAAAAAAAAATTGTAAAATGGTTTCCAAACCAATCTTCCTGCAGTTTATATAAATATATATGGAGCAACCCTCCGTTGAATTCTCTGGGTTCGTCGACCCCTATGTGGAATACTCAACACCGGTAAATTAACATACATTTAAAAATAGACAGACCCGGAGAACCCCTCCGTTGAATTTTCTGTGTAAGAAATATAAAAAAAAGTATATGAAATATCAGTACAGTCATAATAAACACAAAGTAAAAGTATCACAGTCACACAAATAGCACAATATAAAAGTTCACAGTCACATAATAACTACAATAAAAGTATATGAAATATCACAGTCTCAATCTCGAGGATATCCAATACGCTGGGGGCAGATACCAGTCCCTCAGATACTTCGCATAATAGCGTCTAGGTGATTAATCTCCGCTATAGGTGCTTGGTGACTAGAACTTCCCCTCTGAGCGGGTGCCTGTCCAACAGTAGGAGGCACCACTTTCTCCTTAACAATAGGAGGTTTCACTTCCTCCTTAACAGTAGGAGGTGCCTCTTCCTCCTTAACATTCACTTCCTCCTTAACGGTCATGGGTGCCATCCGGTAAGATAGATGGAAACAAATAATATAATTGTTAACAAATATAAATATATGTATCCATATAGTTAATGCAAGATACTCAATGAATCTAACCATGGGTGCCATTGTGCTTATATTACTACCCAATTCTAGAAAATATAATTTTTTTTATTTGGTAAATTGTGTATTAATTATAAATAATTATATTTATATTTAATTGATGGTTGTATTATTTTTTCTTTAGTTGTTTTAGGATTTTGGCTAGTCTGGACCCATGTCAGACCCTAGTGGACCCATGTCCGACCCAACTAACACCCCTGTGAGGCCTATTTTTGGGTTTAGAATAATTATTATATTTTTAATAAGTTAGTTGGAGTGATTAGGAGTTAATTTGAGTGCATTTGGAACCCCAAACCCAAATCCCAATTAGCATGACTAAAGGAGAGGGCTTTTTAGTCATTTGGATTAATGTAAACCTACTTCTTTGCATATGGCCGGCCCCCCTATTCCCAGACCAGAACCGACCCCCCCCCCCCCATTCTTCATTTCTTCTTCTTCCTCTCCATTCTCCACTTCTTCTTCTTCCTCTCCATTCTCCACTTCTTCTTCTTCCTTCTTCTTCCCACTTCCTATTCCAAGTAAGTATTCCTCCTTTTCTTCTCTTCCTTCTTCTATTTCTTTCATTTGTGTTAACCCTAACCCTATACTTTTCCCTAACCTAGGTGTTTAGAGCATAGACTTAGTGTGGAGGCTTGATTTGGAGGCTTGGAAGCTTGAGGGTGGTGATTTCAAGGGTTTAGGAGACTTTGGCCTTGGGATTCCAACTTCCAAGAGGTAAACCCTAACTTTCCTCTTAGTGATTGCTATTATATAGTGTAATTAGTAGTTTAGAACCTTCTTAGACCTTAAGGCTACCCGTGGGAGGAAGTTAGAACAAGTTTGGTTGTGTTTGGAGACTTTGACATTAGGTTTTGTGTCAATTTTGGGTAAAATCTGAGATTGACCCAATTTTGGGTGATGCCCTAGGTTAGACGGACCTAGGTAGACGTGCTTGGTGTCTTGGGGGTTAGTTCGTGTCTCCGTTCGGACACGTGAAGTCGTGTCGCGGAGATATGGGCATTTTGGACGATTTGGGAGTTTTTGTCGTCGTAGGTTCTATGTGCATGCGCATTTTTGCCATGAACCTAGAATCGATGAGTTAGTATTTTTTCTAGGATCTAGACATCGATTAGAACCCATGGATAAAATTTGGGCCGATTCCAAGTAGGTTTGGTGTGCGTTTTACGAGGTTTTGCAAACCGCACTCCACGTGTTCGTCGAAATGACCGAATAGCCATTTCGACTTAGTTTCTTGGTTTCGGGCTCGTGCGCGCGTTGGGTTAGCTTCGGGGAGTGTGTGCTAGAGTTCTCGGGTTGTATTTTATATATTTATAGTTATTTATAGGTATAGGGGTCGTTGGGTGTAAACCCCCTGATTTTTCAGGAATTTTAAAATCAATTTTTTATAATTTTTCTTTAATTTTCTAGAATTTTTAATTAATTAAAACTAAGGTATTTTAAAATTAAACAATCTTTAAATGATGTTAATCAATATTAAAATATTATGAGAATAATATTTTTAGGTGAAAAATGAATATTAGACATAGGATAATTTTCCGGGAATTTATTGGACCCCGGAAATATTTTTAAAGACCTAAAAACTAATTATTTATTAAACCCTAATTAAACCCTAGAAATAAATCCGGTTTTTCATTTGAACCGACCCGAACCGGACCGGACCTGGTCTAGCTGAACTGGGTCCAACCCTAGTGGGTCGGATCCGGGTCTAACCCGCCGACCCGAAACCCGCCTACCCGAATCCTTAATCGAAACTTCCCCGACCCTTCGTTCTCCGTCGGCTGCCGACGCCGCTCCGGCTTCCCGTAACCGTCGAGCGCCCCCGTCGCTTCGCCTCCGCAACCGCTACCCGTCGTCTCCCCTCCCTGTAACCGCCGGAGCCCTCTACTATAAAACCCCGAGCAGACCCCTCTCCGCCTCCCTTCTTTGCCCTAGCCACCCCAGCCGCCTCCGTCGTCCCCGACGACCACGGCCTCCACATCTCCTCGTCTCAGCCCCGAGCCCAGCCCCGCTCTACCGTCTCCCCGAGCTCTCCCGCCACTGTCGCCCCGCTCCGCCACCGCCCTCTCCCCTCGACGAACCCTGCGCCGCCCCACCTCTCCAGAGCTCCGCCACGCCACGCCTCCCCGCAGCCTCCGCCTTCCTCCTCTGCCCAGCCCGACAGCAGAGCCCCGACAAGCCTCGCCTGAGCCGTCCCAGGCCGCCTCCGCCCGAGTCGCCCCTCCTCCGGCGAAGCCTCGGCGCCCCCAGCCGCCGTAGTACGAAACCCTAACCCTACAGTGCTGTGTCATGGTGTGTCGTATCGCCTCGCGGACACGAGAAATCCAGTTTCTGCGGAGCCCTGTTCAGGTAACCTTTTCTCTCTCCTCGCTACCCAGTTTTTTGTGCTGTCTGTTGTGACGCGATCCCTACGTGACCCTCTCGATGCCCGTACAACCCGCTCGGTGTGTCGTGTCCTGTAGTGATCGCGAACTGCGATCCAAAAACAGGAAAATAAATACCCTGTTTGTCCCCTGAACTGAGTATGCCCCGCCAAACGGGACGACTTGGTCGTGTGCGAACTTCACCGAAAGGTGCGCACTGTTAATACGAATGTGTGAGATTTCACGGAAGTTGATTTGGATGTGCGTGCACACCGAAATCAACGCGTATCCGTCGACAACGCCCCGTATCGACCCTGTTCCGGAATACGTTGTAACTTCGTGTACACACGTCGGATTAAAACGAAACTTGAGCCATCGGACTCGTAGCAATATGCTGGTCCTGTGACCCAAGTTTGGTTTGATTCTGAGAACGTTGACAAAATCACGTAGCGTAGGCCCCACGGCTCCACTTGACGGGCGATTTGGTGATCGGCTCATCGAAATCCAGTTCTGGAAATTCCGTTGGGTTCGTATCGTCTTTCTGGACTTGTGGACACTAAGCTTGACGAATTTGGAGAACAATGTCTCTGACACATTTTTTGGTGCGAAGCGGCCCACATGTGGGCCCCGCTTTGACCAGAAACTATCATTTTTGCCCATGTGTCCAAATTGGACTCAAGGACAGGCATTTCTAGATATTTGATATTTTCTGAATCTGATGGTGATTTTTATTTCAGCAACCGGAGGAGTACCTATAAATCTCGCTGCTACCAGAGCTACAGTTGGAGTCAGAACCCCAGGCAAGTGTACCTTGCCAACTTGCAGTTCTTGTTACATATTTTCTTGACTTATTTATATAATATGCATGCTTAACCTAGGACCGTGTGACATTACTTAGCGTCCGAATAATAATCGGGTGCCAACACCGTACGCGGAGTTGTGTAACGTCACCTAGAGATGGATATCGAGACCCTGTACATTCTCGTGCTTGCAATATCAAGTACGTCATACCCAGGACACCTGACACTATTCATGAGACAGAATCTTCCTGAGATATTCATGGTGATTCTGTATAGGATACAGGTTTATGACATAGATATTACATATGCTTAGAGATTATTATGACTTGCTGCATTAGATTTGATCTTGCGTGTCATGGACATGAGACGTATGATTACATTGGGTGGGGAGAGACACACAGGCTATAGGCTAATTTATATATATATTTATTATGGTGAGGCCTTAGACTCTACATCAGAGCTAGGCACTCTACTAGTGATATATTATGGTGAGGCCTTAGACTCTACACTCACCATTAGACTCTACATCAGAGCTAGGCACTCTACTAGTTATATATTATGGTGAGGCCTTAGACTCTACATCAGAGCTAGGCACTCTACTAGTGATATATTATGGTGAGGCCTTAGACTCGACATCAGATCTAGGCACTCTACTTGTAAACTCCCTGATTTTTCAGAAATTTTTAATTTGGATTTTTCACAATTTTCTGTAATTTTCGGGGATTTAAACTAAGATATTTTGAATTTAAATGATTTTTAAATAATATTGATTAATATTAAAATATTATGAAAATAATATTTTTGGGTGTGAAATAAAAAACTAGACATAGGATAATTTTGCAGGAATTTATTGGACCCTAGAAGCATTTTTAAAGCCCTAAAAAACTAATGTATATTTCAACCAAATTAAACCCTGACTGAGCCCGGTTTATTTGGAAATAAACCAAACCAAACCACTGTCAAACCGAACCGAACCAAACCCACCCTTAACGGGTCGGATCGGATCCGAATCTAACCCGAAACCCTCACCGAAACCCTAATCCTAATCTAACCCGGAAACACTGTTCCGGCGCCCTATAAAGCGTCTCGAATTTCACGCCTCGCCTGAACCCTAGCCATCTCTCTCCTCCTCCGGCCGCAGCCCCGCTCCGGTCACCTCCGTTCACCCCTCATTCGCCCCTTCGCCGGAGTAGATGACCCGCACAGCTCCGGCGTTGCAGCCACCCCCTCGACTCTTCCTCTCCGACGTCCCCTGCCGATTCCCCCGTGACTCGTCCGACTGCTACAGCCGACTCCGGCGGAGCAGCTCTCCCCGTCTGCTGCCAACGCAGCACCCGACTCCGGCGGAGCAGCTCCCCCTGACAGCAGCTTCCATGACGGCCTACTCCTCCCTGACCTCGATCCCTCATCACCAGAGTCGCCCCCACCTTCATCCCCTCCGCCAGCACATCAACGACTCCCCGCATCCGCCATTGACGCCGCACCACCTCTGCCTAGTCCTCCTTCGTCCCCGGCCTTCCCCGTCTCTGCAAAACCACCACCATTATCACCATTACAACCATCTCCCCAACTTCCTCCTTCCTTCGTTCTCCCCCGAACCCCCAAGCCGCCGGAGCGTGACTCCGACTACAGCCACCACTCCCCTCACCACCCTCTTCGATGACTCCACAGCGCCGAGCAGCCCCGACCTCTCCCCGATCTCCTTCTCCCCTTCCCGGTCCACCACGACCTAACCCTAACCCTAGCCGCCTCCGTCGGCACCGCCCCTCCGGCGTAGCCCTGAGCCGCCACGGCGAAGCCCCAATGAGTCTCAGCCGTACCCTAACCCGGACAGAACACAGCACTGTGCAGTTGTGTCGTGTCGAGCCGAGTCGACTCACGGACACGAAGAAACTCGTTCTACGGAGCCCTGTTCAAGTAACCCGTTCTCTCTCCTCGTTGATCCGTTTTTCGTTCCGTCAGTTGTGACGCGTAGGCTGTGTAACCCTCTTGATGCCCGTGCAACCCACTCGGTGCGTCGCGTCCTGTGGCGATCGCAAACCGCGATCCAAAAACAGGAAAAACAACACCCCATTTTCATACGGAACTGAGTATGCCCCGCCAAACGGGACGACTTGGTCGCGCGCGGTCTTCACCAAAAGGTGCGCGCCATTGATACGGACGTACGAGATTTCGCAGAAGTTGATTTGGATGTGCGTGCACACCGGAATCAACGTGTATCCGCCGACAACGCCCCGTATCCACCTGTTCTGGAACACGTCGTAACTTTGTGTACACACGTCGGATCGAAACGAAACTTGCGCCATCGGACTCGTAGCAATACGCTTGTCCTGTGACCCAAGTTTGGTTCGATTCTGAGAACGTTGACAAAATCGCATATCGTGGGCCCCACGGCCCCACTTGACGGGCGATTTTGTGATCGGCTCATCGGAATCCAGTTCTGGAAGTTCCGTTGGGTTCGTATCAGCGTTCTGGACTTGTTGACACTAAGTATGACAAATTTGGAGACCATTGGTTCTGACACGTTTTTCGGTGCAAAGTGGGCCACAAGTGGACCCCACTTTGACCCGAAATTATCGTTTTGCCCCTGTGTCCAAATTGGACGAAAGGGAAGTGCTTTTTAGCTATTTTGCTTATTCTGGGAACGTTGGTGATATCTATTTAAGCATCCAGAGACATTTGTTCTGAGGCCGTAGCTTCTGATCCTGTGTGCTTGACTTTTGGACAGTACACCTTGCAGCTTTCTTACCGGTAAGATACCTTGCCAAATTGCTTACAGTATTTTGCATGCTTAGTATATTTCTGTATATTTATTTCATTTCTGTTTATTTATTGCATGTGTAGTTCCTTTCAGTCATTACTATATATTAGATATGTTGACACACACATGACACTTAGTATCATAGAGGACAATCTTTAGGCGTATTGGCTTTTAACCACTCTGGTAAACCGTATTATATAGTTCGCACTACGGGCGTGTGTCGCGCTGGTCGCTACCCCCGAGTTATGTCGATTTCTGTAGAGTCGCGCTGATCGCTACCGTAGAGGTATGTCGATTTCTGATGTCCATTGACGGGTGTGTGAGTTGTGAGGCTTAGATTGAGTAGCCTACCCTTGCCCATACGTCGAAAAGTTGTCCTCATTTGCATTCATATAGATTGTCTTGCACAGCGTACTTATCTATTTTTAAATATTATGCATGTTTACTGTATTCAAATTGGCATGCTTCTATGTATCTTGTTACGTCCCTCTGAGGACCTGGTCCCTTTCCAGGTGTATTTGTTCTTGAGTATTTGCAGGAGCGTAGATTTGGATGGTTACATATGTTTCGAGGATGTCTTCTCTCCGAGCCCCATGATTGTTAGCTGGTATTCCTATATTGTATTTGTTGTATTGTACTTTTCCATTCGAGTTGGTAGTGGATTTGTTTCCATCGAACTATCATCCTTAGATACTTATGTTGAGATCTAGTTATATAGATGCTGGTTATTCAGTAAACCCCCTGAATTTTCAAAAAATATTAAACTTGGATTTTTCACAATTTTCTGGAATTTTCTGGGATTTTTCTGTAATTAAAAATCAGGGTTTTAATTATTAAATGATTTTTAATTGATAATAAATAATATTAAAATATTATAAAAATAATATTTTTGGGTGTAAAATGAAAAACTGGACTTAGGGTAATTTTTCTGGAATTTATTGGACCTTGGACCTATTTTAAAACACCTAAAAACTATTTATTTATTTATTTATTTATTTATTATCTAATTATTTATATTTTCTCAATACCCGGCCTAGCCCAATACCCGGCCCAGCCCATTACCCGCCCGGTCCGGCCCAGCCCACTAACCTAATGGGTCGGGTCGGATCCACCCGAACCCGACCCGAACCCGACCCGAACCCCCACCCGACCCGTTCCTCTCCCCTCTCCCTGACCGAGTCCCCCCGTCCGGCCTCCGTTTCCGCCGGCTGCGCCGCCCTCCGCTCCGCCCGGCCAACGCCCCCGCACCCCTCGGACCACTCCGCTCCGCCTTCCCCGGCCCCTCGACGCCACCCTTTCTCCTATTTAATCCCCCCCTCCGTCGCCTCTCCGGCCACCTATCCCCCACGCCGTGCCGCCACCGCCCACCTAGCACCGCTCCACCTCGCCTCTCCGCCGTGAGCCGCCTCGCCCAGCCCCGCCGTGAGCTGCCCGCCGTCGCCTCCGCCAACGCAGCCTCCGGCCTCCCCCACGAGCAACAGCAGCAGCAGCGGCCGAGCTCGCCTCCGGCAGCCGCTGCCGGCCGTCCCCGCGCACCCCCGAGCCTCGACCGCCTCCTCCGCTGCCCTTGCCCCCTCCGGCGCACCTCCGGCCGGCCTCCCCTCGCCGGAGCTCGAAACCCTAACCCTAATTCCTTGTGTCGACACGTGTCGGACACAACGCAGACACAGTAAATTCTGGGTTTTCGGACCCTGTTCAGGTACTCATAACTTTCTCCTCGCTGCCCCCGTTTTCAATTCCGTAAATTGCGTTGCGAAGCCTGTATGACCCTCTCGGTGCCCGGACAAACCGCTCGGGGCATCGCGTCCTGTGGCGATCGCGAACCGCGATCCAAAAACAGGAAAAACAACGACCCAAAATTGCCGTTTTTGCCCTTGTCTCCAAATTGGACTCAAGGACAGACGTTTCTAGCTATTTGATATCTTCTGAGCATGATGGTAATATTTATTTCAGCATCCGGACACATTTATGGAAATTTCTCGAGGATAGAACCGTAGTTGGGATCCAAACATCAGGCAAGTACCTGCACTTCAAGTTTATTCTTTATATTATGATAATTAGTTCCTTGCTCTACTAGCACCATTGGATGTTTACACGTAGTGTTAGAATATTGGATTTCATGTCTTGCTTTTCGTGTCGAGTGGGAGAATACTAGGAGGCATGTAGTTTACCCTTTCCCATGTCTTGTCTAATAGCTGTTGGTACACGACTGTCCATCAGCCGGATCTCGATTATTCTTGTTTAATAGCCGTCTATGACGGCCGGATTAGCCTTATAACCCCCTACATACCAACTATGTATTCTAAATACACAAGTTCACACACATAGTTTCTTGTCTTGTTGCAGTTCCTGTTGTTTTGTTGCAGTTCCTGTTGTCTTGTTGCAGTTTCATTTACTTGTCTCATTTATTCCTGTTTTACTCATATCCCTGTTTACAGCATTTAACTCTTAGTAATTGTTACTTCTTATTTATACATATTCTCAACATGATACTTAGTCAGTTCTTTTCTACTTGGCATAAATATTAGTTTAATCTTTGTTGTGCATTGTGTACTTTGCTCCTTTCCTGACTGGATCCGTTGATTTAGGCGATGATGAGGACTATGCCCCCACCTATTATGGTCCCTATGAGGTAGCAGGTGATACTTTTGAGGAGCCGGTTCCTACTCAGGAGACTACTTTTGAGGAGTAGTAGCCAGTTAGCTAGTTTTTCCCTTTCAGCATAATAATCGGGTTTGTCCCCGATTCATCTTCTGGCTCTGTAATAAACTATGGATCTGGTTGTCACAAATTAAATATTATGAAATCTTAGCATTCTTATTTTCTGTTATTATCCTTGCCTATTTATTCTTGTGGATGAGATAGATTTAAACTACCTGTGAATATGATCTAGACAGCGTACTACCGCCGACACTGCGGCGTAGGCTGGACGTACCCACGTACTCGTGCCCGAATATCCGGGTGCGGGTCGTGACAATTCATTTATATTGATTTTCATGGATGAGATTTAGATTATACCCTGTGACTTGTAATACATTTTATACCACTCGTGGATTATATATTCATATTACAGCGTACGTATGGATATGGTTTCCATATATTAGAGTTGCCATATCCATGCGGCTGGCATGCTTACGTGTTCCTAGTCCTATGTATTTTGGGACTGGGGCGTGATATGTTTTTGTGGTGGCCCATGCAGGTCGAGAGCATATTGTCTCGGTTATATCATTGTACCGAACAAGCCTGCACCTGGGAATAGAGTATAGGATCTCATCCACAATTGACTATGATTCGCTCTCCTTCCAATCCATTCTGTCTGAATAATTGCATCCTGCTTGATTCCTGTACTTCCCTAATAGTTCTTTGAGTATAGCCTTCTGCTAGAATATAGGAACCCCTATTATTAGGATGATAATTATGGTAGCACACCTATTAAGAATACAACGAGAATATAGACACACCACTAAGTTTAGAATATCCAGTGAACCCTAGAATTCCTTATCTCTAGAGTTGGTTTACCATTTCCCCTTGATGTATTATGAAGACTTGAGAGTAGTATAGACGCTACTAGAGTTAGTTAGAAGTTTTACCATAATGTTTGACCCTAGTATTGAGGAACCAATAGAAAACCAAAATTGAATATTAGGACTGAACCTAACCTTCATAGTTAGATAGTATTGGAGAACTATAAAACTTAGATCATTGTCTTATTAGTAGCAGACAGTACCTTAGGAAGCCAAGAGCAATGAACATAACATTTCTCTTAATCATATATCGAACGTAGCAACTAGCATACCACTCCTCCTTAGAAAACCATGATGCTATCTAGAGCCCTCTATTTTAATTTCATATATTGCTCCACTGCGACCATAGCGCTCGCTAGTGTGCGACGACTGATTACGTTTCTTCTCTTTATCTTTCAACTCGTGCCATCTGACACCTCTGCTTATAGACCAAGTATTTTTATTCTATGATTAGTATATATAGCCTGCTAGGATTATAGTTGTAATTTTTTTTAAATTTTGAAATTGTGTGCTTAGTAGTTAGAACTTGATAGTTAAGTTATTCTTGTAGATTGAGACCTGGTGTTTATCCCTTAGTATTAAATCGCGTAACGTGTACCCCCACCTCGATATGAGTTAGATCCCTTTCCCCTTGACGGCCAGTAACTGTTCCATTCTTACTATTGACACTTGCACTAAGGCTAAGACTTAGGACGACTATGACCTATGTAATGTAAGAGGATACCCTAATAAGTACCAAGACCCCCTTCTCGTAAACCTTAACAGGAGTTTCTACGGTATCCTTAAGGCAATTACAGTATTAGTTAATTGTTATAAGTTGGGTAGTATACCTCACAACCTAGTATCACATAGTCTTTTGACCTATTATTGAAGTGTGATTGAACAACATTAACTGTATGCTAGCTTAGGACGACGGTATTTTTTTTTAGACTGTAGAACTTAGAGGCTATACCCCTACCTTGTCGACTATCGACTTAGACAAGGAATTAGTATGACAACTGTAGAGATTATGGAGTCTTATCTTTTGTGAACTTGAATTATTATGTACATTCTCTCATCATAATCCAGCGTATTTATGTTTGCTGTACTACCTTGACTTATGCCGCTATTATAGCCTAGTTTTTGCAAGCTTAATCTTATATCGAGCTTGTTCATGACATATGTGTTATTGAGGGCCTGATCAACCACACTAATACAAATTGTCTAATCAGAATCAGTGTATTATGGTCTAGCTAGACATAGTGCGCTTGATTCGCCCTTCGTAATACTATTTTATGTGGATTGAGATGTGTAGTTGACCAGTAGACAAATATACTTACCCTCTAGATACGACAAAGCATATTATATCAAGTACATGACTGCACCGATGTGAGCATGCGAATAAGAAATTACCAGATAGTGTTTCAATCCACAACTGTCTTGACAATTCTCATCTGAATCCTTTAAATGCTTTGATTCCCATACTTCCATTCTATTACCCCTCCTTGAACTCTTTACCATTGTTTTCCGTCTTTCCTTGTTTCGGAAAGACGAAACCTTGTGCTTGGAAATAAGTGATACACTGATAGTGCTAGGTACACCCCATAGGCTAATCATATGACTTGGTGACTCTCTGTTATAAATGATTAAGGGTATATCATAGATGATATGTTTGGTGTTAAAAACTTTGAGGATTCAATAACATGATTAAATAATTTAGGGCATAGCTTTCTTAGATGTATAGCCTTAGATGATAGATGGGTAAATTCTAAGTTGGGTAGAGACCGCAATGTTCACTTGAGAGGAATTCTTTAGACTGTAATCAAGTGAGATTTGTTAGAGAAACCCTACCCTAGTTTAATTTCGAGGACGAAATTGTTTTAAGTTGGGTAGATTGTAAACCCCCTGATTTTTCAGAAATTTTTAATTTGGATTTTTCATAATTTTCTGTAATTTTTGGGGATTTAAACTAAGGTATTTTGAATTTAAATGATTTTTAAATGATATTGATTAATATTAAAATATTATGAAAATAATATTTTTGGGTGTGAAATGAAAAACTAGACATATGGTAATTTTCCAGGAATTTATTGGACCCCAGAAGCATTTTAAAGCCCTAAAAAACTAATGTATATTTAAACCAAATTAAACCCTGACGGAACCCGGTTTATTTGGAAATAAACCAAACCAAACCACTGTCAAACCGAACCGAACCAAACCCAGCCTTAACGGGTCGGATCCGAATCTAACTCGAAACCCTCACCGAAACCCTAATCCTAATCTAACCCGGAAACACTGTTTCGGTGCCCTATAAAGCGTCTCAAATTCCATGCCTCGCCTGAACCCTAGCCATCTCTCTCCTCCTCCGGCCGCAGCCCCGCTCCGGTCACCCTCCGTTCACCCCTCAATTGCCCCCTCGCCGCAGTAGATGACCCGCACAGCTCCGGCGTTGCAGCCACCCCCTCGACTCTTCCTCTCCGACGTCCCCTGCCGATTCCCCTGTGACTCGTCCGACTGCTACAACCGACTCCGGCGGAGCAGCTCTCCACGTCTGCTGCCAACGCAGCACCCGACTCCGGCGGAGCAGCTCCTCCTGACCGTAGCTGTCCACAGCAGCTCCCACGACGGCCTACTCCTCCCTGACCTCGATCCCTCATCACCAGAGTCGCCCCGACCTTCATCCCCTCCGCCTGTACATCAACGACTCCCCGCATCCGCCATTGACGCCGCACCACCTCTGCCTAGTCCTCATTCGTCCCCGGCCTTCCCCGTCTCTGCAAAACCACCACCATTATCACCATTACAACCATCTCCCCAACTTCCTCCTCCCTCCGTTCTCCCCCGACCCCCCAAGCCGCCGGAGCGTGACTCCGACTGCAGCCACCACTCCCCTCACCACCCTCTTCGACGACTCCACAGCACCGAGCAGCCCCGACCTCTCCCCGATCTCCTTCTCCCCTTCACGGTCCACCACGACCTAACCCTAACCCTAGCCTCCTCCGTCGGCGCCACCCCTCCGGCGTAGCCCTGAGCTGCCACGGTGAAGCCCCAGCGAGTCTCAGCCGCACCCTGACCCGGACACAGCGATACACGAACACAGCACAGCACTGTACAGTTGTGTCGTGTAGAGCCGAGTCGACTCACGTACACGAAGAAACTCGTTCTACGGAGTCCTGTTCAGGTAACCCGTTCTCTCTCCTCGTTGATCCGTTTTTTGTTCCGTCAGTTGTGACGCGTAGGCTGTGTAACCCTCTCGATGCCCGTGCAACCCGCTCGGTGCGTCGCGTCTTGTGGCGATCGCAAACCGCGATCCAAAAACAGGAAAAACAATACCCCGTTTTCACCCGGAACTGAGTACGCCCCGCCAAACGGGACTACTTGGTCGCGCGCGGTCTTCATCGAAATGTGCGCGCCATTGATACGGACGTGCGGGATTTCGCAGAAGTTGATTTGGATGTGCATGCACACCGAAATCAACGCGTATCCGCCGACAACGCCCCGTATCTGCCTATTCTGGAATATGTCATAACTTTGTGTACAACGTCGGATCGAAACGAAACTTATGCCATCGGACTCGTAGCAATACGCTGGTCCTGTGACCCAAGTTTGGTTCGATTCTGAGAATGTTGACAAAAACGCGTATCGTGGGCCCCGCGGCTCCACTTGACGGGCGATTTTGTGATCGGCTCATCGGAATCCAGTTCTGGAAGTTTCGTTGGGTTCGTATCATCGTTCTGGACTTGTTGACACTAAGTGTGACGAATTTGGAGACCATTGGTTCTAACACATTTTTTGGTGCAAAGTGGGCCACTTGTGGACCCCGCTTTAATCCAAAATTACCGTTTTGCCCCTGTGTCCAAATTGGACGAAAGGGAAGTGCTTTTTAGCTATTTTGCTTATTCTGGGAACGTTGGTGATATCTACTTCAGCATCCGGAGATATTTGTTCTGAGGCCGTAGCTTCTGATCCTGTGTGCTTGACTTCTGGACAGTACACCTTGCAGCTTTCTTACCAGGCAAGATACCTTGCCAAATTGCTTATAGTATTTTGCATGCTTAGTATATTTCTGTATATTCATTTCATTTCTATTTATTTATTGCATGTGTAGTTCCTTTCAGTCATTACTATATATTAGATATGTTGACACACACATGACACTTAGTATCATAGATGACAATCATTAGGCGTATGGGCTTTTAACCACTCTGGTAAACCGTAGTATATAGTTCGCACTACGGGCGTGTGTCGCGCTGGTCGCTACCCCAGAGGTATGTCGATTTCTGTAGAGTCGCGCTGGTCGCTACCCTAGAGGTATGTCGATTTCTGATGTCCATTGACGGGTGTGTGAGTTGTGAGGCTTAGATTGAGTAGCCTACCCTTGCCCATACGTCGAAAAGTTGTCCTCATTTGCATTCATATAGATTGTCTTATATAGTGTACTTATCTATTTTCAAACATTATGCATGTTTACTGTATTCAAATTGGCATGCTTCTATGTATCTTGTTACGTCCCTCTGAGGACCTGGTCCCTTTCCAGGTGTATTTGTTCTTGAGTATTTGCAGGAGCGTAGATTTGGATGGTTACATATGTTTCGAGGATGTCTTCTCTCCGAGCCCCATGATTGTTAGCTGGTATTCCTATATTATATTTGTTGTGTTGTACTTTTCCATTCGAGTTGGTAGTGGATTTATTTTCATCCAACTATCATCCTTAGATACTTATGTTGAGATCTAGTTATATAGATGCTGGTTATTCATTTATATTGATTTTCATGGATGAGATTTAGATTATACCCTGTGACTTGTAATACATTTTATACCACTCATAGATTATATATTCATATTACAGCGTACGTATGGATATGGTTTCCATATATTGGAGTTGCCATATCCATGCGGCTGGCATGCTTACGTGTTTCTAGTCCTATGTATTTTGGGACTGGGGCGTGACACTACTAGTGATATATTATTGTGAGGCCTTAGACTCTACATTAGAGCTAGGCACTCTACTAGTGGTATTACTGCTACCGGCTCCCTGACACAGAGCTTGTAGTGGTCTCAGCCTGAATCTAATGTTGCTCTCATCTTGCATATCACTTAGATGGTTACATAGTTTGCCCTATTGATACATTTTATATACTGTATTTATCTTGACATGTTGTTTCTTGTACCTTGTTACGTCCCTCTGAGGACCTGGTCCCTTGCCAGTTTTGCAGCATAGACCATTGTGGAGCCTGACTAGAGTTGCTGATGTGTGTTACTTTGTCATGCAGGAATTTGTGCCAGGTACTTATATCATTTCTTCCGAAGTATTAGTTATTATTCATATTGTTTATTCATCTGCTGATATAGCCTAGTTTTATAGAGTCATATTCCTTTCTCGAGTCTATTCGAGCTTATGGGTTACTGGCGGCCGACTTTAGCACATATAGCTCATTCTGGTATATTTTGTTTATTGTGGATTGAGACATAGATATTTATAGATAGTAACCCTTCTATTACAGCTTATACGTATTCGAATCGGACCAGAGTCTGGTCGAATGCGTAGCTGGCATGTTACGTATTCCTAGTCGTACGTATTTTGGGACTGGGGCATGACATGTTTTTGTGGTGGCCTATACAGGTCCTGATTAAATCATTTCGGTTACTTTTTGGTACCGAGCGAGCCTGTAATCAAAGTTAGCAGTATTAGCATCTCAATCCATAATTGAATTAAAAATTCTTTAGTACTTGATTATCGCCCTTGGACTTCGTAATTGTACTATTTCAAATCTCCTCGACATCCTATTTATTGTTTATCATCTCTTCCTATTTCGGAGAGATGAATGTTCGTGTACGGTGTTTCCTCTAGAAGCAGATCCTCGTCAAGGCAGAAGAAGTTATGCTGGATATAAATATTTGAAGACGGTTACCCTTAGTAGGATAGTAGATAGGTTATTCCTATATACTAGGGTTAGTGTAGATTTTAGCATGAGAATTGAATATAATATCAGAGGCCTAGAACTAATAGAACCTCACCCTTGCTTATAGGTAGCAAGTAATTTGGAAGTATTGGAAGAAAGGAAAGAGGGTTTGACTCTAAATACTTCAGGGAATACATAGCTAGATGCTAGGGATCAGATGTGACTCATGATGGTGATACAAGGAATTGCATTGTGACCTTAAAAAAATAGAACCTTAGATAGCAGGCCATAGTGGTTAAATCTTTAGATATCTTGTGACTTTTAGTATCAAAATTTGATCTTATGACCCAGCTGTTATACCCCTACTATTTGTGCCAAAGAAGAATAGGACGGTACGTCTGTGTATTGACTATAGGACATTGAACCCTGTAACCATCAAGAACCGGTCTCCCTTGCCATGCATTGACGACCTATTCGATTAGTTGAGTGGTACGAGTGTATTCTCAAGATAGATCTTAGATCCGGTTATCACCAGCTTAGAGTGTGTTGAGAAGATACCGAAAACAGCCTTCAGGACCAAGTATGGACACTATGAGTTCTTAGTTATATCGTTTGGTTTAACCAACGCGCCAGCTGTATTCATGAGTTTGATGAAACAATATTTCCTCAGTATTTGGATAAGTTCGTGGTTGCGTCTAATAATGACGTCTTGATATATTCCAAGAGCAGAGCACGAGCATCACTCTTTCAGCAGGCCCAGCAACAGAAGAGGACACCACTGCAAGGGCGTGGACAGACTTTTGCAATGACAGTGGAGGACGCGCAGACTCGTAGAGAAGCAAATACGCGTAAGTTATTCATAGATGCATTGCTTTAGCTCGTGCATGTTGGTTCGTGACCTTAGCCTTAACCTAGTAATTTGAACTTGCTAATAATTAATAAACCTAGTATGTTTTATAAAGTGATAACTTAGTTTTTCTAAACTGTAGTTTTCTAGATTTTCTTCACTCTGGAAATTGAATAACTTCCATTGCTTAGGAAAATGATTCCCTATGTGTTTTTGCTTAAAACCTTAACCTTGATTCTCCTTGATCGTGATGTGCTTCGAACAATGTTTGCAACCGTGTCATCTTAAGGGGGGTAGATTATAAACCCCCTGATTTTTCAGGAATTTTAAAATCAATTTTTTATAATTTTTCAGTAATTTTTTGGGATTTTTAATTAATTAAAACTAAGGTATTTTGAAATTAAACAATCTTTAAATAATTTTAATCAATATTAAAATATTATGAGAATAATATTTTTAGGTGTAAAATGAAATATTAGACATAGGGTAATTTTCCGGAAATTTATTGGACCCCGAAAATATTTTTAAAGACCTAAAAACTAATTATTTATTAAACCCTAATTAAACCTTAGAAATAAATCTCATTTTTCATTTGAACCGACCCGAACCGGACTGGACCCGGTCTAGCTGAACCGGGCCAAACCCTAGTGGGTCGGATCCGGGTCTAACCCGCTGACCCGCCGACCCGAAACCCGCCTACCCGAATCCCTAATCGAAACTTCCCCGACCCTTCGTTCTCCGCCGGCTGCCGGCGCCGCTCCGGCTTCCCGTAACCGTCGAGCGCCCCCGCCGCTTCCCCTCTGCAACCGCCGCCCGTCGCCTCCCCTCTCTGTAACCGTCGGAGCCCTCTCCTATAAAACCCCGAGCAGACCCCTCTCCGCCTCCCTCCTTTGCCCTAGCCACCCCAGCCGCCTCCGTCGTCCCCGACGACCTCCCATCTCCTCGTCTCAGCCCCGAGCCCAGCCCCGCTCTACCGTCTCCCCGAGCTCTCCTGCCACTGTCGCCCCGCTCCTCCACCGCCCTCTCCCCTCGATGAACCCTGCGCCTCCCCGCCTCCCTAGAGCTCCGCCACGCCTCCCCGCAGCCTCCGCCTTCCTCCTCTGCCCAGCCCGACAGTAGCAGCAGCGACCAGCCGCCGTGCCGCCTCCAGCAGAGCCCCGGCCAGCCTCGCCTGAGCCATCCCCGGCCGCCTCCGCCTGAGTCTCCCCTCCTCCGGCGAAGCCTCGGCGCCCCCAGCCTCCGCAGTACGAAACCCTAACCCTACAGTGCCATATCGTGGTGTGTCGTGTCGCCTCGCGGACACGAGAAATCCAGTTTCTGCGGAGCCCTATTCAGGTAGCATTTTCTCTCTCCTCGCTACCCAATTTTCCGTGCCATCTATTATGATGCGAACCCTGCGTGACCCTCTCGATGCCCGTGCAACCCGCTCGGTGTGTCGCATCCTGTAGTGATCGCGAACTACGATCCAAAAATAGGAAAATAAATACCCTGTTTGTCCCCTGAACTGAGTACGCCCCGCCAAACGGGACGACTTGCTCGTGTGCGGACTTCACCTAAAGGTGCGCGCCGTTAATACGGACGTATGGGATTTTGTGGAAGTTGATTTGGATGTACGTGCACACCGAAATCAACGCATATCCGTCGACAACGTCCCGTATCGACCCTGTTCCAAAATATATTGTAACTTCGTGTACACACGTCGGATCGAAACAAAACTTATGCCATCGGACTCGTAGCAATACGCTGGTCCTGTGACCCAAGTTTGGTTCGATTCTGAGAACGTTGACAAAATTACGTATCGTGGGCCCCGCGGCTCCACTTGACAGGCGATTTTGTGATTGGCTCATCGGAATCCAGTTCTGAAAATTTTGTTGGATTCGTATCGTCGTTCTGGACTTGTGGACACTAAGTTTGACAAATTTGGAGAACAATGTCTCTGACACATTTTTTGGTGCGAAGCGGCCCATATGTGGACCCCGCTTTGACCAGAAACTGTCATTTTTGCCCCTGTGTCCAAATGGACTCAAGGACAGGCGTTTTTAGCTATTTGATATTTTCTGAATCTGATGGTGATGTTTATTTCAGCAACCGGAGGAGTACCTGCAAATCCCGCTGCTACCAGAGCTACAGTTGGAGTCAGAATCCCAGGCAAGTGTACCTTGCCAACTTGCAGTTCTTGTTACATATTTCCTTGACTTATTTATATGATATGCATGCTTAACCTAGGACTGTGTGACATTACTTAGCGTCCGAATAATATTCGGGTGCCAACACCGTACGCGGAGTTGTGTAATGTCACCTAGAGATGGATATCGAGACCCTGTACATTCTCGTGCTTGCAATATCAAGTACGTCATACCCAGGATAGCTGACACTATTCATGAGATAGAATCTTCCTGAGATATTCATAGTAATTCTGTATAGGATACAGGTTTATGACATAGATATTACATATGCTTAGAGATCATTATGACTTGCTGCATTAGATTTGATCTTGCGTGTCATGGACATGAGACGTATGATTACATTGGGTGGGGAGAGACACACAGGCTACAGGCTGATTTATATATATATTTATTATGGTGAGGCCTTAGTCTCTACATCAGAGCTAGGCACTCTACTAGTGATATATTATGGTGAGGCCTTAGACTCTACATCACAGCTAGGCACTCTACTAGTGATATATTATGGTGAGGCCTTAGACTCTACATCAGAGCTAGGCACTCTACTAGTGATATATTATGGTGAGGCCTTAGACTCTACATCAGAGCTAGGCACTCTACTAGTGATATATTATGGTGAGGCCTTAGACTCTATTTAGAGCTAAACACTCTACTAGTGGTATTACTGCTACCGGCTCCCCTACACAGAGCTTTTAGTGGTCTCAGCCTGAGTCTAATGTTGCTCTCATTTTGCATATCACTTAGATGGTTACATAGTTTGCCCTATTGATACATTTCATATACTGCATTTATCTTGTCATGATGTTTCTTGTACCTTGTTATGTCCCTCTGAGGACCTGGTCTCTTGCCAGTTTTACAGCATAGACCATTGTGGAGCCTGACTGGAGTTGCTGATGTGTGTTACTTTGTCATGCAGGAATTTGTGCCAGGTACTTATATCATTTCTTCTGGAGTATTAGTTATTATTCATATTGTTTATTCATCTGCTGATATAGCCTAGTTTTATAGACTCATATTCCTTTCTTGAGTCTATTCGAGCTTATGGGTTACTGGCGGCCGACTTTAGCACATGTAGCTTATTCTGGTATATTTCGTTCATTGTCGATTGAGACATAGATATTTATAGATAGTAACCCTTCTAGTATAGCTTATACGTTTTCGAATCGGACCAGAGTCTGGTCGAATGCGTAGCTGGCATGTTACGTATTCCTAGTCCTACGTATTTTGGGACTGGGGCATGACATTGGGCATGCGTTGGTGGGGTGTTGTGTGTGGTGGTGAGTGTTGTGTGTGTTTATGTATATGTATGAGTTTATATATATATGTATGTGTGTCTATATATATAAATATGTGTTTGTATATATATATATATATATATATATATATATATATATATGTGTGTGTATGTGTGTGTGTGTATGCGTGTGTATATATATATATATATATATATATATATATATATATATATATATATATATATATATACATGTGTGGGATTATAGATATGTGTGTGTGTATAAGTGTATAAGTGTGTAGGTGTGTATATATAGATATATGGTTGTGTTTGTATATATATATGTATATATATGTGTGTGTGTGTGTGTGTGTGTGTGTGTGTATACATATATATATATATGTGTGTGTGTGTGTGTGTGTGTGTATATATATATATGTGTGTGTGTGCTTGTGTGTCTGTGTGTGTGGTGTGTCGAGGGTTAGAGAGCGCAGCAGTAGCTGCTGTACGAGGGGGGAGTAGATGGGCAGCAATCTATGGCAGCAGAATGAAAAGGCAGCAGCAGCTAGAATAGGATGCAGTGGCAGCGAGGGGGAGCTAGCATGTGGCAGTTGGCAGCAAGAATGGGGGGAGCAGCTTGCTGCAGTACAGCAGCGAGGGGGCAACGAGCTGCAGCAGCGGCAGCGCCACGGTAGTGCCGCGACAGTGCTGCATGCAGCAGCAGCAGCAGCGCATTCCATTAGCAGCGGGGCAACGTTTGTGCAGTACAGCGTGGCATAGCATCGACAGTAGCAGCAGGTAGTGAGAGAGTTTAGAGAGAGCTATGTATAGATAGATAGATAGATAGATAGATAGATAGATAGATTAGTAAGTATATATATGTATAGTTAGATATATATATATGGATATGGGTATATGTGTGTATGTGTATGTGTGTGATATATATGTAGTAGATAAATGCTCATGTGTTTGTATATATATATATAGTAGCCTAGATATATAACTAGGAATATATGTATTTGCATAAATAGTTAGCTAGAGGGGTAGTTAGTGAGAGATGGGTGGATACCCCAATACCTTGAGATATCAAGGTATCTCAATACCTTGAGATACCCAAGGTATTGAGTATCAGAGGGGGGTTTTTGAGCAATTGCCTAGGTTTGAGTTTAGAGTTAGGTTTTTATGTATTGGTATATATATTTACGCGTGCTAGCATAGGTTTTAGCGGGTATAGGCGGGGTGCATAGCTTAGGTTGAGGTATTGGATACCGAGGGTATCCCGGTATCTCGAGGAGGCGAGTTTGAAGGTTTACTAGCTTAATGAGCTAGTTTTGACCTAGAAGTTTAGGGGCACCCTAGTTTGACCTAGCGTTGATCATAATTGTGCTCGTTAACCGTAAAAGTCAATGTTTGACCTAGTTTTGACCCAGAGTTGACTTTTTGGTCCCCGGGTTGACTTTTTGACCCAAATTTCACCGGTTTGACCCGTTCAACCTAGAATAACCCTAGAACCTTATTTTTAGTTATTTTATATCAGTTTAACTCTTTAGAACCCCGTTTAACCTTGCTTTTCGTAATAGGTTCTTGCGACGCCAGTCCGGATCTCGATCCTCATCAGTTGCTCAGAACGTTAGGCGAGTACCTACCTCTGATCGTTTCTATTTTATGATAGCGTTTATATCACCTGTTCTAGAACTGTAATACTTAATTCTGACATATTGTTTCATGAGCTGGTACTAGTAGATCCCGTCATGAGATGCTATCCCCCTTACCGTGTTCAGCGGGTACTCTATCACGTGTATTTCATCATGTGCTTCGGGTATTGATTCTCATATGCTATCATGTGCTTCGTGTGCTCTCGCCTTCATATGCGTGAGTTATTTATCATATACGTAGCGTGTCATGGTTGGATCCAAGAGTATTAGTGGGAGAGGGGAGTAGGAGTTGGTTATGTGATGAAAGCCAAACAGTATTCATGTGTATGTCGGTTATACAACTCACGCATAACGGAGTTATCGTAGATTATTCATGTGCAACCTAAGTCGATCACATAACGAACTTGTGCTCAAGGCACTTAGCTAGTATTCCTGTTTTCTCATATGCAGTTACTTCTCTACTACTTGTATTGTTCTCCAGTTTTATATTGCAGCTACTTTATCTGCTCCACCATGTATTTATTTTCATGTGCATCTTGTATACTTTTCTATTGCTAGTCATATTCACCTTACCATTTATTTGGAGTTGCTTTCAGAGTTATGTACTTCGCTCCAGTCCTGACTGGATATATTTTTTTCAGAGGATCCTGAGGATTTTTGCCCGACATTCTACGGGCCGAGCGTCGAGGAGTGTTGTGACCCGGAGACTGAGGAGGAGCCCGTCGAGGAGACGCCGTTAGCACCCTAGTTAGGTAGGTGGGTTTTCCTGGGTTGTTCCCAGTTGATATTTTGGATGACTGTATTTGTTATTTTGTTATTATGAGATGTTGTAGACTTTAGTCTTGGACTGTATTTTGGATATTGTACTTGCTCTCTATTTTTTTTCTTTCGTTGTTGATATCTTATGGTGCTTTTACTCTTCCCCTAGTTATTGTGATTGAGACATATATATATTGCGTGGTTGCCCTCCTTTTGGAGAGGTTATATTGACAGATTTTGTGAGATATAGATTGTGACCTAGAACGGACCTTTACAGCGTTCTACCGCCGATTCTGCGGCGTAGGATGGACGTACCCATGACTCATGTCCAATTTTTTGGGTGCGGGTCGTGACACGTTTTTGGTGGCGGCCCATGCATGGTCTAGTACGCAGGTTTAGTTTCTAGGTCTACCTGCGATAGGATATAGGATATAGGCTGAGAGAGTGTGTGCTCAATCACAACTAGGACCCTTCCTGATTTTTTGTTATCTTTAATTTTTATGAAATTGTTTTTTCTGTAATATTACCGTCCTTCCTTGATGATATCGTATCTTGCGCCGTTGGTGATGTGATCTCAGGTTCTGTTCTTCTTGATTCCATTCCAGTACTTGCTTTATTTGATTCCGGTGCTTCCCATAGTTTTATGTCTGTATCTTTTGTTGTTAGACACCATCTTGTTGCTGAACCTTTAGCTAGACTCTGCAAGATCATGACCGGGGGTGGCATCATCCTAGTCAGTGATGTCTGTAGAGACCGAAGAGTTACCTTAGGAGGCCGAAAGTTGAGTGTGTGCCTACTCGTAATGCCACTTTTGAGCTACGATATTATACTTGGGATGGATTGGTTGAGTATGCATTGTGCTAGTATAGATTGTCGTGGAGGCAGAGTGTTGTTTAGTCCGTCGGGTGAGCCAGAGTTTGAGTTTGCCAAAGGAGCAGCGGAGCAGAGTGAGGGAGTCTTCTGCGGAGCCCTGGTGGTAGAGCAGAGGTTGCAACATCCACTGATAGCAGAGTTCATGGATATCTTTTTGAAGGAGTTGCCAGGGTTACCTCCGGACAGAGATGTGGAGTTCTCTATAGACTTGGTGCCAGACGCGGAGCCGATATCCCAGCACGTCTATAGAGTCAGCAACAATGAGCTGATAGAGTTAAAGAAGCAGGTGGATGAGCTTCAGGATAAGGGATTTATCAGATCTAGTTCTTCTCCGTGGGGTGCTCCGGTACTTTTTGTGCCGAAGAAGGATGGTCGATACGGATGTGTATCGACTACAGGGCTCTGAACAACCTCACAATCAAGAATAAGTATCCGCTGCCACGTATTGATGATCTCTTTGACCAGTTGAGCGAAGCGAGAGTATTTTCCAGGATTGATCTGAGGATAGGCTACCACCAGGTGAAGGTCAGGAGGGAGGATATTTTGAAGGCAGCTTTTTGGACCAGGTATGGACAATATGAGTTTATGGTGATATCGTTTGGGTTAACTAATACCCCGACAGTGTTCATAAATCTGATGAACAAGGTGTTCCATCAGCATCTGGACTGGTTTGTGGTGGTGTTTATAGATGACATCTTGGTGTATTCAAAGACCCCAGAGGAGCATGAGGAGCATCTGAGGATAGTGCTGGAGACTCTCAGGAATGAGAAGCTTTATGGAAAGCTTTCGAAGTGCGAGTTCTTCCTTGACAAGGTTGAATTCCTTGGTCATGTGGTGAAAGATCATGGCAGTTGAGGCCTGGAATGCTCCGAGTTCAGTAGCAGAGGTCAGGAGTTTCCTGGGACTGGCAGGCTACTACAGGAGATTTGTTCAGGATTTTTCCCGGATTGCAGAGCCGTTGTCTAGGCTGACTCGGAAGGACATGGAGTTTGTTTGGTCAGAGGAGTGCCAGATCACCTTTGATGAGCTGAAGAGGAGGTTGACGACAGCTCTAGTGTTGACGTTGCCATCGGGGTCTGGAGGATTCACTATCTATAGTGATGCATCAGGGAAGGGACTGGGTTGTGTGTTGCAGCAGAATATGAGGGTGATTGCCTATGCTTCTAGGCAATTACGTCCTCATGAGAAGAACTACCCTACCCACGATTTAGAGTTGGCAGCGGTCATCTTTGCTCTGAAGTTGTGGAAATACTATTTATACGGAGAGCGTGTGGAGATCTTCACAGACCACAAGAGCTTGAAGTATGTGTTTACCCAAAAAGAGCTGAACATGAGGTAGAGAAGATGGTTGGAGTTGATAAAAGACTTTAACATATTATTACAGTACCATACATGGAAGGCGAACGTAGTTGCGGATGCACTGAGCAGGTATCCGGTAGCTATGTGCCTGACTATAGATCGTTATCTTCTAGCAGATCTGGATAGCTTGGGCATTGAGGTGATAGTACCTAGAGTTGAGATGAAGATGTGGGGACTGCAGATTCAGTCAGAGTTGGTAGATCGAATCAGGGCTATACAGTTTGAGGATGTGTCCCTGAGGAGCATCATGGCGCAGGTTCAGATTGGATTATCAGATGACTTCACTATTGCTGATGATGGTTCATTGCGGCACGGTACCAGGTTGTGTGTGCCGAGTGGGTCGTTGCGTGAGAAGGTTCTTCAGGAGGCGCATCGATCCCAGTACTCTATGCATCCAGGTGCCAACAAGATGTATAAAGATCTGAGAGAGCATGTATGGTGGTACAGGATGAAGCGGGAGGTAGCACGCTTCGTATCCCAATGCTTAGTGTGCCAGCAGGTGAAGGCGGAGAGGGAGAGGCCAGGAGGATTGCTCCAACCGTTACCCATTCCGGAGTGGAAATGGGAGCATGTGACCATGGATTTTGTTTCTGGACTTCCCCGTTCTCCAGGAGGGAAGGATGCGATTTGGGTCATCGTAGACAGGCTGACCAAATTGGCCCACTTTCTACCATTCAAAGTGGGTACGTCTACGGAGAGACTAGCAGAGATGTATATGCGCCAGATAGTCAGACTGCATGGAGTTCCTGTGAGCATAGTATCAGACCGGGACAGTCGCTTTACTTCGTATTTCTGGAGGAGTCTGTAGGCTAGCTTGGGCACCCAGCTCAAGTTTAGTAGTGCATATCACCCACAGACAGATGGTCAGTCAGAGAGGACCATTCAGACACTTGAGGACATGCTTCGCACTTGTGTTCTAGATTTCAGAGGCTCTTGGGAGGATCACTTGCACTTGGTAGAGTTTTCTTACAACAACAGCTACCAAGCCAGTATCGAGATGTCACCATTCGAGTCATTGTATGGACGGAGGTGTCGCACTCCATTATCATGGGATAATGTAGGCGAGAGAGCTTGGCATGGCCCGGAGATGGCGGTTGATGTAGCGAAGAAGGTCAACCTCATTAGAGATAGACTTCGGGTGGCGCAGGACAGGCAGCGGCATTGGGCCGATAGCCACCGGAGACCTTTGGAGTTCGAGGTATTGCTTAGAATTTAGATTATGTTCTTGTGTTTGCTTATGATTGCTTGTTTTAGATTAAGTGTTGAGACCTTGTTTGTGCTAGGTTGGTGATCTGGTGTTTCTGAGGATTTCTCCGACGCGGGGCACTATTCGCTTTGGTGGAGGCAGGAAGCTTAGCCCACATTTTGTCGGACCCTTCTACATCCTTGAGAGGGTCGGCGCTATGGCGTATAGGCTAGATTTATCGCCTACGCTAGAGGGAGTTCATGATGTGTTTCATGTGTCGCAGTTGAGACGGTCGGTGGCGGATCCCAGTCATGTATTGGATCACTCAAAGATCGTGGTGGGCCCTACTCTTAGCTATCCAGAGCAGCCGGTGGAGATTCTGGATCGGCGGAAGAAGGTGTTGAGGAACCAGACTATTCTCTTGGTTCGCGTCGCGTGGAGGCATCACTCTCTAGTTGAGTCGACCTGGGAGAGGGAGGATGAAATGCTCGAGCGATACCCTTATCTTTTCGAGCCCGGAGGTATGGTTCTTTTTCTTTTCCTTGCATTCCTGTCCTAGTTTTGTCTTTTAATTTCGAGGACGAAATTATTTTAAGAAGGGTAGGCTTGTTACTACCCAATTCTAGAAAATAGGATTATTGTTTTTTTTATTTGATAAATTGTGTATTAATTATAAATATTTATATTTATATTTAATTGATGGTTGTATTATTTTTTGTTTGGTTGTTTTAGGGCTTTGGCTAGTCTGGACCCATGTCAGACCCTAGTGGACCCATGTTCGACCCAACCACACCCTTGTGAGGCCTATTTTTGGGTTTAGAATAATTATTATATTTTTAATAAGTTAGTTGGAGTGATTAGGAGTTAATTTGAGTGCATTTGGAATCCCAAACCCAAATCCCAATTAGCATAACTAAAGGAGAGGACTTTTTAGTCATTTGGATTAATGTAAACCTACTTTTTTGCATATGGCCGGCCCCCCTATTCTCAGAACAGAACCGAACCCCCCCACCATTCTTGTTTCTTCTTCTTCCTCTCCATTCTCCACTTCTTCTTCTTCCTTCTTCTTCCCACTTCCTATTCCAAGTAAGTATTCCTCCTTTTCTTCTCTTCCTTCTTCTATTTCTTTCATTTGTGTTAACCCTAATCCTATACTTTTCCCTAACCTAGGTGTTTAGAGCCTAGACTTAGTATGGAGGCTTGATTTGGAGGCTTGGAAGCTTGAGGGTGGTGATTTCAAGAGTTTTGGAGATTTGGCCTTGGGATTCCAACTCCCAAGAGGTAAATCCTAACTTTTCTCTTAGTGGTTGCTATTATATAGTGTAATTAGTATTTTAGAACCTTCCTAAACCTTAAGGCAACCCGTGGGAGGAAGTTAGAACAAGTTTGGTTGTGTTTGGAGACTTTGACATTAGGTTTTGTGTCAATTTTGGGTAAAATCCGAGATTGACCCAATTTTGGGTGATGCCCTAGGTTAGATGGACCTAGGTAGAAGTGCTTGGTGTCTTGGGGGTTAGTGTGTGTCTTCGTTCGGACAGGTGAAGTCGTGTCGCAGAGATATGGGCGTTTCGGGCGATTTAGGGGTTTTCGTCGTCGTAGGTTCTATGTGCGTGCGCATTTTTGCCACGGACCTAGAATCGACGAGTTAGCATTTTTTCTAGGATCTAGACATCGATTAGAACCCGTGGATAAATTTTGGGCCGATTTCGAGTAGGTTTGGTATGTGTTTCACGAGGTTTTGCGAACCGCACTCCACGTGTTCGTCGAAATAACCGAATAGTCATTTCGACTTAGTTTCTTGGTTTCGGGCTCATGCGCGCATTGGGTTAGCTTCGGAGAGCGTGTGCTAGAGTTCTCGGGTTGTATTTTATATATTTATACTTATTTATAGGTATAGGGGTCGTTGGACGTGCGTTGGTGGGGGTGTTGTGTGTGGTGGTGAGTGTTGTGTGTGTTTATGTATATGTATGAGTTTATATATATATGTATGTGTGTCTATATATATAAATATGTGTTTATATATATGTACGAGTGTGTGTGTATATATCTATATAAATAAGTGTTTGTATATGTTTATAAGAGTGTGTATATGTGTTTGTGTACATATATATATATATATATATATATATATATATATATATATATATATATATATATATATATATATATATGTGTGTGTGTGTGTGTGTGTGTATGTGTGTGCGTGTGTATATATATATATTTATGTGTGTATGTATATATATATGAGTCTGTGTATATATATATGTAGAGTATATATATATATATACATGTGTGTGATTATAGATATGTGTGTGTATAAGTGTATAAGTGTGTAAGTGTGTATATATAGATATATGGTTGTGTGTATATATAGATATATGGTTGTGTGTGTGTATATATATATATATATATATATATATATATGTGTGTGTGTGTGTGTGTGTGTGTGTGTGTGTGTGTGTGTGTGCTTGTGTGTCTGTGTATGTGGTGTGTCGAGGGTTAGAGAGCACAGCAGTAGCTGCTGTACGAGGGGGGAGTAGATGGGCAGCAGGCTATGGCAGCAGAATAAAAAGGCAGCAGCAGCTAGAATAAGATGCAGTGGCAGCGAGGGGGAGCTAGCATGTGGCAGTTGGCAGCAAGAAGGGGGGAGCAGCTTGCTGCAGTGCAGCAGCGAGGGGGCAGCGAGCTGCAGCAGCGGCAACGCCGCAGCAGCGCTGCGTGCAGCAGCAGCAGCAGCTGCCAGCAGCAGCAGTAGCTTGCTGCGCAGCAGCAGCAGCAGCTCATTGCATTAGCAGTGAGGCAGCATTTGCGCAGTGCAGCGTGGCGTAGCATAGACAGTAGCAGCAGGAAGTGAGAGAGTTTAGAGAGGGCTATGTATAGATAGATAGATAGATAGATAGATAGATAGATAGATTAGTAAGTATATATATGTATAGTTAGATATATATATATGGATATGGGTATATGTGTATATGTATGTGTTTGTGTGTGATATATATGTAGTAGATAAATGCTCATGTGTTTGTATATATATATATATATAGTAGCCTAGATATATAACTAGGAATATATGTATTTGCATAAATAGTTCGCTAGAGGGGTAGTTAGTGAGAGATGGGTGGATATCCCAATACCTTGAGATATCAAAGTATCTCAATACCTTGAGATACCCAAGGTATTGAGTATCGGAGCGGGGTTTTTGAGCAATTGCCTAGGTTTGAGTTTAGAGTTAGGTTTTTATGTATTGGTATGTATATTTACGCGTGCTAGCATAGGTTTTAGCATGTATAGGCGGGGTGCGTAGCTTAGGTCGAGGTATTGGATACCGAGGGTATCCCGGTATCTCGAGGAGGCGAGTTTGAAGGTTTACTAGCTTATTAAGCTAGTTTTGACCTAAAATTTTAGGGGCACCCTAGTTTGACCTAGCGTTGACCATAATTGTCTTCGTTGACCATAAAAGTCAACGTTTGACCTAGTTTTGACCCAGAGTTGACTTTTTAGACACCAGGTTGACTTTTTGACCCAAATTTCATCGGTTTGACCCGTTCGACCTAGAATAATCCTAGAACCTTATTTTTAGTTATTTTATATCAGTTTAACTCTTTAGAACCCCGTTTAACCTTGCTTTTCGTAATAGGTTCTTGCGACGCCAGTCCGGATCTCGATCCTCATCAGTTGCTCAGGACGTCAGGCGAGTACCAACCTCTGATCGTTTCTATTTCATGATAGCGTTTATATCACCTGTTCTAGAATTATAATACTTGATTCTGACACATTGTTTCACGAGCTGGTACTAGTGGATCCCGTCATGAGATGCTATCCCCTTTACCGTGTTCAGCGAGTACTCTATCACGTATATTTCATCATGTGCTTCGGGTATTGATTCTTATATGCTATCATGTGCTTCGTGTGCTCTCGCCTTCATGTGTGCGAGTTATTTATCATGTACGTAGTGTGTCGTGGTTGGATCCAAGAGTATTAGTGGGGGAGGGGAGTAGGAGTTGGTTATGTGATCAAAGCCAAACAGTATTCATGTGTATGTCGGTTATGCAACTCACGCATAAGGGAGTTATCGTAGATTATTCATGTGCAACCTAAGTCGATCACATAACGAACTTGTGCTCAAGGAACTTAGCTAGTATTCCTGTTTTCTCACATTCAGTTACTTCTCTACCACTTGTATTGTTCTTCAGTTTTACATTGCAGCTACTTTATCTGCTCCACCATGTATTTATTTTCCTGTGCATCTTGTATACTTTTCTATTGCTAGTTATATACACCTTACCATGTATTTAGAGTTGCTTTCAGAGTTATTTACTTCGCTCCAGTCCTGACTGGACATATTTTTTCCAGAGGATCCTGAGGATTTTTGCCCGATATTCAACGGGCCGGGCGTCGAGGAGTATTGTGACCCGGAGACTGAGGAGGAACCCGTCGAGGAGACGTCGTTAGCACCCTAGTTAGCTAGGAGGGTTTTCCTGTGTTGTTCCCAGTTGATATTTTGGATGACTGTATTTGTTATTTTGTTATTGTGAGATATTGTAGACTTTAGTCTTGGATTGTATATTGGATATTGTACTTGCTCTCTGTTTCTTTGTTTCGTTGTTGATATCTTATTGTGCTTTTACTCTTCCCCTAGTTATTGTGATTGAGACATATATATATTGCGTGGTTGCCCTCCTTTTGGAGAGGTTATATTAACAAATTTTGTGAGATATAGATTGTGACCTAGAACGGACCTTTACAGCGTTCTACCGCCGATTCTACGGTGTAGGCTGGAATTACCCACGACTCATGCCCGATTTTTCGGGTGCGGGTCATGAAAGCTTACATTCAAATTAGGTCATTTCCCACATTCTATTTGATGATTGGTTTAAAATTTGTTCACTAGGTGATAGATATATATTGTTTGAATTTCTTGTGTTGAATTAAGGCTTTGTCCAACAATGCTATTCCAGAATTTAGTTTGTTGTATCTATTATATACATACACTAACTCACCTTTATGGAAGTTACTATTTTGATTATTGGATAAAAATATATTGGTTGTATGGTGTGTTTTGGTTCGTGTGTGTTACCCTAGTTCATTTCTCGCATTCTTTTTGAGTATTTGTTTCAAATTAGTTCAGTAGGTGGTTGATGTGTCAAATTAAGGCTTCGTTCTACCATACCATTCTGTAACTTGATTTCTTTTGTCTATTATATACATTCACTAACTCACCTTAATGACCTATTTTTATAGCTGCTAATATCTCTCAAAGTTTAAGATATTGGTTATATCGGAAATTCCAAGTTTCTTTGAGACTTGGACATGAGGATTTGGGTTTCAACCTATTGAAGATGAAGAGAAAAAGCATCTATTGTCAGCCATCCTACCGATAAAGGCATGTGTAGTCAGGAGATTTTACCACTAGGAGCTTCTGAGAAACATCTGCACATAGACCTCGGATCAACTCTTAGGGCAGTGCTTCGTGCACGACTTCCCAGAGGCCGGTAACACTTATTTTCTTTTCTTTTCTTATCAATTTCTGGAAAATATTATATATATATATATATATATATATATATATATATATATTAGCAACAAGGTTATCGCCTCTGCTAATTTCTGAAGATGAAGGCGAGATCTAGGGTTCTCCTACAAGGTTCCCTCACTGACTAATTTCAATTTTTGATGTGTCCCCAAAAGGAGGACTAAGGACTCTATTTATAGAGAATGGTTGAAACTCATCTCCACTTTTAGCCGATGTAGGACTAAAATATCAACTCCCAAAATAAGGATTGATATTCTAAATCCCACCATTAACAGAGTCTACGTGCAATCAATGCAGCCCCCACCTAACACTCACATATGCCCTACCACGCCCCATGTGCATACCTCAACACATACCAAATATTATATTTAGATACCTACTTGGTGATGTAGCTAATGTGGGACTATCTTTCACTAGTCCAAAGGCAAAACACCAACACGTGGGGGTGGGGAGCAACACCAAGACGCTAAATGATCTCTTCACACCATTACACCATGATCCGGGTAGCCAAAAGCTTGGCTAAAGGGGAGGATAGGGAGGAGGGATGGACTATGGTAGAGAGAAGGAAGAAGGGGTTTTGAGTCTCTACATCGAAGAGGATAACCAATAAAAGTGGACATTTTTAGGAATAGGTTTTAAACTACCAATCTTTAAAAATTTACTATAAAAGTTTGACAGGGGCCTCGCGAACGCAGGCCTTCAATGTAACCAACAAATTACGATGTTCACTCTCCCACTTTGTTCATGTCCGATGAGTACGTTGGGCCTCAATGTGTACGTTGGGGCTCAATGAGTACGATAATAGATGCTAGCTAGCAAGAGTTAGGGTTTACACCCTCTCTCACAGTCGGTGTCATGTCTGTGTCAGTGTGTGTGTCGTATCTGTGTCTGGAATGAAATAAATTAAACTGCACTGAGAAAACTAAACTGGACTCCCACAACTTCTTGCTCAACTAACTCCCTCGGTAGTAATTTTGTGATGTACAAACTACAAAGGTACACATTAAACATATGATTAGTGGAAAAAATCTATGTCACAGTTTGACACAGACATGGAGTTTAACCTAGGTATGAGATCATGCCCATATATTTGCACCTTTGTAACTATTCATATATCTAAAATGAATATTTATGTGGTTAAGTTGGACCTAGGTATTAAGTAATTTAACAAATACAAAATTGCGCAAGTATATTGAGATCTTATAGTATTCTCTTCAACTAGTGAATATTTTATGAACCGCATAAAGTACAAGTGTAGGACATGGCCGAACAAGTGTGTTGTGTCACATATGTGTAACTTTAGTAAGGTATTGATCTGGTTCTCTTGTAATTTATAAGGTTGAGTTTTGAACAATAGTGGTAAATATTGATTTTCAAGCCTAGATGTTAATGTTACATATGTGTGTGCCATATAGGACCATGATCACCTGATATAAGAATAATACAAAGCACTAATTAGCTAGCCTAGGAAGTCATATAAGTGAGAGCAATCAACAGCCGTGCAGCAAGAAGCATCTGCCACTGAGAAGTATACTCAGCAAGGAGATGGCAAGTGAGAGCAATCAATATCAAAGAAGATCAACAATAGCGTCAAGTGCAGTTTGTAGTGCATCAATGCACTGAGATGCAAGCAGGGCACAACAATTAGTCCCAGTACAGTTTTAGCACAGTGCAGCAAGCCAAGGCTTGCACTAGCAGTCAACAAGAACACCGAGCACGTGTCTGTCATATATGTGTGTCGTGTCTGTCATATGTGTGTCATATTTGTGTCAGTTTGGGGTTAGGGTTAGTGTCACGTGTGTGTGTGTCATGTCAGTATCTATCACGTGTGTGTGTCGTATCTGTGTTAGTGTCATGCCGTATCCTGTGTGTGAGAGAGAGTTAGGATTTACCTAGAGGAGGAGGAGGAGGAGGCGGAGGAGGGGGACACAGAGTCTGTCATGTATGTCTGTGTCGTGTCTATGTCTGTGTCATGTCGTGTCCTGAGAGAGAGAGAGAGAGAGAGAGAGAGAGATAAAGAGAGAGAGAGAGAGTTAGGGTTTACCTAGAGGAGGAGGAAGAGGAGGAGGGGGATGCCGGAGTAGGCGGTGGAGGACGCCGGTCGCCGGAGGGGGGGGAAGAGGGGGGCGGGTTTTGAAAATTTGGGAGATTTTGACAGAAGGGGAGAATCAGAAACCTATATTGAAATGTTAGCGACGTTTATCGACGTCAAATTATGATGTCGCGAATAAAAATATTTTGCGACGTTGTAGACGTCGCTAAACACGTCGCTAAATATTTAAAATATACACGTCGCTAAATACGTCGCTAAACGTCGCGGATATAATAATATATTATGACTTAAATACATAAACGTCCCTGAAATTAAAAAGTTAGCTACGTTTAGCGACTACCTAACGACATATTATATATTTATAATAATTATAGTCACTAAACGTTGCTTCACGTCGCTATCACCGACGTATTATGACATTTTATATGGACGTCGCTAACTACTTATAATTCAGCGATATTTTATTTGGACATCGCTAAAAATGTTGCTAATCCCATAATTTTTAGTAGTGAACATCAACAACAACAGCTTCAGCAGTAGGAACAAACTATCATGTTGAACCAAGGGTTATAAACAGCCCTAGAACGAGACGGGAGAACGATTCTGGGGCATCTGTTAGATTTTACAGACTGAACCCCAGATATTTTAATGGCACGGAGGACGCAATCACGACAGACGATTAGCTTTAGGATATTGAGACTATTCTGACAGCAGCTAAAGTTTTGGTCGAGGAACAAGTTGACCTGGTTAGCTTATAGCTCCATGATCTTGCAAGAGATTGGTGTACTAAAATGGAGGTAGGATTGAGGTATCCTATTTCATGGAAGGATTTCAGGACCCAGTTCAGGGTGAAGTAATTCAGGATTATGGCTCAATATGAGTTGCAACAAAGGTTCATTAACCTCAACCAAGCAGAAAGGAGAGTAGACGGCTATGCGTCAGAGTTTTGTCGACTAAGCAGATTTACTCCGACCATAGTAGCAATAGAGTTAAAAAAAGCAATGAGGTTCCAGCAGGTACTTTACTTAGAGGTCCTACACATGGTAGAGGTGCATGATTACCAGACCTTCGACGCAGTATTGATAGAAACCAAGAGGGTTGAGCTTACTTCCCAGAGGATGGCATCCAGAAGAGAAGATTGGAAGAGACCTTATGGACAGAACAATGAGGGAGGACCAGTATTGCAAACGTCAGCACCATCCCCTATCATTCGCATCAATAATGTAACACAGAGGAGGCCAGTGACCTCGATAGTGATGGCACCAACTCGACAACAGTAGCCAAGGCAACAATAGTAGCAACAACAACAACGACGGGGAGGGCCGACAGGTTGTACCTACTGTGGCAAGAAAGGTCAAACCTGGGATATTTGTCGGGAAGCTAACATATTATGCTTGAGATATGGGAGCCATGATCACAAAGTTTCCACGTGCCCATTGATACAGAGGCCAGGAGGACCTGTACAATAGTTTTCTGCATTGCCAGCTCCAATGGAAGTGCAGTAAGGAGGACCAGCAGTAGTAGTACAACATTTAGCTCAGCGTCCATTGCCGACGCAGGCCCAGCTTTATATGTAGCAATAAAAGAATCAGTAGGGGCCGCAACCACGATAGCAAGAAAGACAGCAACAGGGAGCTCAATAAGACCAAGGGCAGGCACTCACCTTGTCATTGGAGGAAGAAAAGGCGTCGGGAGACGTGGTGACAGGTAATATTTCCGTTACAACCTTTTCTGCCATACCATTAATTAATTCTGGAGCTTCGTACTCATTTATATCTGCATAATATGTGACATATATTGGATTAAAGTTTGGGGCATTACCAGCGAGGCTGAATATACTCACTGGCAATGGGATGGTAGAAGTTAGTAGGGTGTTCCTAGCATGTCTAGTCATAGTATGTGGATATTTATTACTTGCCAAGTTGATCGAGTTCCCTATGGGTAACTTTGACGTTATCTTAGGCATGGACTGGTTGAGAGACAGTCATGTAACGATAGACTATCGTGAGGGTAGAGTGTCATTTAGAATTTTTGGTCTAGAAGAGTTTGTCCTTAACAGAATAGCAAGAGACCAGCACAAGGGAGGAGTCACAATAGTAGCAAAGAAAGAAGACCCGCTGCCCAAGATAGTTAAAGAGATTATGGACGTCTTTTCCAATAATATTCCTAGATTACCCCCATTTAGAGCAGTAAAGTTCTGTATAGAGTTGATGCCAGGAGAAAAAATAGTATCCCAGAAGGTGTACCCAATGTCACCATCAGAACTTGATCAGTTATATCGACACATGGAAGAACCGAAGGCGAAGAAGTTTATTCGGACCAGTGGATCCCCGTGGGGAGCACCAGCGATATTGGTGAAGAAGAATGATGGATTGACACGGTTATGTATAGAGTACAGGCGGTTGAATGCAGTGACAGTGAAGAACAAGTACCCATTACCAAGGATTGATGATTTGTTTGACCAATTAAGTGGAGCAAGAGTTTTCTCCAAGATAGATTTACAATCAGGATATCATCAGGTGCGAGTCCGGGAGCAGGATATACTGAAGACATCATTTAGGTCACGATATGGGTATTAGAAATTCTTAGTTATGCCATTCAGACTGACTAATGCTCCAACGGTATTCATGGATTTCATGAACTATATTTTTATGCCTTAATTAGACCAATTTGTGGTAGTGTTCATCGATGACATCCTGGTGTACTCTCGTAATGAGGAGGAGCATGAAGAACATCTCAGGATAGTTCTACAAACTTTAAGGGAGCACCAGTTATATGGGAAGCTTAGTAAGTGTGAGTTTTGGCTGGATCGCATATATTTTCTTGGACACAATATTTTTGGAGCAGGAGTGTCAGTTGATCCCTAGAAGGTAGAGGTAGTAGAGAACTGGCCAGTTCCAAAGACAGTAGCAGAAGTGCGTAGTTTTCTGGGCTTGGCAAGATACTACAGGAGATTTGTGTCAGATTTTGCCAAAATCTTGGCAGCATTGACTCGGTTGACGCACAAGGAAGTTAAATTTGTGTGGTCAATGGAATGTCAGATAGCCTTTGAAAAGTTAAAGAAGTTAATCTCTGCACCAATTCTTACTCTTCCAGCAGGCTTCGGAGGATTCATAGTGTACTGTGATGCATCTGGAAAAGGACTTGGATGTGTTTTGATGCAACAAGGGAGAGTGATAGCATATGCTTCTCGGCATCTTAGAGATCATGAGAAGAACTATCCAACTCACGATTTGGAGCTAGCAGCAGTAGTGTTTTCACTTAAGCTATGAACGCACTACTTATATGGCGATCGAGTAGAAATATTCACGGATCATAAGAGTTTGAAGTATGTGTTCATGCAAAAAGATCTGAACATGTGGCAGAGAATGTGGCTAGAGTTGTTAAAAGACTATGACGTGGAACTTCAGTACCATCCAAGCAAGGCTAATATAGTAGCTTATGCACTTAGCAGAAGAGGTGGCAAATTTATTTTGACTACTCAGAAGCACATTCTAGAAGACTTACGAGAGATAGGTATCGAGATAGTAATTCCATAGAGTATAGGAGTTCAAGCTAGCCTACAGATTCAGTCAACCTTGGTAGATAGAATCAAACTAGCTCAGGCAGAGGACCCGAAGATTCAAAAGCTACGAGAAGAATGTGAGTCAGGCCTTCGAAAGAAGTTGACGATATATTCGGATGGAACGCTAAGGTTTGCGAATCGTCTATGTGTACCAAAATGGGGATATTCGATAAGAAGTTATGACTGAAGCACACAGTTTAAAGTATTCTATTCATCCGGGAGGCACGAAGATGTACCAAGATATCAAGCAACACTTTTGGTGGAACATAATGAAGAAGGAAATAGCATGCTTCGTATCACGATGTCTGATATATCAACAAGTGAAGGCAAAACAACAGAGACCGGTAGGATTATTATAGCCGCTTCCTATTCTAGAGTGGATATGGGAAGACATCATGATGGACTTTGTGACTGGTTTACCTAGATCACCGACTGGTCGAGATGAAGTCTGGGTGATAGTGGATCATCTCACAAAAGTAGCTCACTTTCTTTCTTTTTGAGTAGGATAGTCTACAGAATAATTGGCTGAAATATAAATACAACAGATAGTGAGACAACACGGTATTCCAGTAAGTATCATATCAGATCGAGACACTCAGTTCACTTCACATTTTTAGAAAAGTTTGCATTAGAGTTTGGGCACCAAGTTAAGATTCAGTACGGCTTACCACCCCCAGATAGACGGACAATCAGAGAGAACCATCAAGACCTTGGAGGATATACTACGAGCCTATACCTTAGATCTTGGTATATCTTGGGAGAATCACCTTCACTTGGTGGAATTCTCGTATAAAAATAGTATCAAGCCAGTATCAAGATGGTACCTTTTAAATCACTGCACGACAGAAATGTGTAGGTCACCGTTGGCTTGAGATGACATTGGTGAGCAAAAGAAGTTATGCCTTAAAAATGATCATGTAGACAGTAGAGGTTGTCAAGCAGATTAGAGGGCAACTTCGGGTTGCACAAGATAGGCATCATCATTGGGCAAATCAGCATCGTAGACCTTTAGAATTTTGTGTCGACGACCACGTATTTTTGTGAATTTTTCCTATCCGTGGAGTTATTAGATTCGGGGTTCGCGGGAAGCTTAGTCCGCGATACGTAGGTCCGCTCGATATTTTTGAGCGGGTAGGCGATGTTGCTTATCGTCTTGCCCTTCCGCCTTTGCTACGTGGGGTACACGATATATTTCATGTGTCTCAGTTGAATAGGTATGTTCCGGATCTGAGTCATATCCTCGATCACTCTGAATTTGTCGTTGGTATCGACTTATCTTACGAGGAGCAACCCGTATCCATATTAGACCGAAGAGAGAAAGTACTCAAGAACCGGACTATTTCTCTTGTCCGAGTTGCTTGGGGACATAACACTCTTGGAGAATCGACGTGGGAGCGCGAGAAGGATATTCAGTCTCGGTACCCGCACCTGTTCGATTTGGAAGGTATATTCTACCTTATGCCTTCGTATCTAGTTTCTGGGATCATGTGATCACCTGTATGTTGTGATGATATTGCTTGCATGTGTAGTTGCTAGTAGGTTTATATTTTTCTTGTCCTGACTTTTTTAGCTATTGCTTGGATTCGAATTTCGAGGACAAAATTTTTCTAAGATGGATAAAGATGTCACTCTCCGTTCCTGATATATGTATTTGGAACGTAATTTATTTTTGCATGGTTGCACATGCATGTACATGGAGACTAGATCCATTCTTTGGTTTAACCTGGTTCATGGTTTATTTGTGGGTTGGTTCAAGTCATAAGAACCCTTGGTTCAACCCTCAACCCTACCATATATAACCCAATATTTTTTCTCTCTCCCTTCACTTCTTTATTTCTTCCTCTTTCTTTAGTTTTCTCTCCCTATTTCTATAGGCAAGTACACCTTACATGAAAAAAGGAGAAACCCTCCATATTATTGTTCTATTATATTTTTTATGTGTTTAGAAGCACCTTTAGAACTTGGAGTTTTCTGGTTTGATGGATGATTTGAGTAGATCTATATTTCTAACTTAGGGTTTTTATGGGTTTTATAAGTTTTTCTTAGTTTTGATCTATTAAATATGTATTTTAGAAAACTAATTTTTGCTACATGATAGATCTTTCAATTTAGAGCATTTTGGCTTTTGGTTCACCCAATTTGGACTTTAAATGAGGATTTTATGGACAAAACAAGATTTTAGTTTGTGGAGCTTTTTTGCCATGGCCGAACCTGCTGTTGGAGAAGACGAAGTTCGCAAACGACCAGTGATCTATGCGGCTGAGAGTGACATACGGCCTGAGAGGGTTATGCGGCCTAAACTCTTACCGCACATTGACAGCATGCGTCCATCTTGTTGGACGCATGACTTTTGATTTACACAAGTTTCCTTGAAAACCTTGTGCTTTCACTCGCTGAACGAATAAAAAATTGGCTAAGACCAAGAGACAACCCATGCGGCACTGACACACATGCGTTCTGGAGAGCATTCAGCCACTATTTCTTTGGACGCATGGCTCGAAACCGTTGGCAATTATTTCTTTGGTTTTGTCTTTTCTCTCTGACACACTTTATTGCATTATCACATCAATCACTTTATGTCACATCACTGACACTTTATTTATTGTCCGTTACTTCAACACTTATCCCATGTAGTAGACCTTAACCCTGAGCATGCGTCCAAGTAGTTCATGCGTCCAGGATCCATATGCGGCCAGGACGTCTTATTTGGCCTGACTTCATATGCGTCCAGGACTTTTCATGTGGCCTGGCTTTATATGCGGCCAGGACTTGTCTTGCGGCCAAGTGGTTCATGCGGCCATGACTTTATATGCGGCATGGACTTCCCATGCGGCCTAGAGACCCATGTGGTCTTACTTGTTTGATTGAATATTTCTTGTTCTTTCGTGACCCAATATATAATTGGTAATTGGACTCGAATACTATATCCGTGCTGATACCACTATTGTCTGATAATTGTTCATGATTTAATATGCGTCAAGGTATAAACCCTATAAAATTTAGATAAGGATATTTTAGTAATTTTATTATAAATTATAAATCATTAAAATAATTTCTAGAATTTGGAAACCCTTTAGTGTAGCCTTAATGCTAGAATACAACACTAGCTTTTTTTTCCAACCAACTTTGCATAATAGGCTTATTCGAGCCAAATTAGGCTCATAACACGTATGTCACTCAAAATTTTATAAACCTACACTTTATTTTGGTCGCACAATAACCGCGACGCTTTTTGACTCAAAATATGATACTTGGACACTTTTTGTTGCGGTCAATTTAGACGAGCAACATGAACCCAAATTTTGACACTGAATTTTATAACCCCTAGTCTAACACCACTAACTATGTACATGCCCGAACCCCTAACTTGAACCCTCAAACCAACTTGTCTAACTCATATACAACACCATAACCCATCCTCCACCTTTTTACACACCCTACACTTTTTTTTCACACACCAAATCATATTTTTTACATTATTTAAATTCAAATTCAGCTTTTACCCAAAATAGCATGAACCTTGGACTAGTTTAACTTAAAACAAACCTTTTGTATGCATGAATGGAGAGGGAGGGGGGACCAACCGTAGCCCTAAGGAAGTATAGGGGTCGGTTTTCAAGGGAGGTTACTAAGAACCTTTGGTTTCTTGAGTGTAACATACAACTTTTTTTACCTTCCCTTTGCATTCATGACCAATAATAGCTAATAATTCCTAGGAGAACCCATCCACATGTATTGTGCAGCCACCCCTCCCTTTCTTTAACGAAACCTTCTCTTCCTTATCTTTTTCTCTTCTTTTTCTCTTCTTCTTATCCACGTCTCCTTCTTCCTCCTCCACCTCATGGAGCTTTGGCCGATCCCTCCTCAAACCGAGAAGTACCTCCACCTCCACCCGAGCTAGTAGGCCGACCACCCTTGGTGTAACCCATGGTTGACAGTAGCCATCCCCTTCATTTAGACCTTGGGGATACCCTCCATCACCCCTTGGATCACCTCTCTCGAGCCTAGGTCGTCCATAGAGGTGGTGCAACCACCCAAAGGTCGAAAACCTCGTCGGAGCTCAACCAACCATCATATACATCAAGTTTTGGTAATTTTTTTTATCTCTTCATTCTCTTCTTCATTCATGGTGTTTATGGTTGTTGAGGAGTAGGAAAAACATCTTGTTATGATCCAAGAATCATTTTTATTATGTGTTTAACCCATGCACTAAAGCTTATATTGCATGTATATGTTACATAGATGTTGTAAATAAAAATATTAAGTTGTTGTCTATAGTTAATTATTTTTAGATTATTATAATTATTATTCAAAATTATAAGAACTAAATTTCAGATTTTATACATATTAAAATGTGTATTTTGTGGGTTAAAAGTATAGAGAATGGATGGGAGTTGCATGGTTAGTAATAGTGTAATTGTAGGAATATTGTATTGAAGTTATAATATTAAAAATGAGATTTTTCACCATCATAAAATATATTTCAGAATTATATGTATAATAATCAGAATATTATACATATCAAAATGTGTATTTTAGTGTTTTAAGTATGAATAATTGATAGGTAGGTTGTATAGATAATATTGATAAACTAGTGTACATGTTATATTATTGTACTATAATAAATGTATTATTCACTATAGTTAATTTAATTTCATAATTATAATAATAATAATAATCAGAATTATATATGTATTAATAAGTATATTTAGTATCTTAGTTGATGAACAAAGGAAGGGTTGAGTACATGCATGGTAGTGGAACTATGTATAGTTTATTACATGCACATAAGCTTGAATATAAAAAAATATACATAAATTTTTATTAATAATTAAAATAAATTTTAGAATATTAATCTTAATTATTTTCGTATTTTAAGATGTTAATTAGTGAAATAAAATGGTGCCATGCATAATCAATTAACCGGTTAACGTTGTATAGTATTTTGCGACATTGAACCCAACCTACGCACGTGTAGGAATACGTTGTTTAATCATACGTAAAGGCCTATATGTACGCATGATAAATCAATGTACGAGACCCTTACAACGTTATAAACAATAGTATGGTACGTGATTGTTGGCACGTTAACTAAAGCCATGCGATTGTTAGAATTATTGGCACAAACGTTGCTACTATGTTGATGTGCATGTAGCAACTCTATACTTTTACATAAAGTAGATAATGATAGAATTAGAATTAATTTAAGTAATAGTGGCAGGGCACGTGGGTGTCACAGCACCATCGGACATGGCCTTTGTATCTGCTATAATGCAGCATAAGGCAGCAGGCAAGTGTACATTGCCTTGGTCTCAGTATGTTGTGCTTAATTTTTTTTTTCAAATTATAGTCTCTATTTTATTTTATGTACTTTATTGTGACCCTAGGACAGTGACGATATTTTGCATCTGAATTATATTTGGGTGCCGACTTCCGTACGCGAAATCGGGTATCGTTAAAATATTTTATTGTCATCGTATACCTTATGTGCAATACTTGCACTAATTACCTTAGGACACTATACACGACTCTCATGTACAAAAGTCTCACTTGAGATATTCGAGGATTCTGGCTTCTATTTTAGGACAAGACTTGAGACATGTGCTAGTTGAAATAATGTTATTTACACCTGGACTTGAGACATAGATAGTGATTATCTTGCGTATCGTGGACATGAGACGTGAGATACATGGGGTTGGAGAGAATTTATCGTACAGCTGGGCTACCACACACTACTAGCTATCGATGCTTGCGCTTCGGGTCCTATAGTGCTACAGGTACCTTGACGGGTCCTATATGTACCTACTACTACTATTACTACTAGCTACTATTGTGTCTATATAAACCTATAGGACCCGGTGGTTTAGCGGACGAGTACATTCTCATTTGTATTTCACTTATATGGATTATGTTACATACCCTGAGCACACTTATTTTATTTACTGTACTTTGGCTTGAGTTATTCTTGTACCTTGCTATGTCCCCTGAGGACCTGGATTCAGATTATGTTTCCAGGTATAGCAAAGGAGGATTACCCCAAGGTTTATGGGACAGGAGCTGACGTTGGAGAGGTACTTGCACCAGAGGACGAGGTTGTGCCAGAGGACTTCTCCTGAGTACTCAGTTATCTATTTAGTTATTTATGCTTAGTGTTATTTTATATTTGGACTTAGATTTCTGGACATATATATTTGGTATTATTTCTCTTTTCTTTATTGTGAGGGTTGTTCCCCGAGACACTACTTATTTGGACTTGATGATGGATTATTTTCTGTTATCTATTATCTTGACTGGTCTATCATATTATATTATAATTTTTTTTCTGTTTATGAGATTACAATTATACTGAGATAGATGATGTAGACTTGTATTTATACTTATTATAGCTTAAGTGCACTCTAACGGGTCTATTAAATTGGGTTGCCCATTGGAGCTGTGCTGCTGTCCATTGCCACATAGCTAGTCCTTTGGTATTTTGGGACTCGGACATGACATGAGGTATGACACATCGTATTACGTGTTAAGTGATTATATTTGGATTGTGCATCGAGAATGCCTCCAAATTTCTGAATGCATGATATTATAAATATATATTATTTCCCCAACACGGGCATAATAAGCGAGTCAACTACCAAAGCGTGGCTAGGATATTGATTGTCTGAATATTGCATACATGCTCGGGTGAATCCAGATTTGACTTCCATGGATTCGTATCTAGCGTGCCCATACCTTGTACGATCTCTTAAGGAAAACTCTTATGTGACCATGCCTTGAGATTTTAAGCACAACATAGGAATAATTAGTTAACTAAAAGCGGTAGTAACATTGGAGGGAACGGTATCCCGAGATCATGCCAATGAACATTCTCATGGAGATTCATTCTAAGTGCGTTGTGGATTGGCCACCATAGATACTGTATATCATCTGCCTTAGTGGAGTGCAGTATCTGACTATTATTATCCTGAGCCACTGTTTTACTGTAGGAACACTGAAACCGTTAATACCGTATTTGTTTGTGGTATTAAACGAAAGAAATGAAATTGTATTTCAATGACGGGGTTTATGCGAAACCCGCGCCCTTCTGTTTACAAACAAACTTGTACAATGTAATCCTATACGAGGATGTGGGAGTACAATTTATTTAATCTGGGTATAAATTGCTATAGGTGTCTGATCTGCGGTCGATCACTTTAGCCCTTGGACCACACGATGTTGAAGAAGTGCCGTGGAAGACAGGTAGCAGCTTCGAAGGTTGCAGAAGAGGTTGGACGCACGAGGCCAAGGTCGTCGATCCCTGCTCTTTGCCTGCTCTCCGGGCTCTCTCTCTCTCTCTCTCTCTCTCTCTCTCTCTCTCTCCTTGGACGATAATTCTCCTTCTGGACGATAATTCTCTCCTGGACGATAATTCTCCTTCGATCCCTTTTTCCCCATTGATAGGGGTCTCTATTTATAGAGTTTTGGTGACAGTGACCACTCCGTCGGTGTAAAAACCGAGGAGTGGGAAGTACAACACCCTTTTACACAACGGTTAAAGTAACCAATGCCTGCGTATGGATGATCTTTTGAATGAGCGTATGACGCGGGTCCAACTAAGGGAACACAACGCGTACTATTGCTACGAAGATCACGGCATAAAAGCCACGCAGGTAGGTATCCCGTGTGTAGAAAAGGTTGGCGTAGAAGCCAAATGACTGTCACCCTGGCACAGAGGCCAGATAGGCATAGAAGCCGAATAGGCGTAGAAGCCAGATAGGTGTAGAAGCCGGATAGGCGTTGAAGCCGGATAGGCGTTGAAGCCGGAGAGGCGTTGAAGCCGGAGAGGCGTTGAGAGCCGAAGGGGCACAGGTCTTGAATGGGCGTAGAAGCCGCTGTGTACCGTGCCCGAGTGCTGACGTGGACGTCTTAGCCGGAATCACGGCTTTCGAAGATGTAATCAAATCTTCTACAGAGGTTTGCCATCATCCTGTGCATTAAATGCGAAGACGTGTTTCGAAGGTCTGCAGCCCTTTTGTGCATCCGTTGCAGAGACGTACCTTGACTGAACCTGTCACCGCCCTGTGCAATTAGACGTAGAGACGTGCCTCGAGCCCCGTACGATGTGCAGCTTTTGACGTGGCAGGCGGTTTGTCCACTGCGGAGCGTAAACCGGCTTATGTCTGCCTATGTAAAACAACGTCGCGTATCCCTCTGTACGCAAAAGAGCGGTTTATGCTAAGGGGACGTCAGTAAACGACGGTTCGGTGGTATCTTAACCCAATCCTCTGCATTAAATGCAGAGATCCGCCATCATACTGTGGTGTGCGTCCCGAGGGTCTGTGCCCGTTTCCAGCCGTCGTCTGGGTCGCCGTGCAGCACTTATTGTCAGGAATCAGAGGCTAGGTTCACTGCGTGACTTGACAGGTTCATTTCGGGGAAGACGAAGCGTTCCTCGTACGCTTTTAACGCTGCTTTGAGAGCGGCTGAGTTTTACGCCATGGAGGCGATGGGGGGTCCCGTCTACGCCGAAGCGGTTTTGGACGTGCTGTACCCTTGAGCTCTTACGCCTGATGGCACTGAAGGCCTTTGCTTGCACTGCTCTGTATCAATACGCCGCATGACTCTTGCCAGCGTATTTTTCATGCTTCTACAAGACCCCCTTCAAAGCTTTTAAATTCCTTGGAATTTGAAACGCTTTGAATGAAGCATGAATGGCCCCTCATGACTCGAAACGTTTCTGAATGGAGCGTTGAAACGGTCGGTGCGGCCTTTATGGCGGATTTATTGGGGACCGCTGTGATCTCTTTTGCCTATAAAAAGGCGGAGGGGTTAACCTGTTTCCCCATATTCCCATCACCATGCTAAAATGATCGCCGGAGTTCGTCGGGTCGATCCGAGGAAGAAGGAGATCATGTTCTTCCAGCATGTTGGGAGCCGAAAAAGACGGCGTCTTCGAGCAAGTGTCCACTGCAACGATGGATCGTAGAAGGATACCTTAGCCTCCCTTGCTCGGGATAATCAGCAACTTTGTATGGCGTTGCGTCCGGTCGAAAGGAGAAGGGTCGCATGGGCCCAGACAGTCTGCAGACTGTTTATTTCTTCCTGAGACCGCCGGACGAGGGCAGGCAAACTGGCCGCTGTCCAGGATGGCGCTGGAGGTAGAAAAGCAGTGCCCCGCTTCTCTATTGGAGGATGGGTCTATGCCCAGTTTTGTATCCTCCCGCCATTTATCATCTTCTTTGTTCATGGCTGTGATAGCCGATGAACTGCTGGAGAAGACGGATGAAGAATTGATGCCCAGCGAGAACCTGTCAGTACAGCTTCTGGGCAATCTTCAGACGATGATGAGGAAACCTCTAAATAGAGGCGTTTTCCCTCATATGTAACCATGAAAAGTAGAGAAAAACCCCTGTAGACAGGATTTCCCTCATATGTAATCATGATTTTTAATCTTCAATAAAGTCGTCTTTTCTTCATATGATCACTTGCCATACGTTGCTGTGAAGTCTGAATGTGTGCAGCTTCGACACGTCTGATACTTTATGCGACTCTGTATAGAGAGTATTAGGTTCTGTCCTGTTCTTTACGTGCAGCGGATAGTGCATAGAGCGCTGCTTTACCATTTTGAACACTTGGAACTGTCCTGTTGCTAGGACTAAGGAACCGCGTAGAGTTCTGAACTGCTGCTTCTGATGAGCAGAACTTTGTTCAGTCTTCGTCTTCAAGAATGATCTCTCGGAACTCCCTTGAAACAGGGTCGAGGATTCTGGCTGAGCTTTGTCATCTTGACAGACGAGATGTTCAGACTGGAGTCTGGATGAACCTCCAATTTGGGACCCAAAAAGAGTAATTTCTTAAATGGTTGAACTCTGTCCGTTTTGGGTACTTGGTGTCAAGAACGAGTATCTTCTGTGTGAACTCTTTGCACTTGACCGGGTCGGGGACTGTTTTGGATAAGCGGAAAGTCATGGAGTGCGAAATCCTCAGTCTGTAGCGTCTGGGCGTAAAACACCGTCGAGCGTGAAGTCGTAGACTTGTGGTTCCTGAGCGTGAAGTCGTAGGTTTGTCGCCTCTCGAGCATAAAAGCTACCGAGCACAAAGGCATCCAGGCGAGAAAAACCATAGACTTATAGCTGCTTGAACGTAAAGCCGTAGAATCGTTGCTGTTGAGTGTAGAAAACTCCTTTAGCGTAAGACTGCAGATCTGTTGCCTGTGAGCGTAAAACACCATCGAGCGTGACATCGTAGACTTGTGGTTACTGTGCGTGAAGTCGTAGGTTTGTTGCCTCTCGAGCATAAAAGCTACCGAGCACAAAGGCATCCGGGCATAAAACCATAGACTTGTAGCTGTCGAACGTAAAGCCATAGATCTGTTACTGTTGAGCGTAGAAAACTCCTTTAGCGTAGAACTGTTTGATTTGTAGCTCCTGAAAAGAAAATTTCTTCGAGCGTGAAGTTCTGCGGATCTGTTGCTTCTGAGCGTAAACTGAGCGCCACCGAGCGTGAGATCATCGATTTGGTATCTGCTGAGCGTAAAGCCGTAGGTTTGTCGCCTCTCGAGCGTAAAAGCTACCGAGCACAAAGGCATCCGGGCGAGAAAAAACCATAGACTTGTAGCTTGCGAGCGTAAAATCGTAGACCTGTTGCTGTCGAGCGTAGAAAGTTCCTTTAGCGTAGAACTGCTGAACTGTCTTGCGCGAAGAACTTTTTAAATTCGCTGACTGTCCATCTTTCGAGGGTAGTGGGCTGACGTAGCACCCAATCATAACCGACTATTGATGCGAGACTTGGTTAGGGTCTCGAGGAGTCCGTCCGAGGATTCGAGGAGTCGATCCGAGGATTCGAGGAGTCGATCCGGACTCTATATATATCCCAAGCTTTGGAGAGAAAAACTTTTCATCCATCTTCTACGAACTAGAGTTCTTGACTGTTCCAGCTTTTCTTCGTTCCTTCTCCGAGCACTTCGAGTCTTCAGAAATGGCGACGAAACAAACCTCCTACGCTAAGGGAAAGAGCATAGGTTCTTCTTCTTCTCCCACTGCCCCAGTGAGGGAGTCTCCGGTCGGGTAAGGTGGACTTCCCTCTGAAAGTATCCCGTCGATGGGCAGCGCACCCGGTCTGGGAGGTAGAGCCTTTGGGGTGACAAGAAAAAAAATCCTTCGCACACGTTGAACGTGACCGCGCTAGGTCATCTTCTGTGCTGATAGCCTCTTCTGAGGAAGATGACGTACGGAGGCGTTTTCATCTTTTACGCCCACATTTTTCATGTGTCAGCGTAAAAGCTCCATACTTTCGTAGTTCCGAGCGCAAAAGCTCTGGCTACCGAAAACTGGCGTATATCGTAAAAATAAGCATTTTACGTTTGTGGAGGGGACTCCCGGCGTATAATAACCGAATCCGTACAATCCTGGCGTAGAGCACAGTTTGTCGTTTCTTTGGTTTTGTACGTTTGTGCAAGATTTTTGTAATGACATACTTTCTTTGCACCTTTGCAGTTAACTTGGGTGAGTCTCCGCTGACCGAAGTGATGGGTTCCTCCGCCGGGATGCTGCACTCGAACTACCTGGAGGACTTGTCCCACGTGGCATTTCCCCTCTCCGGATCCCAGTATCCTGAGAGAAGGGGATTTTTGTTGGCGGCTCAGGGCGAGCGGGCACTGCTGAGTATGATCAACGGGGAGCCCCTGACGTATGTAGACGGAGAGCGGTACATAAAGCCGGCTTTCCTTTTCGGGGACATGATCGACAAGCGGTCCCAGACGAAGCCTAAGAGGGAACCTTGGGTCTTCGCTGTCGAGAGCTTGGTTCTGTACCTGCCGACGATGCCGAGGGATTATCCCATCTCGGCTTTCTTCCATGCCACTCATCCCAGAAAGATGTCGTGGACGTTGACTCCCGATCTTCATGGCAAGCCGGGGAAGATCTTTCATCAGAAAGGAGCTGACCAGGGATCGTTTGTCAGTCGTCCTTCTGGTCCTGTGACGTTGTTCCGGGGATTGTACCCGGGTGGCGTCCCGAGCGAAGACAGCTCTGTGATCCAGCCGGTCCAACTGTCGACTTTCTGCAACAGCTTCATGGGACGAGGTGGGGTGTACCCCAAGGAGAATCCTCGGTGTAATGGGTGGGTCACCCCAGCAAACCTCCGATGGACCAGCCTAGTTAACTGGGCCTTGAAGCGCTTTCGGCAAGAGCTAGAGGGCATTGGGCTGTATGCCGCTGTGAGCGCGACGAGCGTCGGGTTGCCTCCCAACCCTAATTTGTTCTTGGCAGTGATGGAGCGATACGTTTCGCTCACTGGGACCTTTGTCACTCCACTGGGGGAGTTGGGATTGGCCCTTCATGAGATGGCGGTTGTCTCGAGGCTGCCGATGGGGGATACCCCGTACGAAGAGTATGTTCCCACCAACCGGGAGTTGGGGGATTCGGACCCTCGGGTGGCGGATGTGTATCAGGAGCTGATGTGCCAATACCTCGCCTGCACCGCTTTTTACAACGAGCCCTCTGGTTTGGCCCACACTACCAAGTGGATGTCCTACCTCTTCTTCCACCGAGCTAGAGGTGCCAGGTTGGAGAAAGTTTCGGGGGGCAAGAATGAGCCCGTGAACTGTTTGGGCGTGCTTAGTGCCCAGGTCGTGGATGGCCTTATGGAGGAGGCCAAAGCTTCGGACCAGATCCTCGTTGAGAGGGTAGGAAAGTACCCCGAAGGTACTACAGCCCGTAGTTACTTGAGGCGCTGTCGCAGGTCTCTATCCAAGGAAGCCCAGCTCGCTGGTTTCCTCTCGTTATGGCTGCGTCGAGTAGTAGTGCCTGGTACTGCGTCCGCGGACCGCATTCACCGGAACATCTTGTGGCCGGCAGTGCGCCTGGTGTTCGGGGCAAGACTGGGCTTACTTCCTGCCATGGTGTGCCGTATACAGGCTGGCTTGAGAGCTCTGACCGATGGGTTGCTTGCTGATGAAGCCCGGCGTGAGAGTTTTCCCAGGGTGGAATTACCATACCTGTATCTGATGGGTTGGTTAATTCTCCACAATCCCCGGGTGATGTCTCCTGGCTCTGGTAGCAGCTCAGGGGGAAATTTCTTGTTGAACTACAAGGATTCTCCCTGGAACGTGGACACCGTTCTAGATTGTCGGCTGGCATTGAACCTCAGCCATGGCTGGAAGTTCCTCTGTACTCTCCCTCCCATAGATTGCAATCAATTAGGGATGAGGCTTGAGGACTCAGGTAGAGAGAAGACCGATCTTTCTCCGGAGGCTTTTAATTGGCTGGTCTGCATTAGACCCTCCCATCTCCTGTACAGGAGTGAAGACCATTGCTTCTTCGAGCCTTATTTGCCTAGTCGGTTCGCCAGGCAATTTGGGTATGGCCAGCTGCACGTGGGCAATGCCGTCACCAGCTTCAGGTCCAGAGGCGGGCTCATTGATGGAGCCAGAGGATGGCGGTATTTCACCATGGGTTGCACGGGAGCAGCCTTCGTCGTGCCGGATGTCACCCCCTCTACGGAGCTGCGCATCCTTCATTCTTACGCCCAGTTTTACGTGGCGATCAACACCTTCCACCGCGATTTCAACATACGCAGAAGTCTTAGGGTGTCCTCTCCCATTGCCGGGGGAGGAGTTGAAGTTCCCTCGGTTTCTCCTGATGAGGGTGAGGAGTTTGATACTCCGGATGAACCCCTGGAGTCGATGCCGGGGTGTGAAGTGCCTCCGCCTGGGGGGGCTTTGGTAGTTCCTCGGAAGCGAAGGGTGCCTGCTCCTAAGGAGGCTTCTGTTCGTAAGACGAGGAAGGAGACAGTTGCTCGTCCTTTCTGCATTCTTGGTGTTGAAGCTACCGGAAGTGGGCCTACATCTCCCCATGTCGGGGATGAGTCTTTGGCTGGAGGTTCCTCGCCTTTTAGAGAGAGACCTTCCCCAGTTCCGGTTGGCGGCGTCGGAGGATCTTCGCTAGGGGCCGCTGCTGTGGCTACTGCTCCGGGCAGTGGGATGATATTGCCTGTGTGGCCATGGCAGATGGGAGGATCTTTTCCCAGACCCGCGACGGATAAAGTTCCCGCTGTGTCAGCGAGCATGCCTAGTGAGAGTCCAGCTGACGAACCTCGACTGCGTCTCGGTGGAGGCCTGGAGGAACTCCGGGCGATGGCAGTTGGTCCACCTCCTTCCCCAGGTATGATAGTTCGCATTGCGTCTTTAAAGCGAGGTTTAGCTGCCTCGGCTGCAGATGCGCCATATATACCGTTGGCCCCGGGTAAATGTCGTTTTCATGTCTCCTTTTAGAAAGGTTACCGTTGTACTGATGCCGACTTTCGGGTCCTTTCTTCTCAGGGGATGGAGCCCACGGGGAGTATAGCGTTGAGGCGCCTTCCGGCTCTGCTCCAGCTCCTGGCGGTGATACGGAGGTACCTGATCTTGAGGAGGAAATACCCTCGAGGGCTAGCTCGCCCGGAGTGGTTTCCTCACCTCGAGAGGGGGACGAGCCCGTGATCGTGACCTCGCCTTCTGCGAGTATGCCGATGACTTCGACTGTCGTCGTTGCACCTTCTTCGGTCGCGCCACCCGTCGAGGCGGCAGCTGTGGCTACCTCGTCTGCGATCGTTCCTGGTGGGGGACTCGCTGATATCGCGGTCTCTCCTGGCGTTCAGTCGGGTTTAGTTGCGCTGACTGAGCAACATACCAGCCTCTTCTACACCGGTTTGAGAGCGATGATATCAATGGTGTTGGCGAAGAGCCTGGATTTCGAGCGCCTGAAGAGAACTGCCCAGTTCTCGATCGGAGTTGTCAGGGCGTTCGGTGATTTTGGAGGAGCCGATGCCCTGGAGGCGATGGTTAATGGTTTAGAGCAACCCATTAACGAGTACTTGCAGTTGGCTCAGGGCAGTCTTGACGCTGAGGTCCAGACCCGATATGGCTTCATGACTGCGCATCTTGCCAAACGGATGGGAGATCTGAAGGAACTCCTTCGAACTCGCCAGCTGGAGGCCATTCAGAGGAAAGCCGCCGTGGATGAGATTCTTGTCCCCCAGACTACGTGCCAATCCGAGCACGAGGGGAACGTAGCGAGGATTCACCGGTTGCGGGAGAAACTCGCTCGGGCAGAAGAGTGGGCTTCTCAGTCGTTGGCAGGCTTGGATGTGGTGGCCGGTCGACTGAGCGCAGCTCGACGGGATCTGGATCGCGCGGAAGGTGCCTGCGCGGGCGTTCGCCGGACGATAGCCGAACTGTCCCATTCGAGTGACAACGAGGCACTGCTGGAGCGGGCCCGTGCTGATGCTCTGGCCATCAGGGACGAGAGGATGGCCGCGCTAGCGCGGCAGATCCGTGACATGACTGCTCCGTCGCAATGATGTACTCTTTTTGCCCTTTTGCTTTCCCAGATGTAATTTTGTTCTTTCTTGGAAATAAAAAGAGACCTTTTCCTAACTTTGGACCCATCATTTCAGAATGTAAATGACAGGTTAGGGCGAGAGTGGTATCAGAGGTAGTATGGACGTGATAAACTTTCGGTAAACTTCAGCAGGGCACATCTATTCAGAGGTCATACGGACATGATAGAACGTGCTTTGGCCAAGTTTTGTAGGTAAAGTACTATCAGAGGTGACATAGACGTGATAGGCTCTACGAGAGATTACAGCTCAGAGGTAATATGGACATAGCTGTTTTGTGGGCCTATTACTTTTTGCGCACCTAGGTGCAAGTAAATAGGTTTGAGGACAAGCACTGCTAGAGGTAATATGGACGTAGCAGATTTTGTGGACCTAACACCACTGGCGTACTTAGATTAAGTACGGGTGTTAAGTTGTAGTGACGATCGATATCGGAGGTGATAATCGATGGTCAGAATTTTGGAAAGCCTGTTCAGAGGTGATATGGACATGGCAGATTCTCCAAGGAAGTACAGTTTAGAGGTGATATGGACATGACTGATTTTGTGGGCCTATTGCTTCTTGCGCACCTAGGTGCAAGTAATAGGTTTGAGGACAAGCCCTGCTAGAGGTAATATGGACGTAGCAGATTTTGTGGACCTAACACCACTGGCGTACTTAGATTAAGTACGGGTGTTAAGTTGTAGTGACGATCGATATCGGAGGTGATAATCGATGGTCAAAATTTTGGAAAGCCTGTTCAGAGGTGATATGGACATGGCAGATTCTCCAAGGAAGTACAGTTCAGAGGTGATATGGACATGACTGATTTTGTGGAAGTAGTTTCGTCGGATCCTGAGGATCTCGCCGTATTCCACCTGAGTGGAGGAGATTAGGCGTAGTACCTCTTCAGGAATTTGCCGTTGATAGGAGCCATTAATAGGTCTCCATTGGGCTGGGCTAGTCTGTAGGCTCCGTTCGAGAACGTTGTCTCGATCACATAAGGGCCTTTCCATTTGGGCTGGAACTTGCCTTTACTCCTATGAGTAAGAATCATCGGCCTTCTTACGGCTAAAACTAGCTCGCCGACTTTGAACACCCTTTCCTTTACTTTACGATTGAAAGCTCTGGAAATGCGTGCTTGGTAGAGCGCGATGCGCTGTTGGGCTTGGAGGCATTTCTCGTTTAATCCTTCTAGCTCCTGAAGCCTTAACAGGTCATTCTTTTCTTGAGTCAGCTCGTTAGCCACGGCTATCCTGAGTGTCGGGATCTAGATTTCAATGGGGAGAACTGCCTCGCTCCCGTACACCAGTGAGAATGGGGTACAGCCTGTCGGCGTTCGTACCGTTGTGCGGTATGCCCAGAGACATTCGCCCAACTTTTCGTTCCAATCTCTTTTGTTTGAAGAGACGAACTTCTTCAAGAGTTTGATAATGGTTTTGTTGAAAGCTTCCGCCAAACCATTAGCAGCTGGATAGTATGCCGTAGAGGCGATATTGGGTATTCGATTTTTATCGCAAAATCGATGAAATGCTTGGCTGATGAACTGGGACCCGTTGTCATGGATTATCCTTCGGGGAACCCCGAAGCGATAAATGACGTGATGCTTGATGAAGCTGATCACATTAGACGCTTTTACCTCAGCAAGAGGGATTGCCTCTGCCCATTTGGAGAAGTAGTCCGTGATGGCCAGTATGAACTGGTGACCTCTGGAAGAAGACGGGTGAATAGGACCGATGACGTCCATACCCCATGCTTCGAAAGGCCAGGATGCAACTGTAGGATGTAGATGCTCAGATGGTTGGTGTATGAAGTCTGCGTGAACCTGACAGGCTCTGCATTGTCTTGCATACCGTATCGCATCTGTGATCATGGTAGGCCAATAATAGCCCATTCTCCTGATGCGATCCTGTAGCTTAGGACCGGGTTGGTGCGCTCCGCATACGCCGTCGTGAGCTTCCCGGATAATCTGCTGTGCTTCGTCATTAGACAGGCATCTCAACAGCAGTCCGTCGTAGGTTCGGCGATACAGGCATTGTGCAGATGCATCGTAGTAGAAGCGTAATGATCGTCGCTTGATGGACACTGCTTCTTTGGGGTCCTCCGGCAAGATTCCGTATGCGACGAAATCTATGAAGGGACTTCTCCAGTCCCTTCCGGGGAGATCTGTGTTCACAGCATGGCTGCGTTCTATGGGAAGGTTGTTCTTCGCACAGAATAAGTCTCTTTTAAGAAGGATTACCGAATCCTGCCTTCTTATAGGAGTGGCTAAGTCTGCGGCTAGACTGGCCAGGGCATCGGCTTCCAGATTCTGAGACTGAGGCACATGCTTGAGGAAGAATCCTTTGAAGGTCATGGCTATCTCGACCGTTGCTTGGTGATAGGGGATGAGGTCTGGATTCCGGACTTCATATATCCCTCTGACTTGATTGACGATAAGCAGAGAATCACCGAAAGCTTCCAAGGATTCGACCCCCAGCTCTTTGGCGACTTGGAGCCCGATTAATAGAGCGTTGTATTCTGCCACATTGTTGGAGCAGGGCTCGTTAAGGGAATATGCTCGGTAGATGACGAGTTGATCAGAAGTGACTAGGACGACTCCTACTCCTGAGACGATGTTTCCCTTAGGACCGGTTCTGGAGGCCCCATCGAAGAAGAGTTGCCATGCGTCAGCCTCCATTGCGTAGTTACATTCTACAACTTCGTCGGGAATGTCCTCGTATAACTTGGAGGACTCCGGGATCGGATGGGCAGCTAGGAAGTCGGCCAGTGCTTGGCCTTTAATGGACTTCTGCGGTACGTATACCATGTCATACGGTGTTAATAGCATCGCCCAAGTCGCGAGTCGGGAGTTAAGAACACTCGGTTTGCTCATTAGTACCCACAGAGGGTTGATCCTGGAGATGATATGAATGGTCTGTCCGGTGACATAGTGTCGTGTCTTCTGGACGGTGAACATCAGAGCCAAGCATTCTTTCTCCACTGGGTTGTATCGGTGCTCGGCCCCGACCATCATCCTGCTGAGGTAGTAGATAGCTTGTTCATGCCCCATGTCGTTCTTCTGTGCAAGAAGAGCTCCTAGTGAATGATCCATTGCTCGAACGTACAGCAAGAATAGTTTTCCCATGACGGGAGGTGCCAGAACTGGCGGACTGGTGAGGTAGCGTTTGATATCTCCGAACGCCTACTGACAGGTTTCGTCCCACACGAAGGATACACCTTTCTTCATGAGGTGAGAAAAGGGCTGACATCTCCCCGAGAGGTTGGATATGAATCGCCGGATATAGGCCAGACGGCCTTGAAATCCCCGAAGTTCCCTCAGATTACGGGGTGGTCGCATTTCTACGATTGCCTGAACTTTGTCAGGGTCCACCTGGATGCCTTTGGCGGTGATGACAAATCCCAGGAACTTGCCACTAGATACACCCAGAAATGACTTCGTAGGGTTCATCTTGAGTTGATGGCGACGCATTAGCTCGAATACCGTCCTCAAGTCTTGGAGATGATCACCCTTGAGGCGGCTCTTGACGGCTATGTCGTCCACGTAACATTCCACTGTTTTGCGTAAATGCTCATGGAATATGTTACTCATGGCCCGTTGGTATGTAGCCCCGGCATTCTTCAATCCGAAGGGCATGACCGTATAGCAATATACCCCCAGTGGTGTTCGGAAGGCAGTGTGCTTCTCGTCTTCAGGATGCATCTTGATCTGATTGTATCCCGAGAACCCGTCCATGAAAGACATGCGTTCGAAACCGCAGGTGTTGTCGATCACGATGTCGGTGATGGGAAGAGGGAATTCATCTTTGGGACAGGCCGAGTACGAATGTTAAGTTTAGACGACGTTCGATGATAACTAATAGCCGAAAGTTTATTCAGAGGTAGTGATAAAAATTTTGCTATATAGTGTTTCTCTCGAGTGGGGATAGACCTGTAGGGTCCACCGGGGAGGCTTTCAGGGGTTCATCATTCCGTACCAGAAAGGTGAGCCCTGCTCACAATGGTCGTTTCCTCGTTCATAGGTGCAAGGTGATGACCTTGTCATCTATCAGCTCCTGAATTCTTCTTTTTAACAAACGGCAGGCCTTCGTAGGGTGATGAATATACCGATGGAAGAGACAGTAATCCGGGTTATTGACTTCGCCGGTGCTCTCGGGATATCTGACGTTGGGAACCCGGAGTTTGTTTGCTTTTGTCAACATGTTGAAGATTTCAACGATGTCGTCTTCTTTGAAGAAAAAAGTCTCTTTCAGTTTTCGCGATCCGGATGCCTGAGCCTTTTGATCTTTCGGGTCGGCCGTCCTTGCTGTACTGTATCTGGACTTCGGGCGGGTTCTTCCTCCTGTTTTGTCGTTCCTGGAGGTCGGTTTGGAAGGACCCGTTTCTGGTTTTACAGGATTATCCTCTGGAAGTTCGGAGCGTGCAGGGGGTGCAGTATACCCTAACCCGAAACGAGTTTGTCGATAGCAAGGATTACTATGTAACGGCGTTCGTCTGCCTTTTCCATAATTGAGGCCCTGCTTCGTCTCTAAATCGTAACCCATGTTCTGTATGATCTTCAGAGCTTGAGAGCTATACCTGTGGATTTGCATTTTTCCTTCTTTAGACTCCCGGAAATCTTCTTGTACAATCGGACTGCTCTGTCTGCGGACGAAGACTATTGGACGCTGGTAGTCATGAGTTGGGGGGACAATAAAGTTCCCGTTCGGTTCATATATCGTAATGACATTGGATGGCGATGCGTCCTCCCACATGATCTCTCTCCGTCCGCCGCCTAGGGGCTCTGGATCCTGTTCACGATTCCCGTTTTTGCGTCTCTGGATCAGACGTGTACGTAGGTCAGGAGGAGTTGACGATGACCTGTCCCTTCCGTTTCCATCTGCGGGCACGCGGGGGTCGGGCACCAAGGTTCTTGCTGCGCCACCTGTGTATAACATGATGGCAGTCTGGGTGGCGGACAATCCCCTGGGGGGACGTCCTCCCGCAACCTGGACTTGTTTCACGCCGAAGGGCTTTTCCTGGCGTAATTCGGAGATTCGCTCAGACTGGCGTGAAGCTGGAGAGGTCTTCAGCCGGATATTGGCTTCTTGCGTAATCCGGAGGGTAGGCATTCTGTTCCTTTGCTGGCGTGAAGGCCGAGAGGTTGAGTAGCCTGCCGCTTGCTTTCTCTCGCGGAGATCACAGCGCTCATCTGGTGCTCCGTAGAGGTCAGATGTTGTCTTGCGCGTGGAGCGCGATCTGTTCTTTCGTCTTGGCGTCGAGGCACCATCGGAAGTTCTGTCTGTACCGCACGGAGCAGGAGACAGATTTCTACGCGTAAAGCGCAGTGAATGCTTCTGGGTTAGCGCTAAGGCTTCGCCCGAAGTTTTGTCTTTACCGCGCGTAGCGGGAGACTGTTTCCTACGCGTAAAGCGCAATGGATTCTTCGGGGTTAGCGCTAAGGCTTCGCCCGAAGTTTTGTCTGTACCGCGCGTAGCGGGAGACTGAATTTTACGTGCGGGGCACGGAGGGAGCGACGCTAGAACCTCGTTGGCCGAAAAGATCGGAGAGATCGGAGAGTCCACAGGAATAGTAGAGGATGTCTTGGGCATCCACACATTGCGCAGCTTCCTGTTGTCTTGGACGGAGAGAGGGCGAGAGCTACCCCCGGCTCGAAGCATGTCTTCGTAGGCTGACTGGTCGAAATGAACGACCAGCGTCTTCTTCACGGTTCCCACGGATACCGTATCGTGTTGAGCAATTACTTCCTCGTCAGAAGAGAAAGATGTCCCCAGCAGAGTCGCCATCTTGTTTGTGGTATTAAACGAAAGAAATAAAATTGTATTTCAATGACGGGGTTTATACGAAACCCGCGCCCTTCTGTTTACAAACAAACTTGTACAATGTAATCCTATACGAGGATGTGGGAGTACAATTTATTTAATCTGGGTATAAATTGCTATAGGTGTCTGATCTGCGGTCGATCACTTTAGCCTTTGGACCACACGATGTTGAAGAAGTGCCATGGAAGACAGGTAGCAGCTTCGAAGGTTGCAGAAGAGGTTGGACGCACGAGGCCAAGGTCGTCGATCCCTGCTCTTTGCCTTCTCTCCGGGCTCTCTCTCTCTCTCTCTCTCTCTCTCTCCTTGGACGATAATTCTCCTCCTGGACGATAATTCTCTCCTGGACGATAATTCTCCTTCGATCCCTTTTTCCCCATTGATAGGGGTCTCTATTTATAGAGTTTTGGTGACAGTGACCACTCCGTCGGTGTAAAAACCGAGGAGTGGGAAGTACAACACCCTTTTACACAACGGTTAAAGTAACCAATGCCTGCGTATGGATGATCTTTTGAATGAGCGTATGACGCGGGTCCAACTAAGGGAACACAACGCGTACTATTGCTACGAAGATCACGGCATAAAAGCCACGCAGGTAGGTATCCCGTGTGTAGAAAAGGTTGGCGTAGAAGCCAAATGACTGTCACCCTGGCACAGAGGCCAGATAGGCATAGAAGCCGAATAGGCGTAGAAGCTGGATAGGCGTTGAAGCCGGAGAGGCGTTGAAGCCGGAGAGGCGTTGAAGTCGGAGAGGCGTTGAGAGCCGAAGGGGCACAGGTCTTGAATGGGCGTAGAAGCCGCTGCGTACCGTGCCCGAGTGCTGACGTGGACGTCTTAGCCGGAATCACGACTTTCGAAGATGTAATCAAATCTTCTACAGAGATTTGCCATCATCCTGTGCATTAAATGCGAAGACGTGTTTCGAAGGTCTGCAGCCCTTCTGTGCATCCATTGCAGAGACGTGCCTTGACTGAACCTGTCACCGCCCTGTACAATTAGACGTAGAGACGTGCCTCGAGCCCCGTACGATGTGCAGCTTTTGACGTGGCAGGCGGTTTGTCCACTGCGGAGCGTAAACCGGCTTATGTCTGCCTGTGTAAAATAACGTCGCGTATCCCTCTGTACGCAAAAGAGCGATTTATGCTGAGGGGACGTCAGTAAACGACGGTTCGGTGGTATCTTAACCCAATCCTCTGCATTAAATGCAGAGATCCGCCATCATACTGTGGTGTGCGTCCCGAGGGGTCTGTGCCCGTTTCCAGCCGTCGTTTGGGTCGCCGTGCAGCACTTTTTGTCAGGAGTCAGAGGCTAGGTTCACTGCGTGACTTGACAGGTTCATTTCGTGGAAGACGAAGCGTTCCTCGTACGCTTTTAACGCTGCTTTGAGAGCGGCTGAGTTTTACGCCATGGAGGCGATGGGGGGTCCCGTCTACGCCGAAGCAGTTTTGGACGTGCTGCACCCTTGAGCTCTTACGCCTGATGGCACTGAAGGCCTTTGCTTGCGCTGCTCTGTATCAATACGCCGCGTGACTCTTGCCAGCGTATTTTTCATGCTTCTACAGTATTTTTAGCACAGTGGCCCTACGGGGGACTGGTACATCCTGCAAGTGCCTGTTTTATTTATTTGGTTCAGTTAGCTCATGTTTGGCACTGGCTTGATCTGAGGATAGTTATTATGCATTATTTCTGAGATAACCTCAGACTCCACAAAAATAGCAATCCGTACAAATGATTGGCCAATTTAAGGAAATGGACTTGGTTGTGATTGTATTTATTTGGTTAGTAGCCTAGAGAATAGACTATTACAGTGTGATGGTTCAACCCTTGTCCTTGTTTGGTTGTAGGGTTAGGCCTTTGCGTTAGGATATGCCATGGACCTAAGTTACGACACTGAACCTATGTATTATTATATATTTTCCTTCGGTTTTTGTTTCTCTATTTCGTGCTTCCTTTGTAGTACTTGCTATTTGGGGTCTAACCCCACTGGTTTTATGTGGTAAGGTTTTGAGCCAGCACCTGAGGATCCAGCGTATCGTTCCCCTACTCATGGCATGTACCAGGAACATGGTCGCAAGGATAGCGAGTGGGTTTTGTTCTTTCATGCTCATCACTAAATATTTATTTTTTTGGGCGTTTAGCCACCGGCACCTGTTAGCCGGCTCGTCTGGAAATTAGTTTTCTTACATGATTGTATTAAATCAGACTGCAGTTGATCGCTGTCATGTACTTTTGTTACTCTTCCAGCTTCTTATTTTGGACAGCTGGACTCTAGAACATTTTAAGAAAATATTTTGGATGCCTTATTGCGTTATCATATATGTTCTATGGTTACTGTTTCTTTTTTGAATGATTGAGACATAGAAGTTCTTGACCATAGGAGACTTGATTGTATTATGCACCCCCTTATCTTATCTTATACAGCCATGATCGTCGTATGATGTATATATGGGTTAGCTGGCCATGTTCGTCTTCGTATTCCGGTACTAGGGCGTGACAGTCCATTCTTATATCGTACTGTTGTTTGACCCATGCTGAAAGATTTTAGTCGTCAGTGACATCTTTCCCAATGCATGATGACAGTCACTGTGAGGAACGCTCAACCATATATTGTGATATATGTGGAGGATTATTGGTGTTTTTTACTTGGCTTTGGGAGTTTTAGTCTTACATTGGAAACCATCAATTTGTATACTCAATATATAACTATGCTTACTATTGGTATATAAACATGGGGTGGAGGCCCATGTGGGTTGACTTTCCTAGAGAGATTAAGTATGAACTCCATTATGACAATCTTTATTTTGTCACCACCTTTGGGAAGTTTTTCTTAGGAGCTAATCCCCGCAGGGGCTAAACGACTCGAACTCGGGCTAAGGCTCGGGCTCAAAGGCGCAAAGTGACAATTTGTTAGCGCACTTTGCACTTTGCACTTAGCACATCAACATCATCGCATGGCGCTCATGCGCTCTTTTCTTCCGTGAGTTGCATTCACGGTAGCTAGCTCGGACGCATTCTTTGTGGCGCATGTGGCCTGGCACTTTGTGTGCAGGTGCTATGCGGCCGGGTGCGCATGTGGCTTGGTGCCCATTCTATTAGGTGCCCATGCGACTCGGTGCCCTTGCGGCTCGATGTGCATGTGGCCAGGTGAGCATGCGGCAAAGTGCCTATGCGGCTCGGTGCCAATACGGCCAGTTGCCATGCGACCAGGAGCACATGCAGCCTGGTGCCCATGCGGCCTGGTCGACATAAGGCAAGGTGTTAGGTGAAGAGTCTGATATGGAGGGGGCAGGGTTATGCACGCAGGCGGTGTAGGCGGTGCAGGCGGCACGGTCAGCGTATTCGGCGTGTGGGTCTTTGTTCTACACGACTGCAGCTTTCGGCGCTTTACGGTACTGTCTGCTCTGTGGAGTACAGCGCGCACACGACGTGGGCGGCACTTGCGGATTTTACTCCCAAATTTTTGGGGATCTGATATATCAGCGGTTATGCAGCCTGAATTTTCCTCAGGCCACATAGGTGTTATTTTCTTCTATATATAGAGGATCTCCTCTTTCATTTGAGGAAAGAGAAAAATAGATAGAAAAATTGTGAACACCATATCATATGCGGCCCAAAGTATCTTTCTCTTAAATGGGGGTTTTTGAGTGTTTTTCGAAGGTGACATTGAGTATTCCAGAAGTTCATTTATGTACTTGCTGGTTCCTGGGGACAGATCGTCTGTACGGTGAATATTGCTTTAAGCAACAGTGGTTTTGACTACCCCAGCAATGAGCTCTTCTTCATCCTTTCCTTTGCTTCATTTTTTTTATTATAGCATCTGCGAACGTAAAGAGAAGAACGTTTTACTTGTTGCTTGTTGTAATCTTTATTTTCTTTGGAGCCAGTTTATAACCTGTTCTTGGTTCATGCTTCATTGGAATAAAAAAATATCAGATGAGGAACTCTTGTGTGAATCTCTAATCTCGACGACAACTTGAGTTCCAGTAGAGAGTGGACCTTTGGGTCTCGCTAGCAGCTCTTCTATGGCCACGTTCTACCATATTTGATCCATCTAGGGACTAACAATATATCCAGGCCAAATAAGCGTTGATTTCTTCTATATATAGAGGACCTCCTATTTCATTTGAGGAGAGAGAAAAACAGATAGAAAAATTGAGAATACCAGATCATATGCGGCCCAGAGTGTCCCCCTCTCACATGGTATTTTTTGAGTGTTTTTCGAAGGTGGCATTGAGCATTTCAGAAGTTTATTTGTGAACTTGCTGGTTCTTGGGGGAAGATCGTCTGTACGGCAAATCTTGCTTTGAGCAATGATAGTTTTGACCACCCCAGCAATGAGCTCTTCTGTTGTCTGGATAGAAATATTTGCGACATATAGAATTGAAAATATTGGACTTTTAGAATATTAGCAGTGATCCAGTGATGTATAATAAATATTTTAATTATTGATTTTGTATAATGGACCTGTTAACTCATACTGGAATAAGGATAACAAAATTTTGCTTATTTGTCATTATTATGATGGATTTGGACTTCACTTAGGGTATACATTGATATGTTCAGATTTATGTTTCAGATTTGCTTCATAATTTATCATAAAGTTTATTTGCATAGATATTGTATGTTCTAAATAAAATAATCACACAGTTTGGGTCTAAAAACCAAATCATGAAATATTTTTGCATATTTACATGATTCGGTCAACGAAAAGGTTAGAATTTTGTCTTCAGTAGAACCTGTTGATGTAATATGATGATTTATAATTATTTTATTTAAGTTATAATCTTATAAATATGCACAAACATAAAGATTTGGACATAATTTAGTCATGTAAAATTCAGTCAACATTCAAATTATTTAGTGCTTCTTTATGACTAGCAATGTCATGCCCCGATCTTTCGCAGGTAATCGGCCGTCTTCGCTAGGCGCGAATCACCACGACAGCACTTTCACGGGACGATCTTTTCCATATGGACGTGATGCCGCACGAGCGTAAGCTGCGCCTGTGCAAGGCCATGATCCGAACAGGCGGTAAGATGTCTAAGCCACAGAGTCGCACAGATAGTTCGAGTGCAGCAGAATAAGAAACGAACAGGCAATTGGTAACAAGTTCATAGAGTCGTCAATAGCGGAAGCATTGGATAACACAACTACAAAAGTAAAAAAGCTCTTTATTGATATTGAACAAGTATAACAGGCGGCGCTAGGCCGAGATTACAAGTCGCTCAAGTCTCTCTCTCTTAAACGATAAAAGCGTGCCAAGTTGTTATATTTATGGAATGATACATAGACGATGTTCCAATATTATGTCTTGTATATGTGCTTAAGATCCGAATGCAATACTCCAAGGCTTCAGAGCAAACTTCACGCCTTAGCATGCACGAAGGGGGGTTTCACACCGAACGAGGTTCTCCCGTACCCTGCAAGCAATCTGGTAGGTTATCAGTACATAAATGAACTGGTGGAAAGGCTTCTCGCTCGTTCGATAAATCCAAACACGTTATATAGGTTCCGTGCACAACCTATTAAGTTATCTTTCTAGTCTTGTCTTAGGATCAGTTTTATGGCAATGATGTAAAGCCTAACTCGTGTGGCAGTGTGCCGTGCAATATATGAGTAATATGGCAATACTTTCCAACTTACCATCATTCCTTCCCTGTCTAAGGAAAACCAAGTTAAACCAAGCACAATCATATATAATGAAATCCAAGGACAATAGCATAAGAAAACACAAGTGTCGTGAGCGAGGTCCTGTTTCAGGTGCATGAGTTACACAGATTATTCAGGTGTATTACAGAAGATGTTCAAGTGTTCCTTTATGTACAAATGTCTTTTACTCATATTCGTTCAGGTGTTTCAAATTTCAGATACGATGCAATGACTCACACGCGAATTACCGCTAAGCGAGAATAACTTATCTATATGAACATGAGGTCATTGGCTTAGCCATAAAGGACCGATTTATTTTCTTGTGACAGAATGGGGTGCAACGCTTCATACAAGATAAGAAATTCAAGGCGAACAGGTGATACAGAAGAGCCATTGCATGCCATCCTATTGATTCATATGACTATCATTGGTAGACGGCTAGTCTAAGGTAGTATGCTCTACCAAGGCCCGAATATTGAGTATTGCCCTGTCCCAAAGATGGTGCCGCATACCATAATTGAATTTGGCACGCAATAAACCATTCATTCCTCCTAGGCCGGTACGATCCCAGTGCCCCGGTGATTGTCCGAGGAATTAGATACCTCGTGCACGAGTTATCCGTGACCATGCAAGTCTTGGTTCATTCCAGATTCATAACATGACATGATAACTCTTGATTCTTTTTCTGAACGAGCATTGCTCCATGAGCTGTTATTCTTTGCTTTACTTGACATGATTCTCGTTCAGAGTTAAACTTGACTTGATGCATTCCCCTGGTTCGGGAACTGCCTTGGCGACCTAACGGTCTCGGATACTTGCAGGTTCATATGAAGGACTATTTGATAGTGTTCTGGCTAACTAGATGCATGCACGATACGGATAGTGTTACTTAATTATGGCATAAATTCGTATGGCAAGTATTAAAATAAGGCAACAAGTGCAAACTATAATATAAGCAGACAAGCATGCATTTATATGAAACATAAGCATTTATGTTGGCACGGTCTAAGGGGGGTGGTGCGAGGAGTACAACCATATATGGACAAATCGAGCGACATAATTCTTAAGGTGAGCAGTGTAAACACGTAAAGTAGTGCACTACGAAGAGTATAATGTTCTACTCGGGGTCTACTTGGACGAAGCAAAGGTAGCATATGAGGGTCCAAGTTATAAGAAAAGTTTTATTTCCATGTTCTGATACAAACAATACAATTTAGGATTATTCCCTTAGCTAGGTATATTGTATTCTTTATTAGCATGTAAGGGTTATTCACCTAACGACTAGCATGTATCGGCCATATTTTAAGTGTGCTGGCTAAGCAAAGACAAGTTCATCATAGCCACCCACCATAGCAATGATTCGCCTCGGTCGAGCGATACTCCGAGCGAGCCTTTGAAAGTCTAAGTCTGAACTCCTGAAGGGCCAAGTCTGGAAAACTTTTGCCTCAAATGAGTCTCTTCGCTGAGCAAAGCGGGTTGGGTCATTGTACTTGCACCGCCTGAATCGGCTGTTCGCTTAAGCTGAATGGGTCATTACATTATACACCACTCAAAAAATGTCTCATCCTCGAGACTTCCTGAGCGTAAACTATTCTATTGCACTATCAAATCTATCTCAAGCATAACAATTGCTACCACTAGATCCGTTCGAACATAATTTTTTACTCGTTCCTTATATCATGTCACGTATATGCTGGGTCTGTCTTATTGAATGACTCTATCATTCAATCCAAGCTCCGACTCGGTCTCTAATGTGCCTTAGCGTGGAATATATAAATTAACACGGGGTTCATTATGATCCATCTTGAATAACGATCTAAGGCTGGGGTGACTTATCCAAATTGTTATACTCGTTCATGCAAAACTAACATATTCACTTGCACTAGCATTTGAGATTAGCATATCGTGAGTCTGGATCGTGTACATATTCCAACTGTCCTTCAAACATATGCATATCAACCAACTTAGAGATAGTAAAGTCTTTGTACTCGAGTTCAACATATCATTGAGTCGGATCGTGCACACGTTCAAGGCGTCCCTAAAACATATGCATTTAACCAAACTTAGCGATAAAGAATTCAGACAAGCTACTTGCGAAAGTCTCAAGGGTTCTCGTCTTATGAATAACAATGATACTTCCAACAGGGTCAATAAACTCTAAGTTATTTCTATTCCAACCAAAAATCAAGCATTGAACTACCGTTAAGCACGATCTATCCGATCAACCGACTAGCGCCCATCCATTCGGGTCAAACATAGCACACACTTACCGTTCCAAGTCTAACTCTAAGTCTTGCTGCCCCAGTTCTATAGCTTGTTCAAGCAATACTCTAAAGTCGGTTACACAAGTTCCTTCACTCGGTACAAGGTTGTCTGTCTAATTACTAGGTCAGCTCACAAGGTCATAGGTATAAGTTCAAGCACACGATTCATCGTACAAATTCGTCACACGATGCTTTCCCCAATTCCTAAGGTCAAACCATTATTTGTTTGCACGAGATATTCCACCCAAGCTCGTTTCACTCAGATTTCTAAATATCGAGCACAGATCATCCTACTCACAATAACACATTTGTTGCACAGGGTCTAGTTCGTTCAGTTAAATCCATGATATATCCAAGTCGCATGACAAGCTTAGCAATTCGTATAGTCTATCTTATTAAGCATGTTTGATAGGATCCATGTATCCATTCTAACTCTTGACCACCAAGCAATGATTCAGTTCTAAACTCTTGATTATAACTCCATATCGTCCAACAAGATTATGTATCCGTTCATGAAACCATCAAGCGTGACTTACTCCAGGTTCTAGGCTAACTTATCCCTGAAATACTTTCGATTCACTTGCATTCTCAAAATTTTCTTATCGTGTCAAACCACTAGTCAAGACAATCCATCAGTTGTCACGCTCAGGTTAATACTTGGCCGAATTACACACATACCTGTGATGATAAATATGTAACAATTATTAAGTTTACATGTGAATAATAACCCGATCCAAAGATGGGTTTATTATTTGACATGCGTTATTGTCAACGTTTAATTATTACACTAAGAGTACCAATTACAATTAATATTACTGTCCAAAGACATGATATTAATGATGTGCCAGGGATCTTGAGATGGTGTTCACTATTATTTGAATTTATTTGACTATTATCTTTGGTTATTAATTAGAGCATGTTAGGTAGTTTGTTTTTGTTCTCTTTACACTTAATGTTGCTGCAATATCTGCTACTGAACTCGTTCCGATGCTTTATGGGACAAATTTTAAGGACTGAAAAGAGAACATTTAAATTTCTCTCGGCTGTTTGGATCTAGACCTTGCATTTAGGATTGAGCATCCCACTACTCCTAAGGAAGATAATTCCTCTACTGAGAGATTAAACTTTGAGAAGTGGGAATGCTCAAACTGCATAAGTTTGATGATCATAAAGCGCGGCATTCCACAGGCATTCAGGAGTACAATTTTTGATATGGTTACCAGTGCCAAATTTGGCTAGCACCCATAAAGACAAGTATAAGGGCACTAACAGAAAGAATACAGAAGCTGCTAAGAGTCCAGCTCAAAAGAAACAATAATATGAAACTAAGGGCTGGATTATTTCTTTTGTGAAGAGTTGGGACACATAAAGAAGAAATGTACAAAGTACCACACATGGAGTATAAAGAAAAGTACATTTTTTAATTTGGTCTGTTCTGAGGTTAATCTAGCTTCAGTACCTAGAAACACACGGTAGTTAGATTTTGGTGCAACTACCCACATTAGTGTTCTATGCAAGGTTTCCTAAGCTACCGAAAGTCAAGTGATGGTGAAAGATACATCTATGTTGGTGACGGCGATCGGTAGGAGTGGAAGCAATAGAACATTTTGGGTTATTAATTATTATTGGATTTGATAGACATTTTTTATACCGTCTTTTAGACAGAATTTGGTTTTAGTTTTTTTATTGGACAAATCTGGTTATCATTGTTCATTTAGAAATAATAAAGTTTGATTTATCTTTAAATTCAAAATATTATTATTAAATTTTTCTTTTATGTTTATGATAATCTATATTTGCTTGAAACTATTGCTTCTTATCAAGAAATATTGCATATGGAATCATGTGGCACTACAAATTTTGGATAGGAACAGCCATTTTTGAGGATTTTGAGGATGTTGAGTTTGGGGGAAAAATAAAGCCAGGGACATTATTTTTGAGGAGGAATCGGTTTTGATTTCTACTATCACTTTTGATGATTTATAAGTTTTTTATACCTATCATTGATCATCAATAAGTCAATCTGGGACCTTAACAAGACAATGTCAAATTACCTCTACAAGTTGATGTTGAGTTACCTCAACAAGACAACATAAAGGCGCCTCCTATTTAAAGATGAGATAATTATTCGTGAGGAACAAACTCAACAACCTCAAGAACCAGTGCCATTAAGATGGTCCTTCAGAGAAAGGAGAAATATAATTTCGGATAATTTTGTCATATTTCTCCAGGAACGTAAGGAAGACTGTGGAATATTGGAAGATGGTCTAATCAGCTTTCGTCAGTCCATGGAAAGTTCAAATTCTCAAAAGTGGATTGATGCAATGAATGAGAAGTATAAGTCTATGCAAGACAATAAAGTTTGAAAACTTGTCGCATTACCAAAATATGCAAATTCTATTGGTTGCAAATAGATATTTAAAACCAAGAAGGGTTCAAAAAGGGTAAAATGGATAGGTATAAAGTACGTCTTCTAACTAAAGGCTTTACTCAAAAGTTATGGATTGATTTTAAAAAGACTTTCTCTCCAGTTTCTTCGAAAGACTCATTTAGAAAAATCATACCAAAATTTATTTATGAACTCAAGCAAACTTCTTGTCAATGGTACTACAAATTTTACCAAGTGGTTACCTTGTTTGGTTTTGAGATAAATACTGTTGAAGTTTGTATGTATCATAAGTTTAGTGGAAGTTCTGGTTTTGTATATTAATAAAATACTTAATGCAAACCAGGTGACACCCGTCGCTAAAGGATGTTATACCCCAATCTTCCGTAGGCTAATCGGCCGACCCCGCTAAATGAGAATCACCGTGCCAGCGCTCCCGCGGGATAATCGTCCAAGCCCATCCGGGTGTGATGCCGTACGAGCGTGAGCCGCGCCCGTACAAGGCCATGGTTCATTGGCTGGCGGTAAGAGATCTAAGCCATAAAATCGCACAGATTGTCCGAGTGCAGCAGAATTATATAAACGCATAGGCGGTTGGTAACAAGTTCACTGAGTCGTCAATAGAGGAAGCATTGAATAACACAAGTATAGAAGTAAAGAAACTCTTTATTGATATAAACAAGTGTTATAGGTGGCGCTAGGCCAAAATTTTAAGTCGCTCAAGCCTCTCTCTCCGAAACAATAAAAGCGTGTCAAGTGGCTACATTTGTGGAATGATGTATAGGCGATGTTCCAACATTATGTCTTGTATATGTGCTTCAGTTCTGGATGCAATGCTCTAAGACTCCAGAGTGAACTCTACGCCTTAGCACGCATGCACGAAGGAGACATCTGCACCGAACGAGGTTATTCGCACCCTGCAAACAATCTGGTGGATTATCAGTACATGAATGCACTAGTAGAGAGGCTACTCGCCCGTTCGACAGATCCAAACACGTTCATTAGGTTCTGTGCACCAACTATTATATTGTCTATCTAGTATTGCCTATGATCAGTTTTATGGCAAAGATAAAAGCCTAACTCGTATGGCAGTACGCCGTGCGATATTAGAGGAACTACGGCAAGACTTACCAACTTACCACGGTCCATCCCTGTCCAAGGCAAACCAAGTTAATACAAGCACGAGCATTCATATAATGAAATCCAATGGCACTAGCATATACAAACACAAGTGTTTCAGTATGAGATTATGTTCTGGGTGCACTAGTAAACAGGTTATCCAGCAGTGTTACAGAGGATATTGAAGTATTGCATATGTACAAGTATGTTATACTCAAGATCGTTCAGGTATTTCAGATTATTCTTGATGCGATGTAATAACTCACACGCGGATTACTGCTAAGCGAGGATGACTTATCTATATGAACGATTATCGCTGTCATAGCCATAAAGGATGAGTTATAGTCATGGGATAAAAATGGAATACAATGCAGGTGGCAATCCCCGCTGCATGCCATTTCCTTCTTTAACATATTTTCTATTCTATATTTTTTGTCCAGATCGAATCGGTTCCAGTGCCTCGACAACCATCCGTGGAACCATTCCATACCCCTGTGCACAGGTTGTCCGCGATATACAAGTCTTTTAGACCATTTCCAGATTCATAATGATAATCCAAAGATTCTTTTCTGAACGAGCATTGCTCCATGAGCTGTTGATTCATTTCTTTACTTAATATGATTCTCGTTCAGCATTCAACTTGACTTGATGCAATCTAAGGCAATACGAGCATGAGACAATCACATAACATGATCTGTCTTTGCATAGTCTTCCGGAGCCATTAGATTGAGTACAAGACGAGTATCACTTTTCTGAGGTATTGCGATATTATCTTGCTTGACTTTCCTTTATGCAGTCCCCTATTTCGGGAATTGCCTTGGCTACCTAATGATCCCGGATACTTTCAGTTTCATATTGCACAGAAGGACTATTTAATAGTCTTCTGGCTGACTCGATGCATGCACGATACACGATAGTGTTCTTGATTATGGTATGGTATTTCGTGTAGCAAACATTAAATGAGGCAATGTGTACAAACTACACTAAGCAGGCAAGCATGCATTCATATCAAAAAGTTAAGCATTCACGTTGGCTCAGGCCAGAAGGTAAGCCGAGGGGTGAAACCATAAAGGGACTTTCCAAGGAACATTATCTAGGGTCATGCAGTGTAGCAAGTAAAGCAGTGCACTATAGAGTATATATATATTTATTGTTCTACTCGAGGCATAGCAGGATTTAGTTGCACAAGACAAAGGGAGCATGCAAGGGTCTGTATATAAGCAATGTTTTATTTTCATGTTCTAACACAAGCAATACAAGTTGGGATTATTCCCATAGCTAGGTGCATTGTATTGTTATTAGCATGCAGGGGGTGATTCACCTAGCGACTATCATGAAATATCCATATTTTAAGTGGCTGGCTAAGCAAGGACAAGTTCACCGTAGCCACCCACCTTAGCGATGATTCGCCTCGGTCGAGGGATACTCCGAGCGAGTCTCTGAAAGCCTAAGCTAGAACTCCTGTAGCCCAAGTCTGGAAATTATTTTGTCTCAAATGAGTATTCTCGCTGAAGCAAAGCAGGTCGGGTCATAGCACTTTTGCCATTTGAATCGGCAGTCCGCTTGAGCGGAATAGGGTATTACATTATACACCACTCAGAAAAAGTCTCATCCTCGAGGCTTCCTGAGCGCAAGCCATTCTAACGCATTATCGAATCTATCCCAAGCGTAGCAATCGGTACCACTAAATCCGTTAGAACATAATCTCCTACTCGACCCTTATGCCATATAGAGTATATGCTGAGTCAGTCTCATTTGTGCCTTAGCATGGGACATATTGCTTAACGTGGAGTACGCTTCAATCCACCGTAAAAGATGATCTAAGGCTGAGGCAAACTTATATAAGTCGTTATACTTGTCCATATGGATATTCACTTGCACTAGCATCGAGATCAGTATATCGCGAGTCTGGATCGTTCACATATTCAAAGTGCACCTCAAACATATGCATGCCGACCAACTTAGCGATAGCGAACTCTTAGCACTCGAGTTTCATATCTCATTGAGTCTTGGATCGTGCACACGTTCAAGGTATCACTCAAATATATGCATTCAACCAAACTTAGAGATAGTGAAATCGGGCAAGCTACTTTACAAAAATCTCAAGGGTTCTCATTTTTACTGAATCACGAGGATACTTCTGATAGGGTCAATCAAATCCCAAGCCATTTTGCACTACCGTTAAGCATGATCTATTCGGTTTACCGACTAGCGTCCATCCGTTTGGGTCAACATAGCACGCGTTATCGTCCCAAGTCTAACCCTTAGTCTTATTGCCCCAGTTCTATAGCTTATTGGCAATGTGCTAAAGTCGGTAACACAGTTTATTTCACTTGGCAAAAGGTCGTCTGCCTAATCGCTAGGTCATCTCACAAGGTCATAGGTACAAGTTCAAGCATATGATACATTGTGCAAATTTGTCGTACGATGCTCGCCCCAATGCCTAGGGTCAAATCATGGTTTATTTGCATGGGGTGTTCTACCCAAGCTTATTTTACTCAGATTTTTAACATCGAGCACCGATTATCCTACTCTCAATAGCACGTTCGTTTGCACAGGGGTTCGAGCATACCTAAGTTACAGGATAAGTCTAGTGATTAGCATAGTCTATATCTCCAAACATGTTTTGATAGAATACCTATCCATTCTAAGTCTAGACCATCAAGCCAAGATTCAATTCTAAACCTTAGATTTATATTCCAAATTGTTCAACCTGATTTATGTATCCTTTCACGAAACCATCAAGCGTGATTTATTTCAAGTTCTAGGCTAACTTATCCTCGAAACATTTCCAATCACTTGCATTCCAAATTCATCTTTTCGTGTCGAACCAAAAGTCAAGACAATCTATAAATTGTCACGCTCCGGTCTTCCGCAAGTTCAATCATCCTCGTTGGACGTGAAATTACCACGCCAACGCTTCCGCTGGGTAATTATCCTAATCCGGGCGTGACGCATGTACGAGCATAGAGTTACGCTCGCACAAGACAAGAACGTTTGAAAGTTATGGTTATCTTCGACACGATCAAGACACCTTATCCTTACTCTTTGCTCCATCCAATTCTATATATAAAATCCATTGAGTCAAGTCCATTCATGCAGTAATTATACATCCTACTTCAAGGTTATCGTTCGGTAAATTCATAGTTTACTTCTACCATTCCTAAAGAAACTAAGTTTCAATTATTCAAGCCCAAGTCTATTCCATCTTTTGATACGTTCTATTTATTGAGTTCGTTCAGAATAATCATCGAACATGTTTCCGTGAGTTCGATCATCCCCACCGTACGTGAAATTACCACGCCGGCGGTCCCGCAGGATAATGTCTCTCGTTGGGACTGATTTCGAAGGTTACCGTTTCGAACTCAATTTCAAGATCATTCTTCCAAACTCCAAGCCAATTCCATTATCGTTCATCTTATTCATCGAACCATAATATTTATTTTTGGGCTAACTTCCATTCAAGTGATATGGTATTCAAGTTCAATTTATTTGTTTCAATCCAAAATTGCACGTACAATCCTCAAGTTTCCTTAACGAAGATATCGATATCCATTTCCGTAATTCCTAATTCGATATAAGCCTTATCATTTGGTTCAAGACATTCTCAAATTTGTTCAATCCAACTATCGCACGAGACCTATGAATCCGTTTGGACATTTTTAAATGATCCATACACCACTCAGAATTGAGTCATCCAATTAAATTCTCAATCGATTTGTATCTTCCGACATAAAATATCGTTCGAGCTATTTTCCAAATTCAAGTACAATTTTCTATGTTCGCCTAAGCGATAAATTCGAGAATGTTCTATCGGTTGGCATTATAAGTCTGACTTATTTTATTCTTGAAAGATATCCCATTCTCGTTACAACTTAGCTTGCACCAAAGGGTATCGACGCACAATACTTTACATAACTTAGCCGAAAGGCTGTGTGCATAGCGAACCGTTAGGACAATATTCGATTTTGTACCCTAACCAGTTGGGAAATCAAGTATAGGCAAACTGGTTTGCACATAAGTCATGAATCTAGCACGAGTCTAATCCCAAAGGGTCTAGCACAGGTCGGCACAAAGGCCTTAGCATTTTAATCTCGTACAAGCAATCATACCATTCATATGCACTTTTTTTAAAAGTATTTAGACTCATTATTGGAATATTTCATTTGGGACATTGAGAGAGAGTGTGCACATAACCCACGAACGAGGTTTCGAAACTGAGAAAATTAAAACAAAGTCCAAAGGCGTATAGCCAAGCTCTGATACCAACCTGTCATGCCCCGATCTTCCGCAGGCTAATCGGTCGTCCCTGCTAGGCGAGAATCACCGTGCCAGCGCCCCCACAGGATGATTGTTCAGGCCCATCCAGGCATGATGCCGCACAAGCGTGAGCCGCGCCCATGCAAGGCCGTGGTTCATTGGCTGGCGGTAAGAGATCTAAGCCACAGAATCGCACAGATTGCATGAGTGCAGCATAATTTATAAACACATAGGCGGTTGGTAACAATTTTACTGATTCGTCAATAGTGGAAGTATTGAATAACACAAGTATAGAAGTAAAGCAACTCTTTATTGATATAAACAAGTGTTACAGGCGGCGCTAGGCCGAGATTTTAAGTCGCTCAAGCCTCTCTCTCTCTCTGAAATAATAAAAGTATGCCAAGTGGCTACATTTGTGAAATGATGTATAGGCGATATTCCAATATTATGCCTTGTATATATGTCTCAGTTTCGGACGCAATGCTCCAAGGCTCCAGAGTGAACTCCTTGCCTTAGCACACAAGCATGAAGGAGGCATCCGCAATGAACGAGGTTTTTCGTACCCTGCAAACAATCTGGTGGATTATCACTACATGAATATACTGGTGGGGAGGCTACTCGCCCGCTCGACAAATCCAAATACGTTCATTAGGTTTCATGCACCAACTATTATGTTGTCTATATAGTATTGCCTAGGATCAGTTTTATGGTAAAGATAAATAGCCTAACTCGTGTGGCAGTGCACTGTGCGATATTAGAGGAACCACGGCGAGACTTACCAACTTACCATGGTCCTTCCCTGTCCAAGGTAAACTAAGTTAATACAAGCACGAGCATTCATATAATGAAATCCAATGGCACTAGCATATACAAACACAAGTGTTTCAGTGCGATATTCCATTCCGGGTGCACGAGGAAACATGTTATTCAGCAGTGTTGCAGAGGATATTGAAGTGTTGCATATGTAAAAGTATGTTATACTCAAGATCGTTCAGGTATTTCATATTATTCTTGATGTGATATAATAACTCGCAAGCAGATTGCCGCTAAGGGAGGATGACTTATCTATATGAACGAGTATCGTTGGCATAGCCATAAAGGACGAGTTATAGTCACGGGATAAAAATAGAATACAACGCAGGTGGCGATCCCCACTGCATGCCATTTTCTCCTCTAACATACTGACTATTCTATATTTTCCATCCGGATCGGAAAGGTCCCAGTGCCCCGGCAACCATCCGCGGAACCATTTCATACCCATGTGCACAGATTGTCCACGACATGCAAGTCTCTTAGGCCGTTTCCAGATTCATAACGATAATCCAAAGATTCTTTTCTGAACAAGCATTGCTCAACGAGCTGTTGATTCATTTCTTTACTTAACACGATTCTCGTTCAGCGTTCAACTTGACTTGATGCAATCTAAGGCAATACGAGCATGAGACAATCACATAACATGATCTATCTTTATATAGTCTTCCTGAGCCATTAGATTGAGTACAAGACGAGTATCACTTTTCTGAGGTATTGTGATATTATCTTGCTTGAATATCCTTGATGCAGTCCCCTATTTCGAGAATTTCTTTGGCGACCTAACAGTCCCGGATACTTTCAGGTTCATATTGCACAGAAGGACTATTCGATAGTCTTCTGGCTGACTCGATGCATGCACGATACACGATAGTGTTCTTGATTGTGGTATGGTATTTCGTGTAGCAAACATTGAATGAGGCAATGTGTACAAACTACACTAAGCAGGCAAGCCTGTATTTATATTAAAAACTTAAGCATTCACGTTGGCTCGGGCCCGAAGGTAAGCCGAGGGGTGAAACCGTAACGGGACTTTTCGAGCGACATTATCTAGGGTCGTGTAGTATAGCAAGTAAAGCAGTGCACTATAGAGTATATATATATTTATCATTCTACTCAAGGCATAGCGGGGTCTAGTTGCACAAGGCAAAGGGAGCATGCAAGGGTCTATATATAAGCAATATTTTATTTTCATGTTCTAACACAAGCAATACAAGTTAGGATTATTCTCTTAGCTAGGTGCGTTGTATTGTTATTAGCAAGCAGGGGGTGATTCACCTAGCGACTAGCATGAAATGTCCATATTTTAAGTATGCTGGCTAAGCAAAGACAAGTTCACCATAGCCACCCACCTTAGCGATAATTTACCTCAGTCGAGGGATACTCCGAGCGAGCCTCTGAAATCCTAAGTCGGAACTCCTGTAGACCAAGTCTAGAAATCCTTTTGCCTCAAACGAGTATTCTCGCTGAAGCAAAGTGGGTCGGGTCGTAGAACTTTTGTCGTTTGAATCGGCAGTCCGCTTGATCGGAACGGGGTGTTACAAAGGAGACAAGTTTAGTCTCAATCAGTGCCCTAAGAAATGTCTTAAAACTAAAGATATACAATAGATTCTTTGTTCATCAGTGATAGGGAGTTCAACGTATGCTTAAGTGTGTACGCGTCTGGATATTGTGTACATAGTTGGAATATTAGGCAAATATTTAAGCAACTCTAGTATGGATCAAAGGAAAGCAGCCAATCGGGTTAATTAAGTAATTTAAAGAGAAAAAATGATTACATTCTCTTTATAGGAGATCGGATAATTTGGGGATCATAAGGTATTTTGACTCTGATTTTGCTGGATGCCAATATAGCAGGAGATCCACATCAGGTTATGCTTACTTGTTGGCTGGTGAAGATATATTTAGAAGAGTGTCAAACAGACCCTCATAGCATCTTTTACCATGACAGCAGAATTTGTAGAATGTTATGAAGCATCCAATCAGGAAATATGGTTGCAAAATTTTGTCATATGGCTAATAAATAATATATCATTATGGTTGTTGCCACCAAGTCTCTTGCTACTATCAGAATCGGAACAAATCAATTACCAGATCCACCTATCATCGCCGACATAACCATAAAAAAGATCATTAAAGAAGCATGAGCCGTTATTAAAACATTATAAAGTTGATGATTTCCACCAAGAATTTGATCGCTCAGTTGGGCTAATTACATACGAATCACTACGGAGAAGCATATGCCCATTACTCCAGCAATGGCACCGAAGATGAAATATAGAGTACCGATATCCTTGTGGTTAGTGGAGAACAACCATCGAACCAGATTTGTCATCATTTTGAATTGTATTTTTTCATTATCAGATATGGGCCCCATAGCTATGTCAACAACGGGGATGAAAAGGAAAGCGAGCACGTCTCCTCTTACCTGTCAGCGTATACATGAGGGTGTTGAAAGACCACTCAAATTATATTGTGACAATAAATCAAGAGTATTGTATTCCAATAACAACAGGAACTCGTATAAGTCAAAGTATATTGACTTGAAGTTCCTAGTTATGAAGGAAAGAATTCAGAATGGTCAAGTATCCATATAGCATATTAGGACAAACTCCATATTAGAGGATCTGCTCACAAAATGTTACCACCCAAGGTCTTTCATGAGCACACTGCTCATATTGGTGTTATCTTAAGTTGAGGATATGATAATATAGTGGGAGTTTGTGTTTTATGTATTTTAATGCTATATATTTGGATTTGGACACATTTATGTATTTAAATATTTTAAATATTTTCTGATCAGATATATGAAAATTTAGTTTATTCTGTTTTCATTATGTTAAAGTATTGATCTCACTAAAGTAAAGGAGTACCAGTTGAAAATAGACATGTGTTGATCACATTGCGTGTAATTTACATACTACGCATCCATGATTGATCTATGTCATTTAGCTATATTGGTATATGTGACCATTGATGGTTTAGTTACATTAATGTGGCGAAGGCCGCTTTGATCCTATATTGATATGGTTAATGGACGAGATTGTCTGGATATACCCTAAGGTTAAAATAGCAATTTTTTTGAGCTCATAAAGTTAACACAATTGTAAGTTTACATATGTCGTCCAGTAGGAGATTGTTAAAATTATCAAATAATTTGGAGCCACATATGTAAATTTAATTGTGTTGTGCTATCTAAATAATTAAGCCAAATTAAAGTGATCTATTTGGAAAAAGGCTTATGAGTATAATTGTCATGGAAATAATGTGTATATACCATAAAGATAATTCTAATTTGATGAGGGGCCAAATTATAATTATGTAAAACCTAGAATATATATATACATATATTTATAGGGGTTATGGTCCCCCGACTTATACGACCACAATAGAGATAAAAAAATTTTCTCTTCTGCATCTCCATAAATAGAGAGAGGGACAAATATTTTATCTTTGTCATTAAGGGTCATATCAAGTTGGAAGATTTAACCCCAATAAAGAGACGTTCGCTACAAGATCCATCAAGCCAAGTAATGGATTTAGGTACGCTTCCACAATTAATTTATATTTTTTATCTCATGAATCAACATGTAAATATCTAACAAAATTTATTCATTGAATACTAAGATTATGGTTGAATGCGTAGGACTATATCCATAATATAAAAATATTTTTATATACAAATGTTTCTCTGTATCACAGTGAATTATAAAAAAATATTAAGAAAGAGAGAATTAACATTGAAAATGTTATTAGTTGGCTTTGCTTCTGCTATTAAAAAAGCAACCTCAATTGACTTGGAGTTTTTGAAGGTCTCCTACTGATGCCTCAATCATTCTCTGTAGATTTATGAGATCCACAATGTCCAGCCATTAAGCACCTCAATTGACTTGGAGATGTTAAAGGTCTCCTAATGATGACAATATGCCAACATCAACAGTGACTTGGAAAGTTCAAGGTCTAGTAATGAAGTAGGATAGAATATATATATATATATATATATATATATATATATATATATATATATATATATATATATATATATATATATATATATATATATATACTAGTTTTGTGATCCATAAATATTACAGATCACTCAAGATGGAACACAACATGACTAAGGTTATGTAACACCCTATTCCTCTCAAGCGGACTGCCAATTCAAACGACAAAAGTGCATGTCCCGACCCGCTTTGCTCAGGCGAGAATACTCGTTTGAGGCAAACGATATCCAGACTTGTCCCTACAGGATCCGGCTTAGGCTTTCAGAGGCTCGCTTGACGTATTGCTCTACCGAGGCGAATCATCGCTAAGGTGGGTGGCTACGGTGAACTTGTCTTTGCTTAGCCAGCACACATAAAATCTGGAATGATATATGCTAGTCGCTAGGTGAATCACCCCCCTGCATGCTAATAAGAATTCAACTCACCTAGCTAAGGGAATAATCCTAACTCGTATTGCTTATGCTAGAACATGGAAATGAAATATTGCTTATATATGTTCAGACCCTCGCATGCTACCCTAGAACGTATCTCTCGGGAGGTCCCTTACGATCTCACTCCTCGGCTTACCTTCGGGCCCGAGCTAACGTGAATGTCTGTGTTTATACAAATGCATGCTTGTCTGCTTGTATGTTGCCTTGTTTTCATCCAAACCCCGGGAGACTACTAAGTAGTCATTCCGTGCCTGAATGAACCTGCAAGTATCCGGGACCATTAGGTCGCTAAGGCATCCCCGAACCAGGGGCATGCATCAAGGCAAGTGAATACTGTACTGGGATCACATCAAGTTTACCTTTGAACGAGAATCCTGTCCAAGCTCGTTCATGGCGAAAATTCATAACTGTACTCGTGTTATTGATTGTATTATGAAGGATGTAAAATTGGAAAGCCCCAGAGACCTGCATGTCACGGACAACTCGAAAATGAGGTATAGTTCATGGACGGTCGCCAGGGCACTGAGACCGATCCGATCCGGATGGAACTCCATTGTTCAGCCTACTGTACTGGACGAGATGGCGTGTAGTGCTCATTGTTCTTTCGCTGCATACCATTCTCTCCACGGCTGAACTCTACTGTATAGTCTACTGTACTGGACAAGATGGCTTGTAGCGCCCATTATACTTTTGCTGCAAACCATTCTTGTTTATAACTAATGGCCTTTATGGCTATGCCAGCGACCCAATGTTCATATAGATAAGTCATCCTCGCTCAGCGGCTATCCGCGTATGAGTCATTGTATTGCATCAATGAACAACTGAACACCTGAACGATCATGATACAATGACTCTTGTATTTGCATATGCTATGTTTTGGTTTTCATCATGAATGCTCGTGCTTAAAAATAACTTGTTTGCCTTGGACAGGGAAGGACAAATGGTAAGTTGGTAAGTCTCGTCGTATTTTTTCTCATGTCGCACGGCGCACTGCCACACGAATTAGGCTATTCAATCTTTGCATGAAACTGAACCTAAGGCAACTAGAAAGACAACATAATAGTTGGTGCACGGAACCTATATTATGTGTTTGGATTTGTCGAGCGGGCGAGTAGCCTTCCCACCAGTGCAATCAATGTACTGATAATCCACCAGATTATATGCATGGTGCGGGATAACCTCGTTCGGTGCGGATGCCTCCTTCGTGCGTGATAAGGCGTGGAGATCACTACGAAGACTTGGAGCGCTGCGTCCGAAACTGAAGCACATATACAAGACATAATATTGTGAACATTGCCTGAACATCGCCTGTACAATCATTCAACAATTGTAGCCACTTGGCACGCTTTTACTGTTTGAGAGAGAGAGGCTGGAGCGACTTGTAATCTCGGCTATACGCCGCCTGTAACGCTGGTTTATATCAATAAAGAGTTGCTTTACTTCAACTTATGTTATTCAATGCTTCTGCTATATTGTCGACTCAGTGAACTTGTTACCGATCGCCTATGCGTTTATGATTCTGCTGCACTCGGACAATCTGTGCGACTCTGTGGCTTAGAACTCTTACCGCCTGCTAATGAACCACGGCCTTGCACGGGCGTGGCTCACGCTCGTGCGGTATTACGTCCGGATGGGTCAAAGCGATCGTTCTACGGAAGCACTGGCGCGATGATTCTCGCCTAGCGGGAACGGCGGATTTAGCCTACGGGAGATCGGGGCGTGTCATGTTGGTATCAGAGCCTAGCTTCTACGCCTTTGGATTTTATTTCAATTATCTCAGTTTCGTAAGCTCGTTCGTGGGTTATGTGCACGCTCTCTCTCATTGTCCCAAACAAAATGTTCCAACAATAAGTCTAAATACTTTCAAAATGCATTTTGAATGATATGATTGCTTGTATAATATTGTGCTGCGAGTGGCCTTTGTGCCAACCTGAGTGAGAACCCTTGAGATTATCGCAAGTAGCTTGTCCGATTTTACTATCTCTAAGTTTTGTTGAATGCATATGTTTGAGGGATGCCTTGAACTTGTGCACGATCCAAGACTTAAGAAAATGTGAAACTCGAGTGCTAAGACTTCGCTATCGCTAAGTTGGTTGGTGTGCATGTGTTTGGAGTGCTACGAGTACGTGTACGAACCAGACTCGCGATATGCTGATCTCAAATGCTTGTGCAAGTGAATATCCAAATGAACAAGTACAACGACTTATATAGGTTTGCCTCAGCCTTGTATTGTTAAATCAAAAATTGATTGAAATGTACTGCTTGTCCTTAGTAAGTCTCGAGGATGAGACTTTTCCTGAGTTGGGTAGGATGTAACACCCAGTTCCGCTCAAGCGGACTGCCGATTCAAACGAAAAAAGTGCATGTCCCGACCCGCTTTGCTCAGGCAAGAATACTCGTTTGAGGCAAAGGATATCCAGACTTGTCCCTATAGGATCCGGCTTAGGCTTTCAGAGGCTCGCTTGACGTATCGCACTACCGAGACGAATCATCGCTAAGGTGGGTGGCTACGGTGATCTTGTCTTTGCTTAGCTAGCACACATAAAATCTGGAATAATATATGCTAGTCGCTTGGTGAATCACCCCCCTGCTTGCTAATAAGAATTCAACGCACCTAGCTAAGGGAATAATCCCAACTCGTATTGCTAATGCTAGAACATGGAAATGAAATATTGCTTATATATATTTCGACCATCGCATGCTATCATAGAACGTGTCGCTCGGGAGGTCCCTTACGATCTCACTCCTCGGCTTACCTTCGGACCCGAGCTAACGTGAATGTCTGTGTTTATACAAATGCATGCTTGTCTGCTTATATGTTGCCTTATTTTCATCTAAACCCCGGGAGAATACTAAGTAGTCGTTTTGTGCCTGAATGAACCTGCAAGTATCCGGGACCGTTAGGTCGCTAAGGCATCCCCGAACCAGGGGCATACATCAAGGCAAGTGAATACTGTACTGGGATCACATCAAGTTTACCTTTGAACGAGAATCATGTCCAAGCTCGTTCATAGCAAAAATTCATGACTGTACACGTGTTATTGATTGTATTGTGAAGGATATGAAATTGGAAAGCCCCAGAGACCTGCATGTCGTAGATAACTCAAAAATGAGGTATAGTTCCATGGACAATCACCAGGGCACTGAGACTGATCCAATCCGGATGGAACTCTATTGTTCAGCCTACTGTATAGGACGAGATGGCGTGTAGTGCTCATTGTTCTTTCGCTGTATACCATTCTCTCCACGGATGAACTCTACTATATATTCTACTAGACTGGACGAGATGGCTTGTAGCGCCCATTATACTTTCGCTGCAAACCATTCTCGTTCATGACTAATGTCCTTTATGGCTATGCCAGTGACCCAATGTTCATATAGATAAGTCATCCTCGCTCAACGGCTATCCGCGTGTGAGTCATTGTATTGCATCAATAAACAACTGAATACCTGAACGATCATGATACAACGACTCCCGTGTTTGCATATGCTATGCTTTAGTTTTCATCATGAATGCTCGTGCTTAAAAATAACTTGTTTGCCTTGGACAGGGAAGGACAAATGGTAAGTTGGTAAGTCTCACCGTGTTTCCTCTTATGTCGCACGGCGCACTGCCACACGAATTAGGCTATTCAATCTTTGCATGAAACTGATCCTAAGGCAACTAGAAAGACAACATAATAGTTGGTGCACGGAACCTATATTACGTGTTTGGATTTGTCGAGCGGGCGAGTAGCCTCCCCACCAGTGCATTCAATGTACTGATAATCTACCAGATTGTATGTAGGGTGCGAGATAACCTCGTTCGGTGCGGATGCCTCCTTCGTGCGTGCTAAGGTGTGGAGATCACTCCGAAGCCTTGAAGCGTTGCATCCGGAACTGAAGCATATATACAAGACATAATGTTGTGAACATTGCCTGAACATCGCCTGTACAATCATTCCATAATTGTAGCCACTTGGCACATTTTTACTGTTTGAGAGAGAGAGGCTTGAGCGACTTGTAATCTTGGCTATACGCAGCCTGTAACGATGGTTTATATCAATAAAGAGTTGCTTTACTTTAACTTGTATTATTCAATGCTTCCGCTATATTATCGACTCAGTGAACTTGTTACCGATCGCCTATGCGTTTATGATTCCGCTGCACTCGGACAATCTGTGCGACTCTGTGGCTTAGAACTCTTACCGCCAGCCAATGAACCACGAACTTGCACGGGCGTGGCTTACGCTCGTGCGGCATCATGCCCGGATGGATCAAAGCGATCGTTCCGCGGGAGCGCTGGCACAGTGATTCTCACCTAGCGGGAACGGCCGATTTAGCCTACGGGAGATCGGAGCATGATAGGTTATAGCCTAAAGGCTTAGTTGGCTTTTGCTACTGCTTTTCGAAAAAGAAGAAGAAGTAGCTGTTATATGCCAATATGATGGTCTTCTCAATTTTTTTTTAATGATGCCAAGTTAACTAAAAAGGAAGTAGGTGTAATGCTCCGTCTAAGCAGCTTCTATAAATGTAAGAAAAATGAGTATGCGAGTATAATCAGCTATCCTTACCTACAATATCCATGTGATTCTTAATTGGAATAAAATCAGATAAAATCATTTTGTATGGTTTTTATTGTGCGATATATGATTAACTGTGTAGAAACATATATATGTAAATTTAGGATATAGTTGAATAATGAAAACAAACCAAATACTGAAAATTCACATACTGAAAATTTAGGATATAGCTCTCCTAAACATTTTATAAGTTGGGATAAGTACGAGCTATTAGTTCCAAAGTTAGATCAAAGAAGAAGAGGTAGCCACAAAGTAGAGACTCACACATGAGTTTGTCTCTACAAACTCCAGAAGAGAAGTCGGTGCACTGAGATTCATACAAGAGTTCCTCTACAGTGACACACAACCCCACAGAAGCACTAAACAAGGAACATGTTACAAACTGATAACCCAAAGAAAATAAAAATTCAACAAGAATCAGAAAACAGTTCTTCTATTTACGTTCACAGACGCTACACCAAGAATAAGGAAACAAGAATAGAAATACAAAGAAGGGAACTCCTGCTGGGGTGATCAAAACTACCAGAGCTCAAGGCAAGATTCGTGCTATACAACGATCTGCCCCCAGGATCCCGCAAGTTCATACGGGAACTTCTGGAACGCTCTTGGTCACCTTCGGATCACTCAAAAGATTCCTATGGAAGGATGCTAATTGCTGTCACAGGTCTTGCTAGTGCTCTTAATTTTTTCTCTCTCTCAATTTTTCCCAACTCGCTAAATAAAAGAGGAGAGCCTCTATTAGAGAGGATTTCAGCTTCCATGCGGCCTGAGAAAAAACCAGGCTTCATGTGCCGCATGCGCCTCTGTATTGCATAGAGCAGACAGCACCGTCAGGCGCCGAAAGTTGCAGCCGCGTGGTACAGAGAGCCTCGAGCCGCCTGTCCCGCCTGTGTGCTGTACTGCACAGAGCAGACAGCGCCGCACCGAGCCGCCAATAACAGTCCCTATCCCCTCCACACTTGACTTGCTGAAGCTAACTTGCTGGAAGCATAGCTTCAGGCCGGAAGGCCCCTAGCCGCATGGGCTCCTGGCCGCATGTGTACCGTGTCACTCCCCAATCTCTCTCAAGCTCGATCATCCCTGCTGAACGTGAATCACCACGTTGCAGTGCTCCCCCAGGACAATCATTCTCATCGGGACGTGATGCCATATGAGCCTAGAGTTGTGCTCCCACAAGGCAATATTGTCAAACATCAAAGTTATTATCAAAACGACCAAGTTGCAGCGAAAGTCAAGTATTGTGTGTAAAGCACACATCAAAGTATACGCAGCGAAGCTTTCGATAGGGTCCAAATAAAATACCACAAAGGATAATGCCACAAGGGCGATGTAATACTCTTGCTCCTTCTCTAGCCATAAAGGTACTTGTCGTTCATACATCATGTCCCGTATATCCAAGCAGCACCACTACACCTACGTACCTGAAATAATGCCCACAAACGTGGGTCAGTACACAGCCGTACTGGTTAGCGGGGTAACCCACTCGTCTAAACCGACACTAAGTAGAATAGTGAATGCAAACAGTTATATGGTGATCTTTCTACTTGAATCCTAGATTCATTTCATGGCAGAGGTATAAAATGTTAAGAAAAACTGTAAAGCAGGTTAAGCATGCAAGCATTCAACTCAGATATATAGCCAACTCGAAGAAAACTAGCATGCAAACCGTCCTACTCAAAACCCAAGAAACGCGAAAATCTATCGAATCATCATCCAAGCCTCAATATCCATCCTCAAATGATGCCACAATCCAAGCCTTATAATCCAATCTTCGATATGCACACTCTTGCCGAGGCAAGGTGGCCGCCGCCTACATGAAAAATTACAAACCAAACCAAAGCAAAGTAAGCCAACTCTTATCTATATGAAGTCACTGGCCAAGCCATAAAAGACTGTTTAACTACAGTTCTACTCGATCCAGCGCTGAGTAGCTAGCCCACCTGGATCGAATTGAACCGCCGGTACCGCATCCAAGGCACGTTACCATTTTGCTTCCTCCATGGCCGAACGCACTATCAGAATAGCAACGTAAAGAAACGTCGCTAAATGATCAAAAAATGTTGCTAAATAATTTTAGTGACGTAATTAGCGACATTTTACTGAAGTCGCCTTTAAACTAGTCGCTGACAGGAAAACATCGTCAAACGTCGCTATGCCGACATTTTCTAGCGACGTCAATGCGTCGCTAGATTAGCGATGTTTAGCGACGCAACGTTGCTAAATTAGTGACGTGTATATTTGTCGCTATATGTCGCAAATTAGCGACGTACGTAGCGATGATTATAGCGACGTTACTATGAACTGGCAGTATCAACAATTTGCGACGGACAACGACTTTGTTTAGCGACATGTATAGCGACGTAATTAGCAACATTTTTAGCGACGTATTTAGCGACGTAACATAACGTCGCAAAATGTCGCAAAATGTCGCTAAAAATGTCGCTAAAGATACAATGAAACAATAAAAAAATAAATACTGAATTATTTCCAATCTATTCCTCCTGCAGTTTATTAATTCATAATCTGTACAAATAGACCCGGAGCAACCCTCTGTTGAATTTACTGGGTTCGTCAACCCCCTTGGATTGAACACTCAACATCGGTAAATTAACATATATTTAATATGAATAATATAATAAAATTTGAACAAAATAAAATAAAATATTGAAACTAAAAATCGAATCAGGAGAAAATATCGTCGTAAAGAATATAGCAAATATCCATACAACTGAGTCTCGTCCTAAAGAATAGAAAGAATACAGCAAATTAAAAGCCTCATCCTAAAGAATACAAAAAATAATGTCTGAAACACAAACAATCAATAATAAAACGGTCCTAACTAGGACTACTACGGATCTGCAGGAGGATGACCACCGGCGTGCATGAAGGATAAGAACAGATCATACTGCTCCCGTAAAATCGATACCGATGTCGATGGAGAAGGCAGTAACATGATTCGGTGCCTCCTCAGCTGCATCATGATTGTCCGAATTAAAACTAGGCCCTACCGCATCAAAAACCATGTTCACCCACGAGTCGTCGTAAGAAGCGTGGTCGTAGACATCCATATACGGCTCCATATAAGGCTCTGACTCTAATGCTAGAGACACAAGTTCTCTGTGCGTGGTCCACTGATAGTAATTCGGCGTAAAGCCCTTCGAGTACAAATGATATATGACTTCCACTTCTGGATGATATTTTAAGTTGAGACATCTCACACATGGACACTTAATTTTGGTACCGTCCATGTACTGAGGGAACGCCTTGACGAACTGCAGGAACTGCTGTACACCCTCAATAAATTTATCCTACACACCGCATATATCATTAGGATGATGGTTGTACATCCACGAACGATGACGCAGATAGTAATTTATATCTATTTCTAGATACTTCTGTAAAAATGATAGTATATGTCCTATAAATCGTTAAATATAATATGATTCTCTGGAGAAAGGTAAGAACTTCTCTAACTTGATACACAATATCCTATGTATGTGTGTGTGTGTGCATATGGTTGTTTGAGTGATTGAGTAAGCTCGGCTCACTAAGGAGAGTAGTTCACAGTTTTCAGTGTGCATTATTTGGCAATGATCAACTGAAGGGAGAGCAGTTTATAGCAGTAGCAGTAGAAGCTAGCTGTACTGCACAATGCACCAGTGAGGAATCAGTGTGCAGCAACACTGTACAGTACACAGCAGGAAGGATGCACAACAGCAAGTAAACTCAGCAAGTAGCAGCAGAGCTAGTGCACTGCAGAGCCTTCAACAGCAGGTTTAGCAGTCTGCAGTAGCCAATACAACAGCTCGTGCAGCAAGAAGCATCAGCCCAAGTTGGATACGAGTTCTAGAAGAAGCCAATACCGTATCATGTCTCAGCTTTGAAGAGTCATTCCCGTTTTCGTCTATACGACTCTTATTCAGTCGAGATCTGCATCGTATTATATATGATACAGATATGCAAGGTTGCGTCTAAACTCAGACAGCTAACTAGAAGAGAGATAGGGTTAGGGTATGTATCATATTTCATATCATGTTAGTGTATGATACGGTCCTCTTTGTAGGATTCTAGGTGAGAAAGGAGAAACATATGAAATAGACATAGAAATAAAGAAATTCAGTAATAGAAGAAGAAAGAGTTGGGGATTTGGAAATGCTAGGGTTTTTATTAGAGTTGTAAGGAAGAAGAAGAAGAAGAAGTTACTGATCTAAAGTAATTTGAAACTAAGAAAGCAATAATACATACATCCCCTCTATTCTCCCTCCTTCTCTTATTTATTCTGAACTAATTACATGTATTAGCAGCTAATCGGTGTGTCCGTGTCAGTATTAGGGTTAGTGTCCGTATATATTAGTGTGTCCATATATGCGTGTATGTGTGTGTGTGTGTGTTCAAATTAGGGTTAGGGTTAGTGTGTGTCATGTCATATCGTACGTGTCATGTTGTGTCGTGTTAGAGAGAGAGACAGAGAAAGGAGACAAAGAGATATCACCGAGTGAGGAGGAGGGGAGCTGGAGAGAGGAGAATGCCGGAGGGTGGAGGAGCCGCTGGAGGGAGGAGGACGCCAGAGGGAGGAGGGGGGCCGGAGGAAGGAGGGGACGCCAGAGCGAGAAGGGGACGCCGGACGGAGGAGGGTCGCAGAGGTAGGGCACCGGGAGGGAGGAGGGGACGCCGGAGGAAGGAGGGGAGCCGGACACGACGGAGGGGGGGGTTTAAAAATTTGGGAGAGAGAGATCGAAGAAAATGGGGGAAAAAGGAATTCGTCAATGCTAAATGAAATAAATTAGCGACGTTTAGCGACACTAACTTAAGATGTCGCTAATATGAATTTTAGCGATGTTATGGACGTCGCTAAATACGTCGCTAAATATTTAATCAATAAACGTTGCTAAATACGTCGCTAAACGTCACAAATCATACAACTCAGCGACGTTTAGCGATCTTAAATAAACTTATAGCGACTATTCTTTTAAAAAACTGAATTATAGTCGATAGACGTCGCTATATGTCGTCAAACAACGAATTATAGTGACGTTATTCTTTGGAGTCGCTGATATCTTTAATATTAGCGATATTTTACTTTGACGTCGCTAAAAATATCACTAATTCCGCATTTTTTAGTAGTGACGATCCCGGTTCCCCGGAGCCTTCCCGTTCGAGGAAACCAAACCCTGTGCGCAACAGGTTGTCCGTGACCGATGCAAACTCCAAGTAAGTATAACGAGAGAATCAAGCATTCTTGCCCCACCAAACTATCTAGTCTCAATCCAACCAACTATCCATAACCATTCTCCAACTTATTGTCACGACCCGCACCCGGTTATTCGGGCACGAGTGCGTGGGCACGTCCAGCCTACGCCGCAGAATCGGCGGTAGTACGCTGTCTAGACCAAAACCACACTTAACTAAACTAGCTCATTCACAATTAACATAAGCAAGATAATAATGAGAATGGAAACTTAAGATTGCAACTGAAATAAAGGTGACAACAGATTCAATTGTTTAGTACAGAAATTCAGAATGAAATCGGGGACAAACCCGATTAATAAGATAAGAAATAGAATAAAGATAGCTACTGCTAACTACTCTGCAGGAGTAGTCTCCTGGGTGGGAACCGGCTCTGCAACTGTATCACCTGCTGGCTCATAGGGCCCATAATAGGTAGGGGCAAGGTTCTCATCATCGCCTAAACAACGGATCCAGTCAGGAAAGGAGCAAAGTACACAGTGCACAACAAGATTAAACTAAATATTTATGACAATTAAATATTGAATATCATGTTAAGGAAATTGCATAAGGAACATCAACATCTCAGAGTTTAATGCTATAAACAGGAATACGAGAAAGCAGGAAAATAAAGTGAAACAGGAAATGAAACTGCACAGTCAGCAAGAAATATAACAAGACTAGAACTATGTGTGTGAACTTGTGTATTAGAATACATAGTTGGCATGTAGGGGTTTATAAGGCTAATAAGGCCGTCATAGACGACTAGTGTCTGGAATGATCAAGTATAAGGCTGATGGTACAGTCGCGTACCAACAGCTAGTATCTGGACCTGGGGAAGGGTAAACTACATGCCTCCTAGTATTCTCCCACCCGATATGTAAACAAGACATGAACTCCAATATTCAAGACATAAAATACAGTACTTTACGCTACGTGTAATCAACAAGGGTACTAGTAGAGCAGAGAATTAATTATCACAATATAAAGATTAACTTGAAGTGCAGGTACTTGCCTGTTGTTTGGATCTGATTAAATTGGTTCTTGGGAGAAAAGTCCAGAGATGAGTCCAAAAGCTGAAATAGACATTACCATCACGCTCAGAAGATGTCAAATAGCTAGAAACGCCTGTCCTTGGGTCCAATTTGGAGACAAGGGCAAAAACGGTAATTTCGGGTCAGAACGGGTCCGCCGGTGGGCCCGCTTTGCACCGAAAAACGTGTCCAGGTCAACGGTCTCCAAATTCACCAAACTTAGTGTCAACAGGTCAGGAACGCTGATACGAACCCAACGGAACTTCCAGATTTGGATTCCGATGAGCCGAACACAAAATCGCCCGTCGAGCGGGGCCTGTGGGGCCCGCGACACGCGATTTCCTCAACGTTCTCAGAATCGAACCAAACTTGACCCACAGGACCAGCGTATCGCTACGAGTCCGATGGCGCAAGTTTCGTCTCGATCTGAAGAGTGTACAAGAAGTTATGGTGAATTACAGAAATTGCGGATACGGGGCGATGTCCGCGGATACGCGTTGATTCCGGTGTGCACGCACACCCAAATCAGCTTCCGCGAAATCTCACACGTCCGTATCGACGCTGCGCACGTATCTGTGAAGACCGCACGCGACCAAGTCGTCCCGTTTGGCGGGACGTACTCGGTTCCGGGGTGAAACAGGGTCTGGTTTTTCCTGTTTTTGGATCGCGGTGTGCGATCACCACAGGACGCGATGTCCCGAACAGTTTGTCCGGACACCGAGAGGGTCATACAGGCTTCACAACGCAATTTGCGGAATTGAAAACGGAGCTACGAGGCGAAAGTTACACATACCTGAAGGGGACCCGAAAAACAGGTTCGAGCCGTGTCCGACTCGTGTCGGACACGCGGGTGAATTAGGGTTAGGGTTAGGGCTGTCTCGCCGGACACGGCGGCTGAGGGCGGCCGTGCAGAGGCGGAGGGGGCCGGGGGCTTCGCGGCGGCGCGCTGGGGACACGCGGCGGAGCTGGAGGCGGCGGCTCCGGCAGCGTGGCGACGCTGCGGCTGCTGCAGCGGCCGAGGAGAGGAGGAGGGAGGAGCGGCCGGCGGAGCGCTGGGCTGGGCACGGCGGCTCTGGGCGGAGCGACGTCGGCGTAGGAGGCGGTGGTCGACGAGGCGCAGCGGCGGGGAGGCGTCGACGGCGGTGGGGGTTGAGGCGAATGGAGGCGGAGGAGTCGAGGGGTCTGGGCCCTTTATAGGGCGGCCGAGTCAGCCGGAGAAGGCGGGCGGAGAGGGGAGCGTGGCGCGGGGAGCGCGGCGAGCGGGGCGCGGGGCGCGGGGCGTGCGGCGCTGCGCGCGGCGGCCGGCGCGGGCTGCGAGCGACGTGGGCTGGGGGGGAAACAGTCGGCGGGTTAGCGGGCGGCTCGCGGGTCGGGTCTGACCCGATCCGACCCGGCAAGGCAGCGGGCTGGGCTGGGCTACGGGCCGGGCCGCGGCCCAACGGGCCGGGCCCGAAAAATAAATATAAAAAATATAATAAATATAATAAATATAATAAATATAATAATAATAATAATAAAAACAGTTAATTAATTATTTATTTAGAAAAAATTGTTTTTAGGTATTTAAAAATAGTTCTGAGGCCCAGAAAAATCCAGAAAAATTACCCTAAGTCCAATTTTCTATTTTACACCCAAAAATATTATTTTCATAATATTTTAATGTTATTTATCATCAATTAAAAAATCTTGTGATAATTCAAAACCCTGATTTTAATTACAGAGAATTCTCAGAAAATTCCAGAAAATTGTGAAAAAATCCCAATTTTAATATTTTTTGAAAAATCAGGGGCTTACAATCTACCCAACTTATAAAATTTCGTCCTCGAAATTTAATTTATGGCAGGGTTCTCTCTGTCCAACTCACTTGACTACAGTCTAACGGGTTTCTCTCAGGTGGACATTACGGTCGCTACCCAACTTAGAATTCTACCCATATCCTCTAAGGCTGTACAACTAGTAAAGCTAGGTCTCAACTTAATAAATCATGGTATTAAATCTTTAAGTCTTCAACACAAAACACATCACCTAGGGTATTGTCTTAGTCACAAGGGTTATCATCAATTTGACCGGTCTGAGGGGTATGTCTAGCACTGCAATTCAACTTAAATCAAACACAGGATTTTGTCTTTCCGAAATGAGGGAAGACGAGGATTAATAATAAAGAGTTTAAGGGCGAGGTGGTAGAACAGAGGTATAGGGATCAAGGCGCTTAAAGATTTCTAATGGGGATTGTCAGGCGGTTATGGATTGAGATTCTATTCTGTTAATCGTTTATCCGCATGCTCGTATCAGTATAATTATGTAACTGATACGATATGCTCGGACACATTTAGGGGCAGTATACTAGTCAACTATATTTCTCAATCCACGTAGAGTAGTTGTGCGGAGTGCGAATCAAAATGCACTAAGGTTGATCAGACCGTAGTACACTGATTCTGAGTAGACACTTGTATTAGTGGGGTTGATCAGGCCTCAATAATACATGTGTCATGAACAAGCCCGATAAAGGATAAGCTTACAAAACTAGGCTATAAAATAGCAGCATATGTCAAGTTCCGCAAAATTTAAGTGCGCTAGATAATGATGAAAGGAGGTAAAATTATTTAAATCCACAAAACCACACATAGTAAGCATAATAGCAACCTCTAGAATCTTCTATAGTTATCAAAATTAAAAAGCATACCAGGTTATTTAGCAAGTTTAAAATTACTAGGTTGGGGCTGAGGTCAGGAACCAATAGGCACAAAAACAATACTAGAAGAGATATCTACGAATCACTTACGCGTATTAGCTGCTTCCAGAGTTTGCGCGTTCTCCACGGTCATCACGTAAGCTTGTCCGCGTCCTGGAGCAGTGGGGCAGTCCCTCACTAGATGTTCTGTTGATCCACAATATAGACAGACACCTAGTCTCATCCTACAAACTTGCCAGGTGTGACCTTGTTTTCGACAAAAGCCACAAGTGGAAACTCGTTGGGTCTGCCCTTGAGCTTGATGTTGGGGTGCTGGAGCTCGAGGGAGAGGACGCTGGGCTTGCTGCGGGGACCTCTGCTGTTGTTGTTGTTGTTGAAAAAGGCGTTTGTTGGGTCCCGCATTTCCGGTATCTCTCTCTCGCTTTAGCTTATGCCCCATGTCTCTCTCAACGCCTTGTGCCACGCTCAGGATTTCCTCATAGGTGCGAGCTCGGCTGGTGGTGACAGCAAGGCGGATATCCGGAGATAGCCCCTTCTTGAATCTACGGGCTCTGTCCTCCGGGGTACGAACCATGTACTCCGCAAAGTGGCTTAACCTGCTAAATTCAGCAGTATATTCATCAACAGTCATGTTACCTTGTTCCAGTCTCTCGAATTGGCTTTCGAGAGCTTCCCGAGCCACTTCGGGGTAGAATTTCTCCTTGAATAGCCTCTTGAAGTCCTCCCAGGTGATGTCGGGAGCAGATAGTTGGGGTTCATCTCTGAACCAGGTTCGAGCAATGTCGAACAGTTGCAGGCTTGCGGATTCCACTTTGAGATCATCGGGAACCCGGGCAGTCTTCAGGAGTCTCTCGACATTCTCTATCCACTCATCGGCATAGAGAATGCCCTCAGTTCCGTAGAATTCTAGAGGCCTAAGGTTCTTGAAGTCTTTAGCACTTCCTGGCCTCTTGAGTGGCGACTCCTGGGACTTAATAGCTTCTGAGAGGCTGGTCCGCAGAAGTGCAGTCTGTTCCTTCTGGGATTCCACCAATCCCTGGAACACTCCAAGTAGTTGTGCCCCATCTAGAGTAACTGCCGGAACAGATGGAGGCGGCGGAAGTGCAAGAGTCTCGGGCACATTCTGTTCAGCTGGTTCTGATGTGCCCCCTATTGTGTTCCTCGTCTGAACCATTCTGAAAGATTACGGGATAGGAGAATCAGAATAGAATACTTGGAAATCAAAGGCGATAGGAAAATGGAGCAGAAATGATATCAAGAATTGAAATAAGGACCCTATACTGTGAATGAGCTTGTCCTAGAATCCTCAATCTTATTGCAGGCCTGTTCGGTCCCTAAGTTGAAACCGAACAATTTAGTCGTTAGACCTGCATGGGCCACCATAAAAACGTGTCACGACCCGCACCCGGTTATTCGGGCACGAGTGCGTGGGCACGTCCAGCCTACGCCGCAGAATCGGCGGTAGTACGCTGTCTAGACCAAAACCACACTTAACTAAACTAGCTCATTCACAATTAACATAAGCAAGATAATAATGAGAATGGAAACTTAAGATTGCAACTGAAATAAAGGTGACAACAGATTCAATTGTTTAGTACAGAAATTCAGAATGAAATCGGGGACAAACCCGATTAATAAGATAAGAAATAGAATAAAGATAGCTACTGCTAACTACTCTGCAGGAGTAGTCTCCTGGGTGGGAACCGGCTCTGCAACTGTATCACCTGCTGGCTCATAGGGCCCATAATAGGTAGGGGCAAGGTTCTCATCATCGCCTAAACAACGGATCCAGTCAGGAAAGGAGCAAAGTACACAGTGCACAACAAGATTAAACTAAATATTTATGACAATTAAATATTGAATATCATGTTAAGGAAATTGCATAAGGAACATCAACATCTCAGAGTTTAATGCTATAAACAGGAATACGAGAAAGCAGGAAAATAAAGTGAAACAGGAAATGAAACTGCACAGTCAGCAAGAAATATAACAAGACTAGAACTATGTGTGTGAACTTGTGTATTAGAATACATAGTTGGCATGTAGGAGTTTATAAGGCTAATAAGGCCGTCATAGACGACTAGTGTCTGGAATGATCAAGTATAAGGCTGATGGTACAGTCGCGTACCAACAGCTAGTATCTGGACCTGGGGAAGGGTAAACTACATGCCTCCTAGTATTCTCCCACCCGATATGTAAACAAGACATGAACTCCAATATTCAAGACATGAAATACAGTACTTTACGCTACGTGTAATCAACAAGGGTACTAGTAGAGCAGAGAATTAATTATCACAATATAAAGATTAACTTGAAGTGCAGGTACTTGCCTGTTGTTTGGATCTGATTAAATTGGTTCTTGGGGGAAAAGTCCAGAGATGAGTCCAAAAGCTGAAATAGACATTACCATCACGCTCAGAAGATGTCAAATAGCTAGAAACGCCTGTCCTTGGGTCCAATTTGGAGACAAGGGCAAAAACGGTAATTTCGGGTCAGAACGGGTCCGCCGGTGGGCCCGCTTTGCACCGAAAAACGTGTCCAGGTCAACGGTCTCCAAATTCACCAAACTTAGTGTCAACAGGTCAGGAACGCTGATACGAACCCAACGGAACTTCCAGATTTGGATTCCGATGAGCCGAACACAAAATCGCCCGTCGAGCGGGGCCTGTGGGGCCCGCGACACGCGATTTCGTCAACGTTCTCAGAATCGAACCAAACTTGACCCACAGGACCAGCGTATCGCTACGAGTCCGATGGCACAAGTTTCGTCTCGATCTGACGAGTGTACAAGAAGTTATGGTGAATTACAGAAATTGCGGATACGGGGCGATGTCCGCGGATACGCGTTGATTCCGGTGTGCACGCACACCCAAATCAGCTTCCGCGAAATCTCACACGTCCGTATCGACGCTGCGCACGTATCTGTGAAGACCGCACGCGACCAAGTCGTCCCGTTTGGCGGGACGTACTCGGTTCCGGGGTGAAACAGGGTCTGGTTTTTCCTGTTTTTGGATCGCGGTGTGCGATCACCACAGGACGCGATGTCCCGAACGGTTTGTCCGGACACCGAGAGGGTCATACAGGCTTCACAACGCAATTTGCGGAATTGAAAACGGAGCTACGAGGCGAAAGTTACACATACCTGAAGGGGACCCGAAAAACAGGTTCGAGCCGTGTCCGACTCGTGTCGGACACGCGGGTGAATTAGGGTTAGGGTTAGGGCTGTCTCGCCGGACACGGCGGCTGAGGGCGGCCGTGCAGAGGCGGAGGGGGCCGGGGGCTTCGCGGCGGCGCGCTGGGGACACGCGGCGGAGCTGGAGGCGGCGGCTCCGGCAGCGTGGCGACGCTGCGGCTGCTGCAGCGGCCGAGGAGAGGAGGAGGGAGGAGCGGCCGGCGGAGCGCTGGGCTGGGCACGGCGGCTCTGGGCGGAGCGACGTCGGCGTAGGAGGCGGTGGTCGACGAGGCGCAGCGGCGGGGAGGCGTCGACGGCGGTGGGGGTTGAGGCGAATGGAGGCGGAGGAGTCGAGGGGTCTGGGCCCTTTATAGGGCGGAGGGCGGCCGAGTCAGCCGGAGATGGCGGGCGGAGAGGGGAGCGTGGCGCGGGGAGCGCGGCGAGCGGGGCGCGGGGCGTGCGGCGCTGCGCGCGGCGGCCGGCGCGGGCTGCGGGCGACGTGGGCTGGGGGGAAACAGTCGGCGGGTTAGCGGGCGGCTCGCGGGTCGGGTCTGACCCGATCCGACCCGGCAAGGCAGCGGGCTGGGCTGGGCTACGGGCCGGGCCGCGGCCCAACGGGCCGGGCCAGAAAAATAAATATAAAAAATATAATAAATATAATAAATATAATAAATATAATAATAATAATAATAAAAACAGTTAATTAATTATTTATTTAGAAAAAATTGTTTTTAGGTATTTAAAAATAGTTCTGAGGCCCAGAAAAATCCAGAAAAATTACCCTAAGTCCAATTTTCTATTTTACACCCAAAAATATTATTTTCATAATATTTTAATGTTATTTATCATCAATTAAAAAATCTTGTGATAATTCAAAACCCTGATTTTAATTACAGAGAATTCCCAGAAAATTCCAGAAAATTGTGAAAAAATCCCAATTTTAATATTTTTTGAAAAATCAAGGGCTTACACTTATAACCCAAGGCACCATCTCAAATTATCCCCATAGGCACTATGCCCCTTCTCGACACAGTGTTCCAATTGGTGAAACATCCCTCACTCAGAACAATCCCATGGCACAATACCCCAACACTGGCATAATGTCCTCACCGATACAGTTGTCCGGTTTTGAACCACAACTACACGCTTTGCATGATAAAGCGTCCAAGTGATACTCATGCACGGATGCACGCTTGCTCGCCTGCCCGAATTGTCTCGATGTTTCAACCAAGATGTTCCACTCAAGCTCCAACTGCCTACTCAAGCTCCAACTGCCTAACGCGAAAACCAACTCAAGCCACAAATCAAATCCAACCAAACAAAGTAAACTCTATGTACGCCATAGTGTAGTAATTTTCAAGTTCCAGTCCAAGTATTCAAGCCATTACGTGTGTTCTATATTATTAGGCACGAAGGAGTAGAAGAGAAGGGACAGAGCCCACTCACCAAGTCTGATTCCGTTAAGCACCTTGCCTTGCCGATACGGCCGATCCTATGAACCCGTGGTCTGATACAAAGCACGATCTACTCAATTGGTATGACCGTGCGAGAAGGCTGTGCTCTCTAAATCATCCGACCGATCAGACTAAGAAGTATGGCATTATCGCTCCAAATCCGGCTATCCCAGTACTACTCTGAATGAACATCTTATTTTATCAAACTCCGCTAGCGATCTGTACATGAAACCAACTCAATCAATACTTGTTCCCAAATTCAACAAATTAAAATATAACCAGCTATTGCCTCATTCAATCTGACTCAGCATAATGCACCGTGTGGTTGCGGGGCGTTACATAATATACCACTTAGAATCAGGTTCATCCTCGAACCGAACCAGTATCCAATCATTATCGCATGCCGCTTGTCCAACCTATAACTCTACTCCATGCAACTCATATTCTCTTGATCCAGACTCAGCATCTCGCTTTGTGCTGAATGCTCGTACAAATTTTTATATTCTCACATCCTCCTTGCATCTCAATACGAATTTCTCATATCGCTTAGTTTTGGATCATACACATATTTAAGGCATCCCCAAAATACATACATTTTAGCCAATCTTAGCGATAGCAAATTTGGACAAGTTACAAGGGTATCTTTATGTCCGAGACATTTATTTTGCTTTACTTCCAATTGAACCAATCCTGACGTTCTTCCCAACATATTCACACAAGCACTATTCTCAAATACGATGATTTTTCACTGATGATCTTCCCACCTGACTCAAATCAGTTCGTGTTCCAACTCAATCCATCCAACTATTTCTGAATCCACCCTAGCACCATCCAAACCCAACTAACCAAACTCTAGCATGACTCCAATCACATAATATTCTTTATGTGTAATTTCTAACTATCATCTCTTGCTCCGAACGATCATCACAACGGATACTACCCCCACTAGGCGACTTACCTAAATATCGAACTTTATTCTTAGATTAGCTCAGCCCAACACCCCTTCCTCAATCTCAATACCTCACTGGGAGAACATCTATATTGAGGTTCATGTGATCCCCGAAGATTTTGTCGCCACGCCATAGGGATAGTATCGCCACGATTTCAACGTGAACACACTCACCACAATTTCTAGGTTGCACATGGAATAGTTCTTCGCGCTGCTTCCACTGCCTCAAAGCACAGGATATCACCTTCATCTTCTGTACGAGCACGCATCCCTGACTAAGTTTTTATGCATCTTGTAGATCTGAGACACATCTGTCCCTTCCAGTATTGTAAGAATTTGATCTGAACGAGCCGTTGCTTTAACTTCACAAGCTAGTTTCACAGTCGTCAATTCATATGAATGATATGCCCTTCCGGGGCACGACAAGTCAGAGGCGATGCTATCTTCAAAAATTTGTGAGTCCGAATCTCATCAGTTGACTTAGGCCATTCCCACCATCACTTCGATCTTTTGGTTGCATCTTCAGCTAAAGGCTATCCCAAGTATCTCTCAACTCCAACACTCAGTAACTTTGGCCAATCTCTAACATACACCTCTCACATCCACCCTCGGCCCATTTTTGAAAGCACTGCCGCAAGGGTCATTCTATGGGTCTACAATATTTATCTCTGATTTGGCGGTCAAGTCGCTAGGGTCAGCTATCCCGAAGCTACACTCGATAATTGTAAGTCATCACGATGGACAGTTACTATGAACCATGCTATATCTCCTCTGCAAATCTGAGCCATAATCCAACCATTCCATCAGAACGAACTTCTGACTCCGAGAACTTCATGCACTACCTCGGACGAATCTGTCAACCAAACACCGCTTAACCACCTAGAGTCTTACTATCTATCCAAGCCATAAATCAAGAACTGCCCTCGTTGAAATCGTCTTCCATCAATCTGTCGTTCTGCGCTGAATCCATCAAATTTTCCTGAATTGCCATGTTCAACATCTCGCACTACCACTTTCAATGATTCCCGAAACCAAAAACTTGCTCCAATTTTTATCCGTATGCCATGTTTCACAGTGCACGTCCAACTCGCTCGAGTAGCACAGTATTTTTGCTCCAACGTTGCTCTCTCGTTTAGCCATATCAAAAGTCCATCCGCCACAATTCTTGGACTCGTTTCATTCCTTAGCCCGTCTTGATTTCTCTATGTTCCGATTAGTCCACACACTCTCAATGCCTCGTGCATCAGTTCCAACATAAATCGCAAATCCATATTGCGTTTAATTGTTGCCTTAATATGTCTCAGTACTGCATGTGTTAACTTTCAATCTGACTTAACATCAGCTAGACTTGCCTCATGTCTGTTTATGTCTTCTGGAGAATCCGTCTACCATCGTTGTACTATTTTGCCAAATTTACTTCCGCTAAACCATGCGTCCAACTTCTCGAGCGCCAATATCCAATATTCTTCAAGTCTATACGAATCCATCGCATTGCCCTCCAAACCTGATCGTGTTTTATTACTCAACCAACAGCTCCAATGTGTTGCCAAAATTTATAGTCCATGCTCGCTATCCTTCAATTCACCCATTGCTTCGCTTAAGTGTATCCCAAATTGTTTGTTCTTCATGCTCAACTCTCTCTTTGCATCCCTGAATGCTCTACCGAACTTCCAAATCATGCAAGAAAACTCTGATATTCAGCTTTCTATCTGATCGATCTCAACTTGTTTCCATTACTTGGTCCGCATTAATCCTTTCAAATTCTAAACACTCTTTTCATTGCTTGTTCCAATCCCATCCATCTTTCAAGTCCAATGATACTTCCATTTGCACAAGTCCGTTCTTGATTGCTCAACTCACATTCGTTTGCTCTATTTTCTATTTCCTTACTCAGCTGATGTGCACCAACCAACTTATATTTCTGTTACCCTTGTCCATTGAGGCAATTTTTATTGATGTCTATATAAAATATTTTAATGCAACTTAACTATATGGTATACCATATACCACTCCGAATCAAGTCACTCCTCATTGCACTGATCCAAGATCTGTTCGAACCATCCCTTATACGTGATCCTGCCATCCCCAACTCAAGTCTGACACGAAACTCAGCCAACGCATGAACCATCTAACTCTTTTATCAATCTCGTTATGAAACTTGTGTCATGTTCCATTCTCGATACTTTTAACTATTTTTAAACCATCTGATACTTTCGCTACACGAGCAACTCGTGCAACGATCTCTTCCAAGTAATCCAACCCAATACCCAACTATTCCTTATATTTGCTGTACGAGCAACTCGTACAACACTATCCTGATATCCCCAAGCTAACTCAAACCTTCTCAGCCAATGCTCTTTGTGATATACCCAGCCAAAAATTCAAACTCCATCCAACATATTCGCTACATGAGCAACTCGTGCAATGATCTATTCTCATCTAATATTTCTACTCACAATATGCCACATAACCAATCTCGTCTACCAACCAACTGATCCACTGATGCGACCAGAAACTCCTCGAACGATAAGCCAAGCCAACGCAACAACACCTCTCAACTTGTTGCACAAATAAAATAATGCCCTACGATGCTAAGCGATCTACCAAAAATCAATGAAAGCTAACGCAACGAAGAATAACATGCACACACAACCAACAAATATATAGACTTATTACATGAAACATCCAATGCGGCACCGAGTAGAGCCAAGAACTAAACGATACGCGAAAGCTATTTAGAGTTTGTGAAGAACCAAAGGACAAAGTCCGAGGGAATAAACCTGGCTCTGATACCAATTTGTCATGCCCCAATCTCCCGCAAGCTCGATAGTCCCCGCTGAACGTAAATTACCACATTGCAGCGCTTCCGCAGGATAATCATTCTCATCGGGACGAGATACCGTACGAGCCTGGAGTTGCGCTAACACAAGACGATGCTGTCAAACATCAAAGTTATCATCGAAATGACCAAGTTGCAGCAAAAGTCAAGTATTGTGTGCCAAGTGCACATCAGAGTATACACAGCGAAGCTCTTAATAGGGCCCAAATAAAATGCCACAAAGGATAATGCCACAAGGGTGATGTAATACTCTTGCACCTTCTTTAGCCTACAAAGGTACTTACCATTCATACATCATGTTCCGTATATCCAAGCAGCGCCACTACACCTGCGTACCTGAAATAATGCCTACAAACGTGGGTCAGTACATAGCCGTACTGGTGAGCGGGGTAACCCACTCATCTAAACCGACACTAAGTAGAATAGTAAATGCAAACAGTTATATGGTGATCTTTCTACTTGAATCCTAGATTCATTTCATGGTTGAGGTATGACATGTTAAGAAAAACTGTAAAGCAGGTTAAGCATGCAAGCATTCAAATCAAGCAAATATACAAGCAGATATATAGCCAACTCAAAGAAAACAAGCATGCAAACCGTCCTACTCAAAACCCAAGCAACGCGAAAACCTATCGAACCATCATCCAAGCCTTAATATCCATCCTCAAATGATGCCATAATCCAAGCCTTATAATACAATCTTCGATATGCACACTCCTGCCGAGGCAAGGTGGCCGCCGCCTACACGAAAAAGTACAAACCAATGCAAAGAAAAGTAAACCAACTCTTATCTATATGAAGTCACTGGACAAGCTATAAAGGAATGTTCAACTGCAGTTCTACTCAATCCAGCGCTGAGTAGCTAGCCCGTCTGGATTGTATTAAACCGCCGACACCGCGTCCAAGGCACGTTACCATTTTGCTTCCCCCATGGCCGAACGGTCCCGGTTCCCCGAAGCCTTCCCGTTCAAGGAAACCAAATCCTGTGTGCAACAGGTTGTCCGTGACCGATGCAAACTCCAAGTAGGTATGATGAGAGAATTGAGCATTCTCGCCCCCACCCAACTATCTAGCCTCAATCCAACCAACTATCCATAACCATTCTCTAACTTATAACCTAAGGCACCATCTCAAATTATCCCTATAGGCACTATGCCACTTCTCGACAAAGTGTTCTAATTGGTGAGACACCCCTCGCTCAGAACAATCCCATGGCACATTGCCCCAACAGTGGCACAATGCCCTCATCGATGCAGTTGTCTGGTTTTTAACCACAACTGCACGTTTTGTATGACAAAGCACCCAAGTGATACTCGTGTACGGATGCACGCTCGCTTACCCACCCTAATTGCCTTGATGTTCCAACCAAGATATTTCACTCAAGCTCCAACTGCCTACTCAAGCTCCAACTGCCCAACGCGAAAACCAACTCAAGCTAGAAATCAAATCCAACCAAACGACGTACACTCTATGTACGCCACAGTGTAGTAATTTCCAAGTTTCAGTCCAAGTGTTTAAGCCATTATGTGTGTTCCATATTATTAGGCATGAAGGAGTAGAGGTGAAGGGACAGAGCCCACTCACCAAGTCTGATTCCATTAAGCACCTTGCCTTGCCGATACGGTCGATCCTTTGAACCCGTGGTCCGATGCAAAGTACGATCTACTCAATTGGTATGACCGTGCAAGCAGGTCGTTCTCTCCAAATTATCCGACCAATCGGACTAAGGAAGACGACATTATCGCTCCAAATCCAGCTATCCCAGTACTACTATAAACGAACATCTGATTCCATCGAACTCCGCTAGCGATCTGCACATGAAACCAACTCAATCAATACTTGTTTCCAAATCCAACAAAACAAAATATAACCACCTATTGCCTCATTCAATATGACTCCGCATAATATACCGTGCAGTTACGGGGCATTACATACCAGGCCGCATGTTCGCCTGACCGCATGGTCCCTGGCCGCAAGCCCTCCTGGCCGTATGGGCACCGGGCTACATGCACACCTGGCCGCATGCGTACCTGACCGCATAACCCCTGTCCGTATGGGCACCTGATCGCATGGCCCCTGGCCGTATGGGCACATGTCCGTATGGGCACCAGACCGCATGGCCCCTGGCCGCATGTGCTTCAGGCCGCATGGATCCACGAAGCATGCGCCCGAGCAAGCAACCATGCATGTCACTCATGGATAAAATGAGCGCATGAGCACCTTGGGACGATGTTGACGTGCTAAGTACAAAGTGTGCCAAGAAAGCCCCAATTTGCATCCTTGAGCCCGAGTCCGAGTCCTAGTCGCTAAGCCCCTTTGGGGCTTAACTCCTAAGAAAAACTTCCTAAAGGTGGTGACAAAATAAAGATTGTCATAATGGGGTTCACACTTAATCCCTCTAGAAAAGTTAACCCACATGGACCACCACCCTATGTGCATATACCAATACTAAGCAAAGCTATATATTGAGATATACACATTGGTGGTTTTCTAATATGGGACTAAAACTCCCAAAGTAAAGTAAAAAATACCAATAATCCCCCACATATATCATAATATATGGTCGAGCATTTCTCACATTGACTATCCATCATGCATTAGGATAGATGTCGCCCACGACTTGAATCTTTTTGCATGGGTCAAACAACAGTATGATACAAGAATGGACTATGCCTTGAATTCTGAACCATAACTGATGTTTTTCTTACTCGTACAATGACATCAGTTGTGTCTCCGGTCGCACATTAAAGTCCCTGTGCTGACCTGGTTTCAGTGTATGTATCTTGGGTGTCTACAAGTTTACCCTCAAGAGACGGCCTATATCTCTGTCCATACTATTAGGTGAGTTCCTTTTTTAAGAGAGTTCAATATTTCCTAGCATTAAGCATTACGTTTTCGTGCGGTGCTACGCCGCTGTGACATGGCTCGTAGCCGAGGTTAACTACCTCATGTGGTATCACCCACAGTAGCATGAGGTCACTGGCCTCCTAGTAGTATTATACTATATCCCAACATAAATTCTTGCACTTTCGTACGGTGTTACGCCACTATGACATGGCTTACAGCCGAGGTTAACTACCTCATGTAGTATCACCCACTGTAGCATGAGGTCACCAACCTCTTAGTAGTGTTGTGCTACTACTCTCTATCTTTTCAGCATTAGGCTACCTGCCTATTTATGGTGCTACTGCCGCTGTGACATGGCTCGCATTTGAGGCTTTACATCTTTTACCTCATTGTGGTGTCACACCATTATAGCAAGGGATACAAGTCCCTTGTAGTGCTGAACTACACGTGCTTCCTGTAGCACACGCCGGACATTCACTCTGCCCGAGAACTTATTAAGGAGTCAAAGCCAACCTTATATAGAAATTATTCTATAGAATAAATTGTAGACTACAGTGGTTTTGGGTACGTATCCTACATTATCCATAAGGACTACCTACTGTACCTGATATTTTTTCAGTCAGTGGTCCTCCCTTGAACCAAAAGCTAGATGCCTAGTAGATTTCTCTTTGAACTAATAGCATAAAACTTAATGGTAGGATTACAAAGACACAATATCAGAGGTCCTTCAGGTCCATTTTACCTACTGTGTCTTCGACTAGCTGTCGCCTAAGACCTTTAGTAAACAGATCCGCCAGGTTCTCCTACTTCAAACATCCACCACTACAATGATACCAGTCTTGATGAGGTTGTTCAGTACTCTATGCCAAAGCCACACAATTATCTTCTTTCCATTAAAGAGATTATTAGATGCTACTGCTGTAGCTGCCTGGTTGTCACAGTATATCGGTACAGCCAAAATCTGTATTTCAACCATTGAAAGATCGTACATGAGCTCCCGAAGCCATTCTGCTTTATTTGCTGCAGCTGCAAGTAGATAGAACTCAGACTCCATTGATGAGCGTGAGAGAATAGTCTGCTTCTTCAAATTCCACGATATGGCAGCTCCTCCTATTGAGAAAACATATCCTCCTGTGCTCGCTCTCTTCTTTTGAGCACCAAGTAGCATCACTAAAGCCTTCTACCATTGCTGGATCTCCGCTATAGTAAAGTACAAACTTTTGAGTCTTCTTGAGGTATCTCATCACCCTCTTCACAGCTTTTCTGGGTTACTAGTAAATCTACTCAACATCCCCACAGCAAAAGCAATGTCAGGCCTAGTGGCATTTGTAGCATACATCAAGCTCCCGGTGACGCCAGAATACTCTAACCGTCTGACGCTTTTCCCTGGGTTAGGCTTTAATTTTTTGTTACACCTATATGGAGTATCGATCCCTGGAAGATCCTGATATCCATAACATGTGAGCATTTTCTCCACGTAGTGAGCTTGTGATAGAGTAAGCCCAGATTCCGTCCGGATTATCTTAATCTCAAGGATGACATCTGTATCTTCCATATTCTTCATACTAAATTTAGACGATAGAAACATCTTTGTTCTAGTGAGACATTCTTCATTCGTGCCTAGGATTAGCATGTCGTCCACATAGAGACAAACGATGACACCTCTATCGCCAATGAACTTCTTGTACACACACTTATCAGTTTTGCTGACCTTGTAGCCATTTGATTTGATAACTTTGTCAAACTTCTCGTGCCACAATTTGGGAGCTTGCTTTAGACCATAAAGAGATTTTACCAATTTGCATACTTTATCTTCAAGACCTTTGACCACAAACCCCTCTGGCTGCTATATATAACTCTACTCATTCAGTTCACCATTCAGAAATGCTATATTGACGTCCATCTGATAAATCACCATTCTGTGAATAGCACCTAGAGCAATCAACATCCTTATAGTAGTCATCAGTGCAACGGGAGCATAGGTATCGAAGTAGTCAACCCCCTGTATATGAGAAAACCCCTTGACCACTAGCCTGGCCTTGAACTTGTCAACAGTTTTGTCTGCTTTCATCTTTTTCTTAAAGATCCATTTGCATCTGATGGATTTAGCTCCTTCAGGCAGATCGACTAACTTCTAAGTATTATTAGAAGTTATCGAGTCAAACTCGTCATCGATAACCTTTTTCCAGAAAATAGCATCTCTTGTCTTCATTGCCTTATCATAGGTAAGCGGATCAACTTCCACATGATAGGTAACAAAGTCTTCTACGAAATCCTTCGGTCTCCTCACTCGCTTTGCTCTCAGCTCAGCGGGTTCTGGTTCAAATGTTGTCTCTTTAACGATAACTCCTTCTTGGACTACTTCTCTCTGAGAGGTACTTGCCTCGTTCGTGCTAGCAATATTCTCCGAAACATCCGCGAGAACATCATTCTTGTGCCTAGCAAACTTGTCTTCAAATAATCCTGCGTCACGATATTCTATGATATGATTAGATTCGATATCAAGGAACCTCCGAGTATTACTCTTATAAGCATAGCCCAAAAATATGGTCTTCGTAGTTCTCGTTCCCAGTTTCTGAATCTTGGGGTCTGGAAGCTTCACATACGCCAGACACCCCCACACTTGAATGACATTCAAGTTGGGTCTGACCTTCAACCAGAGTTCATAAGGAGTAATATCAGATATTGTGAACGGTAATCTGTTCAGAATAAATGTAGCCGTAAGCGCTGCTTCTCCCTAGAAGGACTTTGAAAGTCCAGTTGTCAGCAACACAGAGTTCATCATCTCTGTCAGCGTCCTGTTCTTCCTTTCTACTACACCATTAGATTGGGAAGAATACGGAGCAGTCATTTCGTTCACAATTCTATGCTCTTTACAGAATGATACGAATTCCAAGGAACGATATTCTCTGCCTCGATCTCTTCTGAGTCTTTTGAGTTGTTGACCGGTTTGACATTCTGCTTCAGCCTTGAAGTCCTTAAACTTCTCAAATGCTTCATCTTTCGACTTGAGAAGATATACGAATGCGTACTTCAAGAAATTGTTAATGAAAGTGATAAAATACTTTATTCCGACTTTTGTGGAGAAATGCTTAAAGTCACAGACATCTGAGTGTACCAATTCAAAAAGATCTGTGCTTCGGTTCACTCTTCTGAATGGCTTCTTGACGATCTTCGTTTGTGCACAGACTCAATATTTTTTTACCTCCTTACCCCCATATTTGGAGATAAGGCTTAGACTAGACATCTTGTTAATGTGTTTATAATGAACATGTCCTTGTTTATTATGCCACAACTCAAGAGAATAACTAGAAGTAGAGACTGCATTGATACTAACAGAAAGAGTTACAAGCTGCAGTTTAACCATTCCTTCGGTACATAAATATTTTTGGAAGTATGTTTCTTTATAGGACATCACCATCTGACCGGCATTGATATCCATCCTCAGGCCCGCCTTGCACAACAGACTCCCAAAAACTAGATTCTTGGTGATCATTAGTACGTGCTTCATATTCTCTAGTGTAAGTGACTTTCCAGAAGTCAGCTTCAGCACTACCGTTCTGATCCCCAATACTGCAACTTGAGACTTATCCGTTATTGAAACTTTCTCAAAGGTAGGCCCATACTTGGCCAACAACTCCTTCTTAGAGCACACATGGCAAGATGCACCAGTGTCCACCCACCAGTCAGTGTCCACGCCATATGATTCAACCTGCACAATCATAGCAACTAGGTTAAGCTCACCTTGCTCTTTCGGTTTAGGCTTTGACCTGCAGTCGCTCTTGTAGTGATCCTTCTTGCTACAGTTATAGCATGTCACATTAGTCTTCGGCTTTGGCTTGAACTGAGCCAACTTTACCTTCAACTGTTTGAAGTCCTTCTTCTTCTTCTTCTTATAGGAAAATTTTTGCTTCCCTTTAGAGTTACTAGAATATACCATGTTGGCCTTAGCCAACTGCTTGGACAAGGAGTCCAACTTCAGTTGCCCCCTGGCTTCATCTTCAATGTGAATCTAGTAAAGTTTGGTGACGATAGCCCCACCATAAATTTGTCTTCCTAGTTCATGCCCTCTTCCTCCAGTTTCTGCTGCATCTTCAGAAGTTCCTTAACTTGTGATAATATTACCTTCTCGTCCTCAAATTGCAAAGTGAAGAACTTCTCGACGAGATAGATTTTAGACATTTTCTCAACAGTTTTATAGTGCTTCTCAAGAGATTCCTAGACATCTCTTGCCTTCTCCTGCTTACTGTAGGACTCTGTCATCGATTCGTCCATAGCATTGAGAATCAACAACCAGCAGAGGTCGTTATCTTTCTTTCACTTAGAGTGCGCATCCTACGCCACACCAACTGCAAGCTCTCCTCCATCTTCGGGAATGGTAGGTTCAGGATCAACCAACACATAAGCAACTTTGACAAGACGAAGATTCAAGGAGATCTAATTCCTCTTCCAAATATTGTAGTGTTCGCCATCAAACTTCTCAAGCTTGTAAAATCTAGTATCGAGAAGGTTTGAGCGGTTGTCCATTCTAACTCGAATCTTACCTTGTGATTGTTAGTCCCGAATTCAGATCAAAGAAGAAGAGGTAGCCAAAAAGTAGAGACTCACACAAGAGTTCGTCTCTACAAACTCCAAAAGAGAAGTTGGTGCACTGAGATTCATACAAGAGCTCCTCTACAGTGACACACAACCCATAGAAGCACTAAATAATGAACATGTTACAAACAGACAACCCAAAGAAATTACAAATACAACAAGAATCAGAAAATCGTTCTTCTCTTTACGCTCACAGACGCTACACCGAGAAGAACGGGAACATGAACAGAAATACAAAGAAGGAAACTCCTACTGGGATCAAAACCACCAGAGCTCAAGGCAAGGTTCGCGCTATACAACGATCTGCCCCAAGGATCCAGCAAGTTTACATGAGAACTTCTGGAACGCTCTTGGTCACCTTCGGATTACTCGAAAGATTCCTTTGAAAGGATGCTAATTGTTGCCACAGGTCCTGCTGGTGCTCTCGATTTTTCTCTCTTTATTTGAATTTTTCCTAACTCTCAAAATAAAAGAGGAGAGCCTCTATTAAAGAGAATTTCAGCTTCCATGCGGCCTGAGAAAAAAATTAGGCCGCATGCGCCGCCTGCGCCGTTGTACTACACAGAGCAGACAACTCCGTCAGGCGCCGAAAGCTGCCGCCGCATGGCACAGTGAGCCACAAGCTACCTGCGCGCTGTACTGCACAGAGCAAACAACGTTGCACCGAGCCGCCAACAACAGTCCATGTATCCTCCACACTTGACTCGCTCAAGCTAACTTGTTGGCCGTATAGCGCCAGGCCGCATAGCTCCAGGCCGCAAGCCCGTTGGCCGCATGTGCCCCTGACCGCATGGCCCTTGACCGCATGGCCCCTGACCGTAAGCTCTCATGGCCGCATGGGTACCGGGCCACATGCGCACCTGGCCGCATGGGCACCTGACTGCATGGTCCTGGCCGCATAGGCACATGTCCGCATGGGCACAAAACTGCATGGCCCCTGGGCGCATGGACACTTGACCGCATGGACCCTCGCCGCATGCGCTCCAGGTCGCATGGCTCCAGGAAGCATGCGCCCGAGCAAGCAACCGTGCGTGTAACTCGCGCATAAAAGGTGCGCACGAGCGTCTTGTGACGATGCTGACTTGCTAATTGCAAAGTGCGCCAACAAAGTGCCACTTTGCGCCCTTGAGCACAAGTCCGAGTCTGAGTCCGAGTCCAAGTTTGGGGCTTAGCTCCTAAGGGAAACTAACCAAAGGTGGAGACAAAATAAAGATTGTAATAATGGGGTTCACACTTAATCCCTCTAGGAAAGTCAACCCACATGGGCTATCACCCCATGTGCATATATCAATACTAAGCAAAGCTATATATTGAGATATACACATTGGTGGTTTTCCAATGTGAAATTAAAACTTTCAAAGCAAAGTGAAAAACACCAACACGATCCGTCGAAAGCAACCTTTATAATCTGACCCGCATACAGACTTAGTGGCATGACAATGTTTTTCTAACCCCAAAAGTTTCTAAAAATTATGGTGACTATTTGGTACATCGTTGATTTACAACTTTGTAGTTGTTGCTACAAACTTGCACATATATGGACGTTGTTTGTTGTTTGAACTCATCTGAGTTTCTCAACCAAAGGATGGCGTCCATTACACTCAGTAGTTGAACACGAATCATTTCATTAATAACGTATGATAAATTAATCGAAAAATAACTAGTGACAAATATCATCTTGTTATATAAAAGATATACAATTTGAGTAATCCGAACCAAAGTTGATTTAATTTTAAATTAAGTGGTTGAATAATGAAAAAAATTATATCATATAATGCTAAGATTATTGTTGAATTTTTTCCGGTATATCCATAATGTATAAGAGAATTTTATATACATATCTTTCTCACTATAATGCACAATTAATTATTAAAAATAAGAAGGAAGTAATTAAGCATTGAACATGTTATACGTATCATGCACTAGAACTTTGTCTTGTTACATGTCGATTTGAACGGTGTAATTCGTCATCTTTTTTGATATTGGTGCAAAATTGGGTCACTTTTTAAAGACAATTAATAGTGTTGAAAGGAATATTGCTAACACAGCATGCATGACTAGTGGGTTTTGCTTCTGCTTTTTCAAAAAGCAGCCTCTATTTCCTACTTACATAAAAGTCCATAAGTACTTCTGCCTCTGATTTTATTAGTGTTTTAAAAATCGGATCGAAGATCGATCCGACTAATACACTGGATCGAATCAAACCGGACGAGTAAGGAATGAATTAAATACAATTGGAAGTTCCTTTTGAACTGACGCCGAAGAGAATTGTTACTAATGGATACATGAATCTCTCTAAATATAGTATATATTTATACATGGATCTCTCTACATATAGAATACATATAATATCAAAATATGGAATGCAATTATGAGCAATATTTTTTGATTATCTTTTAGTAACAAGGTCAATTCTATCTAAATATGGAGAGTTGTTTGTTATCTGGCTTTTGAACAAAAGAGTGTAAATATTTGATAAAGAAAAAGAAAAAAAAAAAAAGCTATATATGGCTTACTTTTCTAAGTTTTCTCTTTTTTTTAGTTCAATTAGAAAGATCTCTTTATGTTGTATGCAATTATTATTTTTATCTAATGTCACCAATCATTCTTATCCAAGTCTTCTCCCATCAAATAAAGTTGTGTAGTATAAAAAAGTTGCATAAAAGATTTTGACATAATTTTTATGACCGTTTGTTTCAATCAACATCACATAACCCTTTGATTGGTTCAATGTCTTAAGCCAAAATAGCTATAAACTTAGTTTTGTATAGATTTGTATAAAAAAATGAAATATTAGATTAACAATTTTAATGACTAAGAGTAGACTAAAAGTTTTCGTTTTGATTTTGCTTTTGCTTTTCGAAAGCAGAAGTAGAATATTCCGATTTATGCTTGTGCTTCCTATTTTCTTCTTTTGAAGTCCATCTTAAACAAATTTTGGAATTACTTTATATATATCTTTCAAATATTACTCATCTTATCAATAGCTAATCCTAATCTTCTTCTTCATTTTGGATAGAATATAGACTACTTCTGTGATCCACAATATCCAAGCATAAGCACCACAATTGACTTTGGGGATGTTGAAGGTCTCCTACTGATGCCAATAGGCCAACATCAACCTCGACTTGGAAAATTTAAGGTCTTGTAATGAAGTGGGATACAATATAAATTAGTTCTGTGATCCACAATATCTAAGCATATAGAGCACCTCAAAGACTTCTAACGATGCCGACTTGCACTAGTACGAGAGTATTATGAATCATATATACATTCAAAATATTTACTGTATCGATAATAATTTTATATTAATTAAATATAATATTAGGAGTTTAAAAAAATTTAAAATTTTGATACATATCGCCAACTAGGTTGGCGAAAATTAGGAATGCTGAAAGTTGACAAAAATCCGAAAAAAAATTGACGTAAAATCCGACGTGGTGGGAATGGGTGAATTTTCGCCAACCGAGTTGACGAAAATTTGGTTGCCCAAATTTCCGCCAAGTCAATTGGCGAAAATTTGATGGGTTAATTTTTTTTTAATGTTTTTGTTTTTTGTTTTCTGTTCAGGGTTTGATTTGGTTTGGTTTTTTGTATTGGTTTGATTTGTGTTGATTTTTTTTTTTTTTTTTTTTGTTGGTTTATTTTCTGGGTATGTTCATATTGTACGTTAATATTGTAACGTTCATATTTTTACAACGGCTCTTTTTTAAAAATAAGTTGTAGCAATAATTTTTTAAAATAAATTAGAAAAAAATAAAATTTTCCCAAATAAAATATACTATCATTGAACAACCAAAAAAAAAAAAAAAATCTGCCATAAGAATATTACGTCTGCCTTCGAGCAGACTTCGAGCAGCCATAACTATTTATTTTGAAATCGTTTTTTGTCAAACAATAGGTCGTTTTGTATGTTTTCGACGAGAGTAACACAATTCATGTAGAAATTTTTTTATCCGAAGTAAGACGCACATGTTACAGACAAAAATTTAAAATTTAAAACTTTAAAGTATCGTAACTTTTGACTGAGAGATCGAAACAAGGTCCAGTTTGTACCAAAATGACCGTATCGAAAAGTACTACTGGATAAACCATTTCACCCTTTGACGAACTTTAAAAAAATTTAGAATCGCAAAAAAAATGATGTTTCGACCTCCAAATTTTACTTTCGATAATTTTATTTTCCAATTTTTTTATTATCTATACTAATTTGTTATTATCTATACTAATATGAACGATAATTTGTTTGTTATTTATTTTAGTTATCCATACTAATTTTTGGAGGTCGAAAATTTAAACAAATCAAATTAGTATTGTCAAAAATTTAAAAAAACCAACAAAAAAAAAACCAACACAAAAACCCCTAAAAAACAAAAAAAGCAAAACAAATTTCCCCATCAGAGATGGCGAAAGCTTTCATGATTTCAAATTTTTGAAATTTTTTTTCGTTTTAGTTAATTTGTTTAAAAATATTTTCTGTACAGCAAATTTTCTGGAAAATAAACCAACAAAAAAACAACACAAAAAACCAAAAAAAAAAAACAACACAAAAATTATTATCGGTACAGTAAATTTTCTAAAAAACGAGATAAAGAGCAATTGTAAAAATATGGACATTACAATATTAACGTACAATATGAACATACCCAGAAAATAAACCAACATAAAAATAACACAAAAAAAACAACAACAAAATAACACAAAAAACCAAAAAAAATTATTGCAACAACTTTTTTTTAAAAAAGAGCCGTTGTAAAAATATGAACGTTACAATATTAACATACAATATGAGCATACCCAGAAAATAAACCAACAAAAAAATAACAAAAAAACCAACAACAAAAAATCCAACACAAATCAAACCAACACAAAAAATCAAACCAAATCAAACCCTAAACATAAAACCAAAAAACAAATAAAAAAAAAACTAACCCATCACATTTTCGCCAACTGAGTGTGCGAAAATCCACCCATTCCCAGACACGTCGGATTCCACGTCAATTTTTGTTGAATTTTCGCCAAGTGGGTTGGCGAAAATTGAGCACTCTTAATTTTCGCAGACTCAGTTGGCAATATGTATCGAAATTTTAATTTTTTTTAAACTTCTATCGTTATACTTAATTAATATAAAATTATTATCGGTATAGTAAATTTTCTGATATATATATTCGCTTCCTTTTGTGTCCTACTTTTGGACAATCAGAATGATTTTCTATTTAAATTCTGTAAGAAAAAATGACTTATGTTTTCTCAAGTGCTACTTTTCTTTATTGTACAGAGTATAGACTGTTGGAGTGGAGAACTCCCTAGAGTGCGACGAGCGTCGTCTGTGGTCAGAGAAGCTCGGGTAGGCGACGAGAGCCATTCGAGAGGTCGAAAAAACTCGGGAGGAATGAGGAGCAGTCTGCTGTACATGGGGAGACAGAGTTCGGGCCGAATTCGGTCCGAGTTCAGTGTGATGTTCTAGAACCTCAAAATCGAAGTCGGACCAAACTCGGTGTGGTGTTCCAGAACCTCAAAACCGAAGTCGGTCTGAGTTCGGTCGACGGGCTGAATAAAAATTCAGAGGTATTTTATACACCGTTGGATCGTATCCTACGGTCTAGGATTAGCTACGAAATTAGGGGGTATATATTAGGTTTTTTCTAACCCTTATTCCCAATCAATCAAGCTAACACATAACATATCATCTCAATGAAGAGGAGAAAAGGGCAAGAGTTTCATTGCAACTTTGGGAAGAAGAAAGAAGGATTGGAGGACGTTTTAGATAAGGAGATCATTTTGGGTAATTTCTCATTGTCTTCTATCTTCGTGGTGTGATCTATTTTCTATTCCTAAGTATTGTGGTGATCCGTGATGGATCGGGAGGAGCTTGTAGAGGGTGTATTCTCTTTATTCCATTAGTGGAGGTTCTTCAGGGTTGGACTCGGATCGTCCCGTGATTTTTTTCCCAAGGGTTTTCCACGTCAAAATTTTTTGTGTCTGCGTGAATTATTTTTCTGTGGTTTGGTATTTGGTTTGTACATTGTATTGCTCGGTTCTCTCGCAGTACTCTCTGGTTTTAGGGAAGGTTTCCGCACTTCTTTCCCAATAGTGTGGTATCAGAGCCAAGTTCTGGAATTTTCAGAAGGGTGTTAGGAGTTGACAGAAAAACCAGGGAGGAGAAATGGACGCGAAGCCGATGCATATGGTAAACCTAAACGGTACCAACTATCATTACTGGAGGAGCAAGATGAAGGATCTGCTATTTGTCAAGAAGCTGTATTTGCCGGTATTTGCTTCCGAGAGGCCCAGTGACAAATTCGAAGAGGACTAGAATTTTGAATATATACTTGTGTGTTGGTACATCAGGTAGTTCGTTGATGAGAACGTGTACAACCATGTTGCCAGTATTGAGCATACGATGATACTGTAGGATAAGCTAGAATCTTTGCATGCGAAGAAGACCGGGGTAAATAAATTATTCCTGATCCGGATGATGATGGGTCTGCGTTACAAAGTTGAGACGTCTATTATGGATCATTGAGTGAGTTCCAATTCATGGTTGACCAGCTATCCTTGATGGGAGTCAAGTTCGACGACGAGGTTCAGGGACTATGGCTGCTGTGTATATTGTCAGACTCGTGGGAGACCGTATGAGTGTCTATAATCGCTTCTGTTCCGGAAGGCGTAGTCAGTCTGGAGTTTCCCAAGAGCGGGATACTGAATGAAGAGATGCGGAGACATTCTCAAGGTACTTCACCCACATCCCACTCATAGGTGCTTGTTTCAGAGAGTCGCAAAAGGGGTAAAATCAGGGGTCCAGGCATTGTCAGAGACAAAAGTAGAGAAAGGTCCAAGGGTTGGTATGAGGACTCGAAGTATTACCATTGTGGTAAGAAGGGCCAGATCAAGCAGAACTATTTTGCTTGGAAGAAAGAGAGAGGAAGGGATACAAAGGAAAGCAAAGTGAGAACACTACAACGACGGCCTCGACACATAGAGGCGACATGATAATTGTAGGTGATGAGGTAGTTATGAACCTCACCTGCGATGATAACTCTTGGCTGGTGGACTCAGGTACTTCAGCGCACGTATCTCACAACAGGGCACTATTTGCTACTTACACAACAGGCGACTGTGGAGTGTTGAAGATGGACAATGGAGATATGTCAAAGGCGATTGCCATTGGAGATGTGCACTTGAGGACAAAGACGGGTGCAGTTCTTGTTCTCAAATATGTCCGTCATGTCCCTGATATCTGTTTTAACCTGGTGTCGGTTGGAAAGTTGGATGACGAGGGTTTCTTCAGTCTCTTCGAGAACAGTCAGTGGAAGCTTTCCAGAGGTTCGATGCTGATTGCCAGAGAAAGAAAGAGGTCCGGACTCTACTATATGGAAGGGAGTGCACAGGGGGCACATGAGGTTAACGCAGCTACTGATGCATCTACTGAGTTATGGCACAGACAACTTAGCTATATCAGCAAGAAGGGTATGAGATACTTGGTGAACAGAGAGGTGATTCCAGGGCTAAAGTCTACAAAGTTAGAGAAGTGCACGTACTGTTTGGCGAGGAAACAAAGTATGTTGTCTTTCCAAAGTCACCCAAGTTCAAGGAATCCGGTGTAGAAGCATAAAATACGCTGGGGAATTGTACGCGTGTTATACAGTCAAAACCCCCAACATGCATGAAGTCCGCGTAAAGTAGCACTTTAAGGCTGTGTGGCGTAAAACATGGCTTCAGAACTGCTCGCGTAAAACAGAGCTTCAGAGCTGTGTGGCGTAAAGAAGGGCTTCAGAGCTGCCCGCGTAAAGCAGCGCTTTCAAGGCCGTTTTGGCATAAAAGGTGGCTATACCTCCCTACGGTATAAAATACGTTTGTCTTTAATGCAACGTAAAGTCATACGAGAAACTCTTCGTATTCCTCGAATGAATCTGTCAGACAGAACAGTGAACCTGACTCCTGACAAAAGTACTGCACGATGATCGAGAGGACGGCTGTGATGATGATTTCGCACAGAAACCCAGACTGTCGTTTAGTGACATATCCTTGATACAAGTCATTTTTACGCATTCAAGGAATACGCTGCCTATTCTACACAGGCAAAGATGAGCTTTTACGCTCAAGATGAGACGAAATCAGACGCCACGTCAAAAGCTGTTTCTCGTACAAAGCTCGAGGCATATCTTGGCATTTAATGCACGAGATTGAGGCATATCTCTACATCAAATGCACGAGATTTGGTTCTATCCTTTATAATTTTGTCATGACTGGGAGAGCTAAAACTAGGGCTAATACGCTTACATCACCATCCTGGCATTTTACGACAACCAGGCTATTTTCAACTATAGGAGCACGCCGTATGCTATCTCCTCGAAATACGCCAACCAGGCTATTTTCAACTATAGGAGCACGCTGCATGCTATCTCCTCGAAATACGCCAACTCAGGCTATATTTGCAAAGGTACGTGATAAGGCTATTTGGCCCAGAATACGCTCAAGATCTCAGTCAAGAAGGATAATTGGCTATTTCTACGCTAGTTACCTATTATGCAGCTACTTGGCTTTTACGCCAACAATACAGCTACTTGGCTTTTACGCCAATAAGACAGCTATTTGGCTTTTACGCCAACAAGACATCTACTTGGCTTTTACGCCAACAAGACAGTTATTTGGCTTTTATGCCAACCATCTCTATGCGAGGGGCAGTTACCTACGTGGCTCGCATGCTGTGATCTTCGAGAGGCAGTTATACGCATTACCTCATAATGGGACACGTGTCATACGCGGATTCAGGAGATCATTCAAACGTGGGTAGCAGTTATTATAACCGCCACGTAAAAGGTGCAACTCTCTCTACAGTTTGGCTTCTATGTCGACTGGACAGTTACTGTGACTGATCTCTATAAATAGAGACCTCTGGTCACAGGAGATAAGGGGCCAAAAAAAAAAGGATCGGAAAAAAAGGAGGAGCAGGGAGCACAGACAGAGAGTGTCGATTGACCACTTTGGCAACGAGAGTTCAATCCCTTCTTCAATCTTTGAAGCTTCTTCTTCTTCTACAGCACTTCTTCATCATCGTGTGGTCTAAGGGACAAAGTGATCGACCGCAGATCAGACTTCTATAGCAATTTTTCCCCAGAATCATTTTTATTGTACTTAACATCTTCGTATAGGATTAATTGTACTCTTTTTTTTCTTGTTTGTAAACAAAGAAAGGGTTTCGTATAAACCTAGTTTTCATTCTTTTGTTTATCATCAAACACAAGATTGCGACTCTGCTGGGGACTATTTTCTCATCTGACGAGAAGGCAATTGCTCAACACGATGCTGTATCCATAGGATCGATAAAGAAGACTTTGGTCGTCCAGTTCGACCAATCTGCTTATGAAGACATGCTTCATTCAGAGGGTAGCTCTCGTTCCACCTCTGTCCAGAATAATAGGAAGCTGCATAAAGTTTGGATGCCCAAGACGTCCTCTACCCTTCCTGCAAGCTCTCCTCCTCTGATCAACAAGGTTGTGACAACACAGCCTACGCGCTCTGCGCGTAAAACTATGTCTCCCGTCTGTGACGGGCAGACAAAACTTCTGGCAATGCCTCAGTGCCAATCCAGAAGTCTAGAACGCGCCCTGCGCGTAAAATCTTGTCTCCCGTTTGTGACATGGCAGACCAAACATCTGGCAATGCCTCAGTGCCAATCCAGAAGTCTAGAACGCGCCCTGAGCGTAAAATCTCGTCTCCCGTCAGTGACGTGGCAGACCAAACTTCTGGCAATACCTCAGTGCCAATCCAGAAGTCTAGAACGCGCCCTGCGCGTAAAACTTCGTCTCCCGTCTGTGACGTGGTAGACAAAATTTCTGACAAGGCCTCAGCGCCAATTCAGAAATTTCAAACGCGCCCTGTGCATAAAATACATCTCCCATCCACGATGAGGCAGATGGTCCCTTTGATCACATCAAGGGAAAACAAGTGGCGAGTCTCCCAATCTTTAGGCTTGTAGGCCCACAAGAGAAGAAGTTGCCCACTCTTCAGATTACGTGTGACGTTGGAGGCCGTTTGAGGACTGTTTCTGTTTTGCGCGAACCTGTGCAGAACTCCAAATTATGCCAGGATAAGCCCGTCCGTGTAAAGAAGACCCGTTTTACGGGAAAACACGCTCCTCAGACGGATGATGGGTCATATGCTACTCACATGGGTGAACTGCTGTATTTCTATGGCAGAGAAAGGGTTATGATTCCTAATCTCCACATGCCTACTGATGTAAAAAGGCAGCATAAGCCTTCTTCTTCTTCTGTTAATCCCCCTGATTTGCGAGATTTCTTGATCAGAAATGCAAAGACAGGGGTCCAAACCTCCAAAGTCTGATCCTGTAATGCCAGAGGTTAGGGTATGCTGCATCTATTGCAAACTCCAAACCTCCAAAGTCTGATCCTGTAATGCCAGAGGCAGGTCCTTCTAAATCAACTTCGGTGGATAAAGGCAAACAAGAAGAAGAAGAACCAGACAACGACATGTCTGGGGGTAGTCTCCCTCACGGAGCAGCATCCAAAGCTGGGGGTAGAATTCCCTCTGTGTCCGAAGATGATGCAACTATGACCATCTTTCCTGAGGATCGTACGACTCGGGTATCGCAAGCCCGAAAGCCAAAGGGGACTTTGTCCTTCAATGAGGATGACATCATTAAGATCTTCAATATATTGATGAAGGAAGACAAGCTTCGGCTACCCAACAACAGATACCCTGAAAGGGCTGGCAAGGTCGATGACCCAGAATATTGCCTCTTTCATCGGTACATTCATCACCCCACAAGGGCATGCTATGTACTAAAAAAGAGAATCCAGGAGTTGATCGACGCCAAAGTCATCACTGTGCACTTATAAACGAGGAGACGGTCACTGCAAATTGATCTCACTCCAACATGGCAATTTGCTCCTTCAAAACCAGATACCAGATAATGAATCCCTAAAGTCTCCCCAGCGGAGCAACCTTCAGGAAATTATTCTCCAGTGAGTTTTTCGGACATGGGTGGAGCGGTGGAATGAGAAGCTTACACGTGTGCGAAATCAAAGCAAAGTAAAATTGGGTTTTGCTTCTGGTGCTGATATTTTCTTCTCCTAATGGTTGTGGTTTAGGTTTTACGCGCGGTGAAAGGAAGAGTTTACGCGGGGGGTAAAATAAGCGGTGGTTTGCTACTACTACTGTGGATATTTACGCGCGGAGAAGTATACGCGGTGATGAGCTGTTGCTGATGATTTCTTACTTTTTACGCGGTGGCTAAACGGTTTTACGCGGGGTGATTATCGGGTTGCGGGTTTGAAAAAAAAGAAATTCTATTTTTTCTATTCTTTTCTTTTTCTTATTAAAAATATATATATATATATATATATATATATATATATATATATATATATATATATATATATACATAGAAAATTCTACAAAATTATATTGGTGCATACGGTTAAACTAGCAACTGTCCAACGGGTCTCCTATATGGAATAAATTAGGAAAATTTATAATGGCTCCATAAACCCCTAGATGCATAAATACCTTAAATAAAAATAAAATATAATTCCTCTATTTAGCACATAATTACCATTAAATAATTAATAATAAGAATTTCAAAATTAGGGGTTTTACATTCTACCTAACTTATAAAAATTTCGTCCTAGAAATTAAAACTAAGCCACGGTAGAAGTTAAGGATGGTATAGATGTAAATTAACAAAGTTAAATTTATACCTTGGTCAATGAATAGGTTCGAAAAATGTTGGCGCATGTCATCCTCGCGCTCCCAAGTAGATTCTCCTGGCGAACCATGCTTCCATGTTATGCGGACCAAGGGAATAGATTGGTTCCTCAATACTTTCTCTCTATGATCAAGGATTCCCACGGGTTGCTCTTGATATGATAAGCTTGGCCCAATGGTGATCTCCGAATAGTAGAGAACATGACTTCTGTCTGCCATATATCGCCTGAGCTGCGACACATGGAATACGTCATGTACTCCCTCAAGTGAAGGTGGTAGCGCAAGTCAATATGCTACTTCTCCCACTCTCTCTAGCACGTCAAATGGTCCAATATATCTTGGACTCAACTTGCCGCGCCCTCCAAATCGGATGGTGCCTCTGGTAGGTGATATCCTTAAGAAGACATGTTCTCCCTCTTTAAACTCCAAGGGACGACGATGAAGGTCTGCCCATTGTTTCTGCCTGTCTTGCGCTGCTTGCAAGTGTCTTTGTATCTTCTTAACTTTCTCAACGGTATTGACCACTAACTCTGGTCCCAGAATCTGACGTTCTTCCATGTCACTCCAACACACAGGAGACCTACACTTTCTTCCATACAATGCTTCAAACGGAGCCATCGGGATACTTGCCTGATAGCTATTGTTGTAAGAAAATTCCACAAGGTGTAGGTGGTCCTTCCATGATCCTCCAAAGTCTCACATACAAGCCCTTAACATATCCTCCAATGTCTGAATAGTACGCTCTGAATGCCCATCTGTCTGCGGGTGATAAGATGTACTAAACTTCAGACGAGTTCCAAGGCTTTCTTGCATACTCTTCCAAAAGTGTGATGTAAAGTGCGAATCCCTGTCTGATACAATGCTTACTGGTACGCCGTGCAATCTCACGATCTGCCTCATATATAAGTCAGCCAAAGCTTCTGTAGATTGGCCAACTCTAAAAGGCAAGAAATGGGCTGACTTGGTGAGTCGGTCCACTATTACCCATACTGCATCTCTTCCACTTGGACTCTTGGGAAAATTCGTGACGAAGTCCATAGTGATGTGTTCTCACTTCCACTCTAGAATCGGAAGTGGTTGCAATAACCCTGCTGTTCTCTAGTGCTCCGCCTTTACTTGTTGACATACCAAACATTTGGCTACAAAGCGAGCTATCTCTCTTTTTATTCCATGCCACCAAAAGTGTTGTCGCAAATCATGATACATCTTGGTGCCTCCAGGATGAATAGAATATATCGAACTATGAGCTTCTGTCATCAGTTCTTGTTGAATTTCTCCATTGGGAACATATAGACGATCACCACATCGTAATATCCCATCATCATGAATGCGCAGTCCTGTCTGCTCTCCGGCCTCTGTCCTTTCCTTTAATCTTCTGAATCTGGCATCGGTAGGCAATGCTGCCTTGATTCTCTCTACTAGTGATGATTGTACTTACAAATTGGCTAGTGTTCCGTCTGCTCCGGGAAATATTACTTCAACGCTAAGACTTTGCAAGTCTTTCAATAATTCTTTCTGTGTTGTTAAGAAGTAAGCTACTGGTTTCTGGCTTAACGCGTCTGCTACAACATTAGCCTTGCCTGGGTGATAATGAAGCTCTATCTCAAAATCTTTTATCAACTCGAGCCATAGACGTTGCCTCATATTTAACTCCTTCTGTGTGAAGACATACTTGAGACTTTTGTGGTCTGTATATATTTTCACTCGTTCCCCATATAAGTAATATCTCCATAACTTTAGAGCAAATACAACAGCTGCAAGTTCCAAGTCATTAGTTGGATAATTCTTCTCATGTACTCGTAATTGCCTAGATGCATATGCAATCACCTTGCCATGCTGCATCAATATGCATCCCAAGCCTTTCCCGGATGCATCACTGTAGATCACATAGCCTCCTAATCCTGATGGAATAGTTAATACCGGTGCTGAAGTTAGTCGCTTCTTCAACTCCTCGAAAGTGACTTGACACTCGTTGGTCCATATGAACTCTTGATCTTTTTAAGTCAACCGAGTCATAGGTGTTGCTATCCTTGAGAAGTTCTCCACGAACCGTCGGTAATATCCTACAAGTCCAAGGAAACTTCTCACTTCTGCTGCTGATTTAGGAACAGACCATGTCTCGACTGCCGAGATCTTTTCTGGATCAACAGAAATACCATCTCCTGTAACAACATGTCCAAGAAATGAGACTCTGTCCAAGAAGAACTCATATTTATTGAGCTTCGCATATAGCTGCTCTCTCCTCAAGGTTTCTAGAATAATCCGCAGGTGCTTCTCGTGCTCTTCATGGCTTTTTGAATAGACAAGTATATCATCTATGAAGACGACTATGAACTGGTCCAAATACTGATGGAATACTCGATTCATTAAGTCCATAAAGATAGCTGGAGCATTTGTCAATCCAAATGGCATGACCAGAAACTCGTAGTGCCCATATCTTGTTCGGAATGCTGTCTTCGGGATATCCTCCTTCCGTACTTTCACTTGGTGATATCCCGATCTCAAATCTATCTTTGAGAACATCTTGGCTCCACTAAGCTGATCAAATAGGTCATCAATGCGTGGTAGTGGATATTTATTCTTTACTGTTACTGCATTCAAGGCTCTATAGTCAATGCACATACGCACTGACCCATCCTTCTTTGGTACAAACAACACTGGTGCTCCCCAGGGTGATGCCCTTGGTCGGATGAAATATTTCTCTTCTAGTTCTTTCAACTGTGTCTTTAGTTCATCCATCTCCTTCTTTGCCAGTCTATAAACATGAGATGCTATGGGTGCTGCTCCCAGTATTAATTCAATTAAAAACTCTACGTCTCTATCTGGGGGTAGTCCTGGTAATTCTTCTGGAAAGACGTCTGAGAATTCTAAAATAATAGGATGATAGACAACATCGTCCATTGCGAGCTGCATACCATCAAGGATTTCTGTGGATCCTCGTGCAAACTCCAGTTCAGGATGACCTGGTACTTTAAAAAGAATGCTTCCTCCAAAGCAATCGAAGAAAGTGTGGTACTTGCTCAGCCAGTCCATTCCAAGCACAACATCAAAAGTTGGCATAGGAAGGACTAAGAGTCGGGCGTTCATCTCTCTGCCATGTATCACTATAGGACAAGATCTACAATTTCTACTAACAGGTACAACTCCTCCTCCGGTAAGAATTCTAATACAACTAGGTAAGGGGGTAGAGGTAATGTTGTGTTTGGCAATAAAACTAGATGATATGAATGAGTGGGTGGCTCCCGTATCAAACAATGTCACAGCAGGAAAAGTAAAAGCAAGAGTGATACCTGCTATGACATCAATCTCCTGATTCATGTCATCCAATTCCATTGCAAAAGCTTGTCCGTTACTCTGTGGTTGTCCCTGTCTAGCCCTCGTGAATTGATCCTCTTGTGCAGGTAGTGGTGGTCCTCGCTAAAATCCCCCTGTTGTTGGAGGTCGAGGTGCTCCTGGTCTCATCATTTACTGAGCTGGCTTGGGTGCTGAAAGCGCTAGCCTCTGTGCTGGCGGTGGAAGTGTCACTGCTTGTTGCATAGGACAGTCTTTCAATATATGCTGTCCGGAACCACATCTCATACATTATCCTAAACGGACCTGACTGTCCCTTGAGATGTGCCCGCGTCTCCCACAATAATTGTATTGGGGTTTCTCTGGGATCTGGTATGGTCCTGCTCTGTGTTGGTACTGCTGTTGCTGAGCTAAAGGACGTCTAATAGGTCCTCCTTGTTGTGTCCTTGCCGGTCCTGGTTGTGTCCTCAGCTGGCCTCCTTTTCCTCGGCTGATAGTTTCTTGTAATCTGGCTTCTGTCAGTAACTCGGCATAAGAGATTCGGGACTGTGAGCTTGTATAATGTTGGAGCTCCTGAGTTAGTCCACGATGAAACCTCTTAGCCTTGGCCAAGTCATCTGGTATCAAGGCAGCGCCATATTTACTAAGGCGACTAAACTCAACATCATACTCGTCCACTTTTCGGTTTTCCTGCTCCAGGTGGAGAAACTGATCGTATAATGCATCTCTGACGGTGTCCGGAAAGTACTTCCTTTCAAAGCACTCCAGGAATTGCTCCCATGTCTGGTATGTACCCAGCTGGCGCTCCATAGATTCCCACCAGTGATGAGCATTACCATCTAGAAGCGTTCTCACACCTGTCATCCACAGCTCTGTAGGTAGCTGTGATGCTTCTAATAACTTCCGAGTGTGGGTGATCCAGTTGGTAGTTTCTTCTGGGCTCTCAATGCCTTTGTACGGCCTTGGACCCATCTGTACAAAGTCTTTTACTGAACCAACTCTAGATCGAGGTACTGGAGCTAGTGCTTGAGCTGGCACAGTAGTCTTTGCAGCCATCCTTTCAAGTGCTGCTAGGAACTCCTGTCTCTGTTCTGCTGCTTGCTGTCTCTGTTCTGCAGCTAATGTGGCAGCCTATTGTTGCTGTTCCTTCATTATCATCTGGAATAATTGGAACAGTTGAGCCTGACCATCCTGTGGTGTTGATGAGGCTGGGAGGTTCCCATTTGGTAGAACAGGAAAGTCAGATGGAAATGGATTGTGAATCTGTCCATCTGGTCCTGAAAGTCTAGGATTCGTTGAGGTCCCTTCTTGAGTCTGACCATTGACTCCAGGAGTTATGTCACCATTGGTGACAGTAGATCCCTTCTGCATATCCACCTCTCTGCAGGTGATGTACACAACGTTTAGAAGAAGTACAGGAATCAAACAGAGATGTAAAATTTGTCGGTGTAAAATATGGGTTCAGAAATATCCGCGTAAAGCAGAGAAGCATAAGGTAAGGTTTTAGAGTTGTCTGCATAAAACAGAGATTCAATGAAGTCAGCGTAAAATAGAGCTTCAAAACTGTTTGCGTAAAATAGGGCTTCAGAACTGTCTGGGAAAAAGTCTGCGTAAAAGTTTTCGTGCGTAAAGTCTGCGCGTAAAAGATCGGCTGCGTAAAAGATATGATGCGTAATATTTGCCTGCGTAAAGTATAACATACTTTGCAGCATAAAATTGTACGAGAAACTCCTTGTATTCCTTGGATGAATTTGTCAGGCTTATCAGTGAACCTAACATCTGACAAAAGTACTGCACAATGATCGAGAGGACGGCTGTGATAATTATTTTGCACAGAGACCCAGGTTGTCGTTTAGTGACATATTTGATAGAAGTCGTGTTTACACATCCAATAAGCAAGAAAAGTTTGAGGCTTCTGAATACGCTGCCTCACCTATTCAGACAAAAATGAGTTTTTACACTCAAGATGAGACAAAATCAGACGCTAAGTCAAAAGCTATTTCTGCACAAGGCTCGAGGCATATCTTTGCATTTAATGCAAGAGATTCGTTCTACTGGTTATGACTAGGAAAGCTAAGACCGTGCCAAATACGCTCATATCACCTATCCTTACATTTTACGCCTAATCAAGCTATTTACGCTGGTTTTAGGAATCTTCAAGTTCACGCTGGAGTAGTTACCTATGTGGCTTGTATGACATGTCATACGCAGAATTAGGAAGACTAAGGGAACGTGGATAGCAATTGTTATAACTGCAGCGTAAAGTAGGCATAACTACAACGTAAAATAGGTAATCTCCTGCAGCTTAAGTAGGTAATCATAGCTTGGCTTTTTACGCCAACAAGATAGTCAGTTGGCTTTTTACGCCAACAAGGGTAAAGGGTTTTTGGCGTAAACTTTGGTTTTATCCAAACAGGGGATGGTTGATAGGAAGAATGAGGTTTAATCAAGTGTGTATGAGATCCTTATACTCTATTCCTATACGCAGACTTGTTTGGTACAGTTACGTAACCAAGACAATATATTCTTGACCTGCATGGGCCACCACCAAAAATATGTCACGCCCCAGTCCTAAAATACGTAGGACTAGGAATACGTAACACGCCCAGCCATATGTATAAGAACTCCAATATATGGAAATCATATACACACGTACGCTGTATATGAATATGCAGTCCATCAGTAGTAATATATACTGTCATAACAAGTCACACAAAATCTATGTCTCACTCACAGCACAAATAATCAGTACGAATAAAAGCTGAATAATAACTGGATATCCAAAATGAGTTCTGGTAGTCGGGTGGAAACAAATCCACTACAAAACGAATATACTGAAGTAGCAAAATATCTAAACAGCGTCAATAAATCACAGATACTCTGAGGGTAGAACTTCCTCAGTCAGGTACGTAGTGTCCGGTCCAGGTCCGTACTCCTGTGGGTACTCCTGCTCGTCCATATCTGGAAAGGGACCAGGTCCTCAGAGGGACGTAACAAGATACATATAAATATGCCAATAAAGTACTGAAATAAAAACATCCACTGGGTCGCCTAACCTTCTAAGTGTATGCAATTTGAGAACAATTTTCCACCAAGTGGACTATCTGGCCAAATAATGGGATTGACATGATTTTCTCGAAGAATCAGGGGGCTAAAAGCATGTCGTCTTTTGAACGGCAGAGGCCGCCAGTAGTATATAGTGGTCATCATCACCCGTTTCTTCGGCGGAGAATCCGGGCGTACAGGAGAAAAGTGCAAAGGAGCCCAAACGCTTTACTTATTGTTCTCCCCACCCCATTTTCTAAGCATGTCATATCCATGACACGATCAACCTCTAATAACTGCCAGGTCAACTAGCATACAAAGTTTCTATCAGCAGTTATCCCTAACGCACGGCTCATATGTACAGGCGGCCAACCCAATACATAGTCTGGGATCTATATGAGACTCACAACTCGTGTAAAACTGTGTCACGGCCAATGAACCAAATAATGCTCCATAATACTGGGGTGGTCTCATAAACAAGGTCCAATGCAAATACATAAATAAAACAGAATCATGCATCATTTGGAATGTAAATAATAGTACTGTGGCAAGGTATACTTGCCGAGCAAAGTTCCGTATAGTGCAAGCGTTCACAACAGTGTAAGTTGAAGAAGTGAGTTTTTAGGGTTTGGGGTGTATTGTATAGATATATATAAATATAGAGAATAAGAGGCGGTGGAAAAACTTAGTGTTTAAGAAAACTAAAACTACTGTCGCTGCTGTTTTCTTTCTTTCCATTGGTTTTGGTTTCGGCTGGGGGTATTTAGTAATATTAGTATTTTAGGAGCGGTGGAATGAGAAGCTTACACGTGTGGGAAAGCAAAGCAAAGTAAAATTGGGTTTTGCTTCTGCTGCTGATATTTTATTCTCCTAATGGTTGTGGTTTGGGTTTTACGCGCGGTGAAAGGAAGAGTTTACGCGGGGGATAAAATAAGTGGTGGTTTGCTACTGCTGCTGTGGATATTTACGCGCGAAGAAGTATACGCGGTGATGAGCTACTGCTGATGATTTCATACTTTTTACGCGGTGGCTAAACGGTTTTACGCGGGGTGATTAACGGGTTGCGGGTTTGAAAAAAAAAGAAATTCTATTTTTTCTATTCTTTTCTTTTTCTTATTAATAAAATATATATATATATATATATATATATATATATATATATATATATATATATACATATTTATACATAGAAAATGATACAAAATTATATTGGTGCATACGGTTAAACTAGCAACTGTCCAACGGGTCTCCTACATAGAATAAATTAGGAAAATTTATAATGGCTCCATAAACCCCTAGATTCATAAACACCTTAAATAAAAATAAAATATAATTCCTCTATTTAGCTCATAATTACCATTAAATAATTAATAATACAAATTTTAAAATTAGGGGTTTTACAGGTCGTACTAGTCATGTCAGCTTATTATCTGTACTTAAGGTACGCCATGGGTAATAAGTCCACAACACAGAGGTACAAATCAACTCTTGGTTCTGCATCCCCAGCAAGTGCCTATGTGCAACATTTTTCTCCTTCGTTAACAATTCTTGAAGCCATCATCCGTATCCAAAAGTCCTGGATACGCAACGGACGATGGATCCTCAAATTCTCCCCAGCGGAGCAATCTTTATGTCTACTTGCACACTCCCGCAGTGACTATTCAAACCAACCTCGTTAGACGCTAGCCATGCTCATATTGCCTCTGAGCTATCGCCCCATCAGTCTCCCCAGCGGAACAATCCTCTGGCCTATCTTCATGTTCAGATAGACCACACTCCACGAATCACTCCTCAAAGAGTTTTTCGGATATCAGTTCACGTCCATATTACCTCTGAACTGCTGTTATAATATTTCTCTCAGGCTGAGTTTGTCATGTCCATATTACCTCTGAACAAACCTCCCGAGTTTCGCCTATCGATTATCATATTACCTCTGATATCGGTTGTCATCTCAACTTAACACCCGTACTTAACCCTAAGTACGCCAGTGGTATTAGGTCCACAAAAACTGTCACGTCCATATTACCTCTGGCAGGGCTTGTTTTAAACTTATTACTTGCACTCTTGTGCACAAGAAGTAATAGGTCCACCAAAAACCCCCCGTGGGATGCCCGCAATGGAAGCGAATAATTCACGTCCATATTATCTCTGAACTGCTGTTATAATATTTCTCTCAGGCTGAGTTTGTCATATCCATATTACCTCTGAACAAACCTCCCGAGTTTCGACTATCGATTATCATGTCCATATTACCTCTGATATCGGTTGTCATCCCAACTTAGCACCCGTACTTAACTCTAAGTACGCCAGTGGTGTTAGGTCTACGAAAACTGCCACGTCCATATTACCTCTGGCAGGGCTTGTCTTAAACTTATTACTTGCACTATCATGCATAAGAAGTAATAGGTCCACAAAAAAAAACCCTGGTGGGATGCCCACAATGGAAACAAATTGTTCATGTTCATATTACCTCTGAACTATCCTCATTTTCCCCAGCAAAGAAAAAGTCAAGTCATGTTCATATTACATCTGAAATATGTCTCTCCACTATCCCCACAGAGTCATATTTTACAGCATCCGTATTACCTCTGTCAGGACTTGTCTCGAACCTATTACTTGCACTAACGTGCGCAAAAAGTGATGGGTCTACAAAAAAATCCCCCAGCAGGATGTATTTACTACCCAAAAAACCCTATCACGTCCATATTTCCTCTGATAGGGCTTGTTTCGAACTTATTATTTGCACTCAACGTGCGTCACAAATAATAGGTCCACCAAAGATCCCCCAGTGGGATGTCCTCAACAAACAAGGTATTGTACTACGTCCATGTTACCTCTGGTACAATATCCGAAGTTCATACAAACAATCGCAAAGAAATGGAGAGCCCTCATGTGATTGAAACAACATTCTCAAATGGCGCTTACAGATGAGCCAAGCCTAATAAAGTTTTGATAATGGCTCCTATCAACGGCAAATTCCCGAAGAAGTACTATGCTTGATCTCCTTTGCTTAACGGAGTATGGTGAAGATTCCATTCTGACGACACTACTTACAAAGGTTAGTTGGATCATATTCTATCAGGTACATATGACCTCTGAATATATCTGCTTAACTAATTTGTAAACCTATCATGTTCATATTACCTCTGATAGTGTTTTGTATACAAATTTAGTTGGATTATATTCTATGAGGTTCATATTACCCCTGAATAGATTTACATTCAGCCAAGCCTTAACGAAAGTATATCATGTTCATATTACCTCTGATATCACTTTCATCTTAGCCTATCATTTATATTCTAAAGAGATAGGTCCACATAGTCAGAAAATGTATCTTTATTATCTCTGAGAAAATAAGGAGCAAAAAAGTAAAAAGTACATCATTGAGGAGGAGCCGTTAAATCGCGGATCTGTTGCGCCAAAGTCGCCATCCTCTCATTCCTGGAGTTCAAAATGTTAGTGCGAGCCCGTTCCAGCCTTGCCTCGTCATTGCTCAAGTGAGATAGTTCGGACAGAAAATCAACAAAACTTGCGTGGATGAAACCCACATGTGTCAAGTTCTGTTTAGCTGTATCCACTTGGCCCTTCAATACATTGGGGACTAACGATGCTTTGAGAAGATTCTCCCTCGTCTAGGCAAGTTCAGCTTCCAACTCTCACTACCAGAAAAAGTCAAATTAGTGACGTCTAAAACGTCGCTAAATAACCAAAAAACGTCGCTAAGTTAGTTTAGCGACGTAATTAGCGACGTTTTAAAGAAGTCGAAAAAATCAAGTCGCTAAAACAAAAAATGTCGCTATGCCGACGTTTTTTAGCGACTTTAATGTGTCTTTAAATTTAGCGACGTTTAGCGACGCAGAGTCACTAATTAGCGACGTTTAATAAAGTCGCTAAACATCGCTAATTAGCGACTTATATAGCGACGTTACACCGACGTCTTTAATGACCTGGCAATACTGTCATGTCAGCAGTTTGCGACGTACAGCGACGATTTTAGCGACTTCGTTAGCGACGTATTTAGCGACGTGTAACAGCATCGCTAATTAGCGACGTAGTTAGCGACGTAAATGAACGTCGCTAACTAGCCATGTCAGCAGTTTGCGACATACAGCGACGATTTTAGCGACTTCGTTAGCGACGTTTAGCGACGTGTTACAGCATCGCTAATTAGCGACGTAGTTAGCGACGTAAATGAACGTCGCTAAACGTCGCTAATTTTCGAAAAAAATATTACTGAATTGCATTTCTGGGTTTGCCAACCCCCTTGGGTTCATTATCAGGTATATGATGGTAGTAGAAATAATTGAATAAAGGACACAATAGCAGCACCAAGGGGGAAAATTCTAGTGCACTGGGTAAATACAGGCCAAGTATAGAAATAATTGAATAAAGGACACAGTAGCAACACCAAGGGAGAAAGCATCCAGCAAATCTCATCGTAAAGAATATGGCAAATTTATATCCATACAATCGCATCCTAAATAATAATAATAAAATATCCAGTAACTAGCTATACAACTACGGATCTGCAGGAGGCTGACCACCGGCACGCTTGAAGGATAAGAACTGCTCATACTCGTCCCATGGAATCGACACCGATGTCGATGGAGAAGGCAGTGACGTCGGTGGAGTCTGTGTCGATGTAGGCGCACCAGGAGGTCGTGCCCGCTCCAAGTCTGCGAGTCGCTGGTTGTAAGAATCCATGGTAGATAACAGCCTCGTACTGCTATGAACTATTGAATCCTGCATCATCGTCAGCCTCTCGCCCATCGATAGCTGTGACGCCTACAGCTCCATGATATTGCGGTCATTGGAGGCTCTAATATCATTTGTCAAATCCCGGAGCTCCGTCATGCTGCGGTCGAGCATATCGAATCGTGCGATGAGCATCGAATCGTCCGCCTGCTCCTCCATCCTTCGCAGCAACTCGTCATGGAGAGACGCAATCTGACGGTCAACGGCCTCCTGGACGGCCTCCTGGACTCTGGCCGACGACTGCGAGGGCTGCGACTGCGAGGGCTGTGTGGAATGTGCAGCTGTCGGGGAGGCCCTAGATGACTGCGTCGCAACCAGGGCGTCATAGGAGCCCATACCGTAGTACGTACCCCTCTGGAGACCACCAGCTGCGGTCACCCACAAGTCGTCCGCCGACGGAGCTGGAGCGGGCTGCGACGAAGTACCAGCCTCTCCAGGTGTAGGTGCACTAGCAGTCGCCCGCTCACGCAGCCTAAGATACTCGGCCTAGAAAGGTTTGGAAACTCGATAATTGCCTAAGTTATATTAAAATTAACACAAAGTAAAGTAATACTTACATAGGTCTGCGAGGCCCTCTCATCAATGAGATTTCCGTCCTTGCGATGGGTGGCCAAGAAGACGATCACCATGTTTGCATCATCACCCCTCTGTACCTGTTAAAAATATATTATTTATTACTAAACTTAAACATTTTTTCCAAGTACCATTTTATGGTACTTATATTAAAATAATATATTTTAAAAGAAAAAATATACCAAACGACGGAAATGTTCCGTCATCGGAATCGAGCCACCACACCACTTGGCAGCATTCCGCCTAGCCGCCTTGGCCTTCTTAGACCTTTCCTTGTAGCTCGGATCGTCGAATCTAGCCCTCATCGCAGTCCACTGCTCAGGCTTGATCCAACCTTGGATCGGTTTTCCAGCACGATCACGAGCCTTCTGGTCATCCAGAGCATCTCGGATAAGCTTGGCGGCAACGGTAGGAAAGAGTCGCTCGATCAACTCGGCCCGGTGCGGAGGATAAAAATACGTTTGCTACAATAAATAATTTAGTAAGTTAGCATCATGGATAAGTTATATAATATGCATAAATTAGAGGATTTATTTAATATACTTTTACCTGGAAGTGCGCAAACCAGAATGCCTTCCTCTCCTCCGGAGCCTCAGAGTAGTTGATCCAAGGGCCACCGTAGTTGTTCCTCAGAAATTGGCCCAGGCGTCTCTGAACCGACGATGGACGATATCTATACAGAGATAATAATTTAGAATACTGAAAAAGTCAATATACGATGAATAAAGAAATACACGATATATATTATACTAAACCATCTAATTGACTTACTTTGTACCGTCGGCCCAAATCTCTGTCCTCGTCTCCTCCGGAGGTGTGCATGGAGGATCTTGCTGATGCTGGGACAACGTGGGCACGACCTCCTCGACATGCTCATCTGTCCCCATGGTTCCGTCAGCAGGAGGAACGCTGGACGAGGGTGTACTATCACGCCTGGAACTACTCGTCCCAATAGTCGGAGATGTGAGTGATCGATATACTGGAGTACTGGGCGACGATGATCCAGAACCAGCAGTAGGCAGTACCGGAGGAGCACTCTGTCTACCTCGGGACCTGTCGAATCCTCCGCGTCGTCCTGTCATATCTGATAACAACATATGATGAATATAGAGAAACACAAATATATAGTACATTCTACAGTCGAAATGTGATGCATATCTCAAAGCATTCTACAGTCAAAATATAATACATATATTCGTTAATGGGTACATCTACTTCATCAATTTTCCAACCTTGATCTACATTCTATAGTCAAAATATAGTTACATTCTACATGCAATATATTTTATTTTCAATCATCTTCAGAAAATTCATCTTGTTCGCATTCCTCGTCCTCCTCTTCCTCTTCCTCCTCCTCGTCTTCACTTTCATCTACTTCGTCTTCCTCTTCGGATAACTCTACATCTTCTACATTATTATTCGTGTAATGAGTAACTTCCGTTGAGTCCACATCTACAATATTTGTTACAAGAGGTAGATCGTCCTCCTGATAAGCTATTTCGTCAATGTCAAAGGTATTTCTAGCTTTAGTCTTGCATACTGCCCACCAATCTGACCTCGCTGTCCCCCGTCTAGGATAAGTTGTAAAGTACACGAGCTGAGCCTGACTTGATAGAACAAATGGTTCATAGCCTTGATATCTACGCTTGTAGTTTATATCCACAAGGCCATGCTTGTCAATTTTCCAACCTTGATCTTGAATCGGATCGAACCATTCACACCTGAATAGCACGATATTAGCAGGTTCTGTGTCATAATTATATGTCAACTCCACAATCTCTCGTAAGATGCCAAAAAAATCATTGCCCGGATTGACGTCTTTGTAGTTCGAAGATTTGATACACAAATAACTGTTTTTTGTGGAATCAAGATCCAAAAAGCTGTCTCTGATAGGAGCATTTGTTGACTTGAACCTGAACCCATTCACACAGAAACTTGGCCATATTTTTACTGCAGTAATTGGTCCCTTGGCTAGAGTTCTAATAGATTCAGTCTCGGGTGTTATTAGACGATCGACCTAAATACCAAAGTAGCGATAGTAAGTTATTTGTTTTGCAAGTGTAGAAATAAAAAGTAATTACCAAGCATCTTACATATGCGCTCAACCAAGAAGAAAAATGGCATCTCATATCTTGTTCTACTTCTTCGTCTGTTAGGTAGGGTCTAACCGACCTCAACTCATCATTATATGTGCTGAAAAACAATGAAGCAACTGCTGATTAGTAGCATAATAGTATCTTATACTATTATATTGAGATGATGTAAACGTGGACGTATTAATTACTTACCCCTCTAGCTTCTCCACTTCATCCTCGTCGCAATTGAGTAATATATACAATTGAGCAGCCCTTAGCTCATCGTCATTAAAATATTTCTTCTTCATTTTTCCCGAAGGCTTTCCGGACGCATTGAATACTTTGAGTATTACATCATTAGATTCCTGATATGCGTCGTCATTTTTCAGAGCTTTCATCCTATTAGTAGCAACATGCGGTTTGAAATACGTCGAGCAAAAGTTTGTAATCTGCTCGTGTTATGCCCCAGTCCAAAAAATACGTAGGACTAGGACACGTAAGCATGCCAGCCGCATGGATATGGCAACTCCAATATATGGAAACCATAACCCATACGTACGCTGTAATATGAATATAAACTCACATGTGGTATATATAAAGTCACAAGTCACAGATATGCTAATCTCATCCACACAACAAGTCATAGAAAAGAAATACTAAACTAGAATAAGGAGTCTAAAATATCCAAAATAATAGTCGGGTGGAGACAAATCCACTACCAATGACTATATCCAAAACTAAAATGAGAGAGGAGTATAAAATCTCCAATATAAAATAATGTCAGCAGAAGTGTATCAGCTAAAAGAATCCATCGCTAGATGAAATCAAAGATGCTCAGAAGGTAAGACCTCCTCGGCAGAAAGTAATGCGTCAGGTCCAGACCCGTACTCCTGCGGATACTCCTGATCGTCTATACCTGGCACGGGACCAGGTCCTCAGAGGGACATAACAAGATACATAGAAGCAAGCCAATTTGAATACAGTGAACATGCATAATGTTTGAAAATAAATAAGTACGCTGTACAAGACAATCTATATGAATGCAAATGAGGACAACTTTTTGACGTATGGGCAAGGGTAGGCTACTCGATCTAATCCTCACAACTCATACGCTCGTCAGTGGACATCATCAGCCGACATACCTCTGGGGTAGCGACCCTCGGACTCCATCAATCGACATACCTCGGGGGTAGCGACCATCGGACACGACCACCATAGTGCGTGCTAGTGACTACGGTTTACCAGAGTGGTTAAAGCCCATACGCCTACTGATTGTCCTCTATGATACTAAGTGTCAAGTGTGTGTCAACATATCTAATATATAGTAATGACTGAAAGAAACTACACATGTAATAAATAAACAAAAATATAATAAATATACAAAAATATACTAAGCATGGAAAATACTGTAAACAATTTGGCAAGGTATCTTGCCTGGCAAGAAAGCTGCAAAAATGTAGTATCCCGATGTCAACACCAAGAGTCAGAAGCTACGACCTCAAAATAAACGTCTCCGAATGCTGAAATAAACATCACCAACGTTCCCAGAATAAGCAAAATAGCTAGAAAGTACTTCCCTTTCGTCCAATTTGGACACAGGGGCAAAACAGTATTTTTTGGTCAAAGCGGGGTCCACCTGTGGTCCATATTGCACCAAAAAGCGTGCCAAGGGTAACAGTCTCTAAATGGGACAAATTATAGGTCAAACAAACTCTAGATGTCAATGCGAACCCAATGGTATGTCCAAATATGGATTCCGATGGGCCGAACACAATTTCGCCCAAAAAGTCAACCGTAGGGCCCGCCAATTGGCGACTTGGTCAACTATCTCAGATTTGTGTAAAAATTGGATCACAGGACCAGCGTGTTACCACGAGTCTAATGGCGCAAGTTTCGTTGCAATCTGACGAGTGTGCACAAAATGCGCGCGACTTCCACAAAAGTTGCGATGCGGGGTGTGTCCGCGGATACGGGCTGATTTCGGCGTGCACACGCGTCCGAATCAGTTTCCACAAATTTTTACGTGTCCGGTTATGCTGCGTGCACCGTTCGGTACACTTGGTACATGACGGGGCGGTCCCGTTTGGTGGGGCGCGCTCCGTTTCACAACTTTTGGAAATCTGGAAAAGTGGGTTCGTGGGGTTTTGTGACGAATTTAATTCTTTCTACAGCAGCTAATAATCTAGGGTTATTTAACAAAAATTAAACTAGGTCAAGTGGTCTACGCATACCAAAAAGAATCATCGAATTTGGATCTCTGTGGTGGGAGATACGAACTCTGAAACATGGGTGGTCACCTTAGTTTTCTGCGATCCCAGAATTCTGTCTGTTTCCGCCAACTTTGGCGCTGTTTCGCCTAGGGTTACGTGTTGTTCGAGTACTACTATCACACAGATATGGAAGAGGGTTAAGGGGTGAGCATACCGGTGAATACGGGGCGGCGTTTGGTTGAGCGAGTCGACGGGAAACAACTCCGGAACACAGGTGCCTCGTTGTGGGAATCTGCAGTGTGCGGGGTCGCGGTCGTCGGGATTGGTTTGGACGTCCTGGCGGGGTTCTCCGGCTGCGGTGGCGGCAGTCTCTAGGTCTAGATGAGAAGAGGAGGGTCTGTATGATTAGGTTTAGGGTTTTAGAGGAATAAAATACTATATATATATATATATATATATATATATATATATATATATATATATATAGGGAGAGAGGGGGTTTGGGTTCCGCGGCCAAGGGGTCAACGGGTTCTACTGTGGTTTGGCGGGATTGGTTTGTTGTAATAGGGCGGCTTGCATAGTGAATGGGGCAACGTTGCTTGCTGCTGCTATGGAATGGAGTAATGGATTGCTTTGGTGGAGTAAGGGATTATTTTGGTTTGCTTAAGTTATAGTTATTAATTATTATTATTTTCTTTTCTTTTCTTTTCTTTTCTTTTTCTTTTTTTTTCTAATACTTTTCCAATTAAAAATATATATGCATATATATATATTTGTGTATATATATATATATATATATATATATATATATATATATATATATATATATATATATATATATACTCATAAGAAAAATTCTAGATTATAATAATGCACACTATTAAGCTAGCAACTGCTCAAGGGGTCTCCTACATGAAATAAATTCGGAAAAATTTCTAATGGTCCCATAAATCCCCTAAGTTCACCAACACCTAAAATAAAAATTAATAAAAATCTATTTCTCCTAATTAGCACATAATTAAATTATTAATTAATAAAAAAAATACGATTTTTTGAAATAGGGGTTTTACACCTCGAGAACATAAGCTTCACAATTAGAGCCCTCAACTTGTGCCTTATTTTTCACCTTTCTCTTTAGGTGATTCAGATGCCGCTCGAAGGGATACATCCACCGATAACCGACAGGACCACCAACACGTGCCTCATAGGAAAGATGAATTGGCAAATGCTCCATAGAGTCGAAGAATCCAGGAGGAAACACCTTCTCGAGCTTACATAGTGTTACCGCAATGTCCTTCTCTTGCTTTTGTAGACGATCGACGAGCAACTTAGTACAACAAAGATCTCTGAAGAATATGCTCAGCTCTGTCAATGGATCCCAAACGACCTGCGGTAAGAATTCCCGAAATACAATCGGAATTAACCTCTCCATGAATACGTGACAATCGTGGCTCTTCATACCCACCAGTTTGTTCTCCTTGAGGTCGACGCATCTTCTCAAGTTCAACATGTACCCGTCTGAAAACTTTAGACTCTGAATCCACCTACAAAGTCTACCTTTATCCTCTTTCTCCAGTGAGAAAACTGGCTTAGGTTGCTTTAACTTTCCATTCCCCTCCTCTATCAAATGTAATGCAGGACGTCTACATATTTATTCTAAGTCCAACCTGGCCTTCGGATTATCTTTCGTCTTCCCCTTTACCTCCATTACAGTATTAATTATGTTATCAAACACATTCTTCTTATGTCTGATCAGATTGGTGCTCCAATATGGCAGATTCCAGAATATACTCCTCTTCGTCCAGTTATGGGTGCGACCAAATCCGTCACACTTGTACCCCTTAGCAGGCTCTTCGATAGCACTTGGTAAATCTTTTATCTCTTTCCATATCGTGTATCTGGGCTACCTTGGCGGTGGATTGGACTTCTCCACAACTCCCGCACGAAAAGCATTCCGGTTCCTCCGGTACGGATGATCCTTCGACAAAAATTGTCGATGACAATCGAAGAAGCACGGTTTGCCTCCGTGTTTCAAACGGAAAGCCTGAGTACGGTCCATGCAATACGAACATGAGAGACGACCATGGGTGCTCCATCCCGATAATATTCCATAGGCCGAAAAGTCGTTGATGGTCCACATAAGTGCTGCCCTCATCTGAAAATTCTGCTTTCTAGAAACAACGTACGTGTTGGCACCTACTTCCCACAGCTGATTCAACTCATCTATCAAAGGCTGTAAATGCACATCGATATTCCTCTTCGGATTGTTCGGACCCGGGATAATAACGGTTAGGAACATATACGGAGTCGTCATGCACATCCAAGGCGATAGATTGTACGGAGTGACGATCACAGGCCAACACGAATACTGGGAGCCCGAAAGTCCGAATGGGGTAAAACCGTCAGAGGAGAGCCCCAATCTGACATTATGCGTGTCACTACCACATTTTAGGAAAAAGGGTATTTTAGTAATTTCCTATTTAAATAAATATTGTGCATGGTAAATAATTATTTGTTGTATTATTTAATTGTTGTTAGATGTTATTTAATTATTTTGGACTTATTTTAGTGGACCCAACTAGTTTAGTTTGGACCCATGGACCAACATGAATTAAATAGTTAGACTTGGCCCATTTAGAAAGCCCATGGTTAAGGAGATGGATTAAATTAATTAAGTGATTAGACTAGAAGCTTCCTTCCTTAATTATTTCTTCATGAGAGGCCCCAAGGGGTACATTGGACATTTCATAATTGCTTGGGGAGGGGGGCATGGCCGGCCTATATTAGAGGGGAGGAATTTCTCTCTCCTCTCATTTTCATTCCAAATCTAGATCTAGAATTTCCCACTACCAAATTCCCTCCATTCCCATTCCAATTCTCTATCAAATTCATTCCAAATTCTTCCTAATTCACCATTGGAGAAGAAGAAAGCAAGGATCTAGAAGAAGGAAGCAAGAATCTACAAAGAGGAGCAAGGATCTACAATTTGGAAGCAACTTCATCTCAATTGGAGGTTTCATTGGGAATCCATCTCCCAATAGGTATAATTCAGTTTTTTCCCATTAAAATAGCTTGTAAATCTTAGATTTAATCATGTAAAATCAACCCATATATATGTACTACCCATAGGACTTTGTTTTGTGTTCATAGGAGACCCATGGAGAAAGTTATGGTGCTTTTTGTGTCAATTTTGTTGGAATTCCGAATTGACAATTTGTTGTGTGTGTCAATTGATCCTATAGATCAATTTGGCATGTGCTTATGTGTTTGGGGCTAGTGTCGTGTCCATATTTGGGTACATGTGGTTCGTATCCCAACTATTTGGTGATACGTATCATTTTGGGGGTTTCCCTCCGACACGGAGCTTTGTACATTTCGTATTTTGACACGGACACGTAGATATACTTTTGACACTTTGATTTGTTCATAAATATTATTTGTGACTTGTTTGTATCCTTCGGGGTGCATTTGGTTGTGTGTTGGACTCGTGTCGCATGCATATCCTAGATCTAGTGGGATACGGTGTGATACTCTCCAATTGTGTGTATTTTTGTATAGATCTAATTATTTGTGGTTTAATTCTTCATTTATAATTAGTAAATATATATAGATATTATATATTTATTTTAGTGTATTTATTATGGTATTTATTGTAGCATAGATCTATATATTCTATGTGTTCTAGTGTGATGTATAAATATATGTATGTAGCTTTCTTGCATGCAATTATATATGTACTTATGTTAATAAAATAAATTATACATAAATGTTTTATAAATTATATTTATGTGTTTAATTGTGTAATTATATTATTTATAATTATTATGTAATTATTTGTATATTAATGTATATATTTTATGTGTGCTTCTAGCCATGTAAAATATGTACATTAATATGTGCATGTGTTTTGTAACCATTGGTATTTAATTGTGTAGGATTATGTATATATATAAGTATATTTATTGAATTGTTTTATATAAATATATATATATATATATATATATATATATATATATATATATATATATATATATATATATATATATATATATATTGATTTATATAGATTTATATTTATTAATATATAATTATATTAATTATTGTTTTTGCGACAGTGGCATTTAATGACAGTTGCTGTCATTAATACAGCAGCCGCTGTAACAGTGGTTCGGCATTAATGACAGATCTGTCATTAATGCTGCGGGCAGTTTTGAGCGGCAAATCCTTCAGCGACAGGTTTTCTGTGACAGTTTGAAACTGTCATCAAACTGTGACAACAGTGGTTTATATATATAGAGTTTCTGCGACAGATTTTCTGTGACAGTCAGACTGTCACTATAAGCCTGTTTTATTTATTTTGTATTTTTAGCTCACTGTTTTCAGTGACAAATTGGCAGATTTAAATTATATTTTATATATTATAATTGTATATATATATATGTATATATATATATGTGTTTTGTGAGGTATAATACTAGTAGTGATATATTATTTTAATTGTATAAATATTGGTTTGTATATACATTATAATAGAGTGTGTATTATATGTATTGTGAACATACTTTGTGTGGATATCAATTGGGATCTAATTTTGATTCCTAAATTGTTGTATTTTATTCCTATATTATTTATATAGATTTCTTGTGAGGTTGACCTTGGTTTGACCATGTTTGACTTTAGTTGACTTTAGAGTTGACCATAGTTGACTTTTAACTTAGAATTGATTTTATTGACCTAGAAGTTGACTAGTTTGAATTGTTATCTTTCCGGGACCTTGTATTAATGTGGTATTCCATATCTAGGTCTTCGAGGTACCGAGTCAGGCATCTGTGAGACTGTTCTTTGGACTTCAGGCGAGTACATTCTCTGATAGTTTCTCATTTATGATATCCTCTATGTTCGTTGTATCTAGTGTAGATATACATGTTTCTCTTGACACTATGGTTACACGGATTGGTATATCCGGATCTCGTCATGAGATGTTATTCCTTGGTATATGGTGTATATGGTGCAAGTATTGTCTCATTGGTTATCTTGTACATGTACAGACACCGATTCTCGGGGAGACTAGCTATCTTCTTGGGGAATCTAATGCCATAGCATACCGTGGTTGGATCTACTATACCAGTCGGGGGTGGGGAGTATTAGTATAGATGTGTGATCAAATCCCTATTGAATAAAGTACTGGTAAGCGAATAGTGTTGATCATGCACCGCACGTATGATTAGCCAGGCCGTATTGCATCTTGCCCAAGCCGATCACACGTTAAGCTAGTACTCACACACTTAGTCATTAGTATTATTGTTTCATTGGCATATTGTTCCTTATTGTATTTATTTCCAGTATTTCCTTATTGTACATATATCTCTCCTATCTATTGTGCATCTTGTTTATCCATAGCTATTTACTGTTACATAGTTTTTATCATTGTTTGAGAACTGCTGTTAGGGTTGTACTCTGCTCCTTTCCTGACTGGATATATTTTTCCAGATGATACTGAGGAGTGGTACCCTACCTTTTATGGACCCCAGGATGTTGTGGGTTTAGATTCTGAGACCCTGGCTCAAGAGGGACTTATCCCAACTGAGACAGTTGACCCTGGAGTTGTAGCTTTGTAGCTTTGTAGTATTCTTTTGTACTGGATTTGTCTCCAGCTTATTTCTGTATTTCTTCAGACTCATTGATGTACTATTTTAGACTCATGAGTTGTATCGTGACTATTCTATTCTTTATCTGATTCGTGCTCATTTCTATCTTAGTTCTGTGATTGAGTATTCTATCATTATTGGTGGTTCATTACATTAGATAGACTTTCTAGACAGCGTTCTACCGCCGATTCTGCGGCGTAGGCTGGGCGTTGTTTCCGACTAGTACCCTTACACCGGGTGCGGGTCATGACACGTTTTTGGTGGTGGCCCATGCAGGTCAAGCTTCACAAGTATGTGATGTCGTGGTAGTGCGACAACTTAGTTGTACTACTGCGAGCCTGCGATAGGATATAGGATATAGGCTGAGATACTCAATCACATCTAGGAAAATTCTTTTGATTCAACTATTCTCCTTTGATATTGATACTTGATCCCTTAAACTGTCCTTTCCTTGAATATCTTACATCTTGTGCCATATTGATTCTTATTCCGTCTTTTTATGAGACATACTCGGAGATACTTGCGGAGGCACGCAAGGTTGAGCGGGATCTGGGTTTGAAGACCAAGAGAGACCGTGATTCTTTTCTGGGGGCCAACGGCAGTGCAGTATCTGTCAAACGTCCTTATTTCCAGTCCAGACCTTTCCAGCAGCCACAGCAGAACCAGACTCCAGCTAGAGCGCCTTTTCACCAGGCACCTCAGCAGCAGAGACAGTTACAGCAAGCTCCATGCAACTTCTGCAAGAAGCCCGGCCACATCTGGGAAGTTTGCAGGAGAAGGCTAGGAGTTTGTTTGTATTGTGGTACTGAAGGGCATCAATTGAGGGAGTGTCCTCGTCGTGCAGTTCAGGGAGCAGCTCCAGCTCCGAGGGCACAGACGAGACCACCTGCAGCATAGCCGAGGGGACCGCTTCCGACACAGCAGCAGCGTTTTGTCCAGCATCAACAGCAGGGAGGTGCTCGACAGGGACGAGCATTTGCTATGACCGTCGAAGAGGAGGAACCCACAGGAGATGTCATCGCAGGTTCTATTCTTCTTGATTCTATTCCAGCTTTAGCTTTGTTTGATAATGGTGCTTCCCATAGTTTTGTATCTGTTTCTTTTGCTCTAAAGCATGGTTTGGTAACTGAGTCTTTGCTTAGGACTTGCAAGATCATGACCGGGGCAGGCATTATCCTGGTTAATGATATTTGCAAGGATCGGAGAGTTACTCTGGGAGGCCAGAAGTTGAGTGCGTGTCTACTTGTAATGCCACTTCCGAGCTAAGATATTGTACTCGGGATGGATTGGTTGAGTAGGCACCGTGCTAGCATAGATTGTAGAGGAGGTAGAGTTTTGTTTGGTCCGCCAGGAGAGCCAGAGTTCGAGTTTGCTAGAGGAGCTGCGGAGCAGGGAGAAGGCATTATTTGTGGAGCTATGGTAGAAGACAAGGAGTTGCCGCATCCGTTGATAGCAGAATTCTTGGATGTGTTTCCTGAGGAATTGCCAGGATTGCCGCCAGATCGAGATGTTGAATTTTCTATAGACTTGGTGCCAGGTGCGGAACCTATTTTGCAGCATGTCTATAGAGTAAACAACAGCGAGCTGGTCGAGTTGAAGAAGCAGGTGGATGAATTGCAGGATAAGGGGTTCATCAGATCGAGTTCTTCACCATGGGAAGCCCCGGTATTGTTTGTACCGAAGAAGGATGGATCGGTACGCATGTGCATTAATTACAGGGCATTGAATAATCTCACTATCAAGAATAAGTATCCTTTGCCGCGGATTGATGATCTGTTTGATCAGTTGAGTGGTGCGAAGGTGTTTTCTAAGATAGATTTGAGATCAGGCTACCATCAGGTGAAGGTGAAGCCGGAGGACATATCGAAGACTGCTTTTAGAACTCGGTATGGTCAGTACGAGTTTATGGTGATGCCGTTTGGTTTGACTAATGCACCGGCGGTATTTATGAACTTGATGAACAAGGTGTTCCACCAGTACCTTGACAAGTTCGTGGTGGTGTTCATCGACGACATACTCATATACTCGAGGACACCGGAGGAGCATGAGGAGCATTTGAGGATTGTGTTGGATGTGCTGAGGAAGGAGAAGCTGTATGGGAAGTTGTCCAAGTGTGAGTTTTTCTTGGACAAGGTGGAATTCTTGGGGCATGTTGTGACGGTGATGGTATTTCAGTGGATCCGAAGAAGATTTCAGCAGTGGAATCTTGGAAGACTCCGAGTTCGGTAGCAGAGATCAGGAGTTTCTTAGGATTGGCAGGCTATTACAGGAAGTTTGTGCAAGATTTTTCGAGGATTGCCGAGCCGATGACCAGACTCACAAGGAAGGATGTGGAGTTTGTTTGGACGGAGGATTGCCAGGTTGCTTTTGAGGAGTTGAAGAAGAGGTTGACGTCTGCTCCTATTTTGACTTTGCCATCAGGATCCGGAGGTTTCACTATTTATAGTGATGCATCAGGAAAGGGTTTAGGTTGTGTTCTTCAGCAGCATGGGAAAGTGATTGCCTATGCATCCAGGCAATTGCGTCCTCATGAAAAGAACTATCCTACCCATGATTTGGAGTTGGCAGCTGTCATATTCGCCCTGAAGTTGTGGAAACATTATTTATACGGAGAGCGTGTGGAGATCTTCACAGACCACAAAAGCTTGAAGTACGTTTTCACGCAGAAGGAGTTGAACATGAGGCAGCGTCGGTGGTTGGAACTGATGAAGGATTTTGATATCTCCTTGCAATATCATCCTGGGAAAGCAAATGTAGTTGCCGATGCTTTGAGCAGGTATCCGGTAGCTATGTTCTTGACGCAGGATCGATATTTGTTGGAGGACTTGGAGAGCTTGGGCATTGAAGTGATTGTTCCAGGGTGTGCTATACAGATGTGGGGATTACAGATACACTCAGATTTGATGGACAGGATCAAGGCAGCACAGTATGATGATGTATCTCTAAGGAGTATCAGGGCTCAGGTGAGAGCAGGATTGGAGGATGATTTTACTATTGCAGAGGATGGATCTTTGAGGCATGGAGTTAGATTGTGTGTGCCTAGTGGGGAGTTGCGTGAGGAGGTGTTGCAGGAAGCGCATCGCTCTCAGTATTCCATACATCCAGGTGCTAACAAGATGTATCGGGATATGCGAGAGAGTGTGTGGTGGTATGGCATGAAGAGGGAAGTGGCACAGTTTGTATCCAGATGCTTAGTGTGCCAGCAGGTGAAAGCCGAGAGGCAGAGGCCAGGAGGTTTACTTCAGCCATTACCCATTCCAGAGTGGAAGGGGGAACACATTACTATGGATTTTGTGTCTGGACTTCGACGATCTCCAGGAGGGAAAGACGCGATTTGGGTCATTGTTGATAGGTTGACCAAGTCGGCCCACTTTTTGCCTTTCAAGGTGGGTTTGTCTACGGAGAAGCTGGCAGAGATATATGTGAGGCAGATCGTTAGGATACATGGAGTTTCTGTCAGCATAGTCTCAGATCGAGATAGTCGTTTCACTTCTCATTTCTGGAGGAGTTTACAGGAGAGTTTGGGCACTCAGCTCAAGTTCAGTACTGCATATCATCCCCAGACAGTTGGGCAGTCAGAGAGGACTATCCAGACTCTCCAGGATATGTTGCGCACTTGTGTACTAGATTTTGGGGGTTCTTGGGAGGACCATCTCCATTTGGTAGAGTTTGCTTACAACAACAGTTCCCAGGCCAGTATAGAGATGTCACCTTTTGAAGCTCTATATGGTCGGAGGTGTCGTACTCCTTTGTCTTGGGACGATGTTGGAGAGAGAGTTTTGCTTGGGCCAGAGATGGTTGTGGATGCAGCAGAGAAGGTTCAGTTGATTAGAGACAGACTTCGAGTGGCGCAGGACAGACAGCGGCATTGGGCCGATAGCCATCGGAGACCTTTGGAGTTTGAGGTATAGTTTAGATTTTTGTTTGTGCTTGTTCTTGTTTGTTATAGATTAAGTTCTTAAGATGGTGTTTTGTTATAGGTGGGTAGTTTGGTGTTTCTGAGGATTTCTCCGACACGAGGCACGATTCGCTTCGGTGGAGGCGGAAAGCTTAGTCCGCGATTCATCGGACCTTTCACTATTCTGGAGAGGGTCGGTGCAGTTGCTTATAGACTAGACTTGACACCTGCATTGGAGGGAGTGCACAACGTATTTCATGTGTCGCAGTTGAGAGGATACGTGGCCGATCCTAGTCATGTATTGGATCACTCAGAGATAGAGGTGGGCCCTACTCTTAGCTATCCAGAGCAGCCAGTTGAGATTCTGGATCGGAGAGAGAAGGTGCTGAGGAACCAGACTATTTCTTTGGTGCGCGTCGCATGGAGGCATCACTCTCCGGGGGAGTCTACCTGGGAGAGAGAGGATGACATGCGAGAGCGTTATCCATATTTGTTTGAACCTTGAGGTATGTTATTTTTTAGTTATGTTCTGTTCATTAGTTAATTGTGATTCTTTAGTTCTGTTCTATGATTTTCTGGGGGTAGTTTTCATCTTTGAATTTCGAGGACAAAATTATTTTAAGGAGGGTAGACTTGTCACTACCACATTTTAGGAAAAAGGGTATTTTAGTAATTTCCTATTTAAATAAATATTGTGCATGGTAAATAATTATTTGTTGTATTATTTAATTGTTGTTAGATGTTATTTAATTATTTTGGACTTATTTTAGTGTACCCAACTAGTTTAGTTTGGACCCATGGACCAACATGAATTAAATAGTTAGACTTGGCCCATTTAGAAAGCCCATGGTTAAGGAGATGGATTAAATTAATTAAGTTATTAGACTAGAAGCTTCCTTCCTTAATTATTTCTTCATGAGAGGCCCCAAGGGGTACATTGGACATTTCATAATTGCTTGGGGAGGGGGGCATGGCCGGCCTATATTAGAGGGGGAAAATTTCTCTCTCCTCTCATTTTTATTCCAAATCTAGATCTAGAATTTCCCACTACCAAATTTTCTCCATTCCCATTCCAATTCCCTATCAAATTCATTCCAAATTCTTTCCAATTCACCATTAGAGAAGGAGAAAGCAAGGATCTAGAAGAAGGAAGCAAGGATCTACAAAGAGGAGCAAGGATCTACAATTTGGAAGCAACTTCATCTCAATTGGAGGTTTCATTGGGAATCCATCTCCCAATAGGTATAATTCAGTTTTTTCCCATTAAAATAGCTTCTAAATCTGAGATTTAATCATATAAAATCAACCCATATATATGTACTACCCATAGGACTTTGTTTTGTGTTCATAGGAGACCCATGGAGAAAGTTATGGTGCTTTTTGTGTCAATTTTGTTGGAATTCCAAATTGACAATTTGTTGTGTGTGTCAATTGATCCTATAGATCAATTTGGCATGTGCTTATGTGTTTGGGGCTAGTGTCGTGTCCATATTTTGGTACATGTGGTTCGTATCCCAACTATTTGGTGATACGTGTCATTTTGGGGGTTTTCCTCCGACACGGAGCTTTGTACATGTCGTATTTTGACACGGACACGTAGATCTACTTTTGACACTTTGATTTGTTCATAAATATTATTTGTGACTTGTTTGTATCCTTCGGGGTGCATTTGGTTGTGTGTTGGACTCGTGTCGCATGCGTATCCTAGATCTAGTGGGATACGGTGTGATACTCTCCAATTGTGTGTATTTTTTTATAGATCTAATTATTTGTGGTTTAATTCTTCATTTATAATTAGTAAATATATATAGATATTATATATTTATTTTAGTATATTTATTATGGTATTTATTGTAGCATAGATCTATATATTCTATGTGTTCTAGTGTGATGTATAAATATATGTATGTAGCTTTCTTACATGCAATTATATATGTACTTATGTTAATAAAATAAATTATACATAAATGTTTTATAAATTATATTTATGTGTTTAATTGTGTAATTATATTATTTATAATTATTATGTAATTATTTGTATATTAATGTATATATTTTATGTGTGCTTCTAGCCATGTAAAATATGTACATTAATATGTGCATGTGTTTTGTAACCATTGGTATTTAATTGTGTAGGATTATGTATATATATATAAGTATATTTATTTAATTGTTTTATATATATATATATATATATATATATATATATATATATATATATATATATATATATATATTGATTTATATAGATTTATATTTATTAATATATAATTATATTAATTATTGTTTTTGCGACAGTGGCATTTAATGACAGTTGCTGTCATTAATACAGCAGCCGCTGTAACAGTGGTTCGGCATTAATGAAAGATCTGTCATTAATGCTGCGGGCAGTTTTGAGCGGCAAATCATTCAGCGACAGGTTTTCTGTGACAGTTTGAAACTGTCATCAAACTGTGACAGCAGTGGTTTATATATATAGAGTTTCTGCGACAGATTTTCTGTGACAGTCAGACTGTCACTATAAGCCTGTTTTATTTATTTTGTATTTTTAGCTCACTGTTTTCAGTGACAAATTGGCAGATTTAAATTATATTTTATATATTATAATTGTAAATATATATGTGTTTTGTGAGGTATAATACTAGTAGTGATATATTATTTTAATTGTATAAATATTGGTTTGTATATACATTATATTAGAGTGTGTATTATATGTATTGTGAACATACTTTGTGTGGATATCAATTGGGATCTAATTTTGATTCCTAAATTATTGTATTTTATTCCTATATTATTTATATAGATTTCTTGTGAGGTTGACCTTGGTTTGACCATGTTTGACTTTAGTTGACTTTAGAGTTGACCATAGTTGACTTTTAACTTAGAATTGATTTTATTGACCTAGAAGTTGACTAGTTTGACTTGTTATCTTTCCGGGACCTTGTATTAATGTGGTATTCCATATCTAGGTCTTCGAGGTACCGAGTCAGGCATCTGTGAGACTGTTCTTTGAACTTCAGGCGAGTACATTCTCTGATAGTTTCTCATTTATGATATCCTCTATGTTCGTTGTATCTAGTGTAGATATACATGTTTCTCTTGACACTATGGTTACACGGATTGGTATATCCGGATCTCGTTATGAGATGTTATTCCTTGGTATATGGTGTATATGGTGCAAGTATTGTGTCATTGGTTATCTTGTACATGTACAGACACCGATTCTCGGGGAGACTAGCTATCTTCTTGGGGAATCTAGTGCCATAGCATACCGTGGTTGGATCTACTATACCAGTCGGGGGTGGGGAGTATTAGTATAGATGTGTGATCAAATCTCTATTGAATAAAGTACTGGTAAGCGAATAGTGTTGATCATGCACCGCACGCATGATTAGCCAGGCCGCATTGCATCTTGCCCAAGCCGATCACATGTTAAGCTAGTACTCACACACTTAGTCATTAGTATTATTGTTTCATTGGCATATTGTTCCTTATTGTATTTATTTCCAGTATTTCCTTATTGTACATATATCTCTCCTATCTATTGTGCATCTTGTTTATCCATAGCTATTTACTGTTACATAGTTTTTATCATTGTTTGAGAACTGCTGTTAGGGTTGTACTCTGCTCCTTTCCTGACTGGATATATTTTTCCAGATGATACTGAGGAGTGGTACCCTACCTTTTATGGACCCCAGGATATTGTGGGTTTAGATTCTGAGACCCTGGCTCAAGAGGGACTTATCCCAACTGAGACAGTTGACCTTGGAGTTGTAGCTTTGTAGCTTTGTAGTATTCTTTTGTACTGAATTTGTCTCCAGCTTATTTCTGTATTTTTTCAGACTCATTGATGTACTATTTTAGACTCATGAGTTGTATCGTGGCTATTCTATTCTTTATCTGATTCGTGCTCATTTCTATCTTAGTTCTGTGATTGAGTATTCTATCATTATTGGTGGTTCATTACATTAGATAGACTTTCTAGACAGCGTTCTACCGCCGATTCTGTGGCGTAGGCTGGGCGTTGTTTCCGACTAGTACCCTTACACCGGGTGCGGGTCGTGACAACGCGCTTCCTCGGCAAAATGTGGATACTCTCGATCAAAGTGCTTTCATGCTTCTCCATCAGATGGATGATCCAATAATCCTTCGATCTGTTTTTGCCTGTGCCAACTAATGTTTTCTGCAGTCTCCTTAACCATAAACAACCGCTGCAACCGCGGCGTCAAAGGCAAGTAGTGCATCGAATCGGTAGGCTTCCTTGCACCGACAGACTTTCCTCTAACACTGGCCTTGTAGCGATCAGCACCACAGAATCTGCACGCATCTTCATCCTTGTCATCTTTGTAGTACAACATGCACCCATTGCGACATGCATCAATTTTTTCGTATCCCATCCAAAGCGATCTCACCATCCTCTTAGATCGATAGAAGTCTTTAGGCAACTTTGCACCCTCGGGCAAGATCTCTATAATCAAATCGAGCAGTCGATTATAGCATTCTTGTGACATGTTAAAATTGAACTTGATGCTCAATAATCTTGTAACCACCTCCAACGGTGAATGATCCTCACAACCAGGATATAGTGGAGTCCTTGCATTCTCCAGCAACTCCATAAACTTTGCAGCATCGGCATTCGGTGCCTCCTCAGCTGCATCATAATTGTCCGGATTGAAACTAGGTCCCGTCGCATCATAATTGTCCGGATTGAAAGTAGGCCCCGCCGCATCATAAACCATGTTCACCAACCCGTCGTCGTAAGCATCGTGGTCGTGGACATCCATATACAGCTCCACATAGGGCTCCGACTTCGATGCTAGAGATACAAGTTCTCCGTGCGTGGTCCACTGATAGTAATTCGGCGTGAAGCCCTTCGAGTATAAATGATATGTAACTTCCACTTCTGGATGATATTTCTTGTTCGACATCTCACACACGGACACTTAATTTTGGTACCGTCCATGTACTGAGGGAACGCCTTGGCGAACTGCAGGAACTGCTGTACACCCTCAATGAATTCATCCCACACACCGCATATGTCATCAGGATGACGGTTGTACATCCACGAACGATGACGCAGATAGTAATTCATATCCATTTCTAGATACTTCTGTAAAAATGACAGTATGTATCATATAAATCATTATATACAGTGGTTTATCACCTAACTTCATAACTTAACCGTACTATAAAAATCATAACTGATATAATACATACTTTCATTTATCAAAGTCTAAAATAAGCAATATTCAAAACAACTGACCATTTATCAAAGTCTAAAATAAGCAATTCTTTCATTTCATAACTGATATAATACATACTTTCATTTATCAAAGTCCAAGAGCCCTAGATATGGAATATAAATGTTAATGAGTGTTTTGAAATGATAAACAGGGTTAACTAGTTCATGGTGATGTTTCTAAGCCACTTCTAGATCCATACTAGTTTATACTAGTCAATACTAGGTTAATACCTTGCTACACTACGTCTTCTAGGTCGTACTAAGGAATTCTAGTTTATACTAGTTAATGCCTAGCTAATACTAGTTATTACTAAGTATACTAGTTAATATTAGTTATACTAAATACTACTAGTATAACTCAACTAATATCCTACCTTACCCCAACTCACATCTTATACTTGCTCACTGGACTACAACCCATAGTAGTCACTCCTCCCTGATACCACAATATCAGTTCACTTCACAGCACTGTTATGCTCTAATTAAACTGCACTGCACTGATCACTCTTGCCAATTAAATCCCTGATACCACAGTATCAGTTAAGGGCTGTATTGGCATGCAACAAGTGACCTGTGAACACCTACCCGATACTTGGCTATACCTTAACCCAAACACATGCCTACAGACCCTAACTAAGTCTGCAACCTCTGATACTTGGCTATATATATACTAATTAGTATATATATAGACTAATTAACAATAGCTAACTGATACCAATCAGCTATTCACTGATACACCAGTTTGTGTATCCAACACAGTCGCCAACTCAAAGAACTTATACACACCAATATCACCCTTACCTTAGAGCAACCTACTACTTTATTAAAAAGTTTAACATTACTACTATCTGATGGTTTAATCTGATATGCATAACAGCGTATAAACTGATACAAGGTACTACATATACACTCTGGTCCTAATCCTGAGATCAGTCCTATGACCCATACTTATTAAGTACTCCAACACCCCTTAAACCTGATACAAATTCTCAAATAATGCTTAACCACCAATCTTAACCACCAATCTGCTACTGTTGCTGCAGAACTACAACCATCAGTTGTTCTACAGCCAACTACAGGGTTTAGCAGGCTACTACAATAGGTGCAGTCTACAACTGCAGTGAGGGACTCCCCCCTACAATTGCCTGTACAATTAATACCAACTTCCCTTTGTCAATGACTGATATCTAAACCCCCCATCAACCCAGCAAGCACATTCTTGTACTGATACAGCTGCCCAAACAACAACAGAATCACCACTACTACTTGTGAGGTCTGCACAACATGTACAAGTCCCCCCTCTAAAGTTTGCACTCTTGTGTACCCACAATATCTGGTACTGCTACCAAGGGTCAGAACCTGATCTCCATCTATACTTAATGCCAAGTTATACTGGTTAGCCTAAACTGATACACTTAAACCAATGTCTGAACACTCTGCAACATTTGCTTCCCCTCCATTGTTATCTGAATGCATACATAAAATAGATGTATAGGAGAAAAACCCTAACCCTAACCCTAACCCCAGGTCAAAAAACCTAACCCTAACCCTAGGTCCTGATCAGTGTTTGTGTCAGTGTGTGTGTGTGTGTGTCGTGTCTGTGTCTGTGTCAGTGTCTGTGTGAGTGAGTGTGTGTGTGTGTGTGTGTGTGTGTGTGTGTGTGTCGTGTGTGTCTGTCAGTGTCTGTGTGTGTGTCGTGTCTGTCAAGTGTGTGTTGTGTCAGTGTGTGTGTGTCGTGTCAGTGTGTGTGTCCTGTGAGAGAGAGAGAGAGAGAGAGAGAGAGTTAGGGTTTACCTAGAGCTCGAGGAGGAGGAGGGGGATGCCGGAGTAGCCGCAGCCGTGGAGAGCCGGTCACCGGAGGGGGGGGGAATCGCCGGTCGCCGGAGAGGGGGGGGGGAATCGAAAGTTTTCGAAAATTTCGACAGATTGGGAAAAAGAAAACTGAGCCCTAATTAACCAAAATTTAGGGACGTTTAGCGACGTCAAATAACAACGTCGCTAAAATAAAATTTAGCGACGTCAAATACGTCGCTAAACACGTTGCTAAATATTTTTAATATATACGTCACTAAATACGTCGCTAAACGTCGCTAAATTAGACATATTAGCGACGTTTAGCGACCTTAATTGAACTTATAACGACTAATCTTTTAAAATCTTTTTAAAAGTCGCTAAACGTCGCTAAATGTCGCCATTTAGCGACGTCTAGCGACATTTTTTATGGAGTCGCTAATTTAGCGACGTTTTTATATGGAGTCGCTAAAATGCGTCGCTAATCCCGCTTTTTCTAGTAGTGTCTTGAACCCTCACTTCATATCCCTCACATTCTGCACAGCACTCAGCTAGCTGAGGAATACTCTCCACCAATACTGCTTGCTCTTTCTCCATCTCTTGTTGACGTTCTTCGATGGATTTGTTTAAAGATTCTGTCTGTTGAGCAAGTTCTGCAGTTAGGGAGTCGTACTCAGCCTGAACCAGGTCATCAATGTTGCCTCGGGATAGATGCAAATATTCACTAATGGGTTGTTCTAAACCATTAACTATTTGCTCTAGCGCATCAGCTCTTTCCACGTTATTAAAATTTCTAATTGGCGCTATGGTGAGCTTGGAGGACGTCTTCAGAGCATCAAAGCTTAAATTCTTCTCCAGCACCATAGATATCAATTCTTTCAAAGTGATGTAGAATATGCTAGTGTATTGTTCAACTAGCATAGCAAAGATCGAATATACGCTAGGAGTGGCCGCAATACCGGTAAATCTCTTTTCTGGAACATTGGTAGAGAATGTTGCCACAGTCGTCGCTTCAATAGATGGCGCAACAAAAGAAGAGACACCAACAATGGTTGGAGTTGCTGGCATGCTTAACGAAGGAGGCACGATCGAGATGGTGGGTTCATCCTCCTCTGATGCTATTTGAACTGCTACTAGCGGGGTGACACCCGAGAATGTTGCGGATGAAAGATCGGCAGTATCAAAGTATATTTCGTCGACGTCAGGCGCCGCCGTTTCATTAGCTGGATCCGCAACAAAGTCAAAAGTTGTGTCAACTCCGCCCTCCCCCGAGATGTCTTCACCTGCAAATAAGATAAGGAAAAGTTAATATCAATTTGATGTTAATTTTCCTGAAATATACGTGAGGACAACATTTACCCATGGCCGATGGTATGTATGTTGCGTCTGCAGCCTGTATAGCTAAATCATTTCTTAATGATGCTAAACAAGCTGTCATACCTGGAGAAGAGGGTGCACCAACTGACACTTGAGGGAAGTCATCCCAGTCGTCACCCAGATCCACTCAACGTTCATCGGATGGAATCTCGCTTGAGATACTTACAGACGAAGGAGGGGCTAGCCCCATTATTTGCCTTGGTAAAGGCACATTGATTCTTATTATGCTCGGCCTCGAAGGCGATCTAGAAGCACTACCAGTAGCAGTAGTAACGGCAGCAATCGCGGGCAAAGAATCTCCAGCACTGTCAGCTGGAACTGTGGAGGTTCCCTCTCTAAAAGGCGAAGGACCCCTGATCAAAGAATCATCCCCAACAGGGGAAACAATGAGCTCTCTCCTGGAAGAGGTCCCCTTGGTGGAAGTCCTTTTAGGACCTCTAGTCTTCTGCTTCTTCTTACGGGGGGAAGGCTCTTTCAGAGTGGAAGCCTTTCGCTTATTGGAGATTATGAGAGGCTCTGCTGGCGGAGCTATTACGCCTCTCGGTACAATCAGCAAATAGTCGTCTGCACCGGTGGTTTCATCACCTTCATCCGAGGAAACAAACGGTATCTCCTCCCTTCCGGTGGACTTATGGGAAGGCATTCTGAAACTTCCATGTACATCGAAATAACGATGGAAGGTATTGATGGACGCATAAAACTACGCGTACGAATAAAGAATGCGCAACTCCATGGAGAGGGAAGTCGCGGGCACAGCAAAGATTGCTCCAGTATAACCCATTATGAAGTACCGCCATCCTCTAGCTCCATCAATAAGTCCACCTTTGAACTTGAAGCTGGTAATAGGATTTCCCACATACAACTGATCATACCCAAATTGCCTGGCAAAACGGCTAGGCAGATAAGGCTCAAAGTAGCAGTGGTCCTCACTTCTGTACAGCAGATGGGAAGGTCTAATGCAGACCAACCAGTAAAAGGCTTCAGGAGAAAGAATAGTCTTCCCCTGACCCGCATCCCGAAGTTTCGTCCCCTGTTGATTGATACGTACGGGGGGGGCGATGTAGAAGAACTTCCAATTATGGGCAAAATTTAGTGCTAGCCGACAATCTATGACGCTAGTCACATTCCAAGAAGAATTCTTGTAATTCAACAGGAAGTTATTGCCCGAACCACTAGCCGATCTGGGAGACATCACTTTGGTGTTATGAAGGATTAACTATCCCATCAGATATAAGAATGGCAATTCCACTCTGGGAAATCCTTCACACTGTGTTTCATCAGCTAGCAGTCCCTCAGTAATGGCCCTCAGGCCAGCTTGAATCCTGCATACCATGGCAGGGAGCAGACCCAATCTTGCTCCAAATACTAAACGCACTGCGGGCCATAAAGTGTTGCGATGAATGTGATCCGCAGACGCGATGACCGGAACCACCCATCGGCGCAACCAGATGGATAGGAAGCCAGCCAGTTGAGCTTCTCTTGACAGAGGCTTTCGACAATGTCTCATATAGTTGTAGGCTTTGGTTCCTGCAGGATAACCCCCTATCTCTTCATTGAGAACACAATCTTGAGCCCTCGCATCTTCAATAAGATCATCGATCGTGTTGGCATTAAGAATGCTCAAGGGGTTCAAGGGTTTATCCCTGCTATCTACCACCTTGTCCTGCTTGGCATTTCTGGCCTGGTGGAAGAAGAGGTAGGATACCCATTTGTTGATATGGGCTAAATCAGAGGGCTCCCCGTAGAAGGTGGTGTATGCAAGGTAGTGGCTCATCAGCTCTTGATACACTGCCACTGCCCGAGGGTTGGTATCCTTCAGCTCCCTATTGGTGGGAACGTACTCTTCATAAGGAGTATCTTCCATTGGCAGCTTTGAGATGTCTGCCATCTCATGAAGTGCCAGGCCCAACTCCCCTAGCGGAGTGGTGAAAGTCCTAGTGAGCGAGTTATACCGCTCCATCAAAGCTAAGAACAAGTTGGGATTGAAAGACAGCCCAACACTAGTGGCACTCACAGCCGCAAACAAGCCAATACTCTCCAGCTCCGTCAGAAAGTGCTTCAGGGCCCATGTAGTTAAACTGGCCCATCGAAGAATCTAAGGGCTAAGCCATCCACTGGTGCGAGGGTTAACCTTGGGGTATACTCCTCCCTGCCCAATAAAGTCATTGCAGAAAGTCGCTATTTGAAGCGGCTGGATCAGCGAAGTATCTTCACTCGGGACGTTGTCCGGCAGTAAGCCTCTGAAGGGCATAATATGACCTGAGGGACTGCTTACAAAGGATCCTCGGCCTAATCCTTTCTTGTAAAAGATCTTTCCTGGCTGCCCATGAAGATCAGGAGTCAGAGTCCATACCATCTTCCTGGGATGTGTGGCATGGAAGAATGCAAAGATAGGGTAATCTCTGGGCATCTTTGGCAGATACATGATCGTGCCCTCAGCAGTAAATACCCAATCTTCCTTCTTGGACTTCGTCTGGGATTGCTTATCAATCACATCCCCGAATAAGAAAGCTGGTTTCCTATACTCAGTCCCATCTATGTATGTCAGGGGCTCCCCACTGATCATACTCAGCAACATTCGTTCTCCTTGGGCCGAGATCAGAGTTCCCCTTTCTTCAGGATACTCGTTTCCAGAAATGGAAAATGTCACATGGGACAAGTCCTCCAGATAGTTGGAATTCAGCATTCCAGCAACAGAGCCCATCACTTCAGCCAGAATGGGGATCTGTAGATCCACTGCAAAAAGCAAGAAAATAAGTCAGTTTTACGCTAGATGCTACACTCTTTGTAGTATACGCCAAAATTTGACAGTCTGTGCTTTTACGCCAGACTGCAAAAATTTGAGTTTTACGCTGGAATTTACTTTCAGTGCATAAAATGCAAGGTTGGCAGTATACGCCAAAACCTGACAGTCTGTGCTTTTACGCCAGACTGCTAAAAATTGACTTTCACGCTGGAATTTACATCCAGTGCGTAAAAACTCAAGGTTTGCCGTATGCACCAAAATTTGACAGTCTGAGTTTTTATGCCAGACTGCAAAAGATGGAGTTTTACGCTGACACATTAAAAATGTGGGCGTAATGATAAAACATCTCTGTGCATCATCTTCCTCGAAGAGACTCTTAGCACAAAAGATGACCTTGTGCGTACACGTACAACGTGTGCGAAGGGTTTTTCTCCTCTCAAAGTCTTTACCTGTGATGCCCGGTGCACAACTAGATGGCGGAGCACTTCGTTCAGAACGAGGCTCGCTCGGCCTAACAGGGGTCGCTCGTGCTTGAGCAGTGGAGCGAGATGAAGAAGCGACTTTCTTTCCCTTAGCAGCGGAGGCCTATTTTGGTTCCATGGAGAAACTGAGTTTTCAGAAAGAGACGAAGAGTTCTCAGAAAAGAGACGAAGGGTTTTGCAGAGACAGATGAAGGGGTTTTCTCTCTCACGACCTAGGGCTATTTATATAGTTCAGATAACTCTTCGAATCCGTAACCAAATCCGATTTTTAATAGTCGGTTATGATTTGGGACCACGTCAGCCTATCATTTAAAAAGGAAGGCGGACAGTCATACTGCATAACAGATCCATGGTTTTTACGCTCAGAAGCTACAGATCTACGATCTTACGCCCAGAAGCTTTTACGCTCAGAAGCTACAGACCTATGATTTTACGCTCAGGAGCTTTTACGCTCAGAAGCTACAGACCTATGATTATACGCTCAGGAGCTTTTACGCTCAGAAGCTACAGATCTACGATCTTACGCTCGGAAGCTTTTACGCTCAGAAGCTACAGATCTACGATTTTACGCTCAGAAGCTACAGATCTACAGTTTTACGCTCAGAAGCTACAGATCTACGATTTTTATGCTCAGAAGCTACAGATGCTACGGATCTATGAATTTTCGCATATCTTAAAATTACGCAGGACAGGATACGCGTATATCTGGATAATTTGGGTCTTATACTCGAGAAAGCCAATTACAAGGGTTTATGCAAAAAAATGCTCCCTTTTGGTTATAAAATATTGCAGGTGCCTGAAACACACATATGTCAGCATTGAAGATGACTCTTCTTCTTGGGCCATTTGAAGTTCATTCGAAGTCTAGCCAGAATCCTTTACATCTAGGTTCAAGTATGGCCTGTTCGGCGGACATTTCTTGCCCTGTTTCGGGAAGCTTTCGGGAAGCCATTCTTGAAGATGATGTTCTGAACAGAAATTCTTCTTATTAGAGAAGTGACAGTTCAGAATTCTATGTGACTCCTCGTCCAAAAATAGCATAACAATTGGATCTTCAAGACAATTTAATGCTGAAGAGCTTTTTACGCATATTTCTCTATGTGTAAAAGTCGGAACATGACTGGAAGCATATTTACCAGAATCAGCGTAAAGATTACTCAAGCATGCTGAAGCTGCTTATTATCAGACTTTCTCACAGCAAATATGGCAAATCAATGATGCGTAAAAGAAGACAAGTTTATTAATCATGATTACATATGATGGAAATCCATTTTACAAAGGATTTTTTTATTAATATTCAAGATCATGATTACATATGATAGAAATCCATTTTATAAAGGATTTTCCATTAATATTCAAGATCACGATGGGAATCTATTGCGCCATGTTCTCATTTGATGGAGATCTTTTTCTTCTTCTACGGCACTTCATCGACTTCTTCGGCCGATGAACAAGAAAATGGTGAATGGTGGGAGGATACAAAACTGGGCTTGTTTAAATTATTCAAGCCCCCCTCCTTACGTCGTTGGCAGCCACGCTCAAGAATTATATTAGGGATTCAGACCCAACATAATACTAGAAGATACGGCCAAGCTGCCCACCAGAGTCCAGCTTCATAATAGGGGAAAATACAGCTAGCAAGCTGTATGGTCTAATGAGACCCTTCCTCTCTCTTGGACGAATTGCCATATGAAATTGCTGATTATCCCGAGCAAAGGAAGCTATGATATCCTTCCATGATCCATCGTTGCAGAGAACATTTGCTCGAAGATGCCTCCTTTTACGGCTCCTTACATGCTGGGAGAGCATAATATTCTTCTTTCTCAGATCAGCCCAATGAATCTCGGCAACCATCTGTGTGGTGAAGGGATTATGGAAACACAGGTTCGTTCGCTTGCGTTTATATAGGCAGAAGAGAACATACCAAATCCCAACATCTTCTTAAATATTGCCAAAAAAATTAGCCTCAAATAACGAGTCAAATTTGACCATTTCATGCTTTATTCAAAGTATTTCAAATTATGAGGAATTTGAAAACTTTGAAGGGGGTCTTGTAGAAGCATGAAATACGCTAGGGAATTGTACGCGTGTTATACAATCAAAACCCCCAACATGCATGAAGTCTGCGTAAAGCAGCGCTTTAAGGTTGTGTGGCGTAAAACATGGATTCAGAACTGCTCGCGTAAAACAGAGCTTCAGAGCTGTGTGGCGTAAAGAAGAGCTTCAGAGCTGCCCGCGTAAAGCAGCGCTTTCAAGGCCGTTTTGGCATAAAAGGTGGCTACACCTCCATACGGCATAAAATACGTTTGTCTTTAATGCAACGTAAAGTCATACGAGGAACTCTTCGTATTCCTCGAATGAATCTGTCAGACAGAACAGTGAACCTGACTCCTGACAAAAGTACTGCACGACGATCGAGAGGACGGCTGTGATGATGATTTCGCACAGAAACCCAAACTGTCGTTTAGTGACATATCCTTGATACAATTCATTTTTATGCATTCAAGGAATACGCTACCTATTCTACACAGGCAGAGATGAGCTTTTAAGCTCAAGATGAGACGAAATTAGATGCCACGTCAAAAGTTGTTTCTCGTACAGAGCTCGAGGCATATCTCGGCATAATGCACGAGATTCGGGCATATCTCTGTATTAAATGCACGAGATTTGGTTCTATCTTTTATAATTTTGTCATGACTGGGAGAGCTAAAACTAGGGCTAATACGCTTACATCACCATCCTGGCATTTTATGCCAACCAGGCTATTTTCAACTATAGGAGCACGTCGTATGCTATCTCCTCGAAATACGCCAACCAGGCTATTTTCAACTATAGGAGCACGTCGTATGCTATCTCCTCGAAATACGCCAACTCAGGCTATATTTGCAAAGGTACGTGATAAGGCTATTTGGCCCAAAATACGCTCAAGATCTCAGTCAAGAAGGATAATTGGCTATTTCTATGCTGGTTACCTATTATGCAGCTATTTGGCTTTTACGCCAACAAGACAGCTACTTGGCTTTTACGCCAATAAGACAGCTACTTGGCTTTTACGCCAACAAGACAGCTATTTGGCTTTTACGCCAACAAGACAGCTATTTGGCTTTTACGCCAACAAGACAGCTACTTGACTTTTACGCCAACAAGACAGCTATTTGGCTTTTATGCCAACAAGACAGCTACTTGGCTTTTGTGCCAACAAGACAGTTATTTGGCTTTTATGCCAACCATCTCTACGCAAGGGGTAGTTACCTACGTGGCTCGCATGCCGTGATCTTCGAGAGGCAGTTATATGCGTTATCTCATAATGGGACACGTGTCATACGCGGATTCAGGAGATCATTCAAACGTGGGTAGCAGTTATTATAATCGCCGCGTAAAAGGTGCAACTCTCTCTACAGTTTGGCTTCTACGCCGACTGGACAGTTACTGTGACTGATCTCTATAAATAGAGACCTCTGGTCACAGGAGATAAGGGGCCAAAAAAAAAAAGGATCGAAAAAAAGGAGGAGCAGAGAGCACAGACAGAGAGTGTCGATTGACCACTTTGGCAACGAGAGTTCAATCCCTCCTGCAATCTTTGAAGCTTCTTCTTCTTCTACAGCACTTCTTCATCATCGTGTAGTCCAAGGGACAAAATGATCGACCACAGATCAGACTCCTATAGCAATTTTTTCCCAGAATCATTTTTATTGTACTTAACATCCTCGTATAGGATTAATTGTACTCTTTTTTTTTCTTGTTTGTAAACAAAGAAAGGGTTTCGTATAAACCTAGTTTTCATTCTTTTGTTTATCATCAAACATCCGGCATTGCTCAAGTTGATTCACTCGGATGTCTGTGATCCTATGAAGGTAAAATTTATTGGTGGTGCTTCTTATTTTGTAACATTTATTGATGACTGTTCCAGGAAGGTTTGGATCTATACCTTAACGACCAAGGATCAGGTGCTGCCCACTTTCAAGGAGTTTCAAGCCTCTGTTGAAAGGAAGACGGACAAGAAGCTGCTATGTGTTCGGTCGGACAATGACGGCGAGTATATCAGTCTCTTTGATGCTTATTGCAGAGGGCAAGGGATACGACACCAGAAGACTCTACCAAAGACACCACAGCCCAACGGTATAGCGGAGCGGATGAATATGATGCTGATGGAGAGGGTGCGATGTTTGCTGTCTGAAGTAAACTTGTCACACCCCAGTCCAAAAATACACGGGACCAGGCCACGTGGCAATGGCCAGCTAATACGACTCCCTGTGATTATCCAATTTAATGGACCCGACGAAACATACTACGCTGTCCTAAAATACTAACAAGTCTAATATACTAACATAATCAGGTAATGTCTAATCTCATCCACAAATATAAATAAGGAGTACTGAAATAAATACTGGAAAGTAAATGCGAAGTCTGAAATGTCATAGTACAATCCAGATATGCCTGATGGGAACAAACACATTACAATGATGAAATAAGAGTACTGAAAGACAGATAAGAGAATGCGACTAGAGCATCAGCTAACTAGATAAGGATGCTCCAGCCCTAGGCGGAAGGCCTACCAGTGATCAGGGGAACTCTGATGGTAGTACCTCAAGCTCCTCCTCGGATGTGAATCTCGTCTCCTGCCCGGGCCCGTAGACGGTAGGATAGTAAGCCTCGTCCAAATCTGGAAGGAAACCAGGTCCTCAGAGGGCCGTAACAAGATAAAAAAATGCATGCCATAATAAATACTGAATAAAATAAAGGGGTGTGCTAACCATCTAAGTGAATGCAATGTGAGGACAACCTTGGTACGTATGGGTAGGTGTACGCATAACGTCCGTACTCCGAAGAGCCTAGTATATGTACATGTAACGGCCATCATTACGAAGAACGTAGAATCTGCATAATATAACGTCCATATCATTTCGTAGAACGTGGAATCTGAATAGTATAACGTCCATATCATTCCGTATAATATGGAATCTGAATAGTATAACGTCCATATTGTTCCGTAGAATGTAGAATCTGAATAAAGGGGGTCATCAGTCCCTGTTGCTCCGACGGATACTACGGGTACTACTGTGTGCGTTACATACGCCTACCAGCTGTCCTCCCCGCCCAATGCAGATATACAAGTCGAATACACGACGTGTATACCACATAACTACATGCCAAGTCTCAAGTACTTAGATAACCCTTCTTACGCACTAACCGTGATGCATGTTACACGCACCGATAGCTAGTCAAATACGCGAACCCGCATTCCAATATGAGTTGTCATCGTGATACGTGTAAAAGTGTCAGGGTCTAGGAATATAGCAGAATATCCTTCCAATGGTAGGTGGGTCTGCTAGTGATTAAGTCAATACACTACACATCGACGCATTCGTCGACTGCACCCGAGTCGTCTCGGACGCGTACAGTTATATGTAATATTACAACAAGATATCATACAACATTTTATGATTTAAATTAAACAGTACATCAGGCAAGGTATACTTGCCTGGGTCCTCAAGCTGCGAGTACCAAAATCCTGCTCTTGAAGTCTCTCCTGAACGGTCCAGCGACCCTATACATATAATATAATATAATATAATCATCAGTCATTACAAAAGTACGCACAGGGACACAACTATGCTGCACTTAGGAACTGACGCAGGGAGGTCACGACTAGTCAACTAGCAGGGCCGCGTATGCACGCAGCTAAGACGTACACGTGTCATATCCTCAATTACCGTGTACATCAAGACAACGAATTATCAAAATACGTTACAAAACTAAATAACGTATAATACAAAATTATAAGTCCTAGCTAACATATTTATCAAAATACGTGCACAAGGCCAATTGTCTAAACTCTAGGTCTGTAAAACCCCTAATTTTTAAATATTATATTTATTTAATTAATCACTGAATTTATTTATATTTTTTTTAGGAATCTTTGTGGAAGAGTGATAGATTTTTTTAGAATTTAATTTGGGTACAAATATTTTTTATATACCTTAAATATATATGTAAATAAAATATAGTTATTAAATATAATAATAAAAATAAGTAATAGTTATAATAATAATAATATTATTAATAGTAATAATAATAATGTTAAAAAAAGAAAAAGAAATAGATAATAAAAAGGAAAGAAAAAGGAAAGAAAAAGAAAAGAAATTAAAACCCTTAATCCTAATTAAACCCTTAACTTAAGCCTAAGCTAATTCCTTAACTATTTAACCTAAACAACTAAACCTAAAGCTAACAGCAGCCTAAAATCCCAATCCCTTATCCTTAATCGCCCTAACCCAGCAACTAAACCCTTACTCATCCCCAGACCCCCCCCCCCCCGCGCGCGGCCAGAGCACACGACCCCGCGCGACTCACCCCCGCTCCCTGCTCTCTCTCTCTCTCTCTATATATACATTATCATAAACCCTAACCATAACCCTAGCCTTCGACTCCCATACCCCAACTCTGCGCCGACGATCGCCGTAGCCGCCGTGCGCCCGCGATCGCGAACAACATCCGCAGCAGAATTTGGCAGCGACGTGCCCTACTTCACACGCCGTTTTCCGTCGACTCTCTTGACCAAATTCAGATCCATCTTCGCCGATATGTTCACCACCTAACCCTCTCTAAATCCCGTTAATTAGTTTTATTCGAGTAGCATTGAAAACTAGGTAAAAATCGACGCCAAGTTGAGGGAAAACCATATTTTTGAACTGCAGAAAATTGCCCCATCGACCTATGTTCCGAGGCCGATGTCTCCCAACGTAGATATCCAAATCGAGATTTACCTTTTTTCTATGTAAAGCCTATATAACCGAGATCACTTTCTGTTAATTACTTTATTTTATTTTGTGATAGAATCAGAATTAAATTAGGTTGAAAACTCATAAAAATTTGTTTTTAAAATGTTAAAACTTGTGATACGGAGCGCGCCCCGCCAAACGGGACCGTTCCGTCACATACCAGTTGCACCAAAAGGCGCATATGGTATGTCCTGACGTGTGGACTTTCGCAGAAACTGATTTGGACGTGTGTGCGCGTCAGAATCACCTTGTATCCGTAAAAAGGTCCCACATTGCGACTTTTGCAAAATACTGCACCATATAGTGTACGCTCGTCGAAATACGATAAAACTTGCGCCATTGGATTCGTGGTATCATGCTGGTCCTGTGACCCAAGTTTCACGCGATTCCGAGAGAGTTGACTAAGCCGCCTATTTGCGGGTCCTACGATTGACTTTTAGGGCGAATTTGTGTTCGGCTCACTAGAATCCAAAATTGGATGTACCGTTGAGTTCGTATTGACGTTTAGAATTTTTTTGACCTATAATTTGTCCTATTTAGAGATATTTACCTCTAGCACACTTTTCGGTGCAAAGTGGGCCACATGTGGACCCCGCTTTGACCAAAAATTACTGTTTTGCTCATGTGTCCAAATTGGACAAAAGGGTAGTGTTTTCTAGCTATCTCGCTTATTCTGGGAATGTTGGTGATATTTATTTCAGCATCCGGAGACGTTCATTCTGAGGTCATAGTTTCTGACCCTTGGTGCTTGACATCTGGACGCTTACACCTTGCAGCTTTCTTGCCAGGCAACTATACCTTGTCAAATTGCTTACAGTACTTTGCATGCTTATTATATTTTTATATATTCATTGCATGTGTGTTTTCTTTCAGTTATAATTATATATTATATATGTTGACACATACTTGACACCTAGTATCATGAGAGAGGAGGACAATCAGTAGGCGTATGGGCTATAACCACTCTGGTAAACCGTAGTAACTAGCACATACTGCGGTAGTGTGTCACGCTGGTCGCTACCCTCGCGGTATGTTGATTTCTGGTGTCGTGATGGTCGCTACCCTCGCGGTATGTCGATTTCTGATGTTCTAGACGTGTGTGTGAGTTGTGAGATTAGATAAAGTAGCCTAGCCCTGCCCATACGTCGAAAAGTTGTCCTCATTATGCATTTCATATAAATTGTCTTGTATAGCATACTTATATATTTTCTGTCTATTATGCATGTTTTACTGTATTCAATTGGCATGCTTCTATGTATCTTGTTACGTCCCTCTGAGGACCTGGTCCCTTGCCAGGTATAGACGACCAGGAGTATCCGCAGGAGTACGGGCCGGGACCTGACGTATTATTTTTTGTCGATGAGGTCTTACCTTCTGAGCATCTTTGATTACCTCTAGCGATGGATCTTTTAGCTAATACTCTCATATCATCATCTTATTTTATATTAGAGATTTTACCCTCCTCTCTCATTTTAGTTTTGATATAGTCATTGGTAGTGGATTTGTCTCAACCCTACTATTATTTTTGGATATTCAGACTCATTATTCTAGTTTAGTTATTTCTTTTCTGTGACTTGTTGTGTGGATGAGATTAGTATTTCTGTGACTTGTGATAATATATATACCACATGTGAGTTAATATTCATATTACAGCGTACGTGTGTATTATGGTATCCATATTTTGGAGTTGCCATATGCATACGGCTGGCATGCTTACGTGTTCCTAGTCCTACGTATTTTGGGACTGGGGCGTGACAAGGTCAACATAAGTGTTTACATTAAATAACCATATTTTTTATGTGGTAAATTCTAACACTATTATTATTCTAAAATACATATACACCTATACGCAAATTTTTATTCTAAAATAAACACACACACATAGCACTTAGGGTTCACTAATACACATATAGAAGGAAGGTAAATGTATACCTAGTCGATTGTGGCCGAGGGAGGGCGGTGCTCCGGCGTGCACAGCACACAACAACAGCTGCTCCGGCAGCAACTTGCAGCACCTTGCAGCGGCGTCTGCAGTGGCAGTAGTGGCGGGTTGCTGGCGGTGGGGGATGGCCGTGGGAGGACGAGCGGTGGAGGAAGGCGGTCGGGTTAAAGGGTGGTCGGGCTGTAGATGGGTGCGGGTGATGGTGATGATGGTGTTGGTGATGTTGATGTTGGTGACGGATGATGGCGGTGCTAGGGGTGGTGGCAGTGGTTGTTGATGGTGGTGATGTTGGCGATGGAGATGGTGATGATGGTGGCGGTAGAGATGGTTATGAGGGTGGCGGGTTGAGATAAACGGGGAAGAAGGGAGTCAGGTGTAGGGTCGGGATGGCGGTGGTGATGTTGATGAGGTGAACGGGGATGGAGGAGAAGGTGGTTGGCGGAGCTATGGCGCTGTGGCGGCGGTTGGCCGAGGTCGGGGTCGTGGTTGAGGTGGTCAGGTGGTGGAAGAAGGCGGCGGCGGCTGAAGGGTGGTCGTAAAGTCGGAGAAGGGAGGTGGCCGGGTTGGTGACGAAGGGATGTGGTTTTCTAGGGTTTCGGTTTGGTGATGGTTGGCGTGAGTTTTAGGTTTTAGATAGAGGAAGTAGGTGTATATATAGGAGAGAGAGAGAGGGGGGCTCTCCTTGGGATTATGGCCGGATGGGATATTTTTTTGGGGATGAGGGAAACTTCTACATGAAGGAATGGAGGGTGGAGATGGCCTTGGTGATGGGGGTTTGAAATGGAGGGTGGAGATGTAAGGGGATAAAGTTGTAGAAAGTACAACAAATGAGGGGAAAATATTTGGTGGACCGGTCAAAGAGGAGGGAATGAGTTTTTTCATGTGTTGGGTCCGATGAGATGGGAATACCTCGTTGCATATTAGCAGAAAAGTCCCTTAACAATTAGGAAATTGCACAAATAGTAGAATTTCGGATTGGATGAGGCAAAATACCATGTTTGGTGTGATGTAGTGGGCTAAAATGGTGTGTGGTGTTCAGTATGAACCTTGAGGGTGTGAGTGGAGGTTTGAGTTGTAGTTGGGTCTAGTTTTGGGTGAGGTTGGGTTCTTACACCAATTTAATTAAAATTAGTGTAATTTGTGCTCTTTAATTAATTGGAAGTACATAAAATTAAAATTGGGTGGGACACAAGTATCATGGACGTAGCAGACTTAGAATAGAATATTTTCATAAATTGGGTTGGACAAAACGGTTTGAGATTGTGTCTCCAATTTTGATTGGAACAGACAAAGATGCAAAGTTAGATTTATTTGGATTTAAATATGGACATTTGTAACAAATATTGTACGACTAAAATGAAGCACAAAAGAGAGTATTTATGAGTTACACAAGGGTCAGAATGAAAGGTTGGCACGTCTAGAAAAAGTGTATAAAATTTGTTTGAAGGTAAATGCTAGTGTAGCGCTCCAAATATCGAAGCAACGGTAAGGTGTACTAAAAGATACAAATATTGTACAATAAATCTAAAATACTGTGTTCTAATTCTAATTGGCTTCTAACTAACCCAGTCTCTCTATCTAAGCTAATTAGACCTAAATTTGGTCGAGGGGGTTTATAATCTACCCTCCTTCGAGCTTTTCGTCCTCGAAATTAAAATAGACATATGGTAAAAACTATTGACTGAGATTTAGGATTTTGTTTGGTTGTTTTAGGGCTTTTTTTCTTTTTTTTCTTTCTTTCTTTTGTTTTCTCTTTTCTTTCCTTAGTAGTAGTAGTAGTAGTAGTAGTAGTATTATTATTATTGTTATTATTATTATTATTATTATTATTATTATTATTATTATTAATAATAATACTATATATTTATTCATATATAAATTTACATTTATAGATGAGATTATATAAAAAAATTTAAAAAGAACATTTGCACACAAAATAAATTCTAGAAAATCTTTCACCCTTTAACAAGACTCCAAAAAATATATATATATATATTTTGTGGAATAATTCTAAATGAGTATTTATATAAGTAAATATATCAATAAAATTTATTTTCTAATTAACTATGAAAAAATTCTAAAGAAATTTAATAATTTAATAAAAATACTTAAAATATAATTTAAAAAATTTAGGGGGTTTACAATATGAGGCAGGATTATTCACAATATATGTTCCGATTCCCTAAGCCATTTAATTCAGTATGGGATAGGTATGGCTCCACGAGATGTGATTGTTAGATTATTGACTTGGTGCAAATCCTCTGGTTCGGGAACTGCCTTGGCGACCTAACGGTCCCGAGTACTTTCAGGTTTACTCATGCACGGAACGACTATTAGATAGTCTTCCGAGGAGAACTAGATGAATGTATGACATGCACAGTGTTACACGGTCTTGGCATAGTTTATGCGACAAGCATTGAAACGAGGCAATATATGAGTAGGCAAGCATTTTATTTGTATAAACATAAGCATTCACGTTGGCTCGGGCCCGAAGGTAAGCCGATGAGTGAAACCGTAAAAGGACTTATCGAGCGACATGATCTAGGGTCGTACAGTGTAGCAGTAAAGAAGTGCACTAAGAAGATCATATACATATCGTTCTGCTCGAGGCATAGCGGGTCTAGTTGCACAAGGAAAAGGTAGCATACAAGGATCCAATGTATAAGCAAAGTTTCATTTCCATGTTCTAACACAAGCAATACAAGTTGGATTATTCCCTTAGCTAGGTGCGTTATATTCTTATTAGCATGCAGGGGTGATTCACTTAGGGACTAGCATGTATCGTTCCATATTTTAAGTGTGCTGGCTAAGCAAAGACAAGTTCATCGTAGCGACCCACCTTAGCGATGATTCGCCTCGGTTGAGCGATACTCTGAGCGAGCCTCTGAAAATCTAAGCCGAACTCCTGAAGAGCCAAGTTTGGAAATTCTCTTGCCTCAAATGAGTATTCTCGCTGAAATAAAGCTGGTCGGGACGTTGTACTTTTGCCGTTTGAATCGGCAGTCCGCTTGAGCAAAACGGGTTGTTACATCATACACCACTCAGAAAAAGTCTCGTCCTCGAGACTTACTGAGCGCAGGCCGTTCTATCGCATTATTGAATCTATCCCAAGTATAGCAATCGGTACCCCTAAATCCAATTTTGTTCACAATCTCCTATTCGATCCGTACGCCATATCGCGTGTATGCTGAATTAGTCCCATTTGTGCCTTTAGCACAGGACGCATTTCTTAACACGGGGTACGTTTTAATCGATCTTGATTAACGATCTAAGGCTGAGGAAAACTTATACAAGTCGTTATACTTGTTCATGCAGACATTCACTTGTACTAGCATCGAGATCAGCATATCGCGAGTCTGGATCGTGCACATATTCGAAGTGATTCAAGCACTTGCATATCAACCAACTTAGCAATAGCAAAGTCTTAGCACTCTAGTTTCATATCTCTTTGAGTCTTGGATCGTGTACACGTTCAAGGCATCTCTCAAACATATGCATTCAACCAAACTTAGAGATAGTAAAATCGGACAAGCTACTTGCGAAAATCTCAAGGGTTCGTTTATCAATCATAAGGATATTTTCGATAGGGTCAATCAAATCTAAGCCTTTTCCTTTCCAACTCGACCTCAAGTATTTATACTATCATTAAGCACGATCTATTTGGTTTATCGACTAGCGTTCATCCGTTTGGGTCAAACATAGCACTCGTTATCGTTCATAAGTCTAACCCTAAGTCTTGCAGCCCAGTTCTATAGTTTGTTCAAGAAATATGCTATAGTCGGTAACACAGGGTTATTCACTCGGCACAGGGTCATCTGCCTAATTGTTAGGTCAACTCACAAGGTCATAGGTACAAGTTCAAGCACACGAAACATCGTGCAAATTCGTCGCACGATGCTCGCCCCAGTTCCTAGGGTCAAACCATTGTTCATTTGCACGGGATATTCTATCCAAGCTCTTTTTACTCAGATTTCTAAACATCGAGAACGGATCATCCTACACTCAATAACACGTTCGTTTGTACGGGGGTTCGAGTCCGTTCAGTAAAATCCATAAAATATTCAAGTTGCAGGACAAGCCTAGTGATTTGCATAGTCTATCTATCCAAACATGTTTTGATAGAATCTCTATCCATTCCAAGTCTAGTCCACCAAGCCAAGATTCAAATCTAAACCTTTTGTTTATAACTTTAAGTCGTCAAACCGGATTCATGTATTCGTTCATGAAACCATCCAACATGATTTCATTCCAGGTTCTAGGCTAACTTATCCACAAAATATTTTTGATCACATGCATTCCAAATTTATCTTATCATGTTGAACTAAAAGTCAAGATGATCCATAAGTTGTCACGCTCCGGTCTTCGGCAAGTTCGATCACCTCGTTGGACGTGAGATTACCACGTCAATGCTCCCGCTGGATAATCGTCCTAATCTGAGTTACGCTCGTACAAGATAAGAACGTTTGAACGTTATGGTTATCTTCGTCACGATCAAGACACCTTATATTTTCACTTTGCTTCATCTAACTTATATATAATATCTATCGAGTCAAGTCCGTTCATGCAGTAATTATAATTTGTCTAGCAAAATTATCCAACTTCAATATTACCGTTCGGTAAATCTATAGTATACTTATATCTTCCTCAAGCAACTAGTTTCAAATATTCAAGCCCAAGTCTATTCCATCTTTTGATACGTTCCATTCATCGAGTTCGTTTGGAATAATCACCGAACATGTTCCCGTGAGTTCGATCATCCCCGTCGTACGTAAAATCACCACGCCGATGCTTCCGCAGGATAATCGTTCTCGTTGGGACTGATTTTGAATGTTATCTTTTTGAACTTGATTTCAAGATCGTTCTTCCAAACTCCAAGCCAAATCCATTATCGTTTATCTCTTTCCACCGAATCAAGATATTTAATTCCGAGCTAACTTTTATTCAAGCGATATTGTATTCAAATTCAATTCATTATTTCAAATCCGAAATCGCTCGCACAATCCTCAAGTTTCCAACAAGTTTCCTTAAACAAGATATTGATTTCTGTTTCCTTAAATCCCAATTCGATATAAGCCTTAGCGTTATTAAAGACATTGTTATATCGTTCAATCCAACTATCGTACGAGACCTATAAATTCGTTTGGACATTTCTAAATGATCCATACACAACTAGGAATTGAGTCATCCAATTAAATCCTCAATCCATTTGTATCTTCCGACACGAAGTACCATTCGAGCTATTTCTCAAAATCCAAGTATGATTCTCTATATTCGCTTAAGCGATAAACTAATAAGATTCTAGATAAACTAATAAGATTCTATCGGTTGTCGTTCTTTGTCTGACTTATCTTATTCCTGAACGATAGCCCAATTTCATTTCAACTAGCTTTCACCAAAGGGTATTGGCGCGCAATACTTACACAACTTAGCCGAAAGGATGTGTGCATTGTAGTGCCCCGTTCCCCCTATTCGGGGAGCGCGGCTAAGAAATACAAGACGGTATCGTTCGATCGGGATAGATTGAATCAAGAACTCATCCTCGTTATGGATTTGTCTCTTCGGAATCGATTCCCATATTCAGTGGACCGCGCCCCCGGGATCGACTTAGCGGCAGAGTCAGGAGGGACCTCTCCGCTGCATTCTTTTGTTGCCTAGTTTTCGATGTCGCTTGTTGCTTTCGTGCTTTGAGTTGGTTTTGGTATTTGCTTGTTTTCCTTGAACGGTTTCGATGGTTTTCATTGTTTTCATTCTTCGAACTGCACTTAAATTCCGATAATGGAAGAGTGGAAGTGGTACTGATCAGCTGTTCGTGGCAATACAGGTGATCCAGCAGTAGGCGTCGCTCGAACGGACTCCTAAAGCACTTCCTTCTTTCTTCCTTCCAACTACTAAGTGAGTGGCTACCATCCCGATTAGCTAGCTCTGCTTGCTAGTCTTAACATCAAAATCTTGTGTTCGTGCTTGCCCCGATCAGACGATACCAAGTAATAACTAAAAGACTTCAAGATAATAAGGGAATAGACTTGGGTAAAGTTATGCTTGTCAAATGAAACTTGTGAACGGTTACTTACTTACATGCTTGCTCGTTTGGAATGTTCATCATATGCATAAATAATAAGTTAGAATGTATATTTCTTCTTAAAACTGTGCTATGTATAGAACTCTTCTTCAATGCAATAACTCAACAGGAAGACTATGCAAAAGTAGATCTTGCCCTGTTATTGCCCTGTGCCTGATATTGCCATGTATTGCCTCAATGCAAACTTAGTGTACTACGTTGATCACGGACAACTTGTACACAAGGTCTTAGTTCCTGCGGACGGTCGCTGGGGCACTAGCACCGATCCGATCCGGACGGAACTCACGATAGTCGCCTGCTTCGGAGGGAGTGGCCTGTGGCGCCTCCTGTTTTTTGCGCCGCACGTCATTCCGTCCCGAGACTAGCCCGTCCATTATGGCAACGTGCCAGTGATCCCCTTGTATATTTAAACCTGTTGCAAATAACTTGTGTCTTCTTGGCAGGGAAGGCAGAGTAAGTATTGTACAGGTGGTTCAGACGAACAGGTAAATGTCACCGAACGGTGGCGGTATATTTTATTGATTTCTATATCTATCTCTTGCTGTAAAATGAACTAAGGCAAAATAGAAACCCACAATAAATATGCATGCTTCATTAAAACAACGTGTTGATTGGTATAGTTGGGTTAGCTTGCCTTCACCAGTACGTTTCGATGTACTGACCCTCGTTGAAACAGGTTCCCCGCGCTAAGGAGAACCAAGCGAGGAGCAGGAGACAAACCCCAATCCAGTCCAGCTGTAGGCACGCCTTGATCGTGCCACCTTTGAAGCATTTTGAAGAAGAAGCATTTTGAAGATAGAAGCTAGCAGCCAAGCAATCATGCAACGTCGTGGCAAGGCTGTCGTTCCGACCCAAGGTCTTATATTTTGAGTTTAGTAAAGGATGTAATGTACAGGAGTGCTATCTCATTTTGTGTCAACACTTTTGTAAGCCCATAGAGGCAATCCTTATGACTCAGTTCAAGGAGTTTGTAACAGATGTTCATATTATTAATAAAAAGAGAACTTTTCCATGCTTTAATCTGTGTTTCAATTTATCTGCGTACTCTGAATATGTGCTCGCTATGCGAAACAAAATACTTAGCCTTGTGCGGTGCGCAACCTAGGCCCGCACGGCGGTCACGCCCGGGGGACGACTATCGATTCTACGGGATCGGGACGTGACATGTTGGTATCAGAGATCAGCTTCAAAGTTCCTTTGACTCTTGAACTGGAAAAGTTCCTTTAACGATAAATCCCTGTGCGAACTCCTGAACTCGTTAAGGCCAAAATGAGATACGTTCATGCAATAAGTCCATAATACATTATGATCCTGATGTAATTTACCTTCTATCCAAGGAATGACGCAAGCGCAACCATCTGCGCAAGCAACATGCGAGACACAGGCTCAGGAGAGCAGCTCCGGCACATCAGCCAGCTCTCGAGGCCAACGGGGCATGTCTCGAACAGATTCGCTACAGCAGGTGGTGCAAATGTTAACAGAGCAACGACAGAGAGACGATGCCCGCCAAGCCAAGTTCGAGAGCAATCTTGAGGCCCGACTCTCAGTCCAATAAAAGCAGGTAGATACCCTGCAGCAGCTTGTTCAGACCCTGGCCTCCAACCATTCTGCCGCAACGACAGCTACGCCAGTGGAGCAGCCAGCGCTTGAAGTCGAAACACCGCTAGTGCCAAGGACGAAGGAAGTGACTGCCTTCACCTTTGGTAACTTCAAGAAGGTCTGCAACACGCCATTTAATGGGACTGAGGACCCGATCGTGGCCCTAGATTGGCTCGCCGAGCTTGAAGATCATTTTTCTCTCCTAGAAGTGCCTGAAGACAAGCGTGTCACTTGTGCCCAACTACTGCTTCGCCTCAATGCGCACGACTGGTGGGACGTGCATCAACGATCTCTTCAGCTTGGCCATGGAGAGGAGGCGATCGCGTGGACGACTTTTCGTGCCGCGTTTGAGGAGGAGTTTATACCCCCGCCTGTACGTCGTTAACGAGAAAACGAGTTCGTACAGCTACGACAGGGCAGCATGACGGTAAAGCAGTACTCGGCAGAATTCAACAAACTGGCCAAATTTGCTAGTGCCTATCTACCGGATGCAGCGAGTCGTGCCAGACGATTCGAAGGAGGGCTACGTCCTGGCATTCACGGGCACGTATCCGTTCCACAGTATCAGACCATGCGGGAAGTATTGAACCACGCCCTTTCTCTCGAACCGCAGTATCCTCACGTTGCCGCCGGCGCTGTGCAAACCCCCAATCACAAACGCCAAGGCAACGATAGAGGAAACAACGCTGCAAGCGTCAAAATAACGGCGGTCGTCAACGAGAAAATCAGGGGCAACGTTGCACCTTCTGCAACAGAAGAGGGCACACCGAGAACATCTGTCGCAAACGGCTCGGCACCTGCCTCAGATGCGGCGATCCTGGCCATCAGATTAGCAGCTGTCCGCTCCTTCCACCTCAACAACAAAATCAGACTGCGGCAAACCAAGCCAACCGAGCTGCGCCTCAGCAAGGGCATAATCAAGCTCAAGGCCGAGTCTATACCATGACACGGGAAGAAGCTCTAGCTTCGGATACCGTCGTGTCAGGTACTTTGCTTTTCAAAAATATACCTGCTCGTGTTCTATTTGATTCTGGTGCAACCCATAGCTTTATATCTACAAACTTTGTCACGGAGAACGATGTAAAAATGACTCTGTTGCATTTAGATTTAAGTGTTAGCACCCCATCTGGTACAAAAATCCCTGTCTGTTCAGCATGCCTAGGCGGTTATATCTGTATTGGGGAGAGAAAGCTGTCACTTGATATTTTAGTCCTAGATGTTCGGGACTACGATATCATTTTGGGAATGGATTGGCTCAGCGCGTGCTCGGCAACTATTGAATGTGCGGAAAAGCGAGTCGTCTTCCACCTGCCTGGAGAAGCCGAGTTCTGCTACACTAGTAGTCCAGCCAGTGACGCGACCAGGGCCTGTATGGTGATATCTGCAATATCTGCTCGGCGAATGCTCCGCTCAGGCTGCGAGGGATTCCTAGCATCGGTTCGGGACACACGGCAGGGCTACCCAAACGTCGAGTCTACTTCCGTTGAGGCGGAGTTCCTCGATGTGTTTCCGAGCGAACTACCCGGCATGTCGCCTGACCGAGAGATTAATTCACCATTGACACCTTTCCAAATACACAGCCCATCTCCAAGCCTCCGTACAGAATGGCCCCAACAGAGCTGAAGGAATTAAAATGCCAACTCCAAGGATTAATTGATCGTGGGTTCATCCGTCCGAGCGTGTCTCCTTGGGGCGCACCTGTTCTTTTCGTGAAGAAGAAAGATGGAACGCTACGCCTCTGCATCGATTACAGGAAATTGAACAAGGTCACAGTCCGAAACAAATACCCTCTACCATGGATTGATGACTTGTTCGATCAACTACAAGGAGCAGCCGTGTTTTCAAAGATTGACCTTCGCTCAGGTTATCACCAGCTGAAGATTAAGCCTGAAGACATGCCAAAGACTGCTTTCCGAACTCGATACGACCATTACGAGTTTTCAGTAATGCCGTTTGGACTGATGAATGCCCCTGCAGCATTCATGGATGCGATGAACCGTGTGTTTAGGCCCTTCATCGATAAATTTGTGGTGGTTTTTATCGATGACATCTTAGTGTACTCGAAGACTAGGGATGAGCACGCAGGACACCTGCGGATGGTGTTGCAAACCCTTCGAGACAACAAGTTGTACGCCAAACTGAGTAAGTGCGAATTTTGGCTGGACAGTATATCCTTTTTGGGGCATATCATCTCTTCGGAAGGCATCTCAGTTGATCCGAAGAAAGTAGAAGCAATTACGCAGTGGAAACGACCGGAGTCAGCTAGCGACATCCGAAGTTTCCTTGGTTTGGCAGGGTACTACCGCAGGTTTATACAAAATTTTGCTAGAATTGCTTCGCCCTTGACTCTGCTCACACGGAAGGGTGCGAAGTTTACTTGGACGGACGACTGTGAAGCCTCGTTTACCGAGTTGAAGCAGCGTCTCGTCTCTGCCCCAATTCTCACTCTGCCGAACGGACCGGATGATTTTAAAATATACAGTGATGCTTCAGGAAAGGGTCTCGGATGTGTCCTGATGCAACGCGATAAAGTGATAGCCTATGCGTCTCGACAGCTAAAGCCTCACGAGCAGAACTACCCAACGCATGATCTCGAACTTGCCGCGGTAGTGTTTGCATTAAAGCTGTGGCGCCACTATCTTTATGGCGTACCGTGTGAAATCTACACGGACCATAAGAGCCTGAAATACTTGTACACTCAAAAAGATTTGAATCTTCGGCAGCGACGATGGCTTGAACTCCTTAGCGACTTCGATCTCATGATCAGATACACGCCTGGAAAGGGAAACGTAGTAGCTGACGCATTGAGTCGAGTGTTTGTAGGGAGTTTGGCTATTGATGATAGGCTGAGCCGAGATCTTGAATCACTGGGCATTACTTTGAAAATTAGATACAAAAGATGGGCGCAACTGGCGCAACTGCGCCTCGAACCTGATTTGCTACAAAAAGTCAAGACCGCTCAGAAGGACGATCCGTTCCTGCAAAAGATACATGCCCTTATTTCAGCAGGAAAGGCGTCCGACTTTGCGGTAGGCATGGACGGGATGCTTCGAGTGAAGGGAAGACTGTGCATTCCAAACGACGCGGCCCTCAGAAAAGAGATACTCACGGAAGCCCATTATGCTAGTTATACTTCTCATCCGGGTAGCACAAAGATGTATCGAGATCTTCGCACGACGTTTTGGTGGCACGGCTTGAAACGGGATGTGGCGCAGTTCGTGTCGCATTACATGGCTTGTCAGAGGGTAAAGGTCGAACACCAGAAACCAGGCGGAGAGCTTCAGAACCTTGCTATTCCGTAGTGGAAATGGGATCATATAACGATGGATTTTATTGTTGGCTTGCCAAGGACGCAACGGGGACATGATGCAATCTGGGTTATCGTCGATCGACTCACCAAGTCAGCTCACTTTTTGCCTATCAAATCTACTTGGAGTGCCGACCGCCTGGCTCAGATATATCTCAACGAAATCGTTCGACTCCATGGCGTGCCCGTATCCATAGTCTCCGATCGAGATGGTCGATTCATATCACGTTTCTGGGGAAGCCTGCAGTCAGCAATGGGGACGAAGTTGAAATTCAGCTCCGCCTACCATCCATAGACCGATGGCTAAATAGAACGCGTCAACCAGATCCTCGAAGACATGCTGCGACTCTACGCCTTGGACACGAAGACTAGTTGGGACCTTCATCTACCTTTAGCCGAATTTGCTTACAACAATAGTTATCAATCAAGCATTCAAATGGCGCCGTATAAGGCGTTATACGGGCGGAAGTGTCGATCTCCGATCTGCTGGGACGAAGTTGGTGAACGGTAGATACTTGGCCCCGAGCTCGTGGAGCAAACTGTCCAGAAAGTTCGATTGATTCGGGACAGATTAAAGATAGCTCAAAGTCGTCAGAAAAGCTATGCGGATGTACATCGGAGACCGCTAGAGTTCCTAGTAGGCGACCGGGTATTCCTCAAGGTCTCCCCCATGCGAGGAGTCAGCAGGTTCGGAGCGAAGGGAAAGCTAAGTCCACAATTTGTCGGCCCGTTCGAAATACTAAAGCGGGTTGCTTCAGTTGCTTACCAGATTGCCCTACCACCATCCTTATCCGACGTACATGATATATTCCATGTTTCCCAACTTAGGAAATATGTGTACGATCCAAGCCACGTGGTAGACCTGGAACAACTGAACCTTCAGCCCGACTGGACGTACGTAGAACAACCTGTGCAAATTTTGGATAGAAAAGAAAAGCTGCTTCGGACCCGTTCGGTTCCTCTAGTGCGCGTGCTTTGGCGGAATCACTCTGTCGAAGAATCTACTTGGGAGCTTGAAACAGAGATGAGGGAAAGGTTTCCCTCGTTATTTCCTAGTGGTAGGTTCTATTCCTTAAGTTTCGGGACGAAACATCCAATTGGTTGGGTAGGATGTAGTGCCCCGTTTCCCCTATTCGGGGAGCGCGGCTAAGAAATACAAGACGGTATCGTTCGATCGGGATAGATTGAATCAAGAACTCATCCTCGTTATGGATTTGTCTCTTCGGAATCGATTCCCATATTCAGTGGACCACGCCCCCGGGATCGACTTAGCGGCAGAGTCAGGAGGGACCTCTCCGCTGCATTCTTTTGTTGTCTAGTTTTCGATGTCGCTTGTTGCTTTCGTGCTTTGAGTTGGTTTTAGGATTTGCTTGTTTTCCTTGAACGGTTTCGATGGTTTTCATTGTTTTCATTCTTCGAACTGCACTTAAATTCCGATAATGGAAGAGTGGAAGTGGTACTGATCAGCTGTTCGTGGCAATACAGGTGATCCAGCAGTAGGCGTCGCTCGAACGGACTCCTAAAGCACTTCCTTCTTTCTTCCTTCCAACTACTAAGTGAGTGGATACCATCCCGATTAGCTAGCTCTGCTTGCTAGTCTTCACATCAAAATCTTGTGTTCGTGCTTGCCCCGATCAGACGATACCAAGTAATAACTAAAAGACTTCAAGATAATAGGGGAATAAACTTGGGTAAAGTTATGCTTGTCAAATGAAACTTGTGAACGGTTACTTACTTACATGCTTGCTCGTTTGGAATGTTCATCATATGCATAAATAATAAGTTAGAATGTATATTTCTTCTTAAAACTGTGCTATGTATAGAACTCTTCTTCAATGCAATAACTCAACAGGAAGACTATGCAAAAGTAGATCTTGCCCTGTTATTGCCATGTGCCTGATATTGCCCTATATTGTCTCAATGCAAACTTAGTGTACTACGTTGATCACGGACAACTTGTGCACAAGGTCTTAGTTCCTGCGGACGGTCGCTGGGGCACTAGCACCGATCCGATCCGGACGGAACTCACGATAGTCGCCTGCTTCAGAGGGAGTGGCCTGTGGCGCCTCCTGTTTTCTGCGCCGCACGTCATTCCGTCCCGAGACTAGCCCGTCCATTATGGCAACGTGCCAGTGATCCCCTTGTATATTTAAACCTGTTGCAACTAACTTGTGTCTTCTTGGCAGGGAAGGCAGAGTAAGTATTGTACAGGTGGTTCAGACGAACAGGTAAATGTCACCGAACGGTGGCGGTATATTTCATTGATTTCTATATCTATCTCTTGCTGTAAAATGAACTAAGGCAAAATAGAAACCCACAATAAATATGCATGCTTCATTAAAATAACGTGTTGATTGGTATAGTTGGGTTAGCTTGCCTTCACCAGTACGTTTCGATGTACTGACCCTCGTTGAAACAGGTTCCCCGCGCTAAGGAGAACCAAGCGAGGAGCAGGAGACAAACCCCAATCCAGTCCAGCTGTAGGCACGCCTTGATCGTGCCACCTTTGAAGCATTTTGAAGAAGAAGCATTTTGAAGATAGAAGCTAGCAGCCAAGCAATCATGCAACGTCGTGGCAAGGCAGTCGTTCCGACCCAAGGTCTTATATTTTGAGTTTAGTAAAGGATGTAATGTACAGGACTGCTATCTCATTTTGTGTCAACACTTTTGTAAGCCCATAGAGGCAATCCTTATGACTCAATTCAAGGAGTTTGTAACAGATGTTCATATTATTAATAAAAAGAGAACTTTTCCATGCTTCAATCTGTGTTTCAATTTATCTGCGTACTCTGAATATGTGCTCGCTATGCGAAACAAAATACTTAGCCTTGTGCGGTGCGCAACCTAGGCCCGCACGGCGGTCACGCCCGGGGGACGACTATCGATTCTACGGGATCGGGGCGTGACATGCATGGCTAACCGTTCGGGACAATATTTGATTCTGTACTAACCAGTTGGGTAAACATGTATGGTCATTTCGGGTTCGCACTTAAGCCGCCATTCTTAGCACGAGTCTAATCCCAAAAGGTCTAGCACAGGTTGACACAAAGGCCTTAGCATCACAATATCGTACAATCAATCATATCATTCACATGCACTGTTCAAAACTATTTAGACTCATTGTTGGAATATTTTATTGGGACATTGAAAGAGTGTGTGCACATAACCTACGAACGAGTTTTTGAAACTGAGAGAATCGAAACAAAGTCCAAAGGCGTATAGCCAAGTTCTGATACCAATCTGTCACGCCCTGATCTCCCGCAGGCTAATTGGCCGTCCCCGCTAGGCGAGAATCACCTCGCCGGCGCTCCCGCGGGACGATCGCTTGACCCATCTAGGCGTGATGCCGCACGAGAGTGAGCCACGCCCGTGCAAGGCCGTGGTTCATTGGCTGGCGGTAAGAGGTCTAAGCCACAGAGTCGCACAGATTGTCCGAGTACAGCAGAATTATAAACACATAGGCGATTGGTAACAAGTTCACTGAGTCGTCAATAACGGAAGCATTGAATAACACAAGTTAAAGTAAAACAAACTTTTTATTGATATTAACAAGTGTTACGGGCGGCGCATGGCCGAGATTACAAGTCGCTCAAGCCTCTCTCTCTGAAAATGGTAAAAGCGTGCCAAGTGGCTACATTTGTGGAATGATGTATAGGCGATGTTCCAACATTATGTCTTGTATATGTGCTTCAGTTCCGGACGCAGCCCTCCAAGGATTCAGAGTGAATCTCCCCTCCTTAGCATGCACGAAGGAGGCATCCGCACTGAACGAGGTTCTCCCGCACCCTGTAAACAATCTGGTGGATTATCAGTACATGAATGCACTGGTGGGGTGGCTACTCGCCCGCTCGACAAATCCAAACATGTAATATAGGTTTCGTGCACCAACTATTATGTTGTCTTTTTAGTTGGCTTAGGATTAGTTTTATGGAAATGATGAATATCCTAACTCGTGTGGCAGTGCGCCGTGCGACATAAGGAACACGGCGAGACTTACCAACTTACCATTTGTCCTTCCCTGTCCAAGAAAAACCAAGTTAATTTAAGCACGAGCATGTATAGACATTCAGGGGAATAACATATGTAAACACTGTGTTGTGAGCAAGATTACGCTTCGGGTGCACGAGTTACACAAAATATCAGGTGTGTTGCATAATACGTTCAGGTGATCCATATATACAATTGTGTTATGATCGTTCAGGTGTTCAGATATTCTCGATGCGATGCAATGACTCACACGGGGATAGCCGTTAAGCGAGGATGACCTATCTATATGAACATGAGGTCACTGGCACGATGCCATAATGGACGGTCTAGTCGGGTATCGGAATGGTGTGCAAGCAGGAATAAGGGGCATTGCACACACATTTCGCTCGAAGCAGGCGACTATCAGGAGTTCCAGCCGGATCAGATCAGTGCCAATGCCCCAACAATCGTCCGCGGAACTAAAACCTTGTTTCCAAGTTGTCCTATAACCATGCAAGTCTCTAATTATCCGGGTCTCAGGTCAGGCACAGGAACAAGTTTGAGGCAGGATTATTCATAATATATGAGGCAGGATTTTCATAATATATAAGGCAGGATTGTTCATAATATGAGGCAAGATTGTTCACAATATGAGGCAGGATTGTTCATAATATATGTTTCGATTCCCTGAGCCATTTAATTCAGTATGGGACAGGTATTGCTCCACGAGCTGTGATTGTTAGATTATTGGCTTGGTACAAATCCCCTGGTTCGGGAACTGCCTTGGCGACCTAACGGTCCCGAGTACTTTCAGGTTTACTCATGCACGGAACGCCTATTAGATAATCTTTCAAGGAGAACTAGATGAATGTATGACATGCACAGTGTTACACGGTCTTGGCATAGTTTATGCGACAAGCATTGAAATGAGGCAATATATGAGCAGGCAAGCATTTTATTTGTATAAACATAAGCATTCACGTTAGCTCGGGCCCAAAGGTAAGTCGATGAGTTAAACCGTAAAGGAACTTACCGAGCGACATGATCTAGGGTCGTGCAGTGTAGCAGTAAAGAAGTGCACTAAGAAGAGCATATACATATCGTTCTACTCGAGGCATAGCGGGTCTAGTTGCACAAGGCAAAGGTAGCATGCAAGGGTCCAATATATAAGCAAAGTTTTATTTCCATGTTCTAACACAAGCAATACAAGTTGAGATTATTCCCTTAGCTAGGTGCGTTGTATTCTTATTAGCATGCAGGGGGTGATTCACCTAGCGACTAGTATGTATCGTTCCATATTTTAAGTGTGCTGGCTAAGCAATGACAAGTTCATCGTAGCCACCCACCTTAGCGATGATTCACCTCGGTTGAGCAATACTCCGAGCGAGCCTCTGAAAGCCTAAGCCAAACTCCTGAATAGCCAAGTCTGGAAATCCTCTTGCCTCAAACGAGTATTCTCGCTGAAGCAAAGCAGGTCGGGACGTTGTACTTTTTCTGTTTGAATCGACAGTCCGCTTGAGCAGAACGGGTCGTTATAGATGGTATTGTTCTAATCAGGAACAATGCGTCTTGCGAGGTCATTGGCATAGGAAACATCAAGTTAGTGATATTCGATGGGGGTGGTGCATGCACTCGTGAACGTGAGACACGCTCCCGTGCTAAAGCGAAATCTTCTCTCTTTCTCTGGGCGTATTGGACGCATTAGGGTGTTAGATCATTGGCCAAGCTAATTCGATAAGGATAGTAAAGGACAACTTGGTGGTCATTAAGGGACATAAATCGTAGTAGAACTTGTATCAGTTGGACGGGAGCATAGTCATAGGTGATGTGATCGCAATTATAGATGTAAATCCCCTCACCCAAAATAGGTATTTTGTGTGTATTTTATATTATTATATTTATTATAGATGTTAAATTTCTTTAGAGGATTCTCTTAGTTAATTAGAAAATAATTTATTTAGTATATTTACTTATATAAATATTTATTTAGAATCATTTTTAGACTATTTTAGATTTTTGGAGATTTTTCTAGAATTTTTAGGTAATTAAAACATAGAAAACCTAAATTTCTAGGACTTCCATGATTTATTATGAGACCATACTTGCATATTGTTCCTACCAAATATTTATTTTAGGTTAAAATATTTAATTATATTTTTCTGTAATTTATTTAGAATTTTAAGAAATTTATTTAGATTTTTGAAATTATTTATGATTTATTTGGATATATATAGTATTAATATTAGATAGATGTTAATTTAGTGTTAATAGATATTAATAAGATTATATATAAATTATTTGCATTATCTTTAATTCTATTTAAGATTATAAATTATTGAGATAAATTTAAACTATATTTTAAATTAATTCAAATCCTGAGCCTACTAGGAAAGCAACTTCATGCATATCCTATCCTTATTTAAACTGATCATATTCATATCCAAATTAGCCAATCCTAGTTGTATTCAATTAAGTAGTGTCCACCATTATAAATACCTCATCATTCATATTTTTCTTCCCCAAATTCCCCTCTTTTTCGTCCAAAAATAGTCAAAATTCGTCATAAATTCAGCCTCATTTTCTAGTAGTTATGACGACTTAAAAAGATGATATCTCCTAGCTCCGGACTCCAAACGCGCTCCAGTTTTTTTTGTTAGAATCATATCAAGGTTAGTTTTCTGAATATACAAATTATTTCAGTAATTTCAGAACCTATTTTTTTTAGATTATTCCGAAAGTGCCAGCTATCCGAAATTAAACGTGTTTTCGTATTTTTGAGATTTTGGGAGATCCCGAACTCGGAATTATGAACCGTTTGAAGTTTCGGAAAGCTAACATGATGAACTTACAGAAAAGTAATTTTTTAGAATTTAAAATATAATTTTATTCTACTGTAAAATTCTTGCAACGTAGACGTAAATAGGAAACCACCAAAAATTGTCATCTGTGCGCCCTTGTGGCCATAACTCTTTACCGACTTATGATTTTATGAAACTGTCGATTCCAGCATTCATGTAGCGTTAAAATCTATAGGATTCCACACACAAATCTAGGATTTGAGTTGGTTAACTTTTTGGTCAACGGATTGCCTCGATTTGCGTACCCTGGATCACAAATCCGTAAAGTTGACTTTCTTTGGACCAAAATTAGAGTTTAACAATAAAATCAGATTATAATAAGATTAAAATACTATTTTAGGTTATTTTATTCAGAATTAAAATAGATTAAATTGGAGGAACCTATCCACCCACTTTTGTAACCTAACTTGTTTAATTTATGTGACGGGTAGATCGGACGACGCCTTGAGTTGGGACTTCATTCTTTTTCAGATCAGGTAAGATATCTTGCCAAATTGCTTACAGTATTTTGCATGCTATTTATATTTCTGTATATTTATTGCATTTCTGTTTATTTATTGCATGTGTAGTTTCTTTCAGTCATTACTATATATTATATATGTTGACACACACTTGACACTTAGTATCATAGAGGACAATCAGTAGGCGTATGGGCTTTAACCACTCTGGTAAACTATAGTAACTAGCACGCACTATGGTGGTCGTGTCCGATGGTCGCTACCCCCGAGGTATGTCGATTGATGGAGTCCGAGGGTCGCTACCCCAGAGGTATGTCGGCTGATGATGTCCACTGACGAGTGCATGAGTTGTGAGGATTAGATCGAGTAGCCTACCCTTGCCCATACGTCGAAAAGTTATCCTCATTGCATCCATATAGATTGTCTGGTACAGCGTACTTATATATTTTTAAACATTATGCATGTTTACTGTATTCAAATTGGCTTGCTTCTATGTATCTTGTTACGTCCCTCTGAGGACCTGGTCCCTTTCCAGGTGTAGAGGTTCATGAGTATTCACAGGAGCGCAGATCCGGACTTGCTACTGATCGTTGAGGAGGTTTACTCTTCGGGCCTAGTGTTTATTTGGTGCTGTACCTATATTGTGTTGCTTTTATATTCGAGTTAGTAGTGGATTTGTTTCCATCCGGCTGTCATCTTTAGATACTTCTTATTGAGATCTAGTTATATAGATGTTGGTTATTTATTTATATTGATTTTCTGTGGATGAGATTTAGATTATACCCTGTGACTTGTGATAGATTTATACCACTTGTGGATTTGATATTCATATTACAGCGTACGTGTGGATTTTGGTTTCCATATATTGGAGTTGCCATATCTATACGGCTGGCATGCTTACGTGCCCTAGTCCTACGTATTTTGGGACTGGGGCGTGATAATAGAGAATGAGGTTGAGGGAAAGCACAACTCTTAGGTGCTTCTATAAAGGTACTCCAGTTGGAGGAGGGTCATTGACTTTGGTAAGAAGGTCATGATGAGACCAGTTTCACGGTCATGTGACAAAAATCGTGTCAATTGGCTAAACGTATAGTCTCTCCGTTTTGGTGTAAAGACTATGGCAGTGTCGTGCAATTTCTAGGTTTCTAGTGGAAAACACCGTGTCGAAGTCAAGTGGAGGCAGTTTCTGTTATTTTATGGGTTAGAAAGATCGTAGCAAATAAGTGAAAATCGAATATCACAATTGATTGCAGCAACTCTGAATTTATGCAATCGGATGATCATCTTCAGTTCTGACTACAACTTGTACGAAATAAGGATTACAAACTGACTCTTTTCTTTCAGAAAGTAGCAAATGCAATTGCTACAATAAAATTGAATGGAAACAAAATATGAAAAGAAGTAGAAACTTTTTGCTGGGGTGATGACGATCACCGCTGCTCAAAGTAAGATTCGATCTTTTTCGTCGATCTGCTCCCAGGAACCAACAAGTTCAATGTATTTAACTTCTGGAAGGCTCCTTGTTACCTTTGCTGTGAAACTAGAACTAGACGAACTGGCGACAGCACTTCATAGGTCTTTTGCTGATGCTACTAACTCCCCTCTCGTAGCAATATAATTTCTATCTCTGAAGAGGATATATATAGGAGAGACACTCGCCAAAACCCTAATCAGCCACTGCCCAATTAATTCGGAGATAATCTCCATGGATAAGGGGCTATTTTTAACCTTTTATCTCCAAATCTCAAGAGATAAAGAGAAGTTAAAAGAACAATTCCAAACAAACAACCACACCATGCGATTTCTGCGCAGAACTACAACTTCTTTGCGCAGAGCGCTTACGCGCATCGTCCGTGCGGAGCTCCCACCCATAGCGCGCATGAAGCGCCTAACGTGGAAGCCCCACACGCCACCTGCGTTGCAACTCGCGTGAAAACGAGCGTAATGAAGCACAAAAGGGCCATCTCGCGTCCTGCGCCAACAAAGCGACACTTTGCGTCCGAACCCGAGTCTGACTCGCTAATCTCCTTCCTGTCTTAGCTCCTAAGAAAAATCCTAAAGAATGAGTAACAAAAAGCAAGATTGTTTTCATGGGGTCATGATACTTGCCCTCTAGAAAAATACTCTACCATCTCAACCACATGGAATACCACACCCTTGTACTCAATAAATGAAGAATTTTATATTGGAATACACACTTAGTATTCGATCAGGTGTGTGACTATTATTCTAGAGTTCAAGATAAAAATTCCAACATTTTCACAGTTCTGATAGGAAAGAGCGTGGTAGGGCCAAGTTGTACTTTCTCGATTGTGTAGGCAATCGTAGTGGAGGCAGTTTCTTGATAATGGAGGCAAAGATCATGATGGAGTAGTCAAGTGCACTTTCACGATTCTGGAGGCAAAAATTGTGGCGGTGTTAAAATCAGTTTCTGTTATGGTTCAAAACCTAATTGAAACCCCAATTTCACAATCATCAATCCTAATTTCTTCTTCGCCACATTCTCTTCTCTCATGAGAATCAGAGGAGAAAAGGACGATGATATGGCAATCTACTGTGGCACACCAACAACTCACGATAATAAATATAACCACCACCCCCCTCTCAATACTTATGTTTATACTATGTTTTTTTTACTATTTCTTTTATGTTTGATATGGATCTTGATGCTTAAGTTATGTTTGTGATTGGCATCTCATAATTGTTATTGTTATTTAGAGGCTAACAAGCATATATATGGTCTTCTGTTTGTAATTAGTCCTAAAGTTTTTTTTTTCCAGTGTGACCAGGAACTACTTTGAAAACCTGGTGCGAGCACTGGAGACTGGGTTAAAGGATGTGGGTTCTACCAACCAAGTACATGCCACATTCAGCGAGAGCTCAAGCTCAACGACTGGCCAAGGGAAAGAGCAGGAAGATGAAGATGAGAGCATTGCACATATGCCAACCCCAAATCCACCACCACATGCCAGATGTGCGAGCATCATAGATAGGTTCTTTTTGTTCTCATGCGCATATTGTTGCGCTTTGTTGTTGTAAAGAACTAGTGCTCTCCGCTCAAGAACCTTTTTGATCCGTTTTCAGTAACTATGTATGAGCTCCTGTTGGACGCAGTAGGGTTTTTTGTTCATAGTGATGTTGGACCCATTGAAACATTACTTTATTCCTCTCTATATTTAATTTATATCCATTACTGTATTCATGTTACCCAACTATTTGAGTCAGACCTGCATGCTGACCAAACACCTACTAGTTCGACACCACACTGCTAAAAAAAATTAATTTTTGCCTTTAGTTAAAGGCTCTTGATAAAGGCACTACAAAAATGATTCGGGACTAGTACAATATTGGTGCTAATCTAGTTAGAAAGAAAATTTATTCAGGCTAGTCCAAATTTTACTAGGACTGTCCACCCTTTTCACCTCTCTCCTCCTGCTCCTCCCCCACCCCCACCCCCCTCCGGCCTCTCCTCCTCCCTCCTTCCTCCTCTCGCGATTTTTCGCCTCTCCGCGTCGTCGACCTCGCCATCGACCGCGTTGTCGCCGCCGAGCCGCACCTCAAGCACCTTCCCGTCGGTTCCGTCACAAAGGCGATGAAGAAGAAGAAGAATCGTGCGGAGGGATGCGTGCGGCGGAGGTACACGCTCGCGGGGGGCTGCGGCTAGTCTTCGCGACGGTGGCGGCGGCGACAACAGCAGCAACAGCAGGCAAAAGCAGCAGCAGAAAAGAAAATAGCAAAAGCAGCAGCAGCAGCCCCGTCCTCCACCGCTCGCCTCCGTCGCCGCGCCTCCGCCTCCTCCCCCGCCTCCCGCCGCCGCCTCCTCCTCCTCCTCCTCCCCCTCCCGCTCCTCCGGCTCGTCCCCCCTTCCGACCTCCACGCAGCCCCGCCCTCGTGTCACCTTGCCTAGCCGTTCCTTCCGGACTGTCAAAATTTTGGCAGTCCTACAAATTGGAAGAACTGTCAAAATTTTGACGGTCCTAAAAAATCAACATATATTTTTAGGATTGTCAAAATTTTGACGGTCCTACCAATTGTTAGGAGTTTGACAATCATTCCAATTGGTAGGACTGTCAAAATTTTGACAGTCCTGATTATAAAAAAAATTAATTGGAAGTGGGCAGCCCGGTGAGTAATTTTTGGGAGTGGCAAACTTGTAATTATCAATGGTAAAAATTTGGGCTGTCCTGAGTCATTTTTGTAGTGCCTTTATCAAGAGCCTTAGTTAAACTACTACTATTGTGGTGATATATATACCTTGTCTTAAAATTTTGTTGCCTTTGCGGACACAACATTGAACGTGAGAAAAAATTATTTCGGACGTCTCAAGACATTTTGGGTCTCAAGATATTTGGAAGTCCTAGACAAATTAGAAGATCTTCATATCCCTGAGATATCTTTGTTATAGAAGTTCGCTAACTTATGAAAGCAATTGGGATGCTACTTTCGAAAGTTGTTCCTTTCCTCAGAAGATAATAACAAACAACTAAGTACAATTTTTTTGGCAATATATGTCACTAGAAGTAAAGCAAGAAGATGATAAATATAATGCTATAAACAAGAAGTTTTATTGATAGACAACAAGTCTAATACAAGAGCGATATATACTGAAATCATAAATAGCATTTCAAATTCGTTGTTAAGGCATATCACTTTCATTTAGTTGTAGCATTATATGCTAGTGAAATTGAACTTGTTACGGTTCACTGCAACATTATTTTCCATAGAATATGTTCTTGATCCTATTTAGTTCATTCCTTACCCTTTTAATCTCCAGTCGCTTCGTTGGCAAATCATTTGTGCATAGGAGACCAATTCTAAGCACCAAAGAAACACATTCAAAAGTTTTTTCATAATTTATAGTTTGAGAATGGTCACTAGTTTGAACTCCATTTGCTAGCAAGCGCTCATCCATGATGCTCATGACCCCTTCAGAAATTCCATCATTGACGAATGTACAGAGCGTTAGGCCTTCCTTAAAAGCACCATCCGTAGGTCTCTTTCCAGTAAATAGCTCCATCAGAAGTATTCCATAGCTATAGATATCTCCATGAGTAGAAACTTTGTTGGTCATTCCACACTCTTCATTTGAACAAAATATTAATAGTTAATTAGACTTCTACAAATAGAGTAAACACTAAAACTGATTCTTAACTTCTTGTGTCGACTATTTTAATTTTTATGGAGATCGTACAATGTTTTGTGTTGGATGTCTTCTACCTAGTGTAACTCTCCTTTCTACATATTTGAACTGACATTTACAAGATAAGACATTAAGAACAACACACTAAAAAGAGTAAACACTAAAAATGATTTTTAACTTCTCCTAAGAACTAGATTGCAAAGACATGCAAACAGATTCAATACACACATGTATAAATGACTTTCAACCATTATTTTGGTCCCTTTGTCACGCCCCAGTCCCAAAATACGTAGGACTATGACACGTAAGCATGCCAGCCACATGGATATGGCAACTCCAATATATGAAAAAAAAATCCATACGTACGCTGTAATATGAATATCAAATCCACAAGTGGTATAAAATATAATACAAGTCACAGGGTAAAATCTAAATCTCATCCACCAAATCATATAGAAATAAATAACCAGTATCTATGAAACTAGATCTCAATAAGAAGTATCTAAGGATGATAGTTGGATGGAAACAAATCCACTACCAACTCGAATATAAGAGCAAATACAATATGAATACAACACAATAAACACAATATAAGAATACCAGCTATCAATCACGGACTCGAAGAGAAGACATCCTCAGATCACATGTAACCATCCAAATCTGCGCTCCTGCAAATACTCAAGAACAGATACACCTGGCAGAGGACCAGGTCCTCAGAGGGACGTAACAAGATACAGAAAATACGAGCCAACTTGAATACAGCAAACATGCATATAATTTGAAAATAAATAAGTACGCTGTACAAGACAATCTATATGAATGTAAATGAGGACAACTTTTCGACGTATGGGCAAGGGTAGGCTACTCGATCTAATCCTCACAACCTCACGCTCGTCAGTGGACATCATCAGCCGACATACCGCGGGGGTAGCGACCCTCGGACTCCATCAATCGACATACCGCGGGGGTAGCGACCATCGGACATGACCCACCATAGTGCGTGCTAGTGACTACGGTGTTACCAGAGTGGTTAAAAGCCCATACGCCTAATGATTGTCCTCTATGATACTAAGTGCCATGTGTGTGTCAACATATCTAATACATAGTAATGATTGAAAGAAAACTACACATGCAAGAATAAACAGAAATACAATAAATATAAAGAAATATAAATAGCATGCAAAAGTACTGTAACAATTTGGCAAGGTATCTTGCCTGGGGTCCTGCTGCTGGTATGAATCAGAGTCCAAGTCACAGTCCAAATAGCCTATGTATTACAAATTTATCACGTCAAAAGATAATTTATTTTAATTTATTTAATTCTGGAATAATTACTCTAAATTCCTATTTTAATCTTATTATTCTGATTTTTATGTTAATTCCTAAATTTTGTCCAAAGAAACTGAATTTTATCAACTCGAGACTCATGGCACGCAAATCGAGGCGATCTGTTGACCGAAAAGTCAACCGACACAAACTCAACTTTCATGCATGATTTTCTGTAGATTTCAGCATCAAAAATATACTGGAATTTACGGCTCGTCCGAATTCAAATTCGTTTGGGAATTATGGCACATACAAATTTTGTATTGTGCACCGATGGTTAAATTCTAACCTAGAAGTTCTACAGAATTAACAGTATATAAATACTTCGAATTAAATTCTAGAAAAAACATATGTCAATGATCTCGACATTAGCTTTCCGAAACTTTAAACGGTTCATGATTCTGATTCCTGGTTCTCCCGGAATCGCGAAAATATTGAAACACGTCTATTTTCGGACATGCTGTGCTCTACGAATTTTCTAGAATTTAATACTCATAATTTGGTAAAATAAATTATATAATCAGAAAGCTAACCTCAATATCTTTCTAACGCAAGAAACTAGGCCTCGTTTGGAGTCCGGAGTTAGGAGATATCGCCTTTTTAAGTCGTCATAACATACTAGAAAATGAGGCTGAATTTATGACGAATTTTGACTCTTTTTGGACGAAAAAGAGGTGAATTTGGGAAATAAAAATATGAAGGATGAGGTATTTATAATGGTGGACACTACTTAATTAAATATGACTAGGATTGATTATTTTGGATAGGATTATGATGAATTTAAATAAGGATAGGATATACATGAAGTTGCTTTCCTAGTAGGTTCAGGATTTGAATTAATTTAAAATAGAGTTTGAATTATTCTCAATAATTTACAATCTTAAATATAATTAAAGATAATACAAATAATTTATAAAATCTTATTAATATCTATTAACACTAAATTAGCATATATCTAATATTAAGACTATATATATCCAAATAAATTCTAAATAATTTTAAAAATCTAAATAAATTTCTTAAAATTCTAAATAAATTACAGAAAAATATAATTAAATATTTTAAACTAAAATAAATATTTGGTAGGAACAACATGCAAGTATGGTCTCAAAGTAAATCATGGAAGTCCTAGAAATTTAGGTTCTCTATGTTTTAATTACCTAAAAATTCTAGAAAAATCTACAAAAATCTAAAATAACCTAAAAATGATTCTAAATAAATATTTACATAAGTAAATATATCAAGAAATTTATTTTCTAATTAACTAAGAGAATACTCTAAAGAAATTTAATATTTATAATAAATATAATAATATAAAATACACACAAAAAATTTATTTTTGGTGAGGGGGTTTACAATCTACCCAACTTACAAAAATTTCGTCCTCGAAATTGACACTAACCCATATTCATAATAATCACTATAGCTATTACACTACATAGCTATCTAGCAGTGCTTCCTAAAGTCATGGTCTGTCATTCTAACACTTCTCATTTATTGTCCATACACTATTCTATTATCCTCTAACTCGTCTATACTATCCAACTTACAAAAGTTCTACTAGTAGTCACAGTCTCTTGAGGCTATTGTCTAGGTTGTAAGACGAATATATTTATTGGGTCGAGAATCTTGAGGTACTTGTCTTGAATCTCACAACCATAATTTTTCTTTGTAACCGTCAAGTATCGTAGTCTAATACTGCCATGCCACCTGACCAATATGTCTGCAAATACTTCGACTACTTTACTACAACGGTCTAGCTGCAGCTGTCGCTACTTTGCCAGCGATTTGTCATAGTTGTCAGTTCGTAACAAGTGCCTTCAATTCTTTCCTAGGCATAGTCTAAGTTTTTGGGCAATAGTTAAAGTCTTGACTAACTTATAAAACTATTAAAAGTATAAACTAGTTCAAACAGTCTAACAAATTCCTATTAGCCTAAGGGATGCTATACATGGTTTTTAAAATAATAAGAGGATACAGATATTGCTATAGGTCATATACATAAGGGTTATTATTAAGAACTCATCCTTTAGTTATTAATCATCTACTAAACCATTTACGTTTTAACTAACAAAATAAGGGTAAGGTTGATATAAATCAAACAATACATAATGACACGAAAAGATACAACTATGTTAGGAAGAGTTAAGCACGAGATAAGGAATGGATATAGGAGAGAAGATGAGCCACCCAAAAGGGCGATATGGTGATAGGAAGAAAATACTACTATTGCTACGCGTGTCATCCATTAGCTTCATGGATATGCCATCTAGTTAGAATATCAACATATCCTCATAATTGCTAAACTACCTTATATATAATTCTACGGCTATTTATACACTTAAGATCCCGTGTCATAAAGGGGGTCATGAGTATGCAATGACACATATAACTAAGGTCGTACCTGTATCTATGACTTCTTGTGCCCGCGCTTCTTATTTGTCATCATGAGTGCTTGGCCTATGGGGTATATCTAGTACTATTCGTGTATCAAACTTATACTAAGCACGAACGTTCGTCTTTCCGAAATAGGGGAAGACGAAAAACAACAATAAAGAGTTCAAAGAGGAGGTGATATAATACAAGTACGGGATTCGAAGGGATTAGAGAATTCGAAAAGGAGTTGCCAAGGCAGTTGTGGATTGAAATCTTATTTTGGTAAATTCCTATTATCATGTTCATATCAGAACAGTTATGTACCTGACATGATATGCTCTGACCAGTCTAGAGGGCAAGTATATTTGTCTAACAAGTTGAGTCAACTATATCTCAATCCACATAAAGTAGTGATATAAAGAGCGAACCAAGTGCACTACGGTTGATCAGACCATAATACACCGATTCTGATTTAGACAATGTATTAGTGTGGGCCCCCAATAATACATATATCATGAACAAGCTCAATAAAAGAATAAGCTTGCAAAACTAGGCTATAATAGCAGTATAAGTCGAGGTAGTAAAAATATAAGTACGCTTGATTATGATGGAGGAAGGTACAGAATAATCTAAGTTCACCAAGAAGATCGGTGTTGTGCCTCTACAGTTGCCATACTAATTTCTTGTCTAAGTCTAAAGTCAACCAAATGGGTGTATGAGCCTCTAAGTTCTACAGTCTAGATAAACACTAAAGTTCTATAGTCTAGATAAACACTATCTCCTTATGCAAGCCCATAGTTGGTGTCATTCAATTATACTTCATTAATGAGTCAACAGGACTATGTGTTACTAGGTTATGAGGCATACTATCCAACTTACAATAATTTAACTAATAGTATTATTAAACAATATAGTGTATATACCTGGTACAAGGCACCTTCCTAACCCCTATCAAGCACGAAAGAAAAGATAAGATTGACGTTGTGAAGGAATCAAAAAAGATGCAATGAAGCTATCAAATGAGAGTGCGAAATGAAATCATGGGAGGTGATAAATAAGTGGATGAGATCCTATATTCTAATCCTATGTGCAGGCTTGCTCGGTACAGTAACGTAACCGAGACAATATGCTCTCGACCTGCATGGGCCACCACAAAAACATGTCACGCCCCAGTCCCAAAATACGTAGGACTAGGACACGTAAGCATGCCAGCCGCATGGATATGGCAACTCCAATATATGGAAACCAAATCCATACGTACGCTGTAATATGAATATCAAATCCACAAGTGGTATAAAATATAATACAAGTCACAGGGTAAAATCTAAATCTCATCCACCAAATCATATAGAAATAAATAACCAGTATCTATGAAACTAGATCTCAATAAGAAGTATCTAAGGATGATAGTTGGATGGAAACAAATCCACTACCAACTCGAATATAAGAGCAAATACAATATGAGTATAACACAATAAACACAATATAAGAATACCAGCTATCAATCACGGACTCGAAGAGAAGACATCCTCGGATCACATGTAACCATCCAAATCTGCGCTCCTGCAAATACTCAAGAACAAATACACATGGCAGAGGACCAGGTCCTCAGAGGGACGTAACAAGATACAGAAAATGCGAGCCAACTTGAATACAGTAAACATGTATATAATTTGAAAATAAATAAGTACGCTATACAAGACAATCTATATGAATGCAAATAAGGACAACTTTTTGACGTATGGGCAAGGGTAGGCTACTCGATCTAATCCTCACAACCTCACGCTCGTCAGTGGACATCATCAGCCGACATACCGCGGGGGTAGCGACCCTCGGACTCCATCAATCGACATACCGCGGGGGTAGCGACCATCGGACATGACCCACCATAGTGCGTGCTAGTGACTACGGTGTTACCAGAGTGGTTAAAAGCCCATACGCCTAATGATTGTCCTCTATGATACTAAGTGCCATGTGTGTGTCAACATATCTAATACATAGTAATGACTGAAAGAAAACTACACATGCAAGAATAAACAGAAATGCAATAAATATAAAGAAATATAAATAGCATGCAAAAGTACTGTAACAATTTGGCAAGGTATCTTGCCTGGGGTCCTGCTGCTGGTATGAATCAGAGTCCATGTCACAGTCCAAATAGCCTATGTATTACAAATTTATCACGTCAAAAGATAATTTATTTTAATTTATTTAATTCTGGAATAATTACTCTAAAATCCTATTTTAATCTTATTATTCTGATTTTTATGTTAATTCCTAAATTTTGTCCAAAGAAACTGAATTTTATCAACTAGAGACTCATGGCACACAAATCGAGGCGATCTGTTGACCGAAAAGTCAACCGACACAAACTCAACTTTTATGCATGATTTCCTGTAGATTTCAGCGTCAAAAATATGCTGGAATTTACGGCTCGTCCGAATTCAAATTCCTTTGGGAATTATGGCACATACAAATTTTGTATTGTGCACCGATGGTTAAATTCTAACCTAGAAGTTCTACAGAATTAACAGTATATAAATACTTCGAATTAAATTCTAGGAAAAACATATGTCAATGATCTCGACATTAGCTTTCCGAAACTTTAAACGGTTCATGATTCTGATTCCTGGTTCTCCCGGAATCGCGAAAATATTGAAACACGTCTATTTTCGGACATGCTGTGCTCTACGAATTTTCCAAAATTTAATACTCATAATTTCGTAAAATAAATTATATAATCAGAAAGCTAACCTCAATATCTTTCTAACTCAAGAAACTAGGCCTCGTATGACGAATTTTGACTCTTTTTGGACGAAAAAGAGGTGAATTTGGGAAATAAAAATATGAAGGATGAGGTATTTATAATGGTGGACACTACTTAATTAAATATGACTAGGATTGATTATTTTGGATAGGATTCTGATGAATTTAAATAAGGATAGGATATACATGAAGTTGCTTTCCTAGTAGGTTCAGGATTTGAATTAATTTAAAATAGAGTTTGAATTAATCTCAATAATTTATAATCTTAAATATAATTAAAGATAATACAAATAATTTATAAAATCTTATTAATATCTATTAACACTAAATTAGCATCTATCTAATATTAAGACTATATATATCCAAATAAATCCTAAATAATTTTAAAAATCTAAATAAATTTCTTAAAATTCTAAATAAAATACAGAAAAATATAATAAAATATTTTAAACTAAAATAAATATTTGGTAGGAACAACATGCAAGTATGGTCTCAAAGTAAATCATGGAAGTCCTAGAAATTTAGGTTCCCTATGTTTTAATTACCTAAAAATTCTAGAAAAATCTACAAAAATCTAAAATAACCTAAAAATGATTCTAAATAAATATTTACAAAAGTAAATATATCAAGACATTTATTTTCTAATTAACTAAGAGAATACTCTAAAGAAATTTAATATCTATAATAAATATAATAATATAAAATACACACAAAATATCTATTTTTGGTGAGGGGGTTTACAATCTACCCAACTTACAAAAATTTCGTCCTCGAAATTGACACTAACCCATATTCATAATAATCACTATAGCTATTACACTACATAGCTATCTAGCAGTGCTTCCTAAAGTCATGGTCTGTCATTCTAACACTTCTCATTTATTGTCCATACACTATTCTATTATCCTCTAACTCGTCTATACTATCCAACTTACAAAAGTTCTACTAGTAGTCACAGTCTCTTGAGGCTATTGTCTAGGTTGTAAGACGAATATATTTATTGGGTCAAGAATCTTGGGGTACTTGTCTTGAATCTCACAACCATGATTTTTTTTTGTAACCGTCAAGTATCGTAGTCTAATACTGCCATGCCACCTGACCAATATGTCTGCAAATACTTCGACTACTTTACTACAACGGTCTAGCTGTAGCTGTCGCTACTTTGCCAGCGATTTGTCATAGTTGTCAGTTTGTAACAAGTGCCTGCAATTCTTTCCTAGACATAGTCTAAGTTTTTGGGCAATAGTTAAAGTCTTGACTAACTTATAAAACTATTAAAAGTATAAACTAGTTCAAACAGTCTAACAAATTCCTATTAGCCTAAGGGATGCTATACATGGTTTTTAAAATAATAAGAGGATACAGATATTGCTATAGGTCATATACATAAGGGTTATTATTAAGAACTCATCCTTTAGTTATTAATCATCTACTAAACTATTTACGTTTTAACTAACAAAATAAGGGTGAGGTTGATATAAATCAAACAATTCATAATGACACGAAAAGATACAACTATGATAGGAAGAGTTAAGCACGAGATAAGGAATGGATATAGGAGAGAAGATGAGCCACCCAAAAGGGCGATATGGTGATAGGAAGAGAATACTACTATTGCTACGCGTGTCATCCATTAGCTTCATGGATATGCCATCTAGTTAGAATATCAACATATCCTCATAACTGCTAAACTACCTTATATATAATTCTACGGCTATTTATACACTTAAGATCCCGTGTCATAAAGGGGGTCATGAGTATGCAATGACACATATAACTAAGGTCGTACCTGTATCTATGACTTCTTGTGCCCGCGCTTCTTATTTGTCATCATGAGTGCTTGGCCTATGGGGTATATCTAGTACTATTCGTGTATCAAACTTATACTAAGCACGAACGTTCGTCTTTCCGAAATAGGGGAAGACGGAAAACAACAATAAAGAGTTCAAAGATGAGGTGATATAATACAAGTACGGGATTCGAAGGGATTAGAGAATTCGAAAAGGAGTTGCCAAGGCAGTTGTGGATTGAAACCTTATTTTGGTAAATTCCTATTATCATGTTCATATCAGAACAGTTATGTACCTGACATGATATGCTCTGACCAGTCTAGAGGGCAAGTATATTTGTCTAACAAGTTGAGTCAACTATATCTCAATCCACATAAAGTAGTGATACAAAGAGCGAACCAAGTGCACTACGGTTGATCAGACCATAATTCACCGATTCTGATTTAGACAATGTATTAGTGTGGGCCCCCAATAATACATATATCATGAACAAGCTCAATAAAAGAATAAGCTTGCAAAACTAGGCTATAATAGCAGTATAAGTCGAGGTAGTAAAAATATAAGTACGCTTGATTATGATAGAGGAAGGTACAGAATAATCTAAGTTCACTAAGAAGATCGGTGTTGTGCCTCTAAAGTTGCCATACTAATTTCTTGTCTAAGTCTAAAGTCAACCAAATGGGTGTATGAGCCTCTAAGTTCTACAGTCTAGATAAACACTAAAGTTCTATAGTCTAGATAAACACTATCTCCTTATGCAAGCCCATAGTTGGTGTCATTCAATTATACTTCATTAATGAGTCAACAGGACTATGTGTTTCTAGGTTATGAGACATACTATCCAACTTACAATAATTTAACTAATAGTATTATTAAACAATATAGTGTATATACCTGGTACAAGGCACCTTCCTAACCCCTATCAAGCACGAAAGAAAAGATAAGATTGACGTTGTGAAGGAATCAAACAAGATGCAATGAAGCTATCAAATGAGAGTGTGAAATGAAATCATGGGAGGTGATAAATAAGTGGATGAGATCATATATTCTAATCCTATGTGCAGGCTTGCTCGGTACAGTAACGTAACCGAGACAATATGCTCTCGACCTGCATGGGCCACCACAAAAACATGTCATGCCCCAGTCCCAAAATACGTAGGACTAGAACACGTAAGCATGCCAGCCGCATGGATATGGCAACTCTAATATATGGAAACAAAATCCATACGTACGCTGTAATATGAATATCAAATCCACAAGTGGTATAAAATATAATACAAGTCACAGGGTAAAATCTAAATCTCATCCACCAAATCATATAGAAATAAATAACCAGTATATATGGGCATGGGTAGGCTACTCGATCTAATCCTCACAACCTCACGCTCGTCAGTGGACATCATCAGCCGATATACCGCGGGGGTAGCGACCCTCGGACTCCATCAATCGACATACCGCGGGGGTAGCGACCATCGGATATGACCCACCATAGTGCGTGCTAGTGACTACGGTATTACCAGAGTGGTTAAAAGCCCATACAACTAATGATTGCCCTCTATGATACTAAGTGCCATGTGTGTGTCAACATATCTAATACATAGTAATGACTGAAAGAAAACTACACATGCAAGAATAAATATAAATGCAATAAATATAAAGAAATATAAATAGCATGCAAAAGTACTGTAATAATTTGGCAAGGTATCTTGCCTGGGGTCCTGCTGCTGGTATGAATCAGAGTCCAAGTCACAGTCCAAATAGCCTATGTATTACAAATTTATCACGTCAAAAGATAATTTATTTTAATTTATTTAATTCTGGAATAATTACTCTAAAATCCTATTTTAATCTTATTATTCTGATTTTTATGTTAATTCCTAAATTTTGTCCAAAGAAACTAAATTTTATCAACTCGAGACTCATGGCACGCAAATCGAGGCGATCTGTTGACCGAAAAGTCAACCGACACAAACTCAACTTTCATGCATGATTTCCTGTAGATTCAGCATCAAAAATATGCTAGAATTTACGGCTCGTCCGAATTCAAATTCGTTTGGGAATTATGGCACATACAAATTTTGTATTGTGCACCGATGGTTAAATTCTAACCTAGAAGTTCTACAGAATTAACAGTATATAAATACTTCGAATTAAATTCTGGGAAAAACATATGTCAATGATCTCGACATTAGCTTTCCGAAACTTTAAACGGTTCATGATTCTGATTCCTGGTTCTCCCGAAATCGCAAAAATATTGAAACACGTCTATTTTCGGACATGCTGTGCTCTACGAATTTTCCAGAATTTAATACTCATAATTTCGTAAAATAAATTATATAATCAGAAATCTAACCTCAATATCTTTCTAACGCAAGAAACTAGGCCTCGTTTGGAGTCCGGAGTTAGGAGATATCGTATTTTTAAGTCGTCATAACATACTAGAAAATGAGGCTGAATTTATGACGAATTTTGACTCTTTTTGGACGAAAAAGAGGTCAATTTGGGAAATAAAAATATGAAGGATGAGGTATTTATAATGGTGGACACTACTTAATTAAATATGACTAGGATTGGTTATTTTGGATAGGATTATGATGAATTTAAATAAGGATAGGATATACATGAAGTTGCTTTCCTAGTAGGTTCAGGATTTGAATTAATTTAAAATAGAGTTTGAATTAATCTCAATAATTTATAATCTTAAATATAATTAAAGATAATACAAATAATTTATAAAATCTTATTAATATCTATTAACACTAAATTAGCATCTATCTAATATTAAGACTATATATATCCAAATAAATCCTAAATAATTTTAAAAATCTAAATAAATTTCTTAAAATTCTAAATAAATTACAGAAAAATATAATTAAATAGTTTTAACTAAAATAAATATTTGGTAGGAACAACATGCAAGTATGGTCTCAAAGTAAATCATGGAAGTCCTAGAAATTTAGGTTCCCTATGTTTTAATTACCTAAAAATTCTAGAAAAATCTACAAAAATCTAAAATAACCTAAAAATGATTCTAAATAAATATTTACATAAGTAAATATATCAAGAAATTTATTTTCTAATTAACTAAGAGAATACTCTAAAGAAATTTAATATCTATAATAAATATAATAATATAAAATACACACAAAATATCTATTTTTGGTGAGGGGGTTTACACCCTTGGAGACTAGAATTAAGCAAGACACATGAGTGTCGAGAAAGTGTCGTGTCGAATACATTCAGGTAAGGATACAGAGAAAGAGATAGTCCTTTCCTGGAGTATATGTGCAACAAAGCCTAAGATGACGTAAAATAGAATCAATTAGTGTCTTCATTTTTTATTCAAGGAATAAGGACAAATGAAAAGACTATCTCAGACTTGGATTGGTCTTGGAGTTATTGTCATATGACTCCCGTTAAGCTCTTGTCGACATGGCTTTCTATTAAACTAAATTCTAGTAGTCAAGTAAGCTAAATCTGAAGAGCAAGTTTTAAAATCAGCAAAAAAAGTTTAATTTATCCCAAAAAAGAAGAAGAAATTCATCTTGATAACTATGATACCTGGAGCAATATACCCAATAGTTCCTTTAATTCCAAAGGAGCTAGTAGAACTTGTTGTAGACTCGTTCATAAATCTGGCCAACCCGAAGTCGCTCACTAGGGCTGTCATGTCATCATCAAGAAGAATATTGCTTGGCTTCAAATCACAATGAATAATAGGAGCATGGCCATGGTGGTGGAGATACTCCAATGCAGATGCCACGTCCATCGCTATATTTATTTGCTGCATAAGCTTCAATGTCTTTAGTCCGAAAGGATCATTTTCTTCTGGATGCAACCAACTTTCTAAACTGCCATTGGGCTAGAACTCGAAAACCATTGCCTTGAAATCGTTCCCTTTGAAATCCACACTTGAACATGCAGTCAGTATCTTGATAAGGTTTCGGTGTCGAATATTTCTATAAGCATCACACTCAGCTACAAAGCTCTTCAAAGCTCCCACTTGTTGAAGGTTAAATACTTTTACTGCAATAACTTTAGCTCCAAGCTCATTATCGTTTAGTATTCCTCGATATAGAGAACCATAATTACCAGAACCAATTAGATTTTCTTCAGAAAATCCATCTGTTGCTTTGACAAGTTCAGCATATGAGATACTTATATGTTGCTTCTTTATGGTATTGGGTTCTATAGTTTTCCTTGTTGATCTTTGACATATCCAACGACGAGAAGCAAACAAAAGGAACAGCAAGAACAAGCACAAAAATTTGTTAGAAACTGAAATGATCACTGCAAGTTTACGAGACTTATGATTCTTCTTAGGACTTGAAAATGCACAAATAGGTAGATGCAAAACTGGATCCCCCCGCAGAGCTTATCGTTGCCAAGGACTGAAATCTCACTCTTATTTCCGAATACACCTTTTCTTGGCACTTCGCCTTCAAAGTTATTGAAAGATAGGTTCAAATCATGTAGGTCAGGAAAGTCCCCTAGGAATGTCGGTATTTTTCCCGACAAATTATTTTGTGAAAGATCAAGCTCTTGAAGGCCTCTTAATTCACTTAATGATGTAGGGATACTTCCTTCAAATAAGTTTCTACCAAGACGAAGGCTTTGTAGAACCTGACATTTGCCAAGACTATTGGGTATTTCACCTGACAGTTTGTTCCCAGACAACCATATCTCTCCTATATTTATCAAGCTCCCTATTTCCGGAGGTATGGTACCTGTTAATTGATTTTCATCAAATAAAAGCTTCCGGGTGAGGCTAGAGATACTGAAGACTTCTTTAGGTATTGTGCCTGTCAACTTATTGTGTTCAAGGTTCAGCAATTCCAAAGACTTGCAATTGCCGAGGGTGGTTGGGATACTTCCGCTAAAGCTATTGAAATCTAGATAAAGTCGGTTTAATTGTGAGAGGTTGCCCACAGTGGATGGAATTTCTCCAGAAAAATTATTGAAGCTCAAGTCTAATGTATGTAAGTTCTTGAGCAACCTGCTGGAGCCAGGTGTCACGCCCCGATCTCCCGCAGGCAAATCGGCCGTTTCCGCTAAGCGGGAATCACCCTCGCCAGCGCTCCCGCGGAATGATCGCTTGACCCATCCGGGCGTGATGCCGCACGAGCGTGAACCGCGCCCGTGCAAGGCCGTGATTCATTGGCTGGCGGTAAGAGTTCTAAGCCACAGAGTCGCACAGATTGTCCGAGTGCAGCAGAGTCATGAACGCATAGGCGATCGGTAACAGGTTCACTGAGTCGACAATATTACGGAAGCATTGAAACACAAGTTGAAGTAAAGCAAGCTCTTTTATTGATATAAACAAGTGTTACAGGCGGCGTATAGCCGAGATTACAAGTCGCTCAAGCCTCTCTCTCTGAAACAGTAAAAGCGTGCCAAGTGGCTTGTACAGGCGATGATCAGGCGATGTTCGGGCTATGTTCACAACATTATGTCTTGTATATGTGCTTCAGTTCCGGACGCACCATTGCAAGGCTTCAGAGGGAACTCCTGGCCTTAGCACGCACGAAGGAGGCGTCCGCACCGAGTGAGGTTCTCCCGCACCCTGCAGACAAACTGGTGGATTATCAGTACATTGAATGCACTGGTGGGGAAGCTACTCGCCCGCTCGACAAATCCAAACACGTAATACAGGTTCCGTGCACAACTTTTAAGTTGTCTTTCTAGTTGCCTTAGGATCAGTTTCATGCAAATATTGAATAGCCTAACGTGTCGGGCAGTGCGCCGTGCAATATGAGAGGAAACACGGCGAGACTTACCAACTTACCATCTCCTTCCCTGTCCAAGGCAAACACTGAGGCAACATTGTTAATTCAAGCAGGGGCAAGTATAACATTCAGGAGGCATAGCATATGCAAACACGAGGGTCATTTTATAACATGATCGTTCAGGTGTTTAGTTGTTCTTGATGCGATACAATGACTCGCACGCGGGTAGCCGCTAAGCGAGGATGACTTATCTATATGAACGTTAGTCGCTGGCATAGCCATAAAGGACCATAGTCAATTGGCGGGTAGAGAATGCAACGAAAGCACGTGAGGCGCTGCAAACCATCCCGTCAATCACGTGAGTGACTATTACGTTATGTTCCATCCGGATCGGTACGGTCCCAGTGCCCCGGTGACCGCCCGTGGAACGGTGCCTTATTTTTTGAGTTGTCCGTGACATGCAGGTCAGGATCAGGGTCAATTTCAATCCACAATTTAAATGATAATCCATGATTCGTGATCTGAACGAGCGTTTGCTCCAAGAGCTGAGATTCGTTCGTTACATGACGTGATTCTCGTTCAGAAATAAACTTGATGTGATTATCATTCAGTTGTCACGTTATTGGATTCACGTTCAGTATTTATTACCCTGATGCGTGCCCCTGGTTCGGGGATTGCCTTGGAGACCCAACGGTCCCGGATACTAGCAGGTTCGTTCAGGCACGGAACGACTACGTAGTAGTCTTCCGGGGTTTGGATGAAAACATGGCAACATTACAAGCAGACAAGCATGCGTTTCTAAGGAACATAAGCAGGCACGTTAGCTCGGACCCGAAGGTAAGCCGAGAGTTGAAACCGTTAAGGGACTTAGCATGCGAGGGTCTGAATATAAGCAGTATTTCATTTTCCATGTTCTAGCAAGCAATACAAGTTGGGATTATTCCCTTAGCTAGGTGCGTTGCATTTATTAGCATGTAGGGGGTGAATCACCTAGCGACTAGCATGAATATTCCAGATTTTATGTGTGCTGGCTAAGCAAAGACAAGTTCATCGTAGCCACCCACCTTAGCGATGATTCGCCTCGGTAGAGCGATACGTCTGAGCGAGCCTCTGAAAGCCTAAGCTGAATTCCTGTAGGGACAAGTCTGGATATCCTTTGCATTCTCTTTGAGGCAAAGCGGGTCGGGACAGTTGCACTATTGCCGTTTGAGACGGCAGTCCGCTTGAGCGGAACGGGGTGTTACATCCTACCCAACTTAGAAAAAGTCTCGTCCTCGAGACTTACTAAGGACAAGCAGTGATCTAGGGTTGAGGCAATCCTAGACAAGTCGTTGTACTTGTTCATTTGGATATTCACTTGCACAAGCGTCGAAATCAGCATATCGCTTAGACTGGATCGTGCGCACTTTCGAAACGCGCTTCTAGCGTGAGCACGTCAACCAGCTCAGTGATAGCGAAGTCTTAGCACTCGAGTTTCACCTTTTCTTAAGTCTTGGATGGTGCACTAGTTCAAGGCATCCCTCGAATAGATATATTCAACCAAACTTAGGGTTAGTGAAAATCGGACAAGCTACTAGCGAAACTCTCAAAGGGTTCGCACAGGTTGGCACAAAGTCCACTCGCAGCATACAACCAGACAAGCAATCATATCAATCAAAACGCATTTTAAAAGTATTTAGACTTATTGTTGGAACATCCCATCGAGGCATTGAGAGAGAGCGTGTACGTAACCCACGAACGAGCTTTCGAAACAGAAATATCGAATCGAAGTCCAAAGGCATAGAAGCCAGGCTCTGATACCACTATGTCACGCCCCGATCTCCCGCAGGCAAATCGGCCATTCCCGCTAGGCGGGAATCACCCTCGCCAGCGCTCCCGCGGAACGATCGCTTGACCCATCCGGGCGTGATGCCGCACGAGCGTGAACCGCGCCCGTGCAAGGCCGTGATTCATTGGCTGGCGGTAAGAGTTCTAAGCCACAGAGTCGCACAGATTGTCCGAGTGCAGCAGAGTCATGAACGCATAGGCGATCGGTAACAGGTTCACTGAGTCGACAATATAGCGAAAGCATTGAAACACAAGTTGAAGTAAAGCAAGCTCTTTTATTGATATAAACAAGTGTTACAGGCGGCGTATAGCCGAGATTACAAGTCGCTCAAGCCTCTCTCTCTCTGAAACAGTAAAAGCGTGCCAAGTGGCTTGTACAGGCGATGATCAGGCGATGTTCGGGCTATGTTCACAACATTATGTCTTGTATATGTGCTTCAGTTCCGGACGCACCGTTGCAAGGCTTCAGAGGGAACTCCTGGCCTTAGCACGCACGAAGGAGGCGTCCGCACCGAGTGAGGTTCTCCCGCACCCTGCAGACAAACTGGTGGATTATCAGTACATTGAATGCACTGGTGGGGAAGCTACTCGCCCGCTCGACAAATCCAAACACGTAATACAGGTTCCGTGCACAACTTTTAAGTTGTCTTTCTAGTTGCCTTAGGATCAGTTTCATGCAAATATTGAATAGCCTAACGTGTCGGGCAGTGCACCGTGCAACATGAGAGGAAACACGGCGAGACTTACCAACTTACCATCTCCTTCCCTGTCCAAGGCAAACACTGAGGCAACATTGTTAATTCAAGCAGGGGCAAGTATAACATTCAGGAGGCATAGCATATGCAAACACGAGGGTCGTTTTATAACATGATCGTTCAGGTGTTTAGTTGTTCTTGATGAGATGCAATGACTCGCACGCGGGTAGCCGCTAAGCGAGGATGACTTATCTATATGAACGTTAGTCGCTGGCATAGCCATAAAGGACCATAGTCAATTGGCGGGTAGAGAATGCAACGAAAGCACGTGAGGCGCTGCAAACCATCTCGTCAATCACGTGAGCGACTATTACGTTATGTTCCATCCGGATCGGTACGGTCCCAGTGCCCCGGTGACCGCCCGTGGAACGGTGCCTCATTTTTCGAGTTGTCCGCGACATGCAGGTCAGGATCAGGGTCAATTTCAATCCACAACTTGAATGATAATCCATGATTCGTGATCTGAACGAGCGTTTGCTCCAAGAGCTGAGATTCGTTCGTTACATGACGTGATTCTCGTTCAGACATAAACTTGATGTGATTATCATTCAGTTGTCACGTTATTGGATTCACGTTCAGTATTTATTACCCTGATGCGTGTCCCTGGTTCGGGGATTGCCTTGGAGACCCAACGGTCCCGGATACTAGCAGGTTCGTTCAGGCACGGAACGACTACGTAGTAGTCTTCCGAGGTTTGGATAAAAACATGGCAACATTACAAGCAGACAAGCATACGTTTCTAAGGAACATAAACAGGCACGTTAGCTCGGACCCGAAGGTAAGTCGAGAGTTTAAACCGTTAAGGGACTTAGCACGCGAGGGTCTGAATATAAGCAGTATTTCATTTTCCATGTTCTAGCAAGCAATACAAGTTGTGATTATTCCCTTAGCTAGGTGCATTGGATTTATTAGCATGCAGGGGGTGAATCACCTAGCGACTAGCATGAATATTCCAGATTTTATGTGTGCTGGCTAAGCAAAGACAAGTTCACCGTAGCCACCCACCTTAGCGATGATTCGCCTCGGTAGAGCGATACGTCTGAGCGAGCCTCTGAAAGCCTAAGCTGAATTCCTGTAGGGACAAGTCTGGATATCCTTTGCATTCTCTTTGAGGCAAAGCGGGTCGGGACAGTTGCACTATTGCCGTTTGAGACGGCAGTCCGCTTGAGCGGAACGGGGTGTTACAACAGGAATATGACCTGAAAGAAAGTTTTTGCCGATAATAAGTACCGTTAGACCGACAAGGTTTCCAATCTCTGGAGGGATGCTTCCTTCTATGGAGTTGCCTGCCATTGTTAGCACTTGTAGAGTGGTGGAAAAGTTTGCAACCGATTTTGGTAGCAAGCCTCCAAGGTTGTTTTTATCTATTTGCAGTATCTCTAAGATTGTGCAATTGCTTAAAGAAGTAAGGAAGCTCCAATCAAGTGGTTCCCTAGCTCCGAACTGATTATTTAACAGATTCAAGATGTATAATTGTTGTAAACTCCCTAGGTTTGGAGGAATCCTTCCACTGAAATTGTTGTTCTGGAGCAAAATATCACTAAGCTGCGAAGCATTTGACAAAGAGATAGGTATGGAGCCAATCATTGTGTTATAGTGGATAGCTAGATATCTAAGATGTGGAAGCTTCTGGCCTAAATCCGGTGGAAGTGAACCACGCAGCTGGTTGAAGCCCAAACCAAGCATCTCAAGAGAGGAGAGGTTCCATAGCGACGGCGGGATGGATCCCTCCAGATTGTCATCATTCAATGATAAACTTTTCAGTACAGAGAGTTTACCCAAGGATGGTGGAATTCCTCCTGAAAATGTATTGGTCGTCAGTGATAGAAAATTAAGAGATTATGCGTTGGCAAGAGAGGCCGGTATTTGCCTAGTAATATTATTGTGTCTTAGATTGAGATAATAGAGGGCGGGAAGAGAACCGAACTCAGTAGGGATATATCCTCTAAGCATGTTGTAAGACATATTTATTGTTTGGAGGCCTAAACAATGGCTGAGTTCCGACGGAATGACACCAGTGAGCGAATTATCGCCAAGATCAAGAATCTGCAGACGAGACAGTCGATAGAGTTCTACGGGGATCGGCCCATGGAAGTGATTGGAGGAGAGGTCGATCGTCCTGAGGAAGGTAAAATTGGCTAGGTGAGGTGGTATGCTTCCGACCAGGTCGAGGGAGGTCAGGTTCAACGAGACGACTCTCTCTGGATGCCTATGGCCACAGACGACACCTTGCCAATGGCAGAAAGGAAGGGTGTCATTCCAAGTAGCAAGGAGGACTCCTTGGGGATCGAGGGAGATCTTGGACTTGAAGACGAGGAGAGAGGATCGGTCGGTTACATTGTTGTGTTTTGGTGCTAGTATAGCAGCTGGAGCAGACATCCCATGGACATGGACATGGACATGGATATTGACGTTAAACTTTGTGCAACTTTGTGCCCACCACACCTGGTCATGTGGTGGTCCTATTCTCAAGGGGTGTCCTACTCTAAAGGGAAAACCCTTGGCCTTCCATGCTTGTAGGCATGGGAGTTATGTTTTAGTAGGCTTATAAAAGAAAAGGCATACATGTAGAAATTTTAACACCAATCAAAATAAACTCTTCTATTGTCTGCTACTTTATCTTTCCGGCAAGTTCGTTTACGTAGTTTGCGGCTCGAGAGACTAACAACTGGTATCAGAGCCATGTCGTTCGATGCGTACGGGAATCCACTCACACCTCCATCAGTGTCGGCGTCGAGTCCAGCGAGCGGCTTGAGCGTGGCAGGCACCCTGGTGATCCCGAAGGTGTTTCAGGAGTCCGACGGGACACAGTATCCGCAACTCACGCGTGCAAACTACGATGAATGGGCCCTGGTGATGCAATGTATGCTGGAGGCAAGAGGTCTCTGGGCGGCGGTGCACACCGGGACGACGGAGCGGGAGCTGGATAGGAAAGCGATGGAGGCTCTCCTACGTTTTGTCCCGCCAGCGATGATCTCATCACTGGCGATCAAGGCGACGGCGCGGGAGGCATGGCAGTCTTTGAAGACGGTGCACGTCGGCAGCAATCGCGTCAAGAAAGCGAAGGCGCAGTCGCTGCGCAAACAATACGAACAGCTCGCATTCCGGGACGGTGAGGGCGTGGACTCTTTCGCCATGCATCTCACTACTCTGTCGAGCGCTCTCGCCACACTCGGCGACACGATCTCCGAGGACAAGCTCGTCCTCAAGATGCTGGCGGCGGTTCCCAAGAAGTACAGCCAGATCGCCCTGGCTATCGAGACCCTTTTGGATCTCGATGAACTCACCATTGAGGATCTAACGGGGAGGCTTAAAGCAGCGGAGATCAGGGACGAGATCGAGATTGGCAACACCTCGGGCGGTAAGTTACTGCTTACAGAGGAGGAGTGGACTGCTCGCAAGAAACAGCAGAGAGGTGGCTCGTCCAGCAGGGGCGCCGAAAACGACGGCCAGAAGAAGAAGTGGCGCGTTCCGGAGAGGGACTCGGGAGCGCGCGATCCCAAGCCGAGCGGCGAAAGAAGCGGCTCCGGTGCAACTCGCGACAAAAAGTGCCGTTATTGCGAAAAACTGGGCCACTGGGCTTGTGAATGCCGCAAGAAGAAGAAGGACGAGGCCCTTTTCGTGCAGGTGGAGGAGGATGAACCGGCGCTTCTGATGGCGCAGGTGTGCACAATCGCCGAAATGCCCTACACCCACGTAGAGGCGACCGAGCAGGTGATGCTCAACGAGGAGTGCACCATGGTAAAGCTTGGGGAGCGGGAAGACACCGACAATGTGACCTGGTACTGCGACACGGGAGCGTCTAACCATATGACGGGCGCGCGGGCAGTCTTCTCCGAACTCGACACCGGCGTGCGGGGCAGCGTCAAATTTGGCGATGGCTCCGACGTGGACATCCAAGGCCGGGGCACGGTGGTGTTCACGGGCCAAGGAAGAGAACATCGAGCCCTCACCAACGTCTACTACATTCCCCGGTTGTGTAGCAACATTGTCAGCATCGGGCAATTGGACGAGACCAGCTGCTCCACGCTAATCGAGGATGGAATGCTTCGAATCCGCGACAAACAGCGCCGCCTCCTTGCTAAGGTATCACGCACTTCAAATCGTCTATATATCCTTCCATTGTGGATCGCACAGCCGGTATGCCTCGCAGCACAGAGCTCGGACATGGCGTGGCGCTGGCATGCGCGCTACGGCCATCTACACTTCGACGCCCTTCGTCGCCTGAGCAGGGAAAAAATGGTGGACGGCCTTCCGCACATTGATCATGTCGATCAGTTGTGCGACAGTTGTCTGGCCGGGAAGCAGCGACGCACTTCATTTCCCCGGCACGCCAACTATCGTGCCACCAACCCTCTCGACTTGGTACACGCGGACTTGTGTGGTCCCATCTCACCGGCGACACCTGGCGGGAAGCGCTACTTCCTTCTCCTCGTCAACGACTACAGCAGGTTCATGTGGATCAAGCTGTTGAGATCCAAGGACGAGGCGAGCGAGGCGATCAAACGCATTAAGGTTATGGCGGAGGTCGAGTCGAAGTGCAAGCTTCGTGTACTAAGCACAGACCGTGGCGGCGAGTTCACGTCGAACGATTTCAACGACTACTACGAGCGCCACGGCATCAAGCGCCACCTCACTGCGCCTTACTCGCCTCAGCAAAATGGCGTCGTCGAGCACCGGAACCAGACTGTGGTAGCTATGGCCCGAAGCTTGCTCAAGGCGAAGAGCATGTCGGCGGCATTCTGGGGCGAGGCGGTGACCACGGCGGTGTACCTGCTAAACATGGCGCCAACGGCCGCAGTGAAGGGAAAGACGCCATATGAGGCGTAGCATGATAAGCGCCCCGATGTAAGTTTCTTACGTACTTTCGGTTGTATTGCTCATGTGAAGATGGTGCAGCCAAACTTGAAGAAACTTGACGATCGGAGCAAGTAAATGGTGTTTGTTGGTTACGAGGCGGGGTCCAAGGCTTACAGGGCCTACGATCCAGTCGGTCGTCGCTTGTATGTCACCTGCGACATCATCTTTGACGAGGCGGGGCAGTGGGACTGAACGCACACCGACATCGACGCCAGCCTCGTCGGGATCGGCGAGGCATTCACTGTTGAATTTCCCCACGAGCTTATTCCCGGCAAGTTCATTTCGGCCGGGAACGGAGGTCCATCGCCAGAGGCTATGGGCACAGCCACACCCGCATCGACGCAAACGCTGCCTCCACCGGAGCAGGCGGGAGCCGGTCACGCGTCCCCACCACCGGCCGTGATGCCCGCTCGCACAACCGCGACATCAGCCGCGACGACGCCAGCGGTTTCGACGCCTGAGACGACGGGTACAGCTCCGATCCAATTCATCTCACCGCCGTCAGGAGCGACGCCCGATCCGCCAAACGAACTGCCGCACCGATACCGCTATCTGCAAGACATCTATGAAGTTGATTCGGTGCACCACCACGACTCTGAGGACCTCCTCCTCACAATGGATGACGAACCCTCTATTTTTTCAGAAGCAGAGCAACACGAGTGCTGGCGCCGAGCGATGCTGGATGAACTCGCATCCATTGAGGAGAACGACACCTGGCGGCTCGTGGACCTGCCCGCTGGTCACCGCCCCATTGGACTCAAATGGGTCTACAAGGCGAAGAAGGATGAGCATGGCGTCGTCATCAAGCACAAAGCCCGGCTCGTCGCGAAGGGGTACGTGCAGAGGCACGGGATCGACTACGATAAGGTTTTCGCGCCAGTAGCTAGACTTGAGTCCGTCAGGTTGTTACTGGCGTTTGCTGGTCATACAGGTTGGGTTGTCCATCACATGGATGTGAAAACGGCATTCTTGAACGGGGAGCTCGACGAAGAGGTCTACGTCACGCAGCCACCCGGTTTTGCAGCCGCCGGCGAGGAGCAGAAAGTTTTTCGCCTACACAAGGCACTCTACGGCCTGAAGCAAGCACCGAGGGCCTGGAACGCGAAGCTGGACCAGTACATGTCCACACTCAAATTCAGCCGGAGTCCCTCGGAGCATGCCATTTACGTGCGTGGCCATGGCGAGGCAAGGCTGCTCGTGGGTGTCTACGTCGACGACCTCATCATCACGGGAAACAATGCGGGCGAGATCGACAAGTTCAAGTGCGAGATGAGCAGCTCATTTAAGATGAGCGATCTCGGCCTGCTTTCCTTCTACCTTGGCATCAATGTACAACAAAACGTAGACGGTATCACAGTGAACCAGTCTGCGTACACAGCCAAGATACTGGAGAAGAGTGGCATGGGCGACTGCAACCCTTGTCATGTACCTATGGAGCCACGTTTGAAGCTCAGCAAGGATAGTGCTGCACCGCCGACAGATGCCATGGAGTACCGGAGCATAGTAGGAAGCTTGCGATACCTCGTGCACACCCGGCCAGACTTGTCATTCGCAGTCAGGTATGTGAGCCGCTTCATGGAGAAGCCAACGACTGAGCACCTAGCGGCGGTCAAACACATACTCCGGTACGTTGCTGGTACGCGGGGTTACGGCTGCCGCTACGAACGAGGAACAGAGGAGCCCCGGCTGGTCGGCTACTGCGACAGCGACATGGCCGGGGATGTTGACGACCGTAAGAGCACAATATGCGTACTATTCTTCCTCGGCAACAGTGCTATCAGTTGGCAATCACAGAAGCAGAAGGTGGTGGCACTATCATCCTGCAAAGCCGAGTATGTCGCAGCAACCACTGCCGTCTGCCAAGGCATCTGGCTCGCACGGCTGCTGGCGGACATGAAGGGCGACGATATCAGATGTGTAAAACTGCGCATCGACAACAAATCAGCAATCTCCCTCAGCAAAAATCTGGTGTTTCATGATCACAGCAAACACATCCAGACGAGGTACCACTTCATTCATGACTGCATCAAGGACGAGACAGCTGAGGTAGAGTATGTCCGAACAGATGAGCAGCTCGCCGACATACTGACTAAGGCCCTGGGCCGGGTCAGGTTCCAGGAGCTTCGCTCCAAGATCGGGATGATCGTCATCAAGTAATCGCAAAAGTTTAGGGAGCGATTATTGACGTTAAACTTTGTGCAACTCTGTGCCCACCACACCTGGTCATGTGGTGGTCCTATTCTCAAGGGGTGTCCTACTCTAAAGGGAAAACCCTTGGCCTTCCATGCTTGTAGGCATGGGAGTTATGTTTTAGTAGGCTTATAAAAGAAAAGGCATACATGTAGAAATTTTAACACCAATCAAAATAAACTCTTCTATTGTCTGCTACTTTATCTTTCCGGCAAGTTCGTTTACGTAGTTTGCGGCTCGAGAGACTAACAATGGAGATGGTGTGGGATATTGACGAAGAAGACAAGAAACAGTAGAATTAGAATGGTAGAAGGACACAAAAGGAAGGAGGAGGAGCACATTGCTGTGTGCGCGAAGGTATGGTATGGTATGGTACGGTACGGTACGGTAGTGATTGATTGTATACTCTCATACTCATTTCCCGTCCATTTATATAGAGCCAGAGGCAGAAGCACTTATAGACTTTTTATGGAAGTAGGAAATAGAGGCTGCTTTTTGAAAAAAGCAGAAGCCAAAACCAACCGTGTTTCCCTAGTCATATTCTTAGTCTATGTTCGCAGAAGATTCCTTTCAACGCTAAAGAGCCAGAAGAAAAAATATGCTTTTTATAAGGGCACTACCATATTTACTTGGGGCTAGCCCAGGATTGGGGCTAGCCCACTAAGGAGGAAACTTTACTTACACTAACCCATCATTTTACTCATACTAGCCCACTACTCCCAAACTCTCCCAAACACTCCCAAACCCTCCCCACCCCACCGGAGCTCTCCCCCCTCCCGCCGGCCTTCTCTCCGAGAGTCTGTCCTCCTCCTCCTTGTCGATGGCTCCCAAACTCTCGAAAGAATCAATGTACAAATCATCATTCTCCTTGTGCTATTGTATTTGCAAAATTGTCCAAAATTTTTAAGAAATCCTATTGCATTTAGAAAATTTTGAGTAATTTTCTTTCCATTCTTCAAATGAGGGCGTACAAGTCCTTGGCGGAGTTTAGGATGTAGTTTAGACGTTCACTTGGTTGATCGAACACGATTTTAGGGCGTACAATGTCGAGAATCGTCGACATTGTCGAACAGTATCGGGCGGGACTGTAGAATTTTCTACAGTCCCATATAGATTTAGGACTGTAGGAAAATCGACAATCCTATTTATATTTAGGACTGTCGAATTGTCTACAGTCCTAAATTTATATAGGACTGTAGGCATTTCAACAGTCCTGAATGTAAAATTAAATTATTATGTTAAAATAGAAATTAATTTTTTGCCTTATAGTCATGCCCCTGGAAAGGACACTGTCGATGAAGATATGAGAAGACGCCCTACTGCGTCGATGCGTAAGGAACGCACAGTTTCGCGTACTATTGAACCAGGCGTCACTATCCGCGAGCCCGAGGCACGCCCTGAAGTGAGGAAACGTCGATTGACGAAGAAGACTGCCCTTCGTTCGAAGAGACGTGCTCCTCCTAGTTCTTCCGGTTCTTCTTCCTCCTCCGATTAGGACATGCCATACAGTCAAAATCGGCCTACTGATGGTTCAGGACCTTCTCAGCCTGCAAATAGTCCTGTCGAGAGTCTTCCACAAACTCTCGAAAACCGGACTACTGATGGTTCAGGACCTTCTGAGCAGGCAGATAGTCCAGTCGACACTCGTCCAAACGGTTGCTCTATGTTACCGTCGATCGAAAACCATATTGCATACCAAATATGGAACAATCCGGTAAGTACATTACGTTATGATAAATTTATATATAGTTGTAAGTTCAAAGTTCATTTTACATAGAGGTATAATTTTATCCAATTGTTGACTTTTTAGGAGAGTGGTCGTATGTTGACGGTGATCAACCACGGGAAAAAATGCAATACATGGAGGTATGAATTATTGGGAGATGATGTGAAGGCAAAAATCAGTCCCACCGGTCTACAATATTTGGGTAGCTACTCATATACGACGGTGGATAATGCACTGATTTCAGCATTTGTAGAACGGTGGCATCCAGAAACCAACACTTTCCATCTACCCAATGGGGAGTTGACGATTACCCTTGATGACGTCCATCATATATTGGGACTTAGGGTTGATGGTCGTCCCATGATGAATCAAACTTTTGATGAGTCGAGCATCAACTATTACGACTATATTGTGGATTATGTATCAGGGTGTCTGGGAGTTGATGCCACTAGTTTTACTAGTCTTCGAGAATTCAAGAAGTCCTACGGACTTCCTCTAAAATATTTGGAGGAGATATTCGCTGAGCCGGCCCCCGAAATTGATAATAGCGAAAATGTGGCCCGCGGATATATGCAGTTCATCTTAGGGGCTGTCGGCATTACCGATAAGTCCGGAACGTCCATAAATGCCAAATATCTCCTAAATTTGGACAACATTGACACGGTGGACGAAATTTCTTGGGGAAGCGGTATGCTGGCATACCTTTACCGCGAGCTTGGTGCGGCATCCCGTGTGGGTTCGAAGACAATATCCGAATGCCAGACTCTACTCCATGTATAGATATATCTTTGTTAACTAGTATACATAAATTTAAATTGTGTTGTTTATTTTTGGACTAATATATTTTTAACCTGGTAACGTGAAGGCATGGATATACGAGCACTTTCCAACCCTGCAGCGGGCGAAACTGAACCGAGGGTATGACGAGAACCTGCCTAGAATGTGCCGATGGAAGCCAACTAAGGAAGATGCCAAACGTTCTCACACATTGGCCGTCCTACGGCATGCACTCGAAGATATGATGACAGAAGAGGTGAATTTAGACCTAATATTGTACTTAATTGGTATTAATTTACTACGTTATGCTAAATGACGTTATGCTACATTTTATGCGGTGCAGATTGTATGGGATCCATACCGTGATTTGCGACAGACTACCCGTCCATTGCAACCAGTCGCCTTATATCACGGTCTTATCAGTTGTCATGAAATCGAGGAGGCTTATATGCCGGATAGAGTGATACGTCAGTTTGGCTACGTACAAACTGTCCCAAGGCGAACTTTGAAAATGATAAATCCTCCGCGCGGTACAAAACCGCTAAACTATATACCTGCAAGGTTCAACTGGGTATCGGACTTCTTCACCGAGTGGCAACGCCACGTTATTAGAGATACCGACCGGCATGCACAAGTCAATATGGCGGAGTGTAGCGACGACTACCTCGCCTACTACGCCGGTGTCGGACTACCCACGTTGTTCCAACGTGGAGGGGATATTGTGCGTGTTCCTTCAGATCTTCCTGCCAAATCGGTCTTGTATACTGCACTGGTGAAGATGGTGAGCCAACTTGTAGACTTTAAGTTTGATATTTGTAACTGTTTCTAACAAATTTTTTAAATTCTCATGAATAGGCAAAGAAAGTGAAGAAGTTGGGAAGAAGCCTCGTAAGTTGCCAGGGTTCGAATTATATGGCAATCAATGACGAACTCCAACAAATCGACAATGCTGAAGAATTTCCTTTCTTGGAAAATAGAGAGCAACGTACAAAGAGGCGTCATGAAGTTTAAACTTTTATTTTGAGTTGTAAAAGTTTAAATGAATATGACTTTTGAGAATTGTAATAGTTTAAACTATGATTTTGAGTTGTATGACTTTTGCTACTATTGACACTTTCAATGAATTTGCAACTATTGACACTATGAGTGAATTTGAGTTGTATACAATGTGCAGCACTCCACTTTCAATTAATCAGTAATTATGGGCTTTACAATTTTAAAATATCAATTTGAACTGCATACATACAGTTGTCTAATGTGCAGACAGTGGGGGTACTTTTATATATAAGACAGTGTGTAAACTGTATGTATGAGGACTATCACAATTTTGACAGTCCTAGTATATACCAGGACTGTCAAAATTGTGACAGTCCTAAAGTTACATATAAGTGTGCTATAGACAGTGGGTAAACTTTAGGACTGTCACAATTTTGACAGTCCTAGTATATACTAGGACTGTCAAAATTGTGACAGTCTTAAAGTTACATATAAGTGTGCTATAGACAGTGGGTAAACTTTAGGACTGTCACAATTTTGACAGTCCTAGTATATACTAGGACTGTCAAAATTGTGACAGTCCTAAAGTTACATATAATTGCTAATAGACAGTGGGTAAACTTTAGGACTCACAATTTTGACAGTCCTAGTATATACTAGGACTGTCAAAATTGTGACAGTCCTAAAGTTACATATAATCCACACAGACACAGAGAATTTTGACATGGAACCGAGCAAAACGTACAAACCAAAAAATGCCAAACCACAGATCAAATAATCCACACAGACACAGAGAATTTTGACATGGAAAATCCTTACAGAAAAAACCACGGGACAATCGGAGTCAAATCCTGAAAAACCTCCACTAATGGAATAAAGAGAATACACTCTTTACAAACTCCTCCCGATCCAACACGGATCACCACAACACTTAGGAATAGAAAATAGATCACACCACGAAGATAGAAAATAATGAAAAATTACCCAAAATGATCTCCTCCTCCGAAACGGCCTACAATCCTTCTTTCTTCTTTCCAAAGTTGCAATGGCACTCTTGCCTCCTCTTTCCTCTTCCTTGATGAAGCATTCTGACCCACCAAGAGCATGTCATCAACATAAAGCAGCAAAATGATGAAATTATCCTCGACAAAGTACCTCACAAATACACAATGGTCTGACGTCGTCCGTGCATAATTATGCTCTCGCATAAATAACTCAAACTTCCTGTACCACTGCCTCGGAGCCTGTTTCAGACCATACAAGCTCTTCCTCAACCGCCAGACCAAATATGACTTGTCCTTCTCATAGAATCCCTCTGGCTGCTCCATGTACAACTCCTCTTCAATATCACCATGGAGGAATGTTGTCTTCACGTCCATTTGCTCGACCTCCAAGTCGAAACTGGCTGCCAATGCTAGCACCACCCGTATAGATGACTGCTTGACGACTGGCGAAAAGATCTCATCATAATCTACGCTTTTTCGCTGATCGTAGCATTTAACTACCAGCATCGCTTTGTATCGAGGGAAAGTAGCATTATCTGTCTGCTTCACTCTGAACACCCATCGATTCTTCAAAGCCTTCTTGCACTTTGGCAACCTCACCAGATCATAAGTAGAGTTGGCCTCCAAGGAACTCATCTGCTCTTGCATGTCCTCCATCCACTCCTGCTTGTGTTCGTCTTCCATAGCCTCTACAAAACTTTTGGGTTCTTCCCGTTCAGTTAGTAGCACATACTCACCCGGTGAGTATCTCGTAGATGGTCGACGCTCTCTATTGCTCCTCCTCAACGGAACTACTAGTGCTGGCTATATATCTATAACCTCCTCCCCTTCAGGAACTGTCTCCTCGGCATGCTCATCTTCCCGAGGGTCACCCTGACCACCATCAGCAGGATGATGATCAAGGTTGGGAGCAACTCCATATACTGGCTCTCCCATAACTGGATCCTCCGCGATGTCCTCTAGAAACTGCTCGAAGTGAAATGGCTCTAACTCAGGCAATTCCTTAGCCTCAGAAGGCATCTCGGAATCCTGAGTGTTGGTCATGGTCTGATCCTCGATGAATACCATGTCCCTACTTCTGTAGAGCTTTCTTCCCACTGGATCATAGAGTCTGTAGCCAAACTTACCCAAACCATAGCCGACAAAAATGCATTGCCTCGTCTTCGGCTCAAGTTTGGATCTCTCGTCCTTCGGTACATGCATGAAGGACTTACAACCAAACACTCGCAGGTGATTGTATGATGGCTCTTTTCTGTACCATATTTTGTCAGGCACATCACCCTGCAAAGGAGCACTAGGAGATAAATTAATAACATAATCAGCTGTGTAAAGTACCTTGCCCCAATAGCCGCCTGACAAGTTTACTTCTGACAGCAAACACCGCATCCTCTCTATCAGCGTCCTGTTCATCAGCTCTGCTACACCGTTGAGATGCGGTATCTTTGGTGGAGTCTTCTGGTGTCGTATCCCTTGCTCTTTGTTGTAAGCATCAAAGAGACCGATTTACTCACCGCCATTGTCCGACTGAACACAAAGCAGCTTCTTGCCCGTCTCCCTTTCAATAGAGGCCTGAAACTCCTTAAAAGTGGGCAGCACCTGATCCTTGGTCTTTAAGGTATAGACCCAAACCTTCCTGAAATAATCATCAATAAATGTTATAAAATAAGAAGCACCACCAATGGATTTTACCTTCATAGGACGGAAGACATCCGAGTGAATCAACTCGAGCAACGTCGGCTTCCTTGAACTTGGGTGACTTTAGAAAGACACCATATTTTGCTTCTCCACCAAACAGTGCGTGCACTTCTCCAACTTTGCAGAATTTAGCCCTGGAATTACTTCATGTTCACCAAGTAGCTCATCCCTTTTCTCGCTTATTTGGCTGAGCCGTATGTGCCATAACTCAATAGACACATCACTAGCTGCGTTAACCTCCTGTGCCCCCTGTGCGCTTCCTTTCATATAGTAGAGTTCGGACCTCTTGCTTCCTCTGGCAATCACCATCGAACCTCTGGAAAGTTTCCACTGACTGTTTCCGAAGATACTGAAGAAACCCTCGTTATCCAACCTTCCAACCGACACCAAGTTGAAACGGATATCAGGGACATGACAGACATCTTTGAGAACAAGAATTGCACCCATCTTTGTCCGCAAATGCACATCTCCAATGGCAACCGTCTTTGACACATCTCCATTGTCCATCTTCAAAACTCCACAGTTGCCTATTGTGTAAGTAGCAAATAGTGCACAGTTGTGAGATATGTGCGCTAAAGCACCTGAGTCCACCAGCCAAGAGTTATCATTATAGGCGAGGTTCATAACTATCTCATCACCTACAATGATCATGTCGCCTCCATGTGTCGAGGCCGTCGCTATAGTGTTCTCACTTTGCTTCCCCTTGTCGCCCTTCTTCTCTCTCTTCCAAGCGAAACAGTTCCGCTTGATATGGCCCTTCTTGCCACAATGGTAACACTCTGAGTCCTCGTATCGACCCTTGGACCTTTTCCTACTTTTGTCTCTGCCACCGCCTGGACCCAGCTTTTACCCCTTTCGCGGCTCTCTGAAACAAGCGCCTCTGAGTTGGATGTGGATGAAGTGCCCTGAGAACGTCTCTGTATCTCTTAATTCAGTACCCCACTATTGGCAAACTCCAGACTGACCATGCCTTCGGGAGCAGAAGCGATCATAAACACTCGTACGGTATCCGACGAGTCTGGCAAAGTACACAACAGTTATAGTCCCTGAACCTCATCGTCGAACTTGACTTCCATCGAGGATAGCTGGTCAACCACGCCCTGGAACTCACTCAAGTGATCCGTAATAGATGCCCCATCTTTGTACTGCAGACCCATCATCATCCGGATCAGAAATAATTTATTTACCATGGTCTTCTTCGTATACAAAGATTCCAACTTATCCCACAGTGTCCTCACGTGCTCAATACTAGCAACGTGGTTGTACACGTTCTCGTCAACAAACTGCCTGATGTACCCACACACCTGTATATGCTCAAAATTTTAGTCCTCTTCGGATTTGTCACTGGGCCTCTCGGAAGCAAATACCGGCAGATGCAGCTTCTTGACAAATAGCAGATCCTTCATCTTGCTCCTCCAGTAGTGATAGTTGGTACCGTTCAAGTTTACCATGCACACCGACTTCGCTTCCTTTTCTCCTCCATGGTTTACTTGTCAACTCCTGGCATCCTTCTGAAAATTCCAGAACCTGGCTCTGATACCACTTTGTTGGGAACGAAAGCGCGAAAATTATTTTTCAAACCAGAGAGTACTTGCAAGAGAACCGAGCAAAATGTACAAACTCAAAAATGCCAAACAACAGATCAAATAATCCATGTAGACAAAGAGAATTTTGACGTGAAAAATCCTTGCGAAAAAAACCACGGGACGATCAGAGTCCAATCCTGAAGAACCTCCACTAATGGAATAAAGAGAATACACCATCTACAAGCTCCTCCCGATCCAACACGGATCACCACAACACTTAGGGATAGAAAATAGATCACACCACGAAGATAGAAGACAATGAGAAATTACCTAAAATGATCTCCTCCTCCGAAATGGCCTACAATCCTTCTTTCTTCTTCCCAAAGTTGCAATGGCACTTTTGCCTCCTCTTTCCTCTTCCTTGAGATGATATGTTATGTGTTCTCTATGGAATTAGGGTTAGGAAAACCTAATATATACCCCATAATTCCGCAGCTAATCTTGGACCGTGGGATACGATCCAACGATGTATAAAATACCGCTGAAATTTCGTTCAGCCCGCCGACTGAAGTTGGACCGACTTCGGTTTGGAGGTTCTGGAACACCCCACCGAGTTCGGCCTGACTTCGGGTTTGAGATTCTGGAACACCATACTGAACTCGGACCGAGTTCAAACCGAGTTCGGCCCGAACTCTGTCTCCCCCTGTACAACAGACTGCTCCTTATTTCCTTCCGAGTTTCTTCGACCTCTCGAATGTCTCTCGTCACCTCCCTGAGCTTCTCAGACCACAGACGGCGCTCGTCGCACTCCTGGGTGTTCTCCACAAAGGTTGGGAACCCCGCCCACTCCAACACTTTTGAGTAATAAATCTCAAGGAATCTGGATTAGAGAAGCTTCATCACTGTACAGAGAAGGATCTCCAGGTCTATCTTGATTTAGAGGTGCCCATGAAAGATTTCAATGACTTTCCGTACAAAGCTTGCTGGGTTAACCAGGTACTTATTTATTTATTTATGTATTATTTATTAAGTTTAGGATCTTAACTGAATTCGAGTGACACTTGTGGTTATCGAGAAGAGGTATAAGATCCTGACTGGGTGGTGGAAGATCAGTGGATCGAATGACGGGAACATATTATTCCTTTCATTTATAAATGGTAGAGTTTGAGAACAGTGGACCCAAAAGACATGCAATATAGTGTGCACAAAATTTCGAACATTATGCAGGGCATCGAAAAAAAAAAGCTTAGGATCTGAAACTTGTTACGTGTCTAGGTCTTATGGCATGAGCCAGTTTTGGATCAGTTGGCTGAAATCCGATCCGAAACGAAAAATAGGTAGCAGTTGTCAGCCGATATTTTAAATCTTGATATCAATATTACTTGAATCAGGAATATTGCCAATTAGTTGTTAATTGCATAAAATCATGACAAGTGATGTAAAATTTATTCTGGAACAGTCAAGTTAGCTTGGTTAGTTCAAGAAGCTGAATAGGGAATAAAAAAAATCGAACTAAGTTCAACTATACCAACTTCTCATCTGAAGTGTGAATTTGCAATATAAACAGTCTGTACAGCTTGAAGTATGAAATACAGTGGAGTTTGTGTTTAGTGTTTAAGATAGATTGAATCCATTCAGTGAATCCTATATTAGTATGGGTTAATTCAAATATTATTCTCCTACATCCACATTTTACTCTGCTTAGTTCTTGTATTAGAATCTATAAACACAAGGTATTTCCCAGGGCCTAGGTCTTTGTTTTACTTAAAAACAATTAGCTTTTATACGATATTTCAATAAGAAAACGTTAATTATATAAAGTTTGAAAAATTGACATGAACTTTGAGATGGACTAGCAATTCGTACTGTTAGTTCAAGAAGGGACTGTTTGAATAGCACGAAGTGAGGGAGGTGGGAGTTCGTAGTGAAGAAATTCATTGGACTTTCTTGTCTTCACATTCAAGTGCTTAAATAGCCATTACAGAATGAAGAAGAAAGTGGAAAAGTGCATCATAATATTAGTAAAAAGTAATTTATGTCTAATTAAATTGATGAATAATTATTTATATTTTAACATAACTACTGAATAATTAATTCTAAAACACTATTAATTACCTTAATGATATATTTAATTGTCTTAACTACTTATCTGTCAATAATTAGTTACCTGAGTAATAAGATAAAATATTAATTAAACCATCGTTAGTTACGGAAACAATATTTATTAAACTCTTTATTACATATTCGTGAATTCTAGTTAATATTAGCAAACTACTATTATTAATATATCATCTTTTATTCTGAATATTACATAGTTATCCTAATAACTTAATATTAATTCTTTGTTAATGGTATTTATTATTAGTTATCAATTATTAGGCACTTAATACTATTTTGGAGCATGGTCGTTAAATGCACAACTCGCAGAAAGACACAATAGCTGTGTCTCGCAACTCAATAGGCAAAACATTTTTCTCCAGGTACACCCAAGGTACGCCTTTTTGAAGGTGAAACAGAGAAAAGGCACGCCTAGATGTGTCTTATGGTTTTTTTTATCTTTACTATTATAGTGCGGCTTCTAGACGGCTCAAAAGTGAGCCGTCTAAGTCGTAAATAAATACTCAACTAATTAATAATTAAAAAATTCTAAAAATTTTCTAATTACCCGTGTACGTTTTTCTTATGTAGAAACATCTTAAAATTATTATAATTACATGAACATATATTCAAATGTATATAAAGATATATATAACAAATAAAAATGTATTTAATATTCAAAATATATTTAAACTATTTTTTATATCTAAACATATATCCACAGTTTTTGTAAACACACACACACACACACACACACACACACACATATATATATATATATATATATATAATTTAAATTTAAATATATTAAAATCAAATTTAAAATATTTTAATATAATTTAAATTTTTATTAAATTTTCAATAATATCAATGAATTTTATAAATCTAATTTTTCAATATATATATACAAAAAGCTTGGTTATGTTTATACAAAAAACACACACACACGCATTTACTAGTTTATACAAAAAACTTTGAGGCATAGAGATAACCCTTACCTTATACAAGTTGTTGGTTACAATTGAACTGAAAAAACAAAAATGTATTAAAAGCGTTGTAGGAATAATACAAACTCTTGTTAGTTATGTTGACTACTACTGCAACTCTGTTAGTTTACTTGGTTATGTTTTAACATATTTTATTGGTTTTATTTTTTATATTACTAATTTATTTATTTATCTATGTATATTTTTATTATTTTTTATATTTGTGTCTTGTTTCGCTCGGGTGCGCGTCTTAAGTGTGCCTTGCGCCTTTGACTACCTTGTTTTGAAGGAAGCTATTTAATTACCTTATTAATATTATTTATTTACTATTAGTTAATTAGTTAAAGTACCTAAAAAACTAAAAAAAGAATAAAGAAAAAGACCAAATGACAATTGGAAGGCTTTAGCCTCTTTTAGGAGGAGACTATTAGGATTATCGCTCGTGTTCACTACGGAATGCTACGAGCGGATGTCCGAGGATTCAGAGAAGCATGGGAGGAGTCAAAACTAGTCAAAAAATACGAAGTATCAGGATGACAACATACCGTCGGTATGCTCCAAAGTACAAAATTTGTTTAGCAAGTAGTAGGGCGTACTTTGGTGCTCCAAAGGTGTATTAAAGGCATACCGATGGCATACCACCGACATACCTTCGGGTTGGGGCAGCTTCAATTTTGTGCATGGTTCATATCTAAATTTACTGTTATGATGGTTCAGATTGCTCATTGCTTAGGTTAAGGATTATATGTCTACTAATGTCTCTCATAGTAGCCTAGGGTTAAGTTGGAAGGTTTATAGCTTGGGTTATTGTTGCTAGAGCAAGAATGGGCTTTTCTAAGGTTTCTAGAGGTCATTAAAGGTGTCTTCAAGAGAGGTTGAAGGAGATCTCATTCGATTTCTTATAAGAAAATGGTTGCTCTTTGCGCGCGGTATTTGTGTGTAATTCTTTGTAAGATATCTTGATCGACTCAAAAGTATTTCTTTCCTTGCCCCATGGAGTATGTGGCTATTGTACGAACCACATTAAAATTGCATGCTTGCTATTTGATCTTCTTTTATTTGTATATTTGTTCCTTGTTAATTTTCTCGTCATTGTTAAGGTATTTTTCATGTTCTCGCTTCTGCATTGAGCACAATAATTGGTATCAGAGTTTAGGGAACCGTCAGAATTTTAAACTTTTGGATCTAAGTCAACGGGACGTTGGTCCTCTTCCTATTTTTCTAGATCAGGATTCTTGAAATTGTTGGTTCATAAAGGTCCAAGAAAATTTCAAAAATCTTGGATGATGGATTAGAAGGTTAATAGAATCAAGTTCGAGATTGAGAGATTTAACGGTAAATAAAACCTTTATTTGCGGTAGAGAAGGGTCATGTCTCTCCTCGTGAAAGAGGGAGTAATTAAATCTATAGCGGAGAAGGAAAAAAGCCTTCGTATACAATAGAGGACTCATGGGATGACATGAATCAGAGAGCACTATGCACGATAAATCTCTGTTTAGCAAATGAGGTAATATACAACGTTATGTCAGAGACTTCTGTAGAGGTTTATGGTGAAGCTAGAAGGCTTGTATTTGATGTTGGGAACACAAACGCAATGTGAAAATCGTTCCCTCAAACCAAGAAGCTGCGAGAGAACCAAGCAATAACAACGCACAAAACCAAACGCCAAACCACAGAGAAAAATCGCACACAGACACGAGCAATTTTTATGGGAAAACCCTTGCGGGTGGGACGATTGGAGTCAAACTCTAAAAAGCCTCCACTAATGGAATAAGAAATACACCGACTCCTTACAAAATTTTCACCAATCCAAACGGATCACCACAACTCTTTAGAATAGAAAATAGATCACAAAAAAAAAACAAAGACGACGAGAAAAGAATTATCCGAAACCGATCTCCACTTCGAAATAGCCTTAAATCTCTTCCTCTCTCCTTTAAATATTGTAAAAGCACTCTTGCCTCCTTTTGCAATATTTTGAGATATATTTTAGTGTTATGAAACACCTAAAATATATAGCCTCAAACCCACAACTAGTATTCCTATTATATATAGGAATACCCAATCTAAATCCAAATCTATCGACATATTCCTATTATATGTAGGAATACTCAATCCAAATCCATTGAGGTATTCTTATTATGTGTAGGAATATTCAATCGAAATTTAGGGTATTTTCCACATAGCTTGGGAAGCCCATCCACTCCAACAAAACTCCTCCTTCACAACTATGTGGAGGGGGTCATCATCCCGATAATCCGCCTGCAGTACTCAAACATTTTTCTTGGATACATGATATGGTTGAAAAGAAGCAAGCGGTGCTTGAGAAGGTTCATACGGATGTCAGTCCCCTTGGATTTGAATTTCGAGGACATAATTTTTCTAAGGTGGGTAGAGATGTCAGCCCCCTTTCCCGGCGCACTTTGGTGCATATTGTCCTTGGCGCACTTTGGCGCATATTGTTTGCTAGTCCGGCCATTGTTTAGACTGGACCCGAGCATTGTGGAGAGAGTGGGTTTGGTTGGGTTGGTGGCATGTATGGCTTGGATGGGTTTGAGTGATCCAACGGTCCACATCTCAAACCTAAACCTATATATATTCTCATTTCTCTTTCTGCTCATTATTTTTCTTTCTATTTCTCTCTCTTAGGTTTTCTCTCTCCCTTCGTAGGCAAGTAAATCTTGCACAAGAGAAGAACCATGGAATTATGCATGCTTTTAGTTCTTATATTTCCTGTTTATTTTTAGCTCATATTGTTGGGACCGAGCACCCCTTCATCTTTAATACTTGTTGTTCTTGATTTTCTTGGTTCGAATTGCATGGACCTGAGTTTGGGTCTATGGGTTCAATTTTGTTTTCCTGGGGTTTGATCTCCCAAAAATTTAAGTTTTACAAAACTAATTAGCTCATAGTGTAGAGCACCATATTTTATGTAACTTTGCTTTTGGTCGTGCTTGATTTCGAGTCCAGTTAAGTTCAATGCTGAAACTTGATACAATACATATACCAAAATGGTTGACTGGAGAAGAAGAACATTGCTCTGTGAAGAGTATGCAAGAGAAAACCTGTCACGATCCGCACCCGAAAAATCGGGCGTGAGTCGTGGGTACGTCCCGCCTACGCCGCAGAATCGGCGGTAGAACGCTGTAAAGGTCCGTTCTAGGTCACAATCTATATCTCAAGAAACCTGTCAATATAACCTCTCCAAAAGGAGGGCAACCACGCAATTTATATGAATAATCAATCACAAT